>QXEO01000397.1:0-600000 GCA_007115705.1 Dactylis glomerata | reverse complement strand
TTGTAGTTAGCTGTTCTTTGAATTAACTGCCGACATATGAGCTCGATCCGAGCTTCAAATCCTAGTCACCGAGAGCCGGGATAGGTGCGCAGCACCTGTGCCGGGTCTTTACCTATTTCACCTTTTAATTATTTTTCAAATCCCCTTGACCGAGATATAAGCTTAATCCGAGCTTCAAATCCTAGTCACCGAGGGCCGGGATAGGTGCGCAGCACCTGTGCCGGGTCTTCCAAAGAGTGATCACTTGATAGAATCTTCAACTTTAACTGATATGCTAAGTTTCTCTGCTGATATTTCAAATCCCAACACTTTTGTAGTGCATGAACAACACTCGGGCCGACATGTATCATGACCTGGTATGCGAGCATCGGAAGTTATCCGACGAGCATAGCAAGCTTCGGCTGGAGCTGTCCAAGAAAGGTAATCTTCGCCGACATACCGCTATATGCCGGATATCTTTCCTCTTTTTACTTTGCAATACTATTCTTGCCGACACATAACCTTGTGCCGACATTCTTCAGCTGGCACTGAAGAACAAGTCGCCGAGCTTCTCAAGAGGGTGAAAGAGCTTACAGGTATGCCGAATCCTGTTAATCTTCAACTAAACATTCTGTACTTCAAATCCTTTAATCTTTGTCACTGTTTTCTTTCTTCAAATCCTTTTAACTTCAAATTTTTGCAGATGAGAAGGCTGGACTGGAAGCACGCCACCAGGACTGTATGTCCTCAGTGGATGTGGCCAAGCAACTGGACGATCAGGATGCCGCTCACAAGGCCAAGATAGAGCAGCTGAAGGGCCGGAGCACCGAGCTTCTGGACGAGAAGGAACAGAGGGAGGGCCAACTGAAGAAGACCCAGGACCTGCTTGTTGCTTCCGAGACTGATGCCTCCACTGCCCATGCCGAACTGTCCAGCTTGAAGGAGCAAGCAACAAAATGGGAAGTCACAGTCGCACAGCTCAATGCTGACCTCGCCAGTAAGCTTCAAATCCTTTTCCTTCAGCTTGCCCGACATGCCATGACATTTTCCGGCATAAACTTTGCGCCGGCACATACTCTTTTGCTTACATGCTTTCTATTTCTTAGACATGTTTCCCACTTCCGTCGAAGACGTTGAGAGGGCTCTGCAGTTGGATCGAGAGAACCGGGGTGTTCCGGTTGACTCGGCCAACTGGGACATGTCGGAGCAGCTGCTGGCTCTGCAATCCCGGAAGAACGCCATGACGCTCTACACCGAAGAACTCTTTTATGGCGCCCAGGAGGCATTTTCTGCCCTCTGGCCGGGGCAAAGGACGCCCACTGATCCTGTTGATCTCGGCAATGACCTGCAGCTTGCCAAGGTTCGCCTCCGGGAATGGCGAGATTCCGGTGCGAGGGTTGGAGCTGACGAAGCTCTCAGCTACTTCTTGTCCTGGTATGAAAAAGCTGACTTGGAGACTTTGCGCACTGTGCGCGAAGGATCCATCTGGACCACGGATCCGGAACACATCCGGCATCGGCGGGAGTTGGCCCACAGCTATGTGGACTATGCCGACACCGACGCCTTCGTCCGGGACATCCGCGAGCCAGAAAAGAAGGACGACACTGGGGCATCTGCCGCTGCTGAGGGCTCCGACTCCAGCCAAGATGAAGAGGAAGCCGAAGAGGCCGACACCGACGCCCCGGAACAGGGATCTGCCCCGGGCGGAGGTGATGGCTCCATTCCATCTGCTGGGTCCGGCACTCCTAAAGCCGACACTTCTACTGCTACAGCTCCACCAGCCGGCGGCTCTGCTTCTGCCCCTGCTCCTTGACTTTGCAGCACAAAAACTTTAAGCTTTATCAGATCCCCGGTATGCCGGGTGCAGATGTAATATATACGTTTAATTTCCTTTGGTTTGCTACCTGAACAAGTTTTATCCCGGTTCGCTTGTTATCAATGCCGGATCATCTTTTGGCTAAGTCACCGAGTTTGTTTTCTTGTTTCCTCAACTTCACAACCTTGGCTACTTGTCTACCTTATTTGGCTTTCGACGTATGAGTCTCAAGGTTGCTTCATTGAACATACAGTACTTTAACTTTGAAACTTAGACTTCAAATCATCCGACATTTCAAGTTTTATCTTTAGCTTTAACATAAATGTCGGTTCGCTTGCTCTATACTCCTTAGCCGTTTTCCATGTGTAGACAATCTCCGGCATCTACTCTTGCTAGCCATGAAGCCGGGTTTCGGACAGCAGCTGAGTCGAAGAGCGGCCTTTGGTGCTGACACACTACTAGGCCGACATAGGAAGCATTCAAAACAAGCCAGCCGGCACATAAACAAGAACTAAAAATAAACAACGATATATCTCGGAGGCAGAGCCCGCTCTCTTCGGGATGCCGACATTTTATTCATTAGTCTTGTGCCGGCATAAAGCGCCGACACACAAGGCAAAATAGAGAAATACATACATTGCTGCTCAGCAGTAAAAGGGGCGGAGTAGGGCTATGTTCCATGGTCTCTTGGTTTCTTCTCCCGACCTGTCCGCCTTGTCCTTCTTGGGGGCCTGCGCATCTATAAGATAATAGGCATCATTGTGCAGAGCTCTGCTCACAATGAATGGCCCCTCCCATGGAGGAGTTAACTTATGCCGGCCCTCTGTGCCTTGCCTTAGCCGGAGTACTAGATCTCCCTCTTGGAATCTCCTTGGATTTACCTTCTGCGCATGATAGCGTCTGAGGTTCTGCTGATATACTGCTGTTCTTGACAGAGTTATTTCTCTTGCTTCCTCTAGCAGATCCACATCATTTTCCCTGGCTTCTTTAGCCTCTTCCTCAGTATGCAGCACTACCCTTGGTGCATCATGTATTACATCTGTTGGAAGCACAGCTTCTGCTCCATACACCAGGAAAAATGGTGTGTAGCCTGTTGACCTATTTGGAGTTGTCCTTAAACTCCAAAGCACTGCTGGCAATTCATCTAGCCAACATCCCGGAGTTTTCTCTAGTGGTTCTAACAGCCGGGGTTTTATGCCGGATAATACTAGCCCATTTGACCTCTCTACTTGGCCATTGGTACAAGGGTGAGCGACCGACGCAATGTCCAGCCGGATTCCCACCTCCTCACAAAATCTAGCAAACGGCACTTGGGCAAAGTTCGACCCATTGTCAGTGATGATACCATGGGGAACCCCATACCTCAAGATTATATCTTTTAAGAATTTCACTGCTGTGTGACCATCACACTTGCTTATGGGCTTCACTTCAATCCATTTGGTGAACTTGTCCACCATGACCAGGATATGGGTCACTTTTCCCCTTGCCAGCTTAAAAGCCCCGACCATATCCAGGCCCCAAACAGCAAAGGGCCAGGTTATCGGGATAGTCTTCAAGGAAGATGCCGGCTGATGAATCTGGTGGGCATATCTCTGACACCCATTGCATTTCCGGACCAAGCCTTCTGCATCTTGCAGTGCCGTCGGCCAATAAAACCCATGCCGGAATACCTTTGCCACCAATGCTCTGGACGAAGCGTGGTGACCACACTCCCCCTGATGAATTTCCCGGAGCATCTCCAGGCCTTCTGCAGATTCGACACATCTCTGCAATACTCCGGTGACACTTCTTTTATATATTTCCTTGTTTATGATGGTATATCCTTTGGATCTCCTTGCAACCCGGCGTGCCTCGGTTTCATCCGCCGGCACTTGACCATCTACCAAGAAATCCATGATAGGACGTGCCCATGAGGGCACTTCCCTGACAGTGAATATTGTCTCATCTATCTCCATCATTTCGACCGACACATAATCGATCTCCATGGGCTGCGAAGTCCCCGGGACTGAGGAATCAGTCCCCGGGTATGCCGGAGCAGTCCCCGGATATACCGGCACAACCTCTTGGTACATTTTACCCTTGCCCCTGGTTCTGCTCCGGAATACTGCACTCACAGCATATGCCGGCGCAGTCCCCGGGACTGAGGAATCAGTCCCCGGGTTATCTGATCTGATTCCGGCATCTATCTCCATCGGAATTGCCTCCTCCAGACTTGGCGGGACATAAATGGACGATGATTCCGGCGAGGGCTTGATTGACGGCTTCCTCAGATGTTCCAATGAGATGCCGGGCGGGATTGAATCTCTGGAAGATCCCAGCTTGGACAATGCATCGGCAGCGTCATTCTGAGCCCAAAGAACATGCCAAAACTCACAACCTTCAAAGTAACCACTCAACTGCTGCACCAGGAAACGGTAGGATCCCATGTTAGCATCATGCGCATCCCATATTCCGGAACACTGCTGAATCACTAAGTCGGAATCACCGAAACACATAATCCAGCGAATTCCTATGTCCTTAGACACCTTCAGGCCATGCACAAGTGCCTCATATTCCGCCACATTATTTGATGCTGCAAAATGAATCTGCAGGACATATCTCAATTGGTCATTCTTTGGTGAACTGAGAACTATGCCGACACCCAAGCCATGGATTGTCTTGGATCCATCGAAATGCATCCTCCAATAATTTGCATCTGGCAATGGTGGCTCATATTGTATCTCGGCCCAATCAATAAAGAAGTCAGCCAACACCTGGGACTTGATTGTATCCCTCTTATCATACTGAGTTGTATATGGTGACAACTCTATTTCCCACTTGGCTATCCTGCCGCTGGCATCTTTGTTGCCTATGATCTCTGAGATAGGGGCCTCGGCCACTACCCGGATTGGATGCTCTTGGAAGTAATGCTTGAGATTCTTGGCCGCCATATAGACACCATAAGTCATCTTCTGATAGTGTGGGTAGTTTTGCTTTGAGGTGGAGAGGACTTCACTCAGATAATATACCGGCCGCTGCACGGTTTTGCCTCCTTCCTCTCGCTCTACTACCACCACAGCGCTGACAACCCTATTGGTTGCCGCTATATAGAGCAACATTGGCTCACGGGGCATCGGAGACGCTAGTACCGGCGCTGTTGACAACATCTGTTTCAATTCCTTGAAAGCAGCATCTGCTTGCGTTGTCCAGACAAATGTGTCGGACTTCTTCATCAACTGATATAACGGCAAAGCTTTCTCGCCCAGCCGGCTTATGAAACGGCTCAGGGATGCGAGGCACCCTGCGAACTTCTGTACTTCCTTCAAATCTGTCGGCGGCTTCATTCTTTCTATAGCACGAATCTTGCCGGGATTTACCTCAATACCCCGGCTGGAAACCAGGAAACCGAGCAATTTGCCTGCCGGCACACCAAAGGTACATTTAGCCGGATTTAACTTCATCCGGAATCTCCTCAAGTTTGCAAAGGTTTCCCGGAGATCATCTATGAGAGTCTTGCTCTCCTTGGTTTTTATGACAACATCGTCGACATATACCTGCACATTTTTATCTATTTGGTCATGCAAACACTTTTGGATGCACCTCTGGTAAGTTGCTCCGGCATTTCTTAAACCGAACGGCATAGTGAGATAGCAATAAGCCCCGTATCTTTATTTGATCCGGCTCATACAAAGGGATCTGGTGGAAACCAGAATAGGCATCTACAAACGATAACAGTTCACATCCAGCTGTGGAATCAATCACTTGATCGATCCGAGGGAGCGGGAATGGATCTTTAGGGCATGCCTTGTTCAAGTTTGTGTAATCAACACACATCCGCCATATTTTTACTATGGCGGGCTCATCCTTCTTCTTTTCCACCAAAACCGGATTAGACACCCAGTCCGGATGAAGCACTTCTTTGATAAAGCCGGAGGCTAAGAGCCTGGCCACTTCGTCCCAAATGGCTTTCCTTCTATCGCCTGCATTTCGCCGGAGCGGTTGCTTCACCGGCTTAGCATCTGGTCTCACATGCAATGCGTGCTCAGCCAGCTCCCTCGGCACACCTTGCAGGTCTGAAGTAGACCATGCAAAGATATCCCGATTCTCACGGAGAAAGCTGGTGAGCTCGCTTTCCTATTTGGGATCCAAACTTGCCCCGACGAGGGCATGGCGCTCCGGGAAAACTTCATCCAGAGGCACCTTTTTGACCTCCTTGCCCACTTGAAAAGAAGCACTGCCACCGGGATTCGCCATGCCCGGCATAGATTTGCCGGCCACGATCGTCTCAGCAATTTCCACTGCTCGCTTGAGCCTCTTCCTTTCCTCTGCAATGATCAGAGTCTCGGCCAGGTTAGATCCGGCTGTTGCACATGCCATTGAACGCTTGTAATCACCAATAATGGTAATTGCCCCTCTGGGCCCCGGCATCTTCATCTTCAGGTACGCAACATGCGTAGAAGCCATGAACTTTGCCAGTGTCGGCCTACCCAGCAAGGCATGGTAGGGGCTTTCCAGATCCACCACCTCAAACATGAGGTTCTCCACCCTGCAGTTATCCCGGCTGCCAAACATGACATCCATCCGGATTTTGCCCATCGGCGCACACGAAAGTCCCGGCACAATGCCGTGGAATGTGGTCTTGCTTGGTTCCAGCATATTCTCCTTGATCCCCAGCTTCTGCATCGTATCCCGATACATGATGTTGATGCTGCTTCCATTGTCGATGAGGACCTTGTTGAACCTCATGTTATTAGCCGGCCCGACGAATGTTGGATCCATTACTAGTGCATACCCGCCGGGATTGGGCATGATCCTGGGATGATCTGCCCTGTCCCAGCCAATGGCCTGGTCAGACCAGTACATCAGCTTTGGAACAGCCGACATAATGGCATTCACCTCCAAACACCGCCGGTACAAGCTCTGCTTGTCTGTTCTCTCGGTCTCAAAGACCATGTAGCTCTGATCATGCTCCTTGTACTCATTCCGGCCTGCTGCTGGGCCTCCGGCATAGTACTCCGGATTACAGTTCTGATCTACTTGATTTACGCCGGCATTTCCGGCATTGCTCTGATTCCCGGGATTAACCGGCCTGGGAGGGACTGCAACTGTATTTGCACCTGTCAACGGCGATGGAGCTGCCGGGATAGATGGCCTAGCCGGTCCCCATGGACCTGCACGTCCTGCTAATATGTCGTCCAGCCATGAACAGTTCCTCGTCAAATGATTTGCCGGCTTACCCGGCTGGAACGTGTGAAACACACAAGGCTTGTCCATGGCCAGACCCACCGTATACTTCGGCCACTGCTTCTTCTGTCTGGCGGCTCCGCCGGCATTCTTGTTGATCCAGACATTCTTCTTCTGGAAGGGCTGCGCTTGCTGCTGCGGTTGTTGCTGCTGAGGCTGCTGATTGTCCTCATACCTCGGACGCTGGCTACTGCCGGCGCCCTCTCGCTCTTCTTCCACAGCTGCTACTTGTGCTGCCCCATACCGGTAATCCGGCCTTTCATCTCTTCTCTTGTTCCGGTTATCAGTGCGATAGTATTGCCCTGGTCTCCCGGTGCTGATGGTGTTCCCCTGGGTCAGCCCCTGTCCTTGTGAATCAAGGGTGGGCTGCATGGGGTCTCCCAGAGCATAACTATCAGCAATCTTGATCGTCTCGGCCAACGTGGCCGGCATTTCCCTCTGAAGCTTCTGCCACAACATGGTGCCATGCCGGCACCCATGAGCGAACCACATGATGGCTTGCTGCTCCACAACTCCTTCGCAGGAATTGCGCAATGTGCACCACCTGGTCAGGTAGTCACGGTCGGTCTCATTCACTCCCTGCCGGCAGTTAGCCAGCTGCTGAGGACGATTTGGCCTCTTATATGTACTGGTGAAGTTTGACACAAACTGCTCTTCAAAATCAACCCAACCATTGATACTTCCGGCCGGCAGATTGTTCAACCATATCCTGGCTGGTCCTTCTAGCATTTGCGACACATACCGTACCGCCCATCTGAGGTTTCCTCCGGCAATGTTCACTGCGGTGGAGTAATCCTCCAACCAATCTTCCGGCTTTGTACTGCCGTTATATGTCCTCGCGCCACGCGCGAGCTGGAAGTAGTAAGGTACCGGCTCACCCATAATCCGGGGTCCAAAGCACATAGGACCCGGAGCTCCTTGCCTTTCCACCAACTCCGATTGGTGAATCCTGTCCAGCTTGAAGCGCGCATCACTTGCTGCTAAGGACCGAGGTCCTAGCCGGGATGCAATTGGGCCCGCGATCACTTTCTCCTGCTGCTGCTCCGGCTGATACTGCTCACTTTGCCGGCCTTGCTGGTGCTGCTGCTGATATCCCGCCCTGACAAGGGCGGAATTGCCATCATCTTCCCAATGTCCCGGTTGACCTGTACCTTGTTGCTGCGCTGCACCTCTAGCGCCCCGCTGCTGACGCCGGACTGCACTGTTACTCCGGCCACCACCGGCCGACACTGCCCCATGCCCAGCCGGCACATTCTGGCCAGCATTCTTGCTGCCGACATACTTGTCAGCTTGGCTGGCACTCTTCTGAACTATTGCCTGCTTTCCGGCGATTGCCGGATCATACACTTGGATCTGCTTATCCCGGCGGCCAGAGGTCACACTTTCGGCACGCCGGGCGCTTGGATGCGGGGACGAAGCTTCGCCCCTTGACCTTGCGCCGGCACCTCCTACCGACGCAATGTACTGGGATGCCCCGGCACCTGGGTTTGCCTTCTTAAAGGCCTCCTGCTGCTTAGTAGCTTCAGACAAAAGATGGTTAAGCCGGGCTTGCTGCTCATGCAGTGCTTCGCCGGACAGATTAGATAAGTCCTTAGCTACCTCTGCTGCCACTCTAAGGTTCTTTACTGGGGAGCTATAAATTACCTTAGGCACAGTACTAGTTGCAGTATGACCCTTACCACTAGCACCTTTCTCTAGCTTAGTGTTAAGATCTCTACCTCTAGTTCTAATCTCATCTATCCGGCTAGGCTGGGTTACCACAGGAGTAAAACCATGTGCTGCCTCATACTCACGGAGCTGCCGGTTAAACCGTTCGCGCTCCTGGTGCATGGTCAGGGCCTCATCGATGAGGGCCTGGCGAGATCCCTCCAGGACCTCCCTTGTCTGCTCCGGATCATCGCCGGATCGCACCGGCTCGAGAAGCCGATCGATGATGGGAAGAAGCACCTGACCCTTTGCCGGCACAGCGGAAGTGCCGGCCAGGTTCTTGACACGCTCCAACGGAGGACGTGCCGACCTCTTGGCCTTTGGCGGCTCCGGGGGAGCATCTCCTGCTGCTGCTGCTGCCTTGCCGGCACCATCTGCCGGCGGCACTGATGTGCCGGCCATCATTACCTCGGCCGACTCTACTGAGCGAGTGCTACGCCCAGCGTGAGCCAGCCGATGCGACGGAGGATCCGCTGCCACCAGCACCTCTTCCCTGCAAACTCTCTTAGTCCCCACATACACCTCATGGGAACCGAAAGACATGATCCGGCCATCCCTGGGGAACGGCCGGCCGCCGAGACACCCAGCGTTGTCACTGACGAAGCTGAGCGAGCCTAGCCTCTGGACGAGGCCAGAGACCATGCGCACTCCCGAAGCTGTTATCACAGACCCCGTCTGAATAAACACTCCGCCCAGCATATCGATCAGCCCCACGGTGGGCTCCAAATGTCGTCGTGGTGAAACAACATATGCCATAGGATGGCTTAAATGGGGGCCGAACTAGATGCTGGAGGATTCGGGAGAGGGGAACGAGCTAAAAAGCACGACAGAAAGGAACACTGATCTACCCAGGTTCGGGGCTCTCGTAAGGAGATAACACCCCTACTCCTGCTCTACTGGTTATATATTTGGAACGATGGAGTACACAACAATGGTGCTCCCAAGCTCTCTGCTAGAGGAGGAAGATGAACTGCTAAGTGTAGGAACACAGAGTGACCAACCCTTTGCCAGGGCTCCCTATGCCACCTTATATAGTGGTAGGCAGGGTTACAATGGTCATAGGAGACCAGGAGACACCAACTACACTCCAAATAGGACTTACTGACGAGGGCAGACGCCCTTGACTTTCTCCCTGATTGCTCTCGATGGGACTCGCCCTTGCTGTACCTTGTACTTCCAGGACTGTGACCTTACCACTCTGAGGTAAGCTTGTACTTGTGCACAGTGAGGGTAGGTAACCTCCACTGTGCACCCTGCCATCATACTCTGCTATCATGCTTGGATGTTTTCTTCCTTGATTGTAGGGACATGACACCTTAGCTGACTTCTGTGTCCCGGATACGACCGTTGGCCATATCCTGGACGTATATGCCGAACCAACGACCTATGAAGGTCGGGTAATCCGGCCTCCCCTGCTCCTCCACAACATACCAAATAGATAGGCCGGCATATCTAAGTATATGCCGGCACTCCTCAGTTAGTATTCCGGTTAATCTGGCATATCTGAATATCAGCCGGGATACATATATGCCAGCCTGGCCGATGCTCCTATATTTCGGCCAGGCCCTTCCTTGGTAACCCGGCATAAAGTCAACCAAAGTCCCTGTATCTTTCTAGTCTCTTGACCCTACCGGGGGTCATCCCCCCGACAATACCAGGCCACACAGGACGGATCCCGGGGTCTTACCTTCGTGATAAATCACGACATTCGAGTTTCGTTGCGATAACGCAACTCGAGAATCTCATGTCGCAGTCAAATTTTGACTGAAAATATTCGGTTTAAAACAACCATAAAACTCGCTCCCGATGGGAGTAACACTCCTCCTCTTCACATGTTCAAATGCTTGCCAAGAAATATCGTCGGGTGCGCGCTCAGCGCTCCCGATGGGAGTAGCCCCCGAGGCTATAGTCGAAAAATACTTTTTTGAGTATAGGCTCAAATATAATGTAATCCATCATACTTCAACTCGAAATATTTTAATGATAACCTGTCATCGAATACGTGTCCATTACTCCAGTTAAAAGTTGCATTCAACATCCGTGAAAGTAGTAGCCCCCAAGGCTATAATCGAAAATCCTTCATGTATAGTCTTGTCTATAAATTTTGCACTTGTCGGCGCCATCCTTCTTCTTTCTTATATCATCTTCTTTATGACGTCAATGAGTACGTCACTCTGTATGAGTGTGAACCATTTTATGGGCAGCACTGTAATTTTTGCAATTTTTGACCGTTAGTGGGCTGCCGTTTCCGCTCCTTGCACCACATCTCAGCACACGATCCTTCTCTCAGAAGGTATATAAGGGGGGTAGTGGGGGATTTTACTGTTTACCAGCTCTTTCTCTCCGCCGCCTCCATTGCCGATATCTTCTCCTCTCTCCATTCGTGCATAGCCCCCAAGCGCGACGTGATAGATGCGCGTGAAGCACCTATCCACCAAGAACACTATGGCCAAGAACTCTTCTGTGACCAACTGGGTATGCTCTGCCATCACGCAGAAGGAGGTGGAGAAGGCCAGGACGGACGGCCTCATCTCCGCCCAGGATTCTATCAAATTTCCAAGCACTGAGCGGATCCCGGAGCCCCCGAGCGGTTATTGGGTAATGTTCCTTGCCTTCCTCCTCCGCGGCCTTTCTCTTCCTGCCCACGAGTTTCTCCGTGGGCTTCTCTTTGTTTACGGTGTGTAGCTCCACCAGCTCACACCGAACTCCCTTCTTCACATTGCCTGTTTCGTGACTCTCTGTGAGTCATTCTTGGGCATTGAGCCCCACTTTCTTCTCTGGAGGTCAATCTTTCGGCTTCGCCCCAATGTTGCTCTGGCCAGAAAGCCTGAATTGGGCGGAGCCGTTGTCTCTGTGCGCCCTGAAGCGCAGTACCTCGATTTTTCCTTTGCCGCATCTGTCCAGGGGTGGAGAACCAAATGGTTCTATATCCAAGATAGCAAAGCTTCTCCTGAAGACCAATATGGTTTAGCCCCTTTCGAAGCCTCTAAGGAAGTGAAGAAATTGGCGTCATGGGATGCGCTTCCCTCAGATGTGGAAATAGCACAAGTTCTTCCTCTTCTATCTCGCATTCAAGCTTTGAAAGGAGACCAAGGAGGCACTTTGTCGGGTATTCAACTCATGGCGTTCTTTGTGCAACGTCGAGTTCAACCCCTGCAGCACTGCCTCACCAAGCTTTGGAGTTACTCTGGCTTGGAAGATCCTACTCGCGTCTCTGAAGATTTGATAGAGAAAAAAGATGTCGACAAGCGAGTCAGGAGCCTCACCAAGCTCACCAAGGATCATGTGGTTGCTGATTTGACCGCTGACTACTTCGACTCCGTGCACCCTCTACCCGAGGTATGTATCTTTGTGTTCACTTGTTGTCGAATTTTGTTTGCTTCGACTTGTGTTGTTCTTTGCCTTTGTACTCTGCTGACTTATTTATGTGCAGGGTCACCAATTCCTTGTTTCGCGCCCTCCTCTTCCAGAGGTAGGGCCCCTACCGGCTGATCTGGCCTCGTCTGTATCTGAAGCCCCCAAGGCTGATGAGAATCAGGACAGAGATGATGCCGAAGAATCAGAAGAGGACACTAGTTCGTCGACATCGCCTCCTCCTGTGCACTCTGAAGACACTGGCATTGACAAGAAGAGGAAACGAGTTGACGAATTTGCTTCTTCGAGTTCTACAGCGGCTGATAAGGCCTCTATTTTTGTAGGAGATATAGAATACTTTGACCTCCTAGCATCGTAAGTGATTTATTCGAGTTCTTCAATTGCATCTACTCTTGCCTTGTTTCTGTCATGTTATACATAACTTATTTTCTTCTTGTAGAGATGATGAGGACCCGCCAAAAGATGGTACAGCTACTCCTTCGACTTCGCCTGCAACCGCAGATGAGCCTGCTGAGCCATTCGTTGCGCCAAGGGTTACCAGGGCTTCTGTCAAGAAAATTCCGCAAGCCTGAAGCCTGAAATGCTCAAAGAAGGCCAAAGAAACCAATGTTTCTCTTGAAGCCCATGCATCTACGGTTTCTCCCGACGATGTGAGCAACTTTTCTTGACTTGTTTTCCTTGCATACACTTGTGCTCTTACACGCTCTTTCTCTTAGGCATTATTGAAGAGATTCGTCGCCTTGGGCACTGAATGTGCTGAGTACCTAAAGGTTGCGAAAGCTTCCGAAGGTATGTTCTATATCCAGTCATGACTTTTCCTCCGCACTTATCTTTTGTTGTTTATCTGACTTCCTTTCTTCTTCTGCTGTAGCTGCTCTAGCAACAACCAATGCCTGAATTACATCGTTAGAGGCCGAGCTTAGTGCCTCGCAGAAGGCCTATGATATTGCGGCCACTGCCAAAGCAAGCGCTGAGAAGTCACAGAAATCAGCGCTTGGTAAGGCGAAGAAAGCTGAAAAAGCTTTGGCCGATGCCAACAAGGAGCAAGCTCAGCGAGAAGAAGCCATGATAGAGCGTCTTCGCATGATGTCTACTGCTGCTGAAGGTAAATGCTTTGCCTTGTCTTTTATTTCGACTCCTATTACATTGTTATACTTGCTGATACTTTTCTTTCCTTTTGTCCTTTGTCCTCCTTTGTTGTGTAGGATTTACCGGGGTATCTTCGTCGTCTTACAACCGGGCGATGATCCTCTGCTGACCGCGGTTAACCTACTCGAGGCAAACTGGATATCTATCCAGGAAACTTTTGAGTTGGTTAGCCGCGTTCTATCACGACTGTTCATTGGGTTGTGGCCAAAGAAAAAGGCAGAAGTTCCGAAGGACAATTTGGAGAAACTTGCCAAGGCCTTCGACACAACTGAAGACCCCACCCTCCAGCTGAAGGGGCTCTCTCTGAAACATGGCGCTGAGGGTGCTATTGCACTTTCTTTTGCGCACGGTGCGGACTTCGACTGGGAGAAGGTGAGCTCTCCCCATGGCCGCACCCACGATGAGATAAAGGCTTTGTTTGAGAAGGCGAAGAAGTTGGCGCCTGCACTAGCAGCTATTATTTCTCCTTCGGGAGCCTCCGCGGCATCTACTGCGCCACCTCCAATGGTGGAAGATCCTGCGCCTCCATCGACTGCTGGCGAGGGATTTGCCATGCCTTCTTCTGCCACGGAGCAATATGCTGAGGTGGCGTAGACTCAGCTTCTTTGTAGCTTTCAATTTCTCCTTTTGAATGTAAAAACTTTTAGTCGCGTGCAACCCGAGAACTCTAGTCAAAGGGTTTTGCACTTATGTAAATATGTTTCCCTCTTATGAAGTCTTATGCTGCCTCTCTGAAATGTTTCTCCTTTCTTCTTTTGACTTTCAGTCGATGCACATCAATGATCCATTGATTTGCGGGCCTGCTCCTTCCTCTGCCCGCATGTTTGGCTCGAAGATTTCATCGCCTCCTAGTCGATGCAGTCAATGCGCAGAGTATTCTTCAAGGATTTCTGATCTTGAGGCTCGCTTGATTTTAGCCAAACGCCAAGCTCAGATGGCATTTGATAAAGCTAGCAAAACTTCTAATTTGACGAAGCAGGTATCTATTCTTGATGATAAGGTGTCCAGCTTGACAGCAAAGATTTTGCATCACGAGGAATACAATTCTTTTGTCCTCGGCATTATCGAATCCACCTGTGAAATGTTGCGATGTAAGTTTCCTTTCGACTTATCCTTTTCTCTTTTTGCTGCACTGCTATTTTTATGATATCCTTTGCCCTCATAGACACTTGTTTAGATTTTGCCGCTGAAGATCGTCGGGTTACCGAGCAAAATGCGGCTCTAGAAAAAATGTCCGCGGGTGTTTAAAATTTGTGGTCTGATCCTCGACGCCGGAGTGCTATTGTATTGCTTTAGGACCGTGCCCAGCACATTGGCGAGGCAGTGGATGGCTGCAGAAGATCTCTTGTAACTATGCACTCGGTTATGCTTCCTCGCAATCCTCTGCCTGCAACTTTCCCACGGCTTCTTGATACTTTTAGATCCAGCCAGCGAATTCATCGATTGATAGAACTGAACTTAGTGGCGGGTGCCAATTTTGCTCTTGGGTGGATACGCAAGTGGCAGCCAAGGCTCAATTATAGTTCTATGCCGCTGAGCTATCCTCCAGGTGGAGCTAGCCTTCGAGTACACTTGGAGAGTACCTTGCAGCCTGCCCGACGAATTATAGCCAGGCTGTTGCAGGAAGATGCCGCGTTTTTTTTGTGAGTTTCACTACTTAGACCCTTTAGGTGTAGATGATTCTGACAACCCAATGTTGTAATACTTATGTGGAATGCGAAAGTTTCTTATTTCATGGCTGTATGTCTGAAATTTATTCTTAGAGCGTTATTGTATGATTCGTGCATTTGCCGCATTTTCCCTTTGAAAGACTCGTAAACTCGAATATGAGGAACATTTTGTCTTTATTATACTTGTAATGTAAGATACATGGGGTGACCCAAGAGATCCGGCCTATGACCTGTGTTCTGGATCTAGAGGGCATTGCCTCTGGTATAACTCGTGGCTTTTACAGTCTTATTCTTCTACTCTACTTTATTGTTCTTTGATGCTTATGCCGTCATGGCTTTCTCTTCTTCTCCTGTATCTTTGTCTTCTCCTGATGCTCCTACTCGTGGTTTCTTCATCTCGGGCTCTGCAACACGTTCTTCGAGTAGCTTGACACCTTCTGTAGTCGTGCTTTTCGCCTTCTCTGCATAGTTGGCTGTCATGCCAAAGTTTTGCGCCATCTTGTGGAACTCCCTGTCGCAGAGGTCTGAGACTTCAAAACTTCCTTTTACTGTAATTATTCCTCTTGGTCCTGGCATTTTGAGTACCAGATATGTATAGTGAGGCACTGCCATGAATCGCGAAAACACGGGTCGTCCGGGGATCGCATGATACTGAGATGTCCAGTCCATGACTTCGAAGTCTAGCTTTTCTCTCCTGTAGTTTTGTCGGTTGCCGAAGCAAACGTTGAGTGCTATTCGACCTAGTGGATAATTGGCACTTCCTGGTACGATTCCATGGAAGGAACAATCTGTTGGCTTCAAGAACTCTAGTGATATATGCATTGCTCGGAGTGTTTTTGCATATATCAGATTAATTCCACTTCCTGCATCCATGAATATTCTGTCAACATCGTATGCGCCGATTTGAGCTTTGAGTACCAAAGGCGCGTTTCCTGGCCGAGGTACTGTTATAGGGTGGTCTTCTCTATTGAGCTCGATTGGTTGTTCTGACCAGTGCAAATATTCTGTTGTGGCTGGAGGTGAGATTATTGCTAGGTTGACTTGTCGAGTAATACTCTTTTCTTCATTGTTCGACTTGGGCACGGGTTGTATCATTGCTGTGATGTGTCCCTTAGATGGAACGTATCCCTCGTCGTCATTGTGTTCCTGATTTGGCTGGTCTTGACCTTGAAGAGCTCCATTGTTCCCTTGCTGACTTGTGGGGGGTTTGTTGCTTCCTTCGTACCCTTGTCGCCTTGCTTTGGTTTGCTTGCTTAGCACTGCCTCTTGTAGCTTCAAGAATGTTGTGCAATCTTTCATTGCATGCCTGGATACTCGCTTCCCGTCGACGAACGCTGAGTGTATATGGCAAGGTCCGTTGAGCATGTCTTCTGGCGACGGGTCGTACTCTCTGGATTCTCTTGTGGGAAACTTTTTATAGTCCTCTTTTCCGTAGCTTCGATATCCCGAGCTTCTGCGATCACTTCCTTGATAGCTGTTGTCCTTGTACCCTGCGGCTACTTGGCTATGGGAGCCGTAGTTGTTGTAATTTCGGGACCGTCTCCTTTGACTTCCATATCTATTTCTTCTATCGTCCTCTGGGGATTGTGTCCGCTTGTTGTTGCATGCGTCTTCTCCATCTGCAAATCTGTTTGCTACGTCCATGAGGTCTGACACTGTTTTTGGCTTGATTCTGCCCATTTCTTCGACTAGGTCTCTTCGCCTTAATCCAATGATGAATGCATCTATTGCTCTTTCGTCTGAAACTTTGACTACTGAGTTTTTGATAAGACTCCATCTTTGGATGTATGCCCGCAGTGTTTCATCGCGTTGTTGCACGCACGCTTTGACTTCTTCTATTGATTGTGGCCGCTTGTATGCCGACCTGAAGTTGCTTGTAAATTGCTTTGTGAGGTCTTCCCAGCTTCCAATAGTTTCTTTCTCTAGTTTGCTCAACCATGACCTTGCTGCGCCAGTGAGGTGTAGCTGCAAACTTTGCATTGCTGTTTCTTTGGTTCCTCCTAATATTTGTACTGCTTGTAGATAATCTGAGAGCCATGATTGTGGTTCTTGTGATCCGTCGTACTTTTGCTGATCATGAGGTAACTTGAATCCCTTGGGAACTGGAGTGGTGCGAACCCTGCGGGTAAAGCATGATGCCCCCATCTCTTTTTCGTCGTCTTCATAGTCGCGTTTTTCATTTGGGGATCGGGATCTTCGGGTTCCTTCGTTTTGTTTTGGTGATGGCGATCAAGATCGTTGATTGCTGCTTCTATGCCGAGGACTGTTGTGACGGCGACGTGACCTTGCTTTGTGCGCTTCCTTGTGGTGATATGCTTCCTCTCCTTTTGTTGATAGCTTGTGGCTCACCATGTTGAGTCCGTTCAATGCTGCTCTATGCATATGTTCCCTAGGATCCCCTGGACTTGGTCGAGTTGTAAGCAGATATGCTTGTGCTGCTACTAGTGCTGCTTCAGGGGTTTTTGGTAGGATGTTCCCCTGCTCGTCGACCGATAGGAAGGACGAGTCGAGGTTTTTGGAGATGCTTCGTCTTTCTGAGTACTCGAGGTTTTCGTACCTTGAACCATGCCGACGATTTCTCCTTGCGTTAGTGTGTGATGCGTCGCTTTGTGCTCTGTGAGCGGCATTGCTAGCTGCAATGGCTGATTCTTTTCTTTGTTGTATCTCTATTTTCTCCTTTGCTAGTTGCTTTGCCTGCTGCCTTAGGGCATAATGATACCCCAAAAGCATATCTTTGCTGGAATTTGATGGTATTGGCGTGCCGTGTTCTACGACTTCTCTTATTATCCTCCATTCGTCGACTGATAGTCTAATTTTTTCCCTGGTTGTGAGGGATTCTGCTGTTTGCCCTTCTGCTAGGTGATTTGCTCCTCTGTCGATATTTGCTGGGTTTAGCACTGGATTGTTGTTTTCGTCGAATTCTTCTGAGTTGTCTCCCACAATGGCGAGCACCTGGCATTGTTTGCCGATGTTACTATTAAAGCTTGAGAAGATCGAGTCACCATCTTCAGAAAGCTCTAACCCTGTCTTCCATGTGTCTATTGACTTGTCTGAGATATCGTCGAGGCAGATCATGAGATCGTCGAGTTGGACCCCTGCGTCAAAATTTTCCATTGCCTTGTTGTCTTCTGCGATTTTTCCTTTTTGTACTTCTTCTAAGCTGATCGGCGAGTTTACCTCGCTGGAAGAGCCGTCAGAATATTCCATCATTGCTACTGTTTCGGGCTCACTTGCCGACGGATCTTGTTTCGTCGGATCTGAAAGGCGAGATGAACCCGATGGCCTGATGAGGATGCTTAAACTTCCGATTGTCAACTCCATCTCTTGATTTTCGTCGACTTCTGTACTGCTGTTGGCTAAAAGCGAAAAAGCCGTCGAATTCATGATTCCAATGCCCAAGCTCCCCACGGTCGGCGCCAATTGACGAGGGTTAACTCAACAAATGTCCTAGATGAAGGACTTAGGATCGGGGAGATAGGGCGTCGGATGAACTCGAACGTAAAGTTAGTCGAAATAGGTGTGTATCGAAAGTAAACTTGGGTGTTCAACCTGGCTTGCTTTCAATCTGGCCTACACTGTCCCCTCCTGGCCCCTATATATAGATGGCCAGGTCTCGAGGATCGGGTAGGGTCCGATACAGATTACAATATCAACATACGGTAAGAACTCGTATTCGACTATCATTACAACTGGGCCTAGCTTAACGGGCCTCAGGGGTACTCAACTAACGGACTCTATTAACTATACCCTTGTCAGTAGACTACTCACACATCACTCTAGAGGCGACCATGGTGGTGGAGAAGGCCTCTGGCAGGGATTCCCCTCTCTGACAGGGTGCCGAGAAGAGCTCCTGGATCCTCCCGATCTCGCGTCGCTGGTGGCGGCGGCTTGCATTATGTTTCAAGGAAAATTGATCAGGGTTAGGTTTTTCCTGTCGAGGGGAATATATAGGCAGAAGGGCAGCGTCAGGAGGTGGACCAGGCGGCCTCACCCCCTGGTGGCGTGGCCAGGGCCTGGGCCGCGCCACCCTAGGGTGTGGCCAGCCTGTGGCCCCCCTCCGTCTCATCTTCGGTCTTCGCGAAGCTTCGGTAAAAATAGGAGGTTCGGCTTTTGTTTCGTCCAATTCCGAGAATATTTCCTGTGTAGCTTTTTTGAAACACAAAAATAGCAGAAAACAGGGAACTGGCACTATGGCGTCTCATTAGTAGGTTAGTTCTGGAAAACGCATAAAAACGCCACGAAGTGTAACAAAACACAAAGCAAATGGTGTATAAACAAGCATGGAGCATAAAAAATTATAGATACGTTTGAGACATATCAAGCATCCCCAAGCTTAACTTCTGCTCGTCCTCAAGTAGGTAAGTGATAACAAAAGAATAATTTTTGAGGTGACATGCACCATCACAATCTTGATCAACGATGTAAAGCATTGAGTGCTGGGATCAAAGTTCTTAAAACATGGGCATAAGAGATATAATCTTGACAATAAAAACTTAGCAACCATGTTATAACATGAAAAGTAACACAAACAAAAGATCATGAATAATGAAACATTGAAAGTCAAGTGTGTGTTCAAATCATATAGAAAAACATAGCAAAGTGATTTTCAGCTTGTCCCTCATGGAATAGCAAAACATAAATGCATAGGACACCTTCAAGTTTAAGAGGGCGACTAGATACAAATAATTTAAGAACAAGCAAAACTATAATCATGAATCAATCAATGATAAACTTTGGGACTATGCACATTAAACTCAGAATGGCAACTATGCTCTCTTAGACGGTGCATAATGGTAGAAGGTGGAGACTCAACATAAAAGTAAAAGAAAGGCCCTTCGCAGAGGGAAGCAGTGATTGCAAGTTTTATAAACCTTCAAAAATTATGATACTTACTAGTTTTGAGCTCTCATTGCCCCCATCATAGGCATCTTGAATGGTTAAGTTAAATGCGAGTACAATTATGAAGCATATGCTTAACAAATCATAAGTTGAAAACCTCGTGTCCCATGAAGTATGAATACCCAAACCTCATGCTACTCGACTTAGGTCCCAAGCAAGCTTTTGTCATTGTAAGCATACATGTATCATCGAGAACCGCCGATGGGGTACCTCCTGCCCGATCACATGGAATAAGCCCACATCAAAATGACAAGACAAACAGACAATGAACACCTCGGCATCTCTTTTATTTACCATTGGTATAGCTTTTTATTATGAGATGCATCGTCGAATGTCCACTATGGGCATGCTGTAAATTTCCACCATGAATGATGCATGGCTTAGATTAGTGGCCCAAGCGTTTCTCTAACACATATAAAAACTCCATGACCTCACAAGATCCCAAATTATTTCACATTGCAAGTATCCATAAACAAAAGATCACGATATCAACTCAAATGAGAGAAAGTGCAATGTTGAAAGCTTGCCCCATGACGGCATTGCTAGGCTAATTTCCAACTTACAACTTGCAAGGATAACATCGACATAAGAGAGCCAAAATATCAAAATTATTAAAAGCGAGAAAAGTAAAGTGTGCCATCAGGTTCGTGAGAGCTTTACTGACTAATTTTCACATAACACCAAAAAGAGTTTAATTTGAAGGATAGATAAAAGCAAGTCAAATGTACTTGGAATAGCAAATTGCTAATAGGTATGTATGGTGGACACATTGGAAGACTTGGTTTTTGGGAGTTGGATGCACGAGTAGAGCTCTTACTTAGTATAAAATGAAGGCTAGCAAAAGACTGGGAGCGACCAATTAAGAGAGCAATAACAGCCATAATCATGCATAGCGACAAAACATCATTAAACGAAGCATAAAGTGGTATCACAAGTCAAAAACCAAATGATCATAGAGGCTTATGGCAACTTTGTAAGAGTCAAACATGTTGTAAGCATGCGCCAAGTCAATCCAAATAAAGCATCAAGGAAAAAACCACAATAAAATGCTTCCATATAATAAAAACAACGCATAATTTTTTCAAAGGCTCATTAAGCAATCTCAGTCATTTGAGACAAGTCATGCTACAGCAAAAACTACTAAGCATACTATCAAAACGACATCAAACATGGCATGCAAAAGTCTAAGCCGCAGTCTAAATAAGCTCCTTTTTGTACCACTTTTTGCATGAAAACTTTTTCTCTTTTCCAACACCATTCAAACCTTTTTGAGACAACTATTTTGATGAAAACCAACATAGTGCAGTTGTCTAAATACACCTTGATGCAAAGATATAACAAGATCTGAACAAAAATCAAGGCGAAAAACGAAAGCTAAACACAGTTCTAGAAAAAGAGAGCACTCGTTGAACGATAAGAGTGAAAAATAGAGTGTTCTTGGCAATGAAAAACGGATTGCGTCTCCTCCAAAAGAAATTTGTTGGGATCCAACCATTTATTGCAGCAAACAAAACAAAAGAAAACTGACAGCAAATGTAAAGACGCTCCAAGAAAAATGCATAGAATATGAAGCAATAAAAATATAGTGTGTTGAAAGGTGACCTGATTTTTGCCGATGAAGAAGGGGTGCCTCGGGGGCATCCCAAAGCTTTGACGCTTATACCTCTTGGATATTTCTTGGGGTGACATGGGCATCCCCAAACTTGAGCTTTTGTCCATACTTCATCTCATCTCATCACTCTCCATTCCCTACACTTGAAAACTTCCTTCATACAAAACTTCACACAATTCTATTAGCAACATTAACATAAACATGATAGTAAATCAACCCTTTTAGTTCAGTTTCAAACTCAAATATACCACATATAAATCATATACTACTGTAGCAACTTCCTCAAAAGTTCCGTGATCAAAAGAACTCAAAAAGAAAGCGATCGAGAGGCAAACACAAATAGTGGCAGAAATCTGTAAAAACAGAACAGCTGACAAAAGTCGATTTTTTGAGGACCTTATGTTTCTCAAATCGAAAAGTGAAAATCTAATGGAAGTTTGGATATAACCTGGGGCATATGCACAAGAAATTTCAGATCAAAACGATATTCTGAGAATTTTCACGAATTTTTACGGTGCAGCGCAGAAATCTGTTTTAGAACAGCAACTTCCCCAAATCTTACCTCCCTCAAATTAGAGGTTCTTCTTGGCACAAAAACGAAATAAAAATGATAAGAAGAGGTCATTACAGTAGTAATAAATTCCAAGACTCAAATAAAAGAAAAGGTACTGAAAAGAAAACATTGGGTTATCTCCCAAGAGTGCTTTTCTTTAACGCCTTTGAGCTAGGTGCAGAAAGTGCAAATCAAGTATTTTCAAATGAGGCATTAAGATCAATTGTTTCCTCAAGAGCACCACTTACCACACTAGGCACTTTAGAAGTTCCCGAAGATGATTCAACCTGCAAGTCACTCTTAGTTGAACTAAAAGTCTTACCAATCTTAAAAACATGCTGCGGTTTAGGCACAGCTACCGTGGGAACATACATAAATTTTTGCTCCTTTCCAACAAAAGCTTTCTCCCTCTTAAATTTAAGAGAAGACAAAATTGAACTTAAAGTTTCCATAGACTCCTCTAGTTTACCAATCCTAAGGTTTTGACTATCAAGAGTAGTACTAGCCTCTAAAACGGTGATTCTCTTACCGATACTTTCTATCGATTCATTAACCTGGCTAGTGTTAGCAAGGATATTTGGCAAACTTTTTTCTAAAGAGCTAAGTTTTTCTAAAACTCCCTCCAAAGTGATCTCAGTTTTAACAACATGGATAGGTGGTACTCCCGCTAAACTTTCAATTAAAGTGCATGCTTCCAAAGCGGGAGTACCCAAAAAATTACCTCCTGCAAGAGTATCAAGAACGTACCTATTCCAACTAGATATACCAACATAAAAATTTCTAAGGAGGATAATGGTCGAATGCTTCTTTGTACACCTATGATGAGCATTGCTAATTCGATACCAAGCATCTTTCAAACTCTCTCCCCCTTGTTGCTTAAAAGTACGAACCTCAACTTCAGGATTACTCATTCTAGCAAGACTAAAAAGTAGACAAATAAAAGTAACAACTATAAGGGAACTAATTTTTTCATATTTTTGATAAAAAGATGCAAGTAAAATTAAAGTAAAGCAAAACAATAACAAAGTAAAAGATTGAGCGTGAGAGACTCCCCTTGCAAAAATCTTCTTTCTCCCCGGCAACAGCGCCAGAAAAAAATGCTTGATGGCGTGTAGATTACTCCCTGTTGGGAACCCCAAGAAGGAGGTATGATGAACACAGTAGCAAGTCTTCCCTCAGTTGTGAAACCAAGGTTTATCGAACTAGTAGGAGAAAGCCAAACTTCAGAAGGTTGATGCGTGCTCGCTTCGCGGCAGCCCCGGGCAATTTATATGGCGCCTCGTCCAGGGCTTTGCTTTGCACCAGCAGCAACGTCAAACCTGCACACAACACAACCAAGTACTTTGCCCCAACTTACGATGAGGTTGTCAATCTCAACAGTTTGTTGTAAATAAAGGATTAAGCGTATCGAGTGGTAAAAGGTAATAGTATGCAAGAAAGTAAACGGTGCGAGTAAAAGTAAAATGGTAATAGCAATGTAAAGGAAATTGGACCGGGGTCCACAGTTCACTAGTGGTGTCTCTCCATAAGATAAATAACAACATGCTGGGTAAACAAATTACAGTTGGGCAATTGATAGAATAAAGATAACGTACATATGTCATGAGGATCACTATGAGATTCACTCTGGGCATTACGATAAAATACATAGACCGTAATCCAACTGCATCTATGACTAATAATCTAACCTCCGGATATCGTCCGAGCAACCATCGGGTATTAAGTTGCAAACAACAGATTATCACCTTAAGCAAAGTGCATAATGTAAACAATGCAAATGTCCTTAAACACAAAAATGTTGTTTTCTCCCTAGTGGCAACAGTACATCTACAACCTTAGAGGTTTCTGTCACTCCCCCAGATTACTAGAGGCATGAACCCAACTATCGAGCATAAATACTCCCTCTTGGAGTCACTAGTATCTACTCGGCCAAGATATCTACTAGCAATGGAGAGCATGCAAGATCATAAACAACATAGAGATAACATAAAGATAATAATTCAGCACATCAACTTGACATAGTACCAATACTCATCGGATCCCAACAAACACAACATGTAGAATTACACAAAGATGATTTTGATCATGTAGGGCAGCTCACAAGATCTAAACATGAAGCACATGTTGGAGGAGACAACCATCTAGCTACTGCTATGGACCCGTAGTCCAAGGTAGACTACTCACACATCACTCCGGAGGCGACCATGGTGGTGGAGAAGGCCTCCGGCAGGGATTCCCCTCTCCGGCAAGGTGCTGGGAAGAGCTCCTGGATCCTCCCGATCTCGCCTCGATGACGGCGGTGGCTTGTAGTATGTTTCGAAGAAAATTGATCAGGGTTAGGTTTTTCCTGTCGAGGGGAATATATAGGCGGAAGGGCGGCGTCAGGAGGTGGACCAGGTGGCCTCACCCCCTGGTGGCACGGCCAGGGCCTGGGCCGCACCACCCTAGGGTGTGGCCGGCCTATGGCCCTCCTCGGTCTCATCTTCGGTCTTCGCGAAGCTTCGGTAAAAATAGGAGGTTCGGCTTTTGTTTTGTACAATTCCGAGAATATTTCTTGTGTAGCTTTTCTGAAACACAAAAATAGCAGAAAATAGGGAACTGGCAATGTGGCGTCTCGTTAGTAGGTTAGTTCTGGAAAACGCATAAAAACGCCACGAAGTGTAACAAAACACAAAGCAAATGGTGTATAAACAAGCATGGAGCATCAAAAGTTATAGATACGTTTGAGACATATCAGCATTACAACATAATACATAGACCGTAATCCAACTGCATCTATGACTAATAATCCACCCGCAGGATATCATCCGAATAACCCTTGGGTATTAAGTTGCAAGCAACAGGTTATCGCCTTAAGCGAAGTGTGTAATGTAAATACAATTATTCTTGAACAAAAGATTGTTGTTTTCTCCCTAGTAGCAACAACACATCTACAACCTTAGAAGTTATTGTCACTCTCCCAGATTACTAGAGGCATGAACCCACTATCGAGCATAAATACTCCCTCTTAGAGTCGCAAGCATCTACTTGGCCGAAGCATCTACTAGCAACGGAGAGCATGCAAGATCACAAATAACATAGATATGATAAATCAACAATGAACTTGACTTAGTACTCAATATTCGTCAGATCCCAGCAAACACAACATGTAGAATTACATAAAGATGATCTTGATCATGTAGGCAGCTCACAAGATCTAAACATGGAGGCACATGGAGGAGAAGATAACCATCTAGCTACTGCTATGGACCCATAGTCCAAGGTGAACTACTCACGCATCACTTTGGAGGCAGGCATGGTGATGAAGAAGGCCTCCGGTGATGATTCCCCTCTCCAGCAGGGTGCCGGGAAGAGCTTCTGGACCCTCCCGAACTCGGGTCTATGACGGCGGCGGCTTACCATACTTTTCGTGGATAGATGTTCAGACCCTTAGGGTTTTCCCGATGAAGTGAAATTATAGGCGGAAGGGCGATGTCAGAGGGTGGCCGAGGGGCCCACACTAGGGCCTGGCACGGCCAGGGGGTAGGCCGCGCCACCCCATGGTGTGCCCGCCTCCTGGCTCTGCTCCGTCTCTCCTTTGGACTCCGTCTTCGTGTCAGCAAAATAGGAACTTCGGCTTTTGTTTCGTCCAATTCCGAGAATATTTCTGGTATAACTTTTATGAAATACAAAAACAGCAAAAAATAGGAACTGACACCGTGCATCTTGTTAATAGGTTAGTTCCAGAAAATGCATAAAAACGTCGCAAAGCATAAACAAAACATAATGCAATTGGTGTAAAACAAGCATGGAGCATCAAAAATTATAGATACGTTTGCAACGTATCAAAGGGCAAATATTGCATGTTCGACTTCATACAATATCAAGAGAGACAATTAACACACAAATTTAAAAAGGAAAGAAAAACATCTTTATTTCATATCATAATCTTGTCTAGGGTTTCACCATCTCCCGAAGAATTAAGGGATCTACTCACACATAGAGGGTAGCAACATCATCATAATGGTGAAATGGATGAATAACCTAGGGGAAGATATATAATTGTATGAATCCACAACTTGAGTCAAGGGATTACAACAATATGAATACAAATGGTGATGGAGATGATGGTGCAATGATTGATGATGGAGATGATACGCAGTCCTCCTTCGATCCCGATGGCGGTGAAGATTGGTGCCCTTCTACTAGTTCCTCCTCCAGTTCTCTTATAGAGGTGAGGTTTCTGCAAGTTCTAGTGTCTAGAAATGTCGGATCTCTGATCCGTCTGCACAGGGTGAAAGTATTTGACCAGGTATGGCCGGCCGGGCCGTACAGTCGGGCTGCGTCCGTACCAGTCATCGTCAAAGCTTCTGTCGCTAGATTATTTGATTGGCTTCCTCCCAAGTGCAAGAATAATTGCATTTAAGGTTTTAATGGTCTTCAATCAACATATTTCATGCTAAAAATGGTGATTCTATATATTGATTGTGTGTCCATTTACTCCTTCCATTTAGAGATCTGTTTGAAACTAGCACAAAAGGTGTGCGTGAGCGCATTAAAATACCGAAAAACGAACACTACAGATGCAAAAACAATAAGTAAACATGCTTCAAAGATGCACTTATCAAATGCGTCGCCGCTGACACGGTGGTCAATAGGCGTCGGTTCGATGGGCTAGGTTTTTCCAGGGCCCAGTTAGAATCGGGCCGATTTGAACGCCCGAGATCCGTTTGGGATGGGCCGAATGCCCTAATAAGAGCCTTGTTGCGTGAGGTGATTTTTTTGAACATGGGAAATATATTAACACTAGTGCTCAGAGTACAACATATATTGACGACAAAACGTGAAGCGGGGATCAAAGGTGCCTAAACACACAACATGGAATAAAGATGAACTAAATTTGATACCAAAGATTGCCTATGAAGCCAAACATCGATCGTTCATCCGTCGATAACCCAGGCTCACGATATTGCTGCGTCTGCAATCTTGAAGGGCCTCCATCGTGCTCCATACCAGTTGATGCCACGCGGGTTGCTCTCCCGACGGTCTGTCCGACATATGCACTTGAGGCTTAGGAGGACTGAGCTGAAGATTTTGGTTAACCATCACTGAGCTCAATCTCAGGAGGTGCCCGCCGTTGAATCCAGGGATCAACGATAGAGATATTGCCGTCCATCTCTGGTGACACAGCCCAAACGGCAGAAGGTGGCATCTTCTATGTAGTGATCATCTGGCAAGTCAAACGTTGTGCCTTTTGAACCCATTAAGAATCTATCTTGCACCCCAATAGCATGGTCACTGTTGGTAGTCTTGCAAGTATATGGACAATTGCACTGTGATTTCTGGCCATGAATCCCCTTTACTATGTGTGAGCATGACTGATGTGTTTTTGCTGCGGTTGAAACTTCTTTGTTGAGGTGGTTTGTTGGAGCAAGAAGTCTGCATTAACTGAGCTAGCTTCAACAAGACTCCAGAGCATGCGACTTGCTTCTAGGCGTAAATTTAGTAATCAACATTAATCGAGCTTGAGCATACCTCCGATCGTCGTCTTTTTGCTGATGAAAATTAAAAGTGTAACAATATGGACGACACAAACTAAATCTGTCATGAAATATGTTACCATATTGATATTGTTTCCTACTATAAATTGTACATGTGAAAGCTTCCAAAATTAAGTTTGACCTGGAATAACTCTAAGATGTGCATTATATACTCCCGTCACGAAGACTTGGTACTAGTTCTTGTGCGAATGAAGACGACGAGACCGATATATCGACTATCGTTGGTCTTTGGAACAAGTCTAAAACAATCGTCATTGTATGATGAGCGTGGGTACTAATACGCATGTGCTTCTGCACTATTTTCCCGGGTCAAGCCTATGACTGTAAGTCTGTAAAAAATGTTAGTACACCATTTTGGTTTTGTCAGTACATGCATGTTACCCTATTGTAGTTTGATTATTTTGAATTGCGTAAGAGTGTATATAAAACTGGGCTACATATAACTACTAGTAGTACTTTTAGAACTCCAGCACCGATCGAGGCCATTCCATCCATCGGCAAGGGAGAGACCTAGAGAGAGGAAAGGGGTGAGAGAGAGCGATGGCGGAAGCCATTGTCGGTCCGCTGTTGAACAAGCTGCAGGAGGTGGTGGTGACGGAGGGGAAGGCGCTCGCCGGCGTTGGCCGTGAGATCGACCGCCTCCGTGGGAAGCTCATGTGGCTGCAAGCGCTGGTGCACGAGACCGATCTACGCGGCCGGAGTGACGGCAACAAGCAAATCCAGGTGCTCGCGTGCCAGATGCGCGAGGTCGCTTTCGAGGCCGAGGATGCGGTCGACCGTTTCTTCCTGGAGGTTGACCTCTCCCGCTTCGGCCGCCACCGGCGCCGGGCGGCCCGCCTGTTCTTGGCAAACTTTGCCATGCAGCTCCGAGTGCGCTTCGTCCTCTCCCGCAAGATCATCTCCATGAATACACGGCTCGAGGACATCGTCGACAACAGCGCCAAGTACAGCAGCAGCAACTTCGGAAGTAGTACGGGCGCAATCACGTGGAGGGCCTCTCGCTCTCTTCCTCCGCTCCGCCGTAACTGGTACGTATAATCTGTTCCCCTCGCTGCCGGATTCATAAAGCTAGCTCTGCCCTGCGCAAAAGGGCGGCGAAGGTTGATTTCATGTCGGCGCATAGACTTTGCGCAAGTACAGCAGCTCTCGCCACAAGTATAGGTGGGTATAAGCACAATCCATAGCACTCGGCATATTAAGCTCTCTGCTGAGCAGTTTTTTTTTTCTTGGCAGAAATTTTTATTGGTGTAAAAAGTTTTGAATTCAATTTTTTTTTTGAAATAACTTGGACGGTAAATAATCCATATTTCTGTGTTTTTGCGGTAACTGGTAATTTCGGTACGCTCCGGTAATAAAAGTAGCTTGAGAAAACCTTGCTGCCAAGTAATCGGACATGTGGTCTTTGGTAGAGACAACTGAAATCAGCAAACCAACTGATTCCTACTGGCCGGTTGCGACCTTATGGTATACTAGATGATTCTCCGCGCGTTGCTGCGGGAGAGCATGGTTAAGATAATGATCGAGTTAGAAAATGATAAGATTACAAACTTACATAAACCGAACTCTGTGCAAATATTCTTCTTTAAGCTAAGCATGGAAACACACAGCCAACCGAAAAGCATAAACATATCCTATCAACAAATCTGAAGTAGATAATAAATTAAAGAGTTTACTCTTTCGACAGTGTAAGGAAGCTATTTTGCGAATTTTAAAATCCAAAATGGTAAGGAAGCGAGTGAAAATTTCTGAACTGACTTCAATCAACTATGAGTTATGTTCCTCACAAAACAGAACACCTTATGCAAATGTAACGACACACTAAATGAAGGTTTTTATTTTTACAAATTTCCTTGCATCTTGGGATTACGTGAACTCCAGCAAGTCTGAAAAGAAGTTCAGAATCCATATTTAAAGCAGCTACAACTTATTACCTACGATCATATCCTCCATTGGAACATCTTCACATGATCAATTGTCATTCTTTAGATGTTGAACTCTATTGCAGTCTTCTTAAGATTACGGAATAAATATATAATCTTGACACCAGCTTAGCACCCAACATGCTTTTGCTCTCAGCCAGTAGAAGATCAAAGTTCAGAAACTTTTAGGATCCTTCGGTTGCAGGTAGAGACTTCAGCAATCGAGTATCATATATGTGGGTTAGAAGATGGAGAACCTTATATGCCGTTTCTGAGAACCTTTCATTGCTGATATCATATTCACCGTCGCAAAATATATCAGGACTTAGAAGAAACATCAAGTTGCTCAAAAGATGTCACTAAATGGCCCAGTTAGTAAGAAATCAGAGAATATTATGGCTTAACTGAAATTAGAGGTTAGTCAACTGAGCTACGCTGATTCACCGTATGGAATATGAAGAATTTTGATTGTGCATTTGAAGGGTAAATGGCTGAATGGTACCTTTATCAAGACAGGTGAGACACACGTGGGCCTTTCTTGTATGCAACTTGTATCTCTTGGAAGAAAATCGATAGCAGCAAGTACATAAACCATAATCACAGAAATCAGAAGGTGCAGCAAAATAAATCAAGCCCAAATGCTCGATCGAAGCTTTGAAACTTACCAAATAAATCAAGGAGTGAATCGCATGGAGGTTCCAATCCCATAGAACTTAGGCGCAGCTAGAAAATCTCTGCTCAGCGAGAAAATCTCATAGAACATAGGTAAGTAGCAGGTATCTAGAGAAATCGGCCTCCAGGCTTTTTCAGTCAGACAGTCACCACCGCCATGGTGCCCAGGTCACGGTGCGTGGTAGCTGTTGGTGCATTTGTTGCTGCCCTCCTAGCGCCCTTCTTCTGTACGTACCTGTGGAGGGAGAACGGTGGTGGGAATAAAAAGTGGAGATCCGATGAGTCTTATGGAGAGGGCAGGCGGCCAGCTGGTGGTGCAAGCGTTACTGGTCAGCGATCCTGATCTTGACAGTGTGGGTAGTGAGAATAGGAAGCGATGGGTCGACTGCTCGAAGGAGGAGGATAAAACGTGTCGCTAAAAATAGGTAGGGCCCACCTGATGACGTGGATATGTTGCATGTTGAGAGAAATCACTTAGTGGGTTGCTCTCATATAGTTATTATAGATATATATACCTCCATTCGCATATTGATGTACGTACTTCGAATTTTTATGGAAGTCGAACTATATATGTTAAAGTGTAGCCATATCTATTGTATACTAAAATCAATATACGGATCTCTTATAGAGATGCCACGTCGTTAATCCACGTTATCTGAAATATTTACATAGTTAGATCTAAAATTTGTGGTTAGGATTTAACACTAAATTATTTATTTTATGCAAGTGTGTAACAACATGTGACGTGGGGCGAACCTCATTGATTTCTTGACTGGTCTTGCGTTGGGGTAGACTTGTAAGGCGTGCTCGGCGAATTTCCTGGGTACTCCTGGCATGTCGGTTGAACACCAGGCGAAAGTTTCCAAGTGCTCACGGAGGAATTGATGAGCGGGCTTTCCTATGTAGAGTCCAGCGTTGTTGACACGAGGGCGGTCTTCGAAGGGTTCGTCGGGAACTCCATGTCGGGTGGGTTTTTCTTTGTTACCGGAACGAGGGTATGTTAGCATATAAGGCAATTAGATCACTGCAGAAAGTTGACGGGAGATGATGTTTGGTAACACAGTTCAGCAATAAACGCCTACATCTGCGGGGCATGTTTTACGGGCACTTCTCCCTAGGTACTATAATGGTACCGTCGCCGACAAGCCCACCACGGTGTACATACATATCAGATCTACAAACGCCACGCCGGACTAATGGCCCTGCCACGGGCGCTGGCCCGTCTCCAAAAATGATCTCGTGTCTAACATGTCTTGCATCTAGTCTATTTTGGTTACCCCGGGTGTCTTTATATAATAGGCCCAGATTTACATAGTTTGACTCCAACACGTAACCTACCCAAACAGTCCAAGTCCAATTATAGCCTATACACATATTCGACACTATTTCAACAATCTCCACCTTGGGGAATATGTCGCCAACTTGTAAATCATCATCTTCACGCAAACACCTGTGTATGTTGAACTTGGGTTCTCCTTGTTGCTCACTTGCATGAGCCGGCGTCCGAATCCACATCGGACTCGATTGCCCAGGCTAATCCTACCGCTCCTTCCTCATCAGCTCCACCTGTAATGATGCACACATGCACCTTGTATAGATTATTCTTTGTCCTTCTGCCCTTTAGAACCAGCTTCTTGTCCTTCTTGACCCGCATGGTCAACTTGTCCCTGTCAACACGGTAGACATAACCGTTGCCATGGAGTTCCTCTAGTGAGATTAGATTTTTGTGAGCCCTCGGAACATATCTAACACATGGAGCACCAGTTCGTCACCTTCTTCAGTCTTGATCTTGATATCTCCCTTGCCCATAATGCGCTGAGGTGCACCATCGACTTGATAGACAGCTCCAAAATCACCAGGCTTGTAGGTAGCAAACCACTCCTTGTTAGACGTCACATGATAAGAGCTCCCTGTATCCAGCATCCACACTTCATCGAACAATTCGCTTTCTAAAGCTAGAACATCACATTTAGAATCAGCTGCAGAGTTAACAACAATGTTTGCAGCTCCATCAGCCTTGTTGTACGTTGGACAATTCTTCTTGATGTGACCCCACTCCTTACAGTTAAAACATTATGGCTTTCCCTTCTTCTTCTTGTCAGATTTCCCACCACGATTGTTTCTAACCATCAGCCCTTGACCATCACTAGCACCAGAAGAAGCAGCTTCCTCAGCAATTTTCTTTTCCCTTTGATCATAAGATAGCAGCGCAGTTTGTACTTCGCTTGAAGTGATGCTTGTCTTGTCGTACGTCATAAATCAAACCTTTGCAGGACTTAGGCAACGAAGTAAGGATGAGAAAAGCCTTGTCCTCGTCCTCCACCTTGACCTCAATACTTGCCAAGTCTGATACCACACGGTTGAAGGCATTGAGATGTTCAGTAAGGTCCGCCCGTCTTGCATTCTCAGGACATATAGTTCCTACTTCAGATACACAACTTGCTGGGCGTGGTCTTGTCAAAATACTGCACCTCCAACGTCTTCCAGATTTCAATCGGTGACTCCAAGTCCATCACATGATACAGGACCTGATCTGCTAGACTCAGCCTTATGGTACCAGCGGCCCTGATTTGCATCTCAGCCCAGCTATCATCATCAATCTTGGCATGCTTCACCACATCAGCTTTGATCATCCTCAGAACTCCCTGCTACCCCAGCAAATCCTTGACTCTCGACTGCCATAGCGAGAAGTTTCTCGTACCATCGAACTTCGTCACCTCGAACCTGGTTGGGAAAGACATCTCGTCCTCCAGCTGCTCTCCCAAGAATAGCCATCGATCAAATCGCCTAGGTCAGAGCGATCGAACCGACCCGAGCCTCTCCTTCGGATCAGCAAAGCCTTCTTGCGCATGTCGCCTTGGTTGAAAACTCTGTGCTCGAGATTTAGGGATAGACAACTCGTGAGCCCTTTGATCTGTTTCCTTCTCACCCCCCCCCCCCTTTTATTGACCTCGTGGTGCTTAACCCACCGCCGACTCAAAAACGTATCCGGGTAGGACTTCGACCACCAACCAGAACGTATCATGGTTCGAGATGGTTCAGATCTATCTCCACCTTCAATCCAACCCCACGCGACTTTCTTGAGCTCCAAGTCACGCCTTGCATCATCCAACTTGGCCTTCCTTTGTTCCCTTGTGCGCACCAAAAATAAGTCGATCCACGCCTTTGTCGAATCAAACCCATATAGCTCCACCAGATATTCCGATCTTAGAGCCATATGTGCATGTAACCATGATAGATACCAAAATACTAACGACATCAGAACTCAACGGGTCCTTGTTGAACTGCACCTGATCTCTTCTCGTCGAGCCGGCCTCTCCGGTTGAACCAGCCGGTCTGACCGCTCGAACTCATTGTGCCGCATCAGTCGGTACGATCTCCCCAAACTTGCATTCCAAGCAAAACAACCGATGGTTCTTGTCGATCCGATCTGCTTCCATGACATGGACGCCTCCCTCAGAACCACCACCACCTCGATAAATGTCATCCTTTGTTGATGGTGTTCCATCATCATCAACAATGCGTACTGTAGCCTTCGCTCGACAGAAGCCTGCCTCCCTCGGAACCACCACCACCTTGCCTTACTCTAGATCATCCATATCATGAAACAATCTGAAAACCATGAAGAGAGGATGGTGGCGGCCTAATGCGTGTGACAATGGCGGAGAAGGGGTCATGGTCAGGGCAAGCGATCATTAATGCCGATCTGTAACAGGGCGTGGTTGCTTCAAGGCTTCTAGCTAGCAAACACTGCATCTCTCGTCAGTCGTAGTTTCAGGTTTGTGCATTGCGTGGTGTATGGATACATGGATAAGGGTGATGTTGGATATGCAAAATGACTCTTAATCAATCGTCAATATTACCTAGCAATTGGAGCTCCTATGTTGTTTTTTCTTACACGAGAGAAAGGCATGCACAATATTCAAAAATGTCTACCATACAAACCAACCAATATCTGCCAAAATAAGAAATAGTATTGATACACTGTATGGATTCTAAATATGAAAAGATTGAGCAGATATCTGTGGTGACTTAGCTATGTGTTTATCATTAAGCCGAGATGAAGAGAAACCAAATATGTTCCTATGTTTGGAAATGATACTTACCGGGTGATCGACCAAACTTGGAGAACAATAGAATTACAGTGATTCTAAAATCCTATATATCAATCTAAAATCGTATTCAAGGTCTGCAAAACTAAGAGTCACGCCTCTCTAACTTTGACTATCAATGTATAAATATGTTAACTAATATGTCTAGAAGTTAGAACTATAATAATATATAAAATAATGGCCTCCTTCAGTTGAGGGGCATTCTAATGGATATCCTCAAGAGGATATGTGTTGTCTTAGTCATATGTGTATCATTAAGCCAGTAATTTTTTGCTCTGGGTGACGTTTTCATCAATAGTGCGTCAAACATTGTGACTTCACTTTAATTTCCATGACTTTGAACTCCAAACTTCCGTAGGACTTTTGAGAGAGTGGTACATGTTTTTCTTAAGAAGATTGTTTGAGTGCAGTCATTCTTGACATGGCTAGCAATTTTGTGTGTTTGTATGCTCTCATGATTTGGCATTGGCCTCTTTTAATTGAGTCGGATATATGTATGTTTATACAAATACATCATCATTCGTTTATACTATATGTTCCATTTTAATTGACGTCACACTCCACCTATAGCCCACCAATCTGCATCAATTAAAGCAGAATGGAGGGAGTAGTCCGTAGCAACGCACGAGTCTTGTGCTAGTTTAGGGTTATACCATGAACATGACCAATAAAAGAATTGTACATCAACGAAGGATTTACTATTAGGACTCGTTTGGTAGGAAGGTATTCATTTCATTTCGTAGAAATGAAATGAATTCCTAAATTCATTTCATTTGAAATGAGATTCCAATACCTCATACCTGTTTGGCTACCACACGGATGTAAATGAACTGAATTCAATATGGAATTGCTATACAATAAAAACATGATTTTGTTTTCCAAAGAAACGATACATGCAAGCATGAGATGAATTGTAGCACATAATTTCTTGTAACTTTTTGAACTCAAAACACAAATTTACATACTAAAATATAGATTACCATCGACAACTACAAATGCCATGTTCTAGTCCATAAAACACGCATCAATACAAGCAATTCAAGTTCCAAAGTCTAAGCAAGTTACAAAGGCAGGCTGCTACTTCATGAAAGTAGGATCTCAATGATGGAATAATTGCATCAGTACATCACAGAAAAGACCAGACAAATATCATAACTTGATTTGCATCAGCACTTCATGAGAGCCCACTTCTTCTTCATTCTTTGAGGCAATGACATCAAGGACCTGAACTTGCGATCATCTGCAACAACATCATAGATTGCTAACTGATCATCGTCTTCCAAATCTGGTATTTCACCAAGAACAACCCATATTTCTTCGGGAGATGCCGGTTTTGGAGGTCACTCAGAGACATCTGCACGAAAAGCAAGAACATGGTTATGGCTTCTTCGATGGTCACGTAGAAGGTGTCTTTTAGACCAGCCCTTTCACGTAAGATAGCACATAGGTCAAAGAATGACATTTTGGTAAATCTTAGAGTATCATAGCAATATAGATTTGAGCCCATATAGATGTTCCTAAGCATCTGTTTCCTAACTCTAGTCTCGGTCTCTTCCTCGCTGAAATCACCAAGCTCTACAATCCTTCTCCTACAATAGTAACCCTGAGCAATGACAACTACGGTAACAAAGAACCCAGCTACTGCCCTTTTCCTTTTCTTCACCCTCTCATGACAAGAGAGAACTAGTTGAGTATAAAAATAAACAAGTAGAACAGTACTTTAGTGATGTTGTACTAAACAGCAGTTTAGTCGATCTATGTTCTGCACATGTCTAAGACATAAAAGCCTACCATCTGAAATGTCTAAAATCAGAAAAGAAAAACATTTAAATGGCCCAATCCTGTAGTCCAAGGGTAGGCGCTATAACAGCAGCAATGCAAGATTCATAGAAAATTAACCTAGTAGTAGTGTACAGTCTGCACTTCATAGAAAGAAAGTTTATCACAAAGAACATTACATAGCAGGAGATAAAAGAACTCTCTCTGAAATTAGAGGGCAAATGGCACACCGCACACAACCCCACCATAAACAGAAACATCCAGTACAAACTCATTTCTGCAGATTACTATCTAGTAATAAACAGGAACTCCCTCTGAAATAACACTCTAGCAATGACTAATTAATTGAACGGTGAGATAGAAAGATGGTTTATCCTAATTTTTTTGAACCAAACTCGTTACAGTAAGCTACTGCTGCTGAACATGTTTCAGTCCCATGCTCTACGCACTGACAAAATTATTTTTTTAGTAACCAAACTCATTACAGTAGCTTACTGTCTGAAGGAAAATCACTCCATATCATAGCTACCTCTCACAGTCACAGTCTCACCGAATGTCACTGTGCAAATGTTTGCAGTCTACACATTATTCTTTTTGGGCAGTGGATCAGATCAGAGCCAGGTTTAAAGACACACACCACGCACGCTGGATCGGATCCGGCCGATGAAGCAACTGCAAGTCTGCAAGTTGAAACAGAGATTGCAACAACTACTCCCGGGCTGGATTTTTGCAAGTGGCAGGATAAGAAAACGGAAATAGCCCAAGTTGCAGGAGAGCATGTATCAATACTAATTGGTTGACCAAGGCCGAACCATCTTTGCCTCTTCCTTTTTGCACATGGTAAGGATTTACAATTGATTTCTAGTACTACAAACGCATCCTAGAACTGAGCTACCAAATCAAGAACTGAGCTACTGAATCAGTCATCACACATACAATTCAACACAATTTTTTTCACTCACAGCAACCTCTCAGTAGCCACCTAAACAAGAATCAACCAAGTATATCACATAGAGAGAAAGAACGTGAGAGGGAGAGAGATCTGTCTAGGAGCATACTGTGGTTGCTGAAGGGGGCGTGGTGGAGGACCTGTGTGAGAGGTCGGGGACAAAGTGGGGATGTCAAATCACGAGGTCAACTGCTCCTCCAGAATCTGGATCGAGTGATCATGAGGTCAATTTGCTTCAGAACCTGCAAATCGGGAACGGACAGTCTCAATCTTCCCCTCCCCTCCCCTGCTACAGTGCCTGAGAGCTCCGAGAGGCTTCCAGAGTGCGCCGGCCCGATCTGAGCCGCTCCCGCCGGCGATGCCGGCGGTGAGCGGCGGATGAGAGGCGCCGGCGGTGTAGTTTAGGTGTTTGTAGGTCGTTGGTGCGGGCGGACTCGCCGTCTCGCACCGTGTTTTGGAGGGGTGACGACATCTCTGGCCGAGATCCGTTGCCAAGCAGGTGGAGCTCTTCTCCAGCTTCTGCTCTGGTGGTCGGAGGAGGGTTGGAGGCTTCGTCGGCGGCCTCCTAATAAAGGGCCTTAGGAGCCGGCAGCTGCAGATCTGGGGTGGTGCGGCGCTGCCCTCGGCCGGCCGTGGTGGCGAGGGAGTTCGGCGGCGCGGCGCTTGAAGTCTTTTGTTCTTCTTTCCCTAGCCGGCCGTGGTGGCAGGGAGGGAACGCGGAGCAAGGTCTTCTTCTTCTCCATGTTCTTCGGTTCGCTGGTGCTGTAAGTGTTGTGGTGGTTCTTCCCTGCCCCTGCTCGCGCTGGCTACCTTGGTGGTGGTGGTGTGTGTGGTGGCTGGTCAGGCTACGGCAACTGGCTCGTGGTTCGTGCGGTCTTCGTCAAGCTCTAGCCGTCGGCTGGACTTCCGGCGATGCCCGGTCCTTTCAAGAGGGAGCTTCTCTCCGGTGGTTTTCGGCGGCTCGTCCGCCTCACGCCGGACTCATAGGTTGGTGGTCAGCCGCTCCCGCCTGCTTCATCATGTTCGGCGCAGATCTTCTCCCCTTGCTCTGGTCCAAGTGCTTCGTCCCTGGTACTGGAGCGGTGGCCGTCGTCGGAGTTGCTGGTCGGTTTCCTGGAGAAGGGTCAAAGGACCTGATCGCATTTCAAGTTTGGAAGCGAGGTCCTCTGTGCTTAGTTGCAGGGCTCAGTTGTAATTTTTTCCATCTCTTTGGGCCTTTCTGTAATTGTAGCACCGACAGCATTAATGGAAGCAGCTCTTTTCGGGTGCTTGCACCCGGCCCTGTTCAAAAAAAAAAAAACTCGGACCAGACGGGATGTGAGATGGGGAAGGAGAAAGACGAGTCTCATTTCCAGGCAAATGACAGGGTAGGAGTCGGGAATCTTTTTTTTAAAACAATACCATAATATATTATAGCAACGAACCGTACATAGTAGAGATATATAAGCTGTCTCCAGCGATTACAAAATAAAGTCTAAGAAAAAACAAGCTAATCTTTGAGTCCTTTAAACTCTTCTTCTTCCATGACACAATCTTGTATTTTCCTGAAGCCAGCCAAAAGATAATGTCACATATATCAAACCATAAACCTGTAAATACCATAGTGGTTCTCCCTTTTTTTAAATTTGAGCCGCAGTGCTAAGGCTACATGCACGCACGCAGCCATTAAAGCAATCATACCACATCGGCAAGAGTACCAACACCCGTATTCCAAGGAAGAGAAACCGAACAGCCTTGTCAACGTCGCTGGAAAGCCGAGAGTACGAATCACCATTGTCGAAGACGTAGCAGTCGGGACAAATATTGCGAGGATAACCCTCCTTGCGGCATCCAGGAGAAACAATCCAAAACCGATCTGGCGAAGCAAGATCTCGAAGACCGTACCTAAAAAATTGTAATCTTACAGCACCACCATTGACGCCAGGAAGAAGATCTCGTCGCCGAACGAAGAGCTGAAGGTCACTTATTATGAACGATGACATCTCCATTGACGTTGAAGAAAATGGAGATGGCTACCAAAACACTAACCTAATCTTTGAAAAATACTACTTTTATTGAAATCTGCACCCATAGATCGGGTTCCCCACCCCTCCCGACACCGGCGAGGCCGGCTGGAGGAGGAGGAACCGATCTATGGAAGAGGCGAAGCTTGGAGGCGACGGCTAGGTCAAAGAGGCGGCGGCTGGGAAAAGAACTAATAAAACAGCGATAGCGGTAGGAGTCGGGAATCTACTTAACGCACCGTGTCTTTTCGCTGGAATTTGCAAATGAAATGATGCTTTAATTCCATGTCAGCCAAACATGTTAGGTCATAGAATCTGAAATGAATTCCACAGTTCTAAAATGAATGCCTAGATACCAAACGAGCCCTTATAGATTTTTTATGAAAGTAAATAACATTATTTATTAGGGTATTTTTTTTTACGCTTTTGGATGTGCAATTTCTACTTTAGATTAACAGGAGAGAGGGCACTATTTTGACTGAAGTTCTCTGTCATGTAGAAAACTAATTTTATGTCCCGCAAAAGGATGAGATGACATGCAATTATGCACACAATTATATTTTTTGGCTGATCGTATCTCTCGGTCTTCAGTCTGCAAATTATATTTATAATAGTTGTGGCTAATGATTATGTAGGTCTGAAGGTAGGGTTTAAATTGAATTTTTTCCATTACAGACTAGCTAATTTATATTTCTAATACACGAGGAGCGATGCACTAAAAATTGAATACGCACAATACTGAGGATAGGAAGACGACTACGTGGAGGAGCGTGAATTTCTAGAATCAAAAGATTAAGGGTGTGTTGGCCATTTTGTTCAGAATTTAGCTACAAATTTACGAAGCATATTCGTATATTCAATAGAGTCTCAGTGCAAACCGAGGATTTGTTTTGTTAATGATAAGAATAGGCAAACCATATTGTATATACACTATGACGAATGTTGAGAGCTAAATATTCACGATGGTCATACACACAACAAATTTACTAGCTAGCTGGAGTCTATATTGCGGGTTAGTTTTGGTTGACTTTCTCACAACTCCATGTCTGATTGTATAAACATGTAGAAGATAAGGATTAGTAATATTCATTTTATATAAAAATATATTACTTCTTAAAACTGTAATATATGAAATAAAGGTCAAAGTTGCACCTTATAGAACCTGTCCATGTTGGGCGTAGATGGAAAGAATAAATTTCTGTGTACGATAAAAAAATAGTTAAGACATTGGACACACTAGGTTGCATATGCTCGGAATTGCAGGAACCCTATTTTAATTGACGACGTGATAATTGATCTAGCAGAGGTAGGTGGAGTTGATATTCTCACAACTCCAATTGTAACTATATAATTATGTTTTGTAAAAAATGAGTATCATTCTATTTTCCATAAACTAATGTTCCATAAACTTAGTTATCACGAACATAAGCATATATAGACAACAAAAGGTCAAAGTCGCCTTCCAGAATGTATCCGTGTATAAATTGTGTAAATTTTAAAATATTTCAATAAATATGATGAATACATATTCACATATAAAAATTAATATTTAGCACTTCTAACACAGTATTAGTGATGCAAACGCATTTGCGAGGGGCACTGTGCTAGTTTACATAAAAACATATCAATGTTTAGGGCACTAAACTAGTATCATTTTATTCTTAATGAAATATATGTTCATTGTACATCAACTTGGTGCCATAAATGTTAGTATATTATTTGTATAAATTTAGTCAAATCCTAACACACTAGCTAGTTTGAATTTTAGGAGAATACTTCCTAAACTGAACGTTTTATTATTTGGGAACAGGAACAACTTAGACTTGGAGGAGCAAAATCCTGCAGTGAAGGAGAACCAAACTGAACAGGAGGAGGGCAATAGGTACGTTACAAGAAGCCATGGAAATATGTGCATGCAATGTTTTCTTCTATATAAAACATGGAAAATAATACATTTGATTTTCTTTATTTGTGCACTTACTAAACCATATCTGGCAGACTAGACATTTAACGAGTGAAAGACATTTTTTAAAACTTTATAAAATGGTCAAGCATACCCAAAAACCGCACTATGTCAGCATCCAAATTTGGCTATCCTGAGTGGATAGTCAAATTATTGGCTCTGTCTAGTTAGTCTGCCAGATGGTCTAAGAACATATTTCCCGCATTCTATAATTCTTGTTGTGAATGTGGTTTAAATTTAAACTAAAACCACAGTAAAATTATGGAACGGAGGAAGTAACTAGCAAAAAACCATTGTATCAATATTCAAGTGCCAATATGGTTAGCATTTGGCAAGTCTACTAGACACTTTTAGACTATCCACAGTGAGAGTATCATAAATAATATTATGCAATTCATGTATGAAAAATGCTAATGTGTCATTTCAGTTTAAGCTAAGAGAAATCATAGTGGTGTCATAGCACATATGGAGCTAGAAAAAATAATGCTAGTTTCATGGCAAATAGAGAAGAAAAGATAAGTAGTGCATTCCGCAGAGTTCGAAACCCGCGATCTGTTGTTTGTACGGGAGAATTTATGACCACTGTTCTGAGCGAGAACTACGGATTAAGATGGATAGCAACTGTATTGTTTTGGTAAAAAAATGAATTCAAAATTTGTCTGAAATAACTCGGACGGTAAATAAGCACTATTTCTGAGAGTCCACGGTAACCGGTAATTCTGGTAAAAAAGTAGCTCGAGTAAAATAAACTTGCTGCCGAGTGGCTGTACATTTGCTATCGGCAGGGAAAACTACAATGACAAACCAACTGTTTCTGGTACTGGCCGGTGGCAACCTTATGATATATAAACTTCCATGCGCATATTAGTGTACTTCAAAATTTCTTGGAAGTAAACTATATATGTTAAGGTTTAACCAAATTTACATAAAAAGATATCAACATTTATGGCACTAAAGTAGCACCACATGATTCTTAATAATATATATGTTCATCGTACATCCATTTGGTGCCATAAATGTTAGTGTATTTTAATAAATTTAGTCAAATCTTAACATATTAGTATAAATTTTATGAAATTTGGAAGTACATTTATATTTGAATGAAGTAGTACTTACTAGCATTAATAAACTGAATGTTTTATTATTTGGGAACAGGAACAACTTAGAACTTCTTTTTTAGATGGAATGCTACCATTCCATTAAATAGCAGGCTCAGTTAAATCACTAGCCACTAGTACCATTACATCGTTCGGAAAAACATCTGTCCACAAACGGCATGCCTCCTGACCACTAGCACCTAGCGCAGCAAGCGCATGTACAACTTTATTACAAACTCTAGGACTATAAACGAAAGAGAAAGACTTAAAGTTCAAATTAACAAAAGATTTGATATCGCGCTAGATCACTCCCTCTGGAGCTAAATCGTGCTTCATCGTCTCGACTGCATTAACGAGATTGATGGCTTCACTTTCTATGATGATCCTCGTCATTCCCCACTCGGCCACCTGACGAGCAGCAGCTGCACAAGCATGCGCCTCTGCACAAGGCCACATGCGGAATCCTACCAGCACCAGCACCACACCTCTCCCGGATGATTTCGAGCAACAAAACTCCAGCCACTAGTCAGTTCTTTTTCCTGGAAACTTGCATCGATATTGATCTTTATTCTGTTTTCCTCAGGTGCCTGGCAAGATACAGACTGATGAACATTGCTTTTTTTTCGATAATGGGCGCTTTTATTACTTAGTCAAGCAAATACACCCGGCCTCTGCATCCAAGATGCACACAGCCGTCCAGTAACCAAATCCAAAACAGAAAAAGGGAAGGCAAAATACATATCGTAACGAGCAATTGTAAATCGCCTAAGGTGATGGTGGTGGCTCAATCCTGAGATTATGCTGCCACCCATGTGGGGAAAAAATATCCCTCGCCGTAGCCTCCAATCGTGTACAGACCTCCATAAACAGGTCTCGGTTCTCCATACGCTGAAGAGGCGACCATAAACGGAGCGTACCGGTACATCTGTAGATTACCTGCAAGAGAGAACAATTTTTATCATTAAAAACTTTGTCATTTCTACATAGCCAAAGCGACCAAATAACGGCTAACGCTCCCATCCTAATAAGCATTCGAAACCTGAGATCGATACCATGAAGCCAATTTCCAAAAATATTGGCAACACTAGTCGGTGGGTACAGGGTAGAGGCTATTTGGATGATTGACCATATAGATCTGGCAAAGCGGCATTGGAAGAATAGGTGTTTAATAGTCTCGTCCTGATGACAGAACACACACCTCGTACTTCCATGCCAATTGCGCCTAACAAGATTGTCTTTGGTTAGGATCACTCCCCGACGAAGATACCAACCAAAAATTTTGGTTTTTAATGGTATTTTCATCTTCCAAATCTTCTTGTTGTTATCGACTGGAATATCGGATTGCATGAGCGCATTGTATAAGGAATCTACGGAGAAGGCACCATTAGCCTGTAGGTTCCAACGGAATTCATCTGGACCAGGAGATAACTGAACAGTTTCCAAACGTTGTAGTAAGGCATTCCATGCAGTTAATCTGGGTCCCAATAAATCACGTCTGAACGTTACGTCCGGAGGTGAGGTAGCCATTACCTTAGCAATTGTTTCACTTTTGTAACGAACTATACTATACAAAGCAGGATACTGATCTCGGAGCGAAACATTATCTAACCAATTATCCTCCCAAAACCGTATCTGCGATCCGTCATAAATAGAGAAAGTGCCATAAGGAAAGAAGAATTTCTTCGAAGCCATGAGGCCAGCCCAAAAATGCGAGTCCCCAGGTTTCCAAAGAACTTGGGACAGCGCCTTCGAGCCAATATACTTTCTCTTGAGGAGGGTCTGCCAAACACCATCTTCAGTAAGTAGCTTAAAAAGCCATTTACCTAGCAAGGCCAAGTTTTTGAACATTGCTGTTAGTTCTTTCCTTTTGACAGAACTGCAATGATTCGTCAGTCCAGTATCTTATTTTTGAGACAATCTCGCCCGTTCCCCTAGCCTTCTCGTTAGCATTCATTTTATTTCTATTTGACCACCACTGCCACATTATGCAACACACCAGCGTCCTTTGCTCCTTCTCAAGCTTCAGTATCTCTTCCATCATTGCTTTTGCTGTTTGCATATCCCATATGTCGTGACGCAGCTCAGCAAGACCAAGTTCTTCCCAGATTGGCTTAACCATTTTGCATTTGACAAACAAATGGGCACATTTCAGACCGTGTCACATTTCAGACCTCTCCTCATTAAGTTTTTCTTCAACGGAAGGCTATTATGAGCCAGATGTCACACAAGGGAAAGTATCGTGTACTCCATCCTCTTCAGTACTCCAGCTGCACCACCAAAATCAGTACCGTGGGATCCAGATTGTACGTACAGTATGCAGGGTCAACTTCCGCACCTGTCTATGGAACATTTTTGCCAGAAACACCTCGTACAAACATAAAACCTGTTCTCTTATCTTTGAATCTGTCCCAGTATGCCCCGCCGATTCTCTTCAGCTACGGGTTTAAACAATTAATTTATGCATGTTTTTGGCAAATTAATCAGTGATTTGGTTCACACAAGGAAAGGTAGCATTGCATTTTTTTAATTTTGAGTGGTGCATACTAGTATCCCATCTACTCCATTGGCAATGAAGAAACACGATGTTGAAAGAGCTTCAAATTAGAAACAAGACTCAGTGCAGTAAGTAAAACGAGGTTGTACAGAGCTCGTATTGATGGCGAAGACGGAAGACGAAGGGAACTCAAAGAGTGGAAGACTGCGGCGACGCAGACGAAGACTCGTCTTGGCAGCTCGTCTTCTTTGTTTGGACACGTCAGATACTCAGATCTGGTTTCTCCCGTGGAGATTTGGACAACGGAGGACGAGATGACCTCGACTGTGGAGAGCCTAGCATGGCTCCGGTGGATCTGGGCACTTTGCATCAAGGACGTGAGGAAGAAGGGCAGGGTGACCATGACTTCGGTGGTGAACATCGACCGTGAAGAAGACAGGAGAGACAAACTGGGAAAAGTGAGAGCTCATGTTGAAATCTGGCCGTTTCACGGGGTGTTTTCAGAAATATACCGGAGAGCTGGCTGGGCATCATACTAAGGTGTCATCCTGTCCCTTGCGTCCGTATCGTGCGGCCTTAAATTCTCTGGTGCAGCAGGAGTACTAAATGGCGTGGAGCACAGGATACATTCTCTGCCCCATTCTCTGTCACACAAGACTTGCAGGTGCCAAATCCCGCAGTAAAGGAGAACCAAACTGAACATGAGGAGGGCAATAGGTATGTTACAAGAAGCCAGGGCAATAGGTCTGTTAAAAGAAGTCAGAGCAAGAGGTCTATTAAAGAATGCAATGTTTTCTTCTATACAGAACATGGGGAAAAATACATTCGATTTCTTTATTTATGCATTTTTAAATCATATCTGGCAGACTAGACATTTAACAAGTGAAAGCCATTTTAAAAAACTTTGGCAAATGCCAAATGGTCAAGCACAGGGGCGGTCTGGGCACGGCGGCGACCACCGGTCGACTCCGACGTCGGGATGTGCCGGCTCACCTGAAAGAGCTATCTCTTCTTCCCCACACCACCTCCTTCCCTCAATGCCGAGCACCGCCGACAGGGCACCCGCTGTTCCCGACGTTGTCTCTCCTGTCCGCCCACAGCCGACTTGCCAGCGAGAAGCCTGCGGCGGACTTGCACCGCCACATCCACCGCCGACTGCTGTCCGGCGTGCTGTCGTCATCTGCAGTTGTGGTGTAGGGGCAGATTCTCGACGGGGAGCGCCGTGGTTCATGGAGGTGTCATAGAAGGCGAAGGCGATGGACGCGCCGGTAGCGTGCACGACGAGAACGACGAGGATGACCGCGGCTACCACGGCCTCTACGGACATGCCAATGATCGCTAGCGGCCGCGCATCCCGCAGGCAAATACAACCGGCATTGCCCCGCTGCGAGACCTTGAGAGAGGAGGATGGGGGACGCGCTATAGCGGCGGCATGGCGACTGGCGAGGGCAGAGACGTGCGAGAGGGACGGCTGCTTTGTTTCTATCGGCGCTGTGAGGGATCGATCAATTTCCTTTTTTTACTTGATCGATTACCCAAGTCGTGAACCAAGCTGCCCTTGCAAAGAAAAAAAGATACCTGCCTAAACTACCCTGCCTCAATACTACTCAGCCAAGGGATAAGTAAGTTCAAAAGGAATATGTGACTGTCTTCAAATCAAATTTCAGCTCACAAGGTGCAATGGCATATCTCTCATTTAAAAACTGTTTAAACAGTATTCAGCTCACAGATGTAATGACATATATCCATCCTTTAAAAAAAATAGGATTTCTGAATGTGTGTGTTAAAAAAAATCGATAACTATTTACTCTAGATAGAACGTGCTGATAAGCAGGTGAGCATACTTAGTACTCTCTCCATCCTAAATTACCCTGCATTCTAGATTTAGTCAAAGTCAAAATTTGTTAACTTTGTCTACGTATATGAGAAAAATATAAACATTTACAATATAAAATAGATATCATTCGAATCATCATGAAAATACTTTATATTATATGTATTTGATATTATAAGAATTTATATTTTTAACAATATGTTTAATCAAAATTTATCTAGTTTGACTTTGACTAAACCTAGAATGCAGGGTAAAAATGGACGGAGGAGTATATGTGTGCATGGCTTAGTATTTAAATTAATCATGCGATAACTTTTTAAATGCATAATAAGAGTTACTATATACACCCTAGCTACAAAACCTACTGATGAGAGGTGACGTGGAGTTTTAAGGTTAGCTAATTAACCACTGTTGAATTACTATGACTAAAACATATGGCCAATTAATCACTGTTATTATACTCAAAACTGTAACCTTTTATTCCTGCTAAATTATGTGAATCACAAGAAAAAATACGGCAATATTTTTTATGAGCACCTAGAAAAATATGAAAATGTAATTCATCGTAATTTTTCGATGAATATATTGTTTGTATGATTAGATAATTTCAAGAAACATTGATTATTTCCTATGATGTAATGGAACATAGTTTTGCTTCAGTTTAAGAATACATTGTATTACACATGTGAAAAAGATGAGCTAATACAAAAATCAGATCAATGCCCTCCAAGCCACTTAATCATGTAACACGAGATAAAAAATACATGTGATTGAGTGCGTAAAACCACTGGACTGGAGATGGGGTAACATAGAGGGAATTCAAAACAATAGCTAGGAAATATGTCCGTTTTTTGAAAGGAAATAATATTATGTCCATTTCAATACTGATGAAGTGCTGGAGAACTTTATGCTCAATAATATTTTCCAATTGAGCTAAAAAATAGCATGCCAATTTGTATTATAATTATTCTTAATTATATATTATATTTACATATTTTCTATATATTCACATGAAAATTCATAACTAAAGTTATATCATGGAGATTGATCACAAGCCTAAGTGTCAGACATTTAAAACACAATAGGTAAATAAGAGGAAGAAAAATAAAGACAAGGTAGCAAATAGGAAATAACCGGTTCTTAATTTCCCTACGTATTACTGATGATAAGTTTCTTTGTTTTCAATTAATCAAGTGTTATACTGATGTTTCATGGACATCACCAAAAACACCTAATAGGATTTGATATTGAGTACTCTTATTGATATACGACCAACGATGGAGAGTATAAATATTTTACCCTCGCCGTAGTAATCCAACATCATGTAAGGAATATAATTTTATATGTTCATAATATATCACACACGTAAATCACACATATGGATAATTTAAGAAATGATAGAATAATCATTGCCACAAATTAAAGATATAAATCAGGATATATGATATTTTATTTACCATAACATTTGTTGTAGTTGTAGGCATGTTTTATTTTTTTCTACAAATTGACATGTGTTCTTTCCTATCAAATAACATTATACCTAAGAAACCATACTTAGTAAAAGCATTGCCCTCGCATTTGCGAGGGCCACTTGGCTAGTTAATTTAAATTCTAGGAAATTTGGAAGTACATTTATATTTGAACAAAGTAGTACATACTAGCATTAATAAAATTGAATGTTCTATTATTTAGGAATAGGGACTATAATCCCGCGGTGAAGGAGAACCAAACTGAACATCAGGAGGGCAATAGGTATTTTACAAGAAGCCATGGAAATATGTGAATGCAATGTTTTCTTCTATACAAAACATGAAAAAAATACATTCGATCTTCTTCATTTGTGTATTTATTAAACCATATCAGGCAGACTAGCCATTAACGAGTGAAAGCCATTTTTAAATTTTTTGGGAAATGGTCAAGCATAGCAAAACAACATGATCCCAACATCCAAATTTGGCAATCCTAAGTGAATATCCAAATGATTGGCTCAATTTTGTTTTCTGCTAGATGGTCTAAGAATATATATATTCCCTACGTTCTATAATTCTTTTTACTATTATTTAAATTTAAACTAAAACCATAATTTAAATATAAAACCGATGGATGAACTCACTAAAAACCATTTTAGCAATAGTCAAATGCCAATCTGGTTAGTACTTGGCGAGTCATCTAGACACTTTAAACTATCCACAGTGAGAGTGTCATACAATTTATGTATGCAAAATGTTGATGTGTCACTGCAATTAATGCTGAGAGATCATAGTGATGTCATAGCACATATGGAACTAGAAAAAATAATGCTAGTTTCGTGGCAACAAGACGAGAAAATATCTGTAGTTTAGATTCCAATCACGTGATCTGTTGTTAGCCAGCGAGAAGTTATGATCATTCTGCTAAGCGGTAACTACGGTGTTAGACAGATAGCAACTGTATTTGCTTTGGTGCAAAAAATTGAATTCAAAATTTGTTTAAAAACTTGGACAGAAAATAAGAGGTATATTTGAGATTTCGCGTAACCGGTAATTTTGGTGCCCTCTTGTAAAAAAAGTAGATTGAGAAAAGAAAACTTGCTACCGAGTAACCGTACATGTGCTCTCGGTAGAGCAAGACTTTTCCGGTAATGGCCGGTGACGATCTTATGATAAATACCTCTATTCGCATATCAATGTACTTCGAAATTTCTTAGAAGTCAAACTATATATGTCATGGTCTAGCTAAATTTACACAGCAACATATGAACATTGATGGCACTAAACTAATATCATTGGATTCTTAATGAAATATATGTTCATCTACATCAATGTGGTGTCAAAAATCTTAGTATATTATTACAAATTTATTCAAATCTTAACAAAGCAGTTTAATTTCTAGGAAAGTTCGAAGTATATTTATATTCAAACGAAGTAGTACTTAATTACTATCATTAATGAACTAACTGTTTTATTATTTGGGACTAGGGAAAACATAGAGTTGCAGGAGCCAAATACCGCAGAGAAGGAGAACCAAAGTGAACATGAGGAGGGCAATAGGTCTGCTACAAAAAGGCAGCCCAATAATTATAATACAAGAAGCAAGGGCAAAAGGTCTGTTACATAATGCAATATTTTCTTGTATACAGAACATGGAAAAAAAACCTTGATCTTCTTTATTTATGCATTGATTAAACCATATCTGGCAGACTAGACAATTAACGAATGAAAAACATTTTAAAAGTTTTGCCAAATGGTCAAGCATAGCCAAACAGCACTATCCCAACATCCTAATTGGGCTATCCTGAGTGAATAGCCAAATGATTGGCTCAATTTTGTTAATCTGCTAGATGGTCTAAGAATATATTCCCTAGGTTCTATAATTCTTGTTGTAAATGTAGTTTAAATTTAAACTAAACCTATAAGAAAATTATGGAACGGAGGGAGTAACTCACAAAAAACCATTGTAGCAATAGTCAAATGTCTTTTAGTATTTGGCTAGTCTACTAGACACTTTTGGACTATCCACGGTGAGAGTGTCCAAGATAATATCATGGAATTTATATATGGAAAATACTAATATGTCATTGTAATTAATGCTGAGAGAGATCATAGTGGTGTCATATCATATATGGAACTAGAAAAAGTAATGTTAATTTTGTGGCAAAAATATGATAAAGAGATCATAGTGGTGTCATATCATATATGGAACTAGAAAAAGTAATGTTAATTTTGTGGCAAAAATATGATAAAACATCCTGCAGTGCATTCGCAGAGTCCGATCACGCGATCTGTTGTTTGTCTGCGAGAAGTTATGACCACTCTTCTAAGAGAGAACTACGGTGTAAAACGAATAGCAACTTTATTGGTTGGGGTGTAAAACAATTAAATTCGAAATTTGTTTAAAATAACTGGTACGGCAAATAAGGGGCATTTCTGAGATTTCGCATTAGCCAGTAATTCCAATGCTGTCATGTAAAAAAAGTAGCTTGAGAAAAAATAATGCTACAGAGTGACAGTACATGTGCTCTCGGCAAAAACAACCGCAAACGACAAACCCGTCGTTTCCGGTATTGGCCGGTGGTGATCTTATGGTATATACCTCTGTTCGCATATTTACATACTTGAAAATTTCTTGGAATTAGTCAAACTATATATGTTATGGTCTAGCTAAATTTACACAAAAACAAATCAACATTTATGGCACTAAACTAGTATCATTGGATTCTTAATACATATATGTTCATCCTACATTAATTTGATGTCATAAATGTTAGTATTTTTTATAAATTTAGTCAAATCTTAACATACTAGTTTAAATTCTAGAAAGTTTGAAAGTTCAATTATATTTGCACGAATTGCATAAATTTAGTCAAATCTTAACTTACCAGCATTAATAAACTATTATGGAGCGGGGATAACTTAGAATTGCAAGAGCTAAAGGAGAACAAAACTGAACAGGAGGAGAGCAATAGGTCTGTTACAAGAAGCCATGGCAAGAGGGCTGTTACGGAACGCAATGTTTTCTTCTATATTGAACATGAAAAAATACATTCGATCTTCTTTATTTGTGCATTTATTAAACCATATATGGCATACTAGACATTTAACGAGTGAAATCCATTTTTTAAAAACTTTGGCAAATGGGCAAGCATTGCCAAACTGTATTATTCCAGCATCCAGATATTTTTTGACACGAATACAGTAGGAAAAGACTCCAACATCCGGATTTGGCTATCCTAAGTATTTTTTTACACAATTACAGTAGTGAAAGGCTCCGTACTGTGTCATTTTTCATTTATAATATAGTACTATTTACATAGTGGGTCTAAGAGCCCTTATTACGTACTCATAATGTATCAAGCAAGGACTGCATGACTTCTTGAAGGCTAGGTTTGGCTATCCTGAGTGAATAGCCAAATGATTGGCTCAGTTTTGTTAGTCTGCTAGATGGTTTAAGAATACATTTCCTTTGTTCTTGTTGTGAATGTAGTTTAAATTTAAACTAAAATCATAATAAAAGTATAGAACGGAAGGAGTAACTAGCTAAAAACCACAATAGCAATAGTGAAATATCAATCTCTGGTTAGTATTATATGCATCATACTACTATTACCTCTGTTTTAAAATGAGTGACTCGGTTTTGTCACGGCACTGATGCATCTAGACACATTTCAATGTCTAGACAAGGCCGTATCTAATGAAAGCTTAGTCACTTATTTTAGAGCGAAAGGAATATATGATTTTACCCACTAAAACCAGCTTTACTGTTTAAGTTAAAATACATTGCCTAGCCATTTCCATCAGCTTGGACTTTTGGTTGAGTTGATTAGCGCACACGTTTAATATTTCTATACTCCATTTAATGAACTGAATGTCATGTTAGTATTTGAGTGACCACATATAAAGGTTTACTTACTTCATTATGATCTCGAGAAAAGTTGTTTGTGGCCAATGGGTTGACTGATTTAATGAACTGAATGTCATGTTAGTATTTGAGTGACCACATATAAAGGTTTACTTACTTCATTATGATCTCGAGAAAAGTTGTTTGTGGCCAATGGGTTGACTGATTTAATGAACTGAGTGTCTTGTTATCTGAAAACAGTCTTATAGAAGAGCCTGAATCGAAGGAAACGCCCACAAAAGGAGAATCCTCCGCGCAGGGGATGCAAAGAAAACAGGGCAAGGTGGGCGTGGGCGTGGGCGTGGACCATCAAACCAAGTTGGAGGAGGCAGAAAAACAAAAGGGCAAGTCGGCTCGAAAGGCAAAGAAAGCAGACCTGAAAGATCTCCTCCTTGACAAGAATGAAGAGGTCAAGGGCAGCTTTGTGATCTATGTGGTTGGGGAGAGCGGTATGGGGAAAACACGTCTGATAAAGAGAGCATACCAAGACGCAACCATCAAATTTTTTTTTGATGTCTACGTGTGGACGAGCTTCCCGCCAAACACCAGCGACATCGCTGATCAAGTAAAAAGAATCCTGGAAGAGGAGTGCTCCAAGCAGAAGCCTGGCAAGGAACTGTGCCAAGTTAAGTACTTGGTGGTGGTGGATTGCCCAATGAGGAGCAACGCCATGCTGGGGAGCATCATTGAACAGTCCCTCGAGCGCAAAGCAGGGAGCAAGATTGTGGTGACAGCGACGTCGATTCCCCCTGAGAAAATTGGTGGCATCATCAAGCTTGATCACCTCGACAAAGCCAAGAGCACGAAGCTGTTCAACGACACGATTGGGCTGGGAGGGCGCAGGAAGTCTGCCTACAAGACAGAGATGATGAATAAAGTCCGTGATCCCATTCAAGCGATAACCAATGGCCTGCCGCTCGCGGTGATCCTTCTAGGCAAGCTGATGAGGACCATGGACTACAACAAGTGGGAGGGCGCATCCATGTACATCATGAACAACAACCAAGACGACCTGCTCAGAACGATCGTGTCCATGGGCATCGATGACCTCCCCGACGAGCTCAAGTCGTGCTTGCTCTACATGGCAGGCTTCCCGGAGGGCAGCAGGATGGACGCCGTGCATCTGGTACGGCTCTGGAAGGCGGAGGGCTTCTTGACGCAGCAGTTTGGGGTGGAACCGGAAGAGCTGGGCCAGCGCTACCTCAAGGAGTTGATCTTCCGGGGCCTCGTGGAGCTGGTGAAGAAGAAACAAGACGACGAAGAAGCTGTGGAGTCGGTTGAAATCCTTGGCCAGATTCATCCGTTTTTCAGGTGGGAGGCGCAGCGTACTGGCTTCATGGAAACCCAATATGGTGGGTCTGCCCCTGTCCCACACGGTACTAGGCGCTTGGCTCTCAACAGCAGAAAATTGCCAAAGCTAGAGGAAATGAAGGTGCTCAAGAAGCTGCGAACTGTGCTGTCCCGCTCCGATGATGGTCAAACCCAAACAATAACAACAGGTACATTCATTGATAACGAGCGGGTTAGCCCTATCGGGTCAGGTAACCATGATGCAGGCCCATTCGAGGAGGTCTTCCCCAAGCTTCTCAGGCACTCCATCTTCCTTCGCGTCATCGACCTGGAAGATGTCGACATCGGCGAGGAGCTGCCCAGACATATCGGCGAGTTGCTGCATTTACGGCACCTTGGTGTCCGGTGCAAGGCATTGAGAAAGGTTCCGGGCACCATCGGGAATCTCAAAAGGCTCCAGATACTGGATGTGCGAGGAACCCAAGTGGAATCTCTGCCCGCTGCCTTCTGGACTATCAAATCCCTGCGCCGTGTTCTCGTCGATAACGATGACTTCTTCCCTGAAACTGCCAAACATCTCAAGGATTCCGCATAGCCATGTGTTAAAACGTGGCAATTTTTATTGTCAACGTCCAATGCATCGTTGCGCTGGATTTGTATGCCATGTACGTACGTAAGGGAACCTTGGTACTTGTCGATGTAGTTTGTCCATCCTTTACTTCTCCTATTTTTCAGCCATGTAAACGTCTTATTTGATTGTATAGTAACTAAATGTGAAAACATGTTAATTTTCAGTTCATCAAAAATCCATGAGTACAACTTATTTTTCTCTCGAAAAGAAGGTTAAGACCCGGGGCCGCCTCTGCATCGAAGAGATACGTAGGGCCTTGATGAATATAACTCCATAGTAGACCACTGGATTAGATACATGTTATATACTAACTCCTAATCATATTAGTGCGCATTATTATTGTAGGTTTGTCAGGTTTTGCTAACTTTGTAGATAAAAATATGAATATTTACAATCTTTACTATTTATTTCGAGTTGGTGGTGAAGTCACCCACTCGACGTACGTCATGTAAATGACGAAAATATCCCTACAAAAACAGACATGTTACAGATTTTACCACCGCCAAGTTAGCCTGAGGACAGTTCAAAAAAAAAAACTCTCGTGAGCCCGACCCATTCACACCTACCTCCTACTCCTTCCCCTCGCTCTCACTCCTATACGGCCATACCCTCCGAGGCGGCGGCGGTGACCGGCCACACAAGTCGAAGGCGTCGGCGGCCAAGGAAATGGGAGGTCGGCAGTGAGCTCGCGGAGGTGGACGGTCTCGCTCCGTCTCGCCTCATCTCCCACGACTAGGTTTCCCTTCCTCTCCCGGGCAGAGCTGAAAGCGGCTAGGGTTCCGACACGGGGGACCGCCAACGCTGACGTCTCGGCTAGCCGCTTGCGCAGCTGCCGCTCGCCGCTCGCCCCTCTCCCTTACCGTTCCCCGCGCGCTTCCGCAAGACAGGAGCGGGCACGAGGCGGCGCCATGTCGGATCGTGACCTCCGCGCTCCGCATCGGGTGCATATTGTCCATGCGCTCATGCGTGAGGTGCAGCCGCCATACCCCACACCCACAACGCTCCCTCACTCCCGGTGCTCTAGGCCTCCCCGCTTCCTCAAATTTGCCTCTCTGTTCGAATCCCCTTTCTGTTCTTACTTTTAATCATATAGTTTTGGTTGTTTCAGGTGGTGACCATGTTCGTCGACTGTTAATTGCCGATGCAATTATGCAAGAAGATGTGGTTGCGCTGCAGTTCCATACTTCCGTACCAGAGATTTTGCTATTTGGTTGGGATCGTCTAATATTTTCTTGCATAGTTCAAATTGAAGTGTTGACTGAAAGACAAAAGTTAGTAAGATTTTCCTTTCGTTTAAGGGACTGAAAGACATTTATAGTTTTACATACAATGTCTTCTTACTCCCACCAGACTACAGAAGAAATTTGATAAATAAGTCACTGTAATTTATCTGCCTAATTTGTGTTGAAGCCCTTTACATAATAGAGCATACATAGTTTCTGCTTTCTTGCATAATACATGATTGCCTCCTTGTGGATTGCATTACTGGTACTGTCCTTTTTTAGTTGATTACTTGTGTAGTTCTTCATATTATGTTTCTGCTTCTCTTAAAGGGGCTAGAAGACTCAGCACCTCGGATCTCCTCATCGACTGGACAAACGCAGCCGTCAGATTTACCCATCGTGGCCTCTTTACCGCTGCGGATGCTCCTGGAGGCGCTCTCTAGGCTTCCAGAGGGAATGGTTTGGAAGGGGACGGCAGCGGCAGTGAACCTGAGAGGGTGGCGCTGGTGGGGACGGGGCTGGGGACCCAAAGCTACTCACTCACACTCAAGGCGATCACTCCCTGTCCAAGGAAGTCCTCGATTTGGTCTGGGAGGGCGCCAGGCTTCTCTATGCCGACAAGACGGCTGGACACCACAGCCACACTCAGCTCAGTGAGAATGATCGTTTATTCCATGTTCGAATTAAGATTCGGGTGCTGTGAGGTTTTTGCCAATATTAGAGTGTCAGTCGTATGTTTGCAGTTCGTAAGTTTGTGGCTTGTTGATGTGATGCAGGAAGAAATTCATGAGATGATCTTCAACTTTGCAGAGGTGGGTCACAATATGGTGCGGTTGAAAGGCGGTGTCCCCTGGTAATATGTTGTTTCTATTTTCACTATAGTGCCTAATGATTTTTGTGGCTGTGCCAGTTGTTAACATTAAATTGACTTCAAAATTTTGCTAATGGTTGAAACGTATAATGGGTTTTTGAATTTTTGCTAATGACTGAAACAATAAATTGGTTTTGATTAAATTGGAGTAACCATGGTTGTGCCATGCTTCATCTCCTAGACTAATTTTGTGATTCAAAATAATAAAGCATTTTTGTTACGTAACACTTTTTCTCTAGGACTCCAGGCTTTTGGTCATTGTTTTTAGGAGGATACTAATTTTGAAACACTACCGCTAATTGATTATGGTTCGTTTGGATACTATTGGTTTTCATTCTGACAAAAGTTCAGAAATCGAATTAATTAAAATGGAAAAGTGATTCATTTTTTGTCTGGCTCAATCTTTGCATATTTAGTGTGCAACGGCTGCAGTTTTAAACAACATGATTTGCAGGGGCAAAATTCACTGGAGTGGCCAGCAAATACACGCAGGAAATGAAAAGGGTATGTGTGATTCTGATGCTTAGCTCATTTTGCTTCTTATGATATTCTGATCTGAGTACTTGTGCCCTTTTGTAGATCGATGAGCTTCGGAAAGAGGAATTTTATCCAATATCCATGCATCCCATACCAACAATACACCTCTAAAATGGAGTTTGAGCAGGAGCAAATTGAATTCACCTTCAAAAGTTTTGGGCAATGTAATCTATTCTTCAGTTATGCCATTATGTCGGGAATCAGTCTTTGCATTGCAGTACTAATGTTTCAAGTTTTCTGCTGTATCCAGCACCGACGCTGGAGGCCCCCTGTGGAGGTGACCTTCTGATCTTGTGACCCCCGTGCACTGCAGCTGCGCTGACCGCCGACCGGACGCCACCCACGCTTACCCTGTGCTGCTCCGGTCACCGAAGGTAAATTATCCTCTGAAATTTTAGATGATAATCTGTGATGTTAAATGTGGCCTTTTCCACTCCTTCGGCTGGGAAAACCTTTGGTCTAACATTTGGTGGCTTTTAATGTCAGGTACATATCGTCGAGAATGAGGCAAAAAAAAAGCTCTATATACATGCATCCATCTCAAATCCCTAGGTCTGTATACAGTATATGTACATCTATCTCAGATTAAGGCAAAGACACTTTGAGGTATTCAGCATCTCAAATTTCTGTTTTTAAACTCATGCCATGTTTTGTCCATCAGTTCCCAATTCTACTTGATGTGATGTTGTTTCCCACAAATATCATTCATGTTGTTCCTCATTAAATTTTACATATTTGAGAGAAAAATACAAAAGGTAACGAGTTAGGCACAGTTGTGTTACTGGAGGAAATCTTGACAGTGGTATTTTATAAAAAAAATTGTTTATTTCTTCATAGAGAAAGATCATCTAACTTAAGCAAAGTTTCATGTCATCTGAATGATATTAATGTTGTTTGTTTTAAGTTTCGAAGCTGGAATTAGTCAGCTAGAACAATCATTATGTGTTTCTCAAAGCTAAATTATAAATATGATTATTGTTTTCAAAGAGAGGCACTTTACATGATTTCTTCCTTGCTGCTTTGCATTCAGTGTTCTTGATCAAGATTATTACACTTCACAATTAATTTAAGAAAAATAAAATCAATGCAATTAACCAAACTATTATTATTAATGAACCTACACAATTAAAGTGTTGCTATTTGTCTTCTGTAAAGTTGGCTAACATGGTGGGAAGTCATCATGATTGCGATAGACACATTGCGAGGTAAAAAGTGTAAAATTGACATAAGTAACACATGCTGATCCGTGCAGATTTAAGAAGACAAATAAAAGCAACAGGAAGAGGGAGAAAAATGATGGTGTATAGCATGTACACGTACTACAATTGATATTTTACTTGATTATTATCTTGGTCTTGAGTTGTTCTTCTGATTTTTTTTTTCCATTGATTAAAATGATGAGTCTGAGAAGAAGCATAATGATTCGAATGCTAATACTCTGCGTATATTATGATGGCATAATACTAACTTATTTTTGAATGAGCAGTGGCAACGTACAGCAACAGGCATAGATCAATAGAGTAGGATGTGATTGGTGTGCTTATGAAGCGATGAGCCTGAAAATGGTGACAATGCAAAGCCACAGATTGAGCAATTTGGTCATGTGTGTCAATAATCGCATGAGCTGGGGGGAAACTGATCAGAAGGTGAGTTAGATTGTCTTCAGAGCCACGCCATCGTTGCGCTTCAAAAAAGAGAAGCACATTGTTGATGCTGATTGCAATAATTTCTTGCTCTTAGACCGGTATGTTATGGATTGGAAGCTATGATAGGTTAGCAAGTGATGATTCATAGTCAATTGTCCATTGACAATTTTTCGCTAAACAGAAATGCTAGGTTTTGCAATTTTGTAATGCTCCTTATCATAGGCTGGTATGAGTTATTCCGTGTCAGCTGATTTAGCTAGATGTGTCTGGCAGGCTACAAGAAATTTCCCTTGCAATAATATGGTGCCATAACTAGATATTGTAATATTTTTTGAAAGTACATTCGTTGAATATTGGTTGTATATGATGCGACAACAAGAGGTATATATATTTGTGGTTTTAAAGTATTGTGGATGGGGTTTCCCTAGCATTGTCAACGTCCAATGCATCGTTGCGCTGGATTTGTTTGCCATGTAAGTACGTAAGAGAACCTGGGTACTTGTCGATGTAGTTTGTCCATCCTTTACTTCTCCTATTTTTCAGCCATGTAAACGTCTTATTTGATTGTATAGTAACTAAATGTGAAAACATGTTAATTTTCAGTTCATCACTTCTTTTTCTCTCGAAAAGAAGGTTAAGACCCGGGGCCGCCTCTGCATCTTGAAGAGATACGTAGGGCTTGATGAATATAACTCCATAGTAGACCGCTGGATTAGATACATGTTATATACTAACTCCTAATCATATTAGTGCGCATTATCGTAGGTTTGTCAGGTTTTGCTAACTTTGTAGATAAAAATACGAATATTTACAATACAAAATAAAACATCACAATCATAATTACAAGGATTATTATGTTAGCACTTCATATGAATAATACAACGCCATTTGTATTGTGATTTCATACTACACAAATAATATATTTTCCCCACAACATAAATATTTAATTTAATTTGAACACTTACATGAGAAAGTACATGCTTACATGGGAGTGTATAAAATATGGGTGAAGCCAAATGGCTCACAAGAGCACATGCTTCTTAACTACTCCCTCTAATTCATAATAAGCGTCTCTGATTTAAGACGTGTTTGTTTGGGCTGTCTGTGGCTGGCTGTGCAGGAAAAAACTGTTGTGTTCTGTAGAAAAAGCTGCTGTTTTGAATTTTACTGTTTGGCGACTTAGCTGGCTGCCTAGTTGTTAGTTGAGAAATTGTCTAAAATACCCTAAAGTTCCGAGAACAAGTACAATTGATAAGTGAAGTGTATATGTGACTATAATATACCATGAATACAGAATAATGAAAACACCAAAAAAAATGATCAGATTTAGCTTTGTCTAAAAATAAATATCCGTACCATTACAAATAAAATGTCATCCATAATGAATATAGATTTATCCAAAATGCAAGTCAATGTGTAAAGTATAATTAGAAGTAGATGAAAAAAAATATCACACATCCATGCATCCTTTGATTGCTTGACCGAACTTGTATGTATAGTATAATTAAGGGGTCTAGCTTCGTCACATATCATGTATGTGGTCGGGCGCTTACGTGCATGCATCTTTGGTTCTTTGGTCGATTATCTCTTCGACACGTACGTACAATGATATGTCGTAGGGTTGTTATTGATCAATTCGTTCTGAGAAACGCTGCAAACAAGAATAGGGAGTCGTTCATTGTTATTGATTAGCTAGGAATCGGAAGTCGATATTGGCCTACCATCGGACCCCTGTTTTACCGTAGGATTAGAAGCAGCCCAGCCGTCTGATTTCGAACCAGCCCCGCGTGACTCTTTCTAGGATTTTAGGAAACAGATTGCATGCTTCCATCTAATTAAGCTGACCGCTTGACTCTTTCCATGATTTAAGGAAACAGATCGCATGCTTCCGTTGAAATAGCCTCCTGATGCATGTCCCGTCTATTCAAAACAACCTCTTTTTTAGGAAATACTTTTTAGAAATTATGAGTCGTTTCTAACTAATAAAATACAAGAAAGCATTGTATTGTGCCACTGGAAGCATTGTTTTTCAGAATTGGAAGCATAGTTTCTGGAATTTAATGCTAATTATTCTCTTCATTTATGTTTTTTTAGGAAACAAATAATTCTAGTAAAACGAGATTTGACACCATATATTATGCTTCCTTACAACGATCATTTAGTTCCCAATGTTATTCAGATTTGCTTCCATACGAAGAATTGTTATTTCCTAGCCAACCAAAATAATTTAAAGATTGGAGGTTTTCCCATGTAGTATGACCAGAGACACTTTTTTGGTCTAGCATCAAATTGATTGATTGATATTTGTTTCTATCAATATTGCTTTCAAGAAGAGAATAATTTTGCTTCCAAAGAAATATTGTTTGCTTCCCGTGTAACGGTTGCTTGTTTCTGTGAGCACTGCTTCTACAATAGGATATTTTTATGATATCATCCTTGTTTCCAATAGAGAATAGAATTTGCTTCTAAAGTAAAATATATTTTCTTTCCATGATAACATATTTAGCTTCTATGTACAATAAGATACAATAAGCGTCACGTGAGTTAGGTCGCCTACACCAATAAGCAACAAAAGCATTGGTCGATGTTGCATGACAAATCAGAGAAGTATGCCTGCTAGGATGGCACATGCTAACATGGGCATTGCCCTATAGATCGATAGTTTTGAGGAAGAGCCTCATCGAGATTGGAGCTACGAGTAGCTAGGATAGATCAATAATGAACAACAGGGGTTCATCGATGACATGCAACATGAACCTCCTCAATGTGGGTAATCACCATGTAGTGCTAAAACAACTCCTGGAAGTTACAAAGGAGACATATAAGTTTCATGCATGTATTTAGGTTTCACCAAGAAAGCAAATGTAGGTAGCATATAACTTTAGAAGCACAATAGGGTTAGTACTGAAGCGACTGGTGGTGAAACCGGAAGCATGGATGATGTGGCAATGTAGGTACCATAGAGATAAGAATCATGAGACAGTGTGTGATTGTTTGAGCTTAAGTAGAAGCAAACATTTAGTAATCTAAAACATGTGAAAAAACTTGGAAGCATGGAAAGATAGAAGCATCAACTTGTTTGTACACAACATATTACAGTCTATGTAGTTATGAATCATGGAAGCATGGGAAACAGAAGCATCAAATCTGTTAGCGGAAGCATGGAAACATGTGTGAAATTTTAGAAGCAAACTGTATGTAGTTATGAATCATATAAATACTAACATGGAAGTATGGAAAATAGAAGCATCAAGTTTGTTTGTAAATTAAAATGTTTATAGAAGCATACATATTAGAAAAGGTATAATATTCTAAGGTTGCCACCAATTGTCCTGGATATGTAGCCAATTTCATCGTCCTAGTCATTGTGTAAATTTTGAGAAAAATTGTAAATGCGAAGCATGAATATCATCAATCTAAGACAACATAACATGGCATACTTGGAAGCATACGAAATAGCTTCCCATAAATAAGAACATTATTAATGTTCATAGAGAGATCTACATCCTAGCATATGCAAGAAACGGCAACATATAGGTTATATGAAATCAGCTAGTAAATTAAATTTCACAAATAAATATACACATGATACATGGATCAACCGCCCCAAAAATTCATGAAAAAGGCACACATTTGGACCAAAGTCGGATGATGTTACCTTCTTTCTCAATCTAGAGGTCACTAGACGGATCGAATGAGCTCCATTGAGCGGTGAAATAATTAAATGATCCTCTGATTTTTCAGAAGCAGCCACCACCGGTACGCATCTGACACCTACTACCGCAGACCTCCAGTCATTTCTCCTCGGTCTCCCGACGTCGTCGCATGATTTGTGCCGGCGCTCACACATAGTCATTCCTTTCGGTGGTTAGGATGATTCATCGCTGCAGGACACTCAATTTGTTGCGGAACAAACCAATGCTAGGGAGGGGAGAGACAAGTCAGAATGGTAGAATCTCGTGTGCAGCGGTCGACGGAAGCACGTCGAAGCTGGAAGATTAGAGCAGAGCGGTGATGTTGTAGAGGGCTAGGAGGATTTTCGGGTGACGGGATGGAGAAGATGCGGCTTGTGCGCGGCGATATGCTCGATCAAGGGGAGTCCTTCAGCTAATCAACGCGATTAATGGAGATCGCTCAATTAATGACGCTGACCGCGGAAGCAACGCTTAACTGCAAAGGCTGAAGCGAGCCGAAGCGCCCGATTAAAATAGGATCGACGGCCAATGAGAGGTCCGATATTTGGTTAGCAATCGGATCCCTATAGATAGTATTTACCTATTGATTATTGATCGATTTGGATTGCCTATAAATACAAGTTGCCGAGAAGCACAGACGAATGATTCCTCCCTGCTGTCGTCGCTGGGCCGCACCTTGAGGACATGGCGAAATAGTTTACGTGAGGGCACAAAGTTGATGAAGCCGAGGTTACGTCGACACACTAAAACTTGAGATGGCACCGCACTCACCTAAACTGGCATCAAATTCCATCTTCAATCACTAGCATAATGCATCCAACTGGAGCAAAACTTTGTACTTTTAAAATGTGTTCTTACTGATTTAACCCATGTATAGTCAAACGAGACTTATGAGCACATGTGTGCAGCTACACATTAACCTGATGAATTTGTATGGTTTCAGAGGGGAGAATTAGTGGTTCTGATTTAGCATAATAGACATATAATTATGTTGGTCACTTTTTATTTCTTTTTTGTTAGGTTAAACAACCAAACTGACACTAGTGGAAAAAGGGCCTAATGTTCAGGACCATTAGTATCGATTGTCTATTAAATCGGTGCTAATGGTCCCTCCAGGGGGGCGCATTGGTACGGCATAATTAGTCCTGGTTTGAGACACAAACTGGGACTAAAGGGGTCTGCAGCCAGACCCTTTAGTCCTAGTTGGTGTCTCCAACTGAGATTAAAGGTCCCCTCTTGCACCGATTCATGGCTCAAATCGCGACTAAAAGGTAGTGACCTTTAGCACCAGTTTGAGCCATGAACCGATGCAAAAGGGGACATCTAGCACTGGTTTGAACCACGAACCGGTGCTAAAAGGTTGACACCCATTTTTTCCTCTCCCCTCGTAGAAAAAACATCTAAAAAATAAACGAAAATGATTAAAACTTTAAATTTCAAAATCCTTTGACATGCATGTACCTCCTGTAACAAACTTTTAGGGAAAATTTGAAATTTTGAGTTTTGATATTTTTTTGCAAAAAAAGTTGTTCTGAATTAAAATGGCTATAACTTTTGCGTACGGACTCGAAAAAGTGTGTAATATATGAAAAACTATCTACGAAATTTTTTACATTCGATTTCAACAGCCATAGGCCTTTTGCACAATTTCTTGCTTCTCAAAATTCCAAAGGGAAATATGAAAGCAAGAAGATTTTAGTGTCTGTAAAAAATAGAAAAATTGATTATAATTTGAAATTTTTGAATTTATTTTGTTATTTATTCTACTTTTTAGTTATTTTGAAGTTTTTATATTATTTTGGAATTTTTATTTTTTTAATATTTTGAGTTTTAAAATTAATAATTAAATTATACATAAAGATTATTTGGAATTCTTTGATGCTTATTATTAATTAATCATTGTTGCTTATTTTTAAAATTATTTGGAATTCAAAAAAGTAAAATCATATGTTATCAAAGTGTATGGGTTAATAGAATTTATAGCATAGTATCATCAAGAAGTCGCGGACACAGTCTTGGAAGCTAGTAGGGAAGGAATGGAGAAATTAAGCATGCTAAGGATGGAGTAGTGTGAGAATGGGTGACCGATCGGAAAGTGAGACCACGAGTATATACTTTGACATGAGAATATGGGTGATTAGAGATTAGAGTGGAAACTGTCAAACAATTCAAAAAAAATTAAAAAAATAAATTAAAAAAATTCAAATTTTTTTCAAAATTTCTACCAGAAATTGTACCGGACCTTTAGCACCGGTTCGTGTCTCAAACGGGTGCTAAAAGGTCCTCCAGCCACACGGGCCACGTGAAACCCCTTTAGTCTATGTTCATAAAGCAACCAGAACTAAAGGTAACCTTTAGCACCGAATAGTTAGCACTGGTTGTACAAACGATGTTAAAGGTCGTTACAGACCGATGCTAAAGGCCCGTTTTCCACTATTGTGAAGCTAGGCAGGTTATTGCATCAACACATGCAGGACGATGCGGGAACCATATAGAATGGCAGCTGTCATAGAAGTGCACTACAACTTGAGCAAACTACACCACTCCAGATGTGAAGGAGTTGTCGCCACCGGTAGTAGGTAGTGGACACGTATTGTAGTCGTATCGAAGTTGGCTACGGGAGATAAGGGCAACACATGCGATCGGGAAGGCACTAGCTGTCATAGGGTTGTAGCTTTAATGGGAATACACGAGGTAGTAGAATAATAAAGTTCAGGTCGTGGCAACGCACGGACATTTGTGCTAGTCTTTTGTAAATATGAGAAACGATAATGGCAAAGCAATGCAACGGTTGGGTTTTAAGTGGCGAAGCTGGGGGAAGCACGTCAAATGGTGCTTTGGGCGTGCAGTGTATTGCTCAATTTGGCTTTTGGAAAGCCGGTCAGGCCATTTGGTTCGATCCATTGGCTTATTGATACGTCTCTAACGTATCCATAATTTTTGATGCTCCATGCTTGTTTTTACACCATTTGCTTAGTGTTTTGTTACACTTCATGACATTTTTATGCATTTTCCGGAACTAACCTATTAACGAGATGCCACAGTGCCAGTTCCCTATTTTCTGCTATTTTTATGTTTCAGAAAAGTTACACAGGAAATATTCTCGGAATTGGATGAAACAAAAGCCGAACATCCATAAATTTACCGAAGCTTCCAGAGAACCGAAGAGGAGACGGAAAGGAGCCAGGAGGCAGCCTCACCACTAGGGGGCGTGGCCCAGGGCCTGGCCGTGCTGCCCTATGGTGAGGGCCCCCTGGTCCACTTCTGACGCTGCCCCTTCGCCTATAAAGACCCCCCGACGGGAAAAACCTAAAGACCCGATCACTTTTCTAGAATACATCGCGATCCGCCGCTGCCGTCGATCCGAGATCGGGAGGGTCCAGAAGCTCTTCTTGGCACCCTATCGGAGAGGGGAATCGCCACCGGAGGTCTTCTTCATCGCCATGCTTGCCTCTGGCGCGATGAGTGAGTAGTCTACCTTGGACTATAGGTCCATAGCAGTAGCTAGTTGGTTGTCTTCTCCACCATGTGCTTCATATTTAGATCTCATGAGCTACCTTACATGATCGAGATCACTGTTATGTAATTCTACATGTTGTGTTTGTTGGGATCCGATGAATATTGGTGTTATGATTGAGTTGATGTGTTGAATACTATCTTATGTTATCTCTATATTGTTTATGATCTTGCATGCTCTCCGTTGTTAGTAGCTATCTTGGCTGAGTAGTTGCTAGTGACTCCAAGAGGGGGTATTTATGCTCAATAGTTGGGTTCATGCCTCTATTTAATCTGGGGGAGTGACAGAAACCTCTAAGGTTGTAGATGTGCTGTTGCCACTAGGGAGAAAACAACATTCATATGCTCAAGGGCATATGCTTTGTTTACATTACACACTTTGCTTAATGCAGTTATCTGTTGTTCGCAACTTAATACTTGTGGAGTTCTCGGATTGATTCGCCACAAGTGGATTATTAGTCATAGATGCAGTTGGATGATGGTCTATGTATCTTGTTGTAATGCCCAGAGTAAATCTCATAGTGATCCTTGATGGCGCGGTGATGGTGTGTGAAATTAATGAAGTAAATGACCGGCCAGTTGGAAAACCCCAAGAGCAAGGTGTGATGAATATAGCAGCAAGTTTTTCCCTCAGTAAGAAACCAAGGTTATCAATACAGTAGGAGGACGAAATACGACTGAAGGTGATGCCCACTAGCTGCGTGATGCTCTAACAAGGGCGCCGTTAACGATCTCTTGTTAGCGCGTCTTCAACCAGTAGCAACGCGGAACCTGCACACAACAGAACGAAATACTTTGTTCCCAACTTACGATGAGGTTGTCAATCTCACCGGTTTGCTTGAAACAAAGGGTATGAGCGTATCGAGTGGAAAGCAATAGTAGTATGCGAGTAAAGTAAATACTGCGAGTAAAGTAAACAGGTAATAGCAATATAAAGGAAATAGGACCGGGGTCCATAGTTCACTAGCGGTGTCTCTCCATAAGATAAAATAATACATGCTGGGTAAACAAATTACAGTTGGGCAATTGATAGAATAAAGACAACGTGCATATGATGAGAGGATCACTATGAGATTTACTCTGGGCATTACAACAAGATACATAGACCACCATCCAACTGCATCTATGACTAATAATCCACTCACGGGGATATCGTCTGAACACCCCATGAGTATTAAGTTGCGAACAACAGATAATTGCATTAAGCAAAGTGTGTAATGTAAACAAAGCATATGTCCTCGAGCATATGAATGTTGTTTTCCCCCTAGTAGCAACAGCACATCTACAACCTTAGAGGTTTCTGTCACTCCCCCAGATTAAATAGAGGCATGAACCCACTATCGAGCATAAATACCCCCTCTTGGAGTCACTAGTAACTACTCGGACAAGATAGCTACTAACAATGGAGAGCATGCAAGATCATAAACAACATAGAGATAACATAAGATAAATTTCAGTACATCAACTCAAGCATAACACCAATATTCATTGGATCCCAACAAACCAAACATGTAGAATTACATAACGGTGATCTCAATCATGTAGGGTAGCTCATGAGATCTAAACATGAAGCACATGGTGGAGAAGACAACCATCTAGCTACTGCTATGGACCCATAGTCCAAGGTAGACTACTCACTCATCGCTCCGGAGGCAAGCATGGCGATGAAGAAGACCTCCGGTGGCGATTCCCCTCTCCGGCAGGGTGCCGAGAAGAGCTTCTGGACCCTCCCGATCTTTGGGTCGACGACGGCGGTGGATCGCGATGTGCTCTGGAAAACTGATCGGGTCCTTAGGTTTTTCCCGTCGGGGGGTCTTTATAGGCGAAGGGGCATCATCAGAAGTGGACCGAGGCAGTCTCACACATAGGGGGCGCGGCCCAGCCCCTGGCCGCGCCGCCCTGGTGTGAGGGCCCCTTGTGGCCCCACTCCGTCTCCTCTTCAGTTCTCTGGAAGCTTCGATAAAATTCTGGGCGACTGGCTTTGGTTTCGTCCAATTCCGAGAATATTTCCTGTGTAACTTTTCTGAAACACAAAAATAGCAAAAAATAGAGTACTGGCACTGTGGCGACTTGTTAATAGGTTAGTTCCGGAAAATGCATAAAAGTGCGACGAAGTGTAACAAAACACTAAGCAAATGGTGTAAAAATAAGCATGGAGCATCAAAAATTATGGATACGTTGGAGACGTATTAGCATCCCCAAGCTTAACTCCTGCTCGTCCTCGAGTAGGTAAGTGATAACAAAAGAAATAATTTTTGAGGTGACATGCACCTACACAATCTTGATCATGTATGTAAGCGTTGTGCGCTGGGATCAAAAGAACTTAAAACATGGGCTTGAAAGATATGATCTTGATAGAAGAAACTTAGCAACCATGTTATAACATTAAAATGAACACAAACAAAAGATCATGAAAATAAAACAATGAAAGTCAAACGTGTGTTCAAATCATAAGAAAAAAATATATAAATGGTTTTCAGCTTGTCCTTTATGGAGAGTAAAACATAAAAGCATAGGACACCTTCACGTTTAAGAGGGCGACTAGATACAAATAATTTGAGAACAAGTGAAACCAACAATATGAATCAATCAATGAAAACTTTGGGACAATGCACATTATACTAAGAATGACAACTATGCTCTCTTAATGGTGCATAAAGATAGAAGGTGGTGACTCAACATAAAAGTAAAAGAAAGGCCCTTCGCGGAGGGAAGCAGTGATTAAACATGTGCTAGAGCTTTTCATTTGTAAAACAGAGAGATAAAAATTGGATTTTGAGAGGTGGTTGCTTTTGTCAACGACTGGCAATGGGGTTCTTACTATCTTCCATATAAAAATGAAGCAAGTTTTTGAGAGAGAGATTGGCACTTTTGTGCTCTTTTTATAAAGCTTGGCACTCCTCCCCACCTTTTTTCCTTTCTCAAACCATGGCTAACCAATTCCATCGGGTGCCTACCAACATTCACATACCATGGAGGAGTGCCTTTTTTCTTTCTTTTTTTCTTTCTTTTTGGAATAAGCAATATGGAAGATAGCAAATCCGACCACTACGTCCCCATGAGCTGAAAATAGTGTCACAAAACGAGAAGTGTTTTGAAGGTTTTTGAAAGGTAGCACATAAAAATTTACTTGGAATGGCTTACAAATACTATGCATAGGAATTTATAGTGGACACAATGGCAAACTTGGTTTTTAGGAGTTGGATGCACGAGTAGAGCTCATACTCAGTACAAGGCGAGGGCTAGCAAAAGACTAGGAGCGACCAACTAAGAGACCAATAATGGCCATAATCATGCAAAGCGACAAAGCGACATTAAAAGAAGCATAAGATGACATCAAAAGTCAAAAACTAAATGATCATAGAGGCTATTGGCGACTTTGTAAGAGTCTAACATGTGTGAGCATGCGCCAAGTCAACCCAAAGAAAGCATCAAGGAGAAAACCAAAATAATGCTTCCAAATGATAAAAACAACGCATGATTTTTTCAAAGGCTCATTAAGCAATCTCAGTTATTTGAGACAAGTCATGCTACAACAAAACCACTAATCATACTATCAAGAAGACATCAAGCACGACATACAAAAGCCTAGGCCGTAGTCTACACAAGCTCCTTCTTGTACCACTTTTTTGCATAAAGCTTTTTCTCTTTTCCAACACCATGCAAACTTTTTATAAACACCTCTTTTGATGAAAACCAATAAAGATCAGAGGCAAAAAGACACCTTGATGAAAAGATATAAGATGATCTAAACACAAATCAAGGCAAAAATCGAAAGCTAAACGTAGTTCTAGAAAAAGAGAACACTCGTTGAAATTATAAGAATGAAAAATGGAGTGTTCTTGGCAAATGAAAAGCAAGGCAACTTCTCCAAAAGGAATTTGTTGGGGTCCAACCATTTATTGTAGCAAACTAAACTAAAATAAACTGAAAACTAAAAACAACTGACGCTCCAAAAAAAATGCATAATGCATGAAGCAATAAAAATATAGTGTCTTGAAAGGTGACCTGATTTTTGCCGATGAAGAAGGGGTGCCTCGGGGGCATCCCCAAGCTTTGACACTTGTACTTCTTGGATATTTATTGGGGTGATGCATGGGCATCCCCAAGCTTGAGCTTTTGTCCATTCTTCAACTCATCTCATCACTCTCCGATCCCTACACTTGAAAACTTCCTTCATACAAAACTAAACACAAATCTATTAGCAATATTAGTGCAAGCATAACATAGAATCAACCTCTTTTGCTTCAGGTTTCAACCTAAAACCACCACATATTAAGCACATACTACTGTAGCAACTTCCCCAAAAGTTCCGTTATCAAAAGAACTCAAAAAAAGCGATAAAGCGGCAACACAAATATTGGCAGAAATCTGTCAAAACAGAACAGCTGACAAAGGTCGAATTTTTGAGGGGTTTTCTGTTGCTCAAATCAAAAAGTGTTCAACAAATGAAAGTTTGGATATAACCTAGGGCATATGCACAAGAAATCGCAGGTCCAAAAGATATACAGAGAACTTTCACGAATGTTTACGGAGCAGCACCGAAAACTGTTTTAGGACAGCAACATCTCCAAATCTTACCTCACTCAAATTAGAGGCTTCTCTTGGCACAAAAACGAAATAAAAAGGATAAGGAGAGGTCATTACAGTAGTAATAACTTACAAGACTCAAATAAAAGAAAAAGAACTGAATGTAAAAACATTGGGTTATCTCCCAAGAGTGCTTTTCTTTAACGCATTTGAGCTAGGCTCGGTAATTTAAGAAGATGCTCACATAAGAAATATGAATGGAAGCAAAAGAGAGCATCAAGGAGCAAATATAAAACACATTTAAGTCTAACCCACTTCCTATGCATAGGAATCTTGTAAGAAAATAAATCAAAGAAGCACATAGTAACAAGTATGGGTAGATAAAACAAGTGCAACTTCGGAACTTTCAATATAAAGAGAGGTGTTTTAGTAACATAAGAATTCCAACAACCATATTTTCCTCTCTCATAATAATTTTCAGTAGCATCATGAACAAACTCAACAATATAAATATCACACTCATCCTCCTTTGTTAAGCATGGAGGGCTATCAAATAAGGTATTAGTTAAAGAGTTACTCTTATTGGGAGGTAGACATGGGTAGCTCCTTTCTTCCTCCTCTTGATCATCACTCTCCTCCTCTTTTTCATCCAATGAGCTTCTAGTTTCAGCAATCTCTTCTTCCATAGGCTCCTTCAAGGCATTAGTCTCTTTCGTTGGAGAGCATCTATTAAGATATTTAAGAATGTAGCCATTTCCTTCCTTATAATGATCAAAGCAAAATTTAAGTATATCATAAACCTCATATTTATAAGGTGCATCATCAGTATTTTCAAGAAAATAAGCAAGCTCGAATGCACCCTTCCAAGCAATAAATTCTTCAATTTGTTCCACATCATAAAAGTCATAATTTCCATTAATATAAGATATGGTAACATCATCATTATACTCACATTGAAAAGGGAGGTGTTTATACCTCCTACAGCAACAAGATTTATCAAAGCAATAAGTAACATTATAAGTAGAGCACACATTTCTAGCAATGATATATGATTTATCAATTTGTTCCCATAAGTGTTTCCCTTTTTGTGACAAGCGGTGTTCTTCATAATATTTTTGTTGCTCTTCCGTGAACCCACCTTGCCAAAAAGATTCAGTTTCAAAGAAACCAACCATTGATAGAAAGCATGATAAAGCAAGACAATAACAGACCAACAAAAATAACAACTATAAAAGGAACTAATTTTTTTGTATTTTTGATAAAATGATCCAAGTAAAAATAAAGTAAAGCAAAACTTAAAACAAAGTAAAGGATGTGCGTGCGAAACTCCCCTTGCAGAAGTCTTCTTCCTCCCCGGCAATGGCGCCAGAAAAACTTGTTGATGGCGCGGTGATGGTGTGTGAAATTAATGAAGTAAATGACCGGCCAGTTGGAAAACCCCAAGAGCAAGGTGTGATGAATATAGCAGTAAGTTTTTCCTTCAGTAAGAAACCAAGGTTATCAATCTAGTAGGAGGACGAAATATGACTGAAGGTAATGCCCACTAGCTGCATGATGCTCTAACAAGGGCGCCGTTAATGATCTTTTGTTAGCGCGTCTTCAACCAGTAGCAACGTGGAACCTGCACACAACACAACCAAATACTTTATTCCCAACTTACAATGAGGTTGTCAATCTCACCGGTTTGCTTGAAACAAAGGGTATGAACGTATCGAGTGGAAGGCAATAGTAGTATGTGAGTAAAGTAAATAGTGCGAGTAAAGTAAACAGGTAATAGCAATATAAAGGAAATAGGACCGGGGTCCACAGTTCACTAGCGGTGTCTCTCCATAAGATAAAATAATACATGCTGGGTAAACAAATTACAGTTGGGCAATTGATAGAATAAAGACAACGTGCATATGATGAGAGGATCACTATGAGATTTACTCTGGGCATTACAACAAGATACATAGACCGCCATCCAACTGCATCTATGACTAATAATCCACTCACGGGGATATCGTCCGAACACCCCATGAGTATTAAGTTGCGAACAACAGATAATTGCATTAAGCAAAGTGTGTAATGTAAACAAAGCATATGCCCTCGAGCATATGAATGTTGTTTTCCCCCTAGTAGCAACAACACATCTACAACCTTAGGGGTTTCTGTCACTCTCCCAGATTAAATAGAGGCATGAACCCACTATCGAGCATAAATACCCCCTCTTGGAGTCACTAGCAACTACTCGGCCAAGATAGCTACTAACAATGGAGAGCATGCAAGATCATAAACAACATAGAGATAACATAAGATAAATTTCAGTATATCAACTCAAGCATAACACCAATATTCATTGGATCCCAATAAATCAAACATGTAGAATTACATAACGGTGATCTCAATCATGTAGGGCAGCTCATGAGATCTAAACATGAAGCACATGGTGGAGAAGACAACCATCTAGCTACTGCTATGGACCCATAGTCCAAGGTAGACTACTCACTCATTGCTCTGGAGGCAAGCATGGCGATGAAGAAGACCTCCGGTGGCGATTCGCCTCTCCGGCAGGGTGCCGGGAAGAGCTTCTGGACCCTCCCGATCTTTGGGTCGACGGCGGCGGATCGCGATGTGTTCTGGAAAATTGATCAGGTCCTTAGGTTTTTCCCGTCGGGGGGTCTTTATAGGCGAAGGGGCATCATCAGAAGTGGACCGAGGCAGTCTCACACATAGGGGGCGCGGCCCAGCCCCTGGCCGCGCCGCCCTGGTGTGAGGGCCCCTCGTGGCCCCACTCCGTCTCCTCTTCAGTTCTCTGGAAGCTTCGATAAAATTCTGGGCGACTGGCTTTGGTTTCGTCCAATTTCGAGAATATTTCCTGTGTAACTTTTCTGAAACACAAAAACAGCAAAAAATAGAGTACTGGCACTGTGGCGACTTGTTAATAGGTTAGTTCCGGAAAATGCATAAAAGTGCCACGAAGTGTAACAAAACACTAAGCAAATGGTGTAAAAATAAGCATGGAGCATCAAAAATTATGGATACGTTGGAGATGTATCAATCCTCTCGACATATGCACATTGTCTTTATTCTATCAATTCCCCAACTGTAATTTGTTTACCCAGCATGTGTTATTTAATCTTATGGAGAGACACCACTAGTGAACTGTGGACCCTGGTCCTATTTCCATTACATTGCTATCACCTGTTTACTTTACTCGCATTGTTTACTTTACTCGCATACTACTATTGCTTTCCACTTGATACGCTCATACCCTTTGTTTCAAGCAAACCGGTGAGATTGACAACCTCATCGTAAGTTGGGAACAAAGTATTTGGTTGTGTTGTGTGCAGGTTCCACGTTGCCGCTCGCAAAGCAAAGCTTGGACAAGGCGCCCAATAAATTATCTGGAGCTGTCGCAAAGCTAGCAGGCATCATCTTCTAGAGTATTGGCTTTTTCCTACTGGATTGATAACCTTGGTTTCATAACTGAGGGAAAACTTGCTGCTATATTTATCAAACCTTCTCTTGGGGTTTCCAACTGGCCGGTTATTTTACTTCATCAACAAACGCAATCAAGCATCATCATCACCGCGCCACCAACAAGTTTTCTGGCGCCGTTGCCGGGGAAAAAGAAGACTTCTGCAAGGGGAGTTTTGCACGCACATCCTTTACTTTGTTTTAGTTTTGCTTTTACTTTATTTTTACCTGCATCGTTTTATCAAAAACATAAGAAAAATAGTATCCTTTATAGTTGTTTTACTTGTCTGCTTTTAGTTTTGTTAGAATGGCTACTCCTGAAAACACCAAGTTGTGTGACTTTACTAGCACTAATAATAGTGATTTTATCTGCACTCCTATTGCCCCACCTGCTCCTGCTACAAATTTTTATGAGATTAAGCCTGCTTGTTGATCCTTGTTATAAAAGAGCAATTTTCTGGTGCTAGTACTGATGATGCTGCAGCTCATCTCAACAATTTTGTTAAGCTATGTGAGATGCAGAAATATGAGGATGTAGAAAGTGATATTATTAAGCTTAAGTTGTTTCCTTTTTCTTTAAGAGGAAAAGCTAAGGATTGGTTGCTGTCTTTGCTTAAAAATAGTATTGATTCATGGGCTAAGTGTAAGGATGCTTTTATTGGTAGATACTATCCTCCTGCTAAGATTATAGCTTTGCGTAGCAATATTATGAAGTTTAGTCAGTTTGATAATGAACATGTTGCTCAAGCTTGGGAAAGAATGAAATCTATGATAAAGAATTGTCCCACTCATGGACTGACTACTTGGATGATTGTTCAAACTTTTTATGCAGGACTGAATTTTTCTTCAAGGAACCTATTGGATTCAGCTGCTGGAGGTACTTTTATGTCCCTTACCTTGGGCGTCGCAACAAAGCTTCTCGATAATATGATGGTAAATTACTCTGAATGGCACACCGAGAGAGCTCCACAAGGTAAGAAGGTAAATTCTGTTGAGGAAACCTCTTCCTTGAGTGATAAGATTGATGCTATTATGCTTATGCTTTCTAATGATAGGACTCATGTTGATCCTAATAATGTTCCTTTAGCCTCTTTGGTTGCTCAAGAAGAGCATGTTGATGTAAACTTCATTAGGAGTAATAATTTTAACAACAATGCTTATAGGAATAATTTTGCTAGTAACAATTATAGGTTGTATCCTTCTACCAATGGTAATGGTTATGGTAACTCTTATGGTAATTCCTCCAACAACACTAGGGCCGTGCCCTCCGAGCTTGAGGTAATGCTCAAGGACTTCATCGGTAAGCAAAATGCTTTTAACAAGTCTGTTGAGGAAAAGTTAGGCAAAATTGATATTCTTGCTTCTAAAGTTGATAGCCTTGCTCATGATGTTGAACTTCAAAAATTAAAAGTGTTACCTAATGATGTGAAGGAGAACAATCCTTTTGCTACTGCTAATGCTATCCAATTTAGAATTGATGAAAATATTTGGATGCTAGCAGAATTGCATGCCAGGTGGGAAAGAGAAGATGAGATGGCTAGAAAGATGAAGGTATGTACCATTACTACCTCAAATGATGTTGCTCCTAATGCTAGCAATCCTCTTACTTTGATTGGTGTAGAGAAAACTCCCACTCCTTGTGTTAAAAAGACCAGAACTGCTAAAACTTTTTCTTAAAAGAGTGCTGGAATTTTTTGGAGTGTAGGAGATGATAGCTCTATTTCCTTTAATAACTTTGATGTTGATGGCTGCAATATATCTGAAGTTATTTTGTTCTTGCAAAAGCTTGCTTTGACTCCCAATGCTAGTTCTATAAATGTTGCTTTTACTAAGCATATTACCAATGCTCTCATAAAAATTAGGGATAAAAAGTTGAAGCAAAAAGCTTCTATTCCCAAGAAGTTAGAAGATCGTTGGGAACCCATCATTGATATGCACGTTAATGGTTTTGATTGCAATGCTTTATGTGATCTAGGTGCTAGTATTTCTATCATGCCTAGAAAAATTTATGATATGCTTGATTTACCACCGCTTGAAAAGTGTTATTATGATATTCCTATTGCTGATGTTGCTAAGAAGAAACCTTTGGGAAGGATTAATGATGTTCTTACTATGGTTAACAATAACCTTGTTCCCGTTGATTTTCTTGTTATGGATGTTGAATGCAATGCTTCATGTCCTATTATTTTGGAAAGACCCTTTCTTCGAACTGTAGGTGCCATCATTGATATAAGGAAGGCACCATCAAATATCAATTTCCACACAAGAAAGGTATATAACACTTCCCTAGAAAGAGAAAGAAATTACTTTTTCTTAGAGCAAATTATGAGCTTGATGCCTCATCACTTGATATTACTTAATTCGCATTTTCTGCGCCTAGCTCAAAGGCGTTAAAGAAAAGCACTCTTGGGAGATAACCCAATGTTTTTACTTTCAGATCATTTTCTTTTATTTGAGTCTTGGAAGTTATTACTACTGTAATAACCTCTCCTTATCCTTTTTATTTTGTTTTTGTGCCAAGAGAAGCCTCTAATTTGAGTGAGGTAAGATTTGGGGATGTTGCTGTCCTAAAATAGTTTTCGGTGCTGCACCGTAAAAATTCGTGAAAATTCTCAGTATATCTTTTAGACCTGCGATTTCTTGTGCATATGCCCCAGGTTATATCCAAACTTTTATTAGTTGAACACTTTTTGATTTGAGCAACAGAAAACCCTCTAAAAATTCGACATTTGTCAGCTGTTCTGTTTTGACAGATTTCTGCCAATATTTGTGTTTGCTGCTTTTATCGCTTTCTTTTTGAGTTCTTTTGATCACGAAAATTTCGGGGAAGTCGCTGATGACCCACAAGTATAGGGGGTGTATCGTAGTACTTTCGATAAATAAGAGTGTCGAACCCAACGAGGAGCAGAAGGTGTTGATGAGCAGTTTTGATCAAGGAATCACTGTGAATACTAGCAAACAGGTTTTCAAGAGTATTTGGTATTACAAGTAAATAAAGTGCGAGTAAATAAAAGACAGTAGTAACAATTGCAGCAAGTGGCCCAATCCTTTATTCAGCAAAGGACAAGCCGGTTGTGTTCTTATAATAACCAAACGTTCTCGAGGACACGCGGGAGGTTTCTGTCAAGAGCTTTCGCTTCATAGAGCCAATAGTATTTATTGATTTGGTAAGTGTTATGTGGGTGAACCTGTGCTAGCGCACTACCCTTACTAGGATAAATACACACTTGTTATTATACCCCTTGCAAGCATCCGCAAATACAAGTAAGTAATTAAGATAAATCTAACCACAGCCTTAAACTCTAGGATCCTACGCTCCCTGGTGCAATGGTTTCCCAACGGAGGTTTAGGTTTCTGTCACTCCGGCAACCCCACAGTTGGTGACCAAATACACAATGCATCTCACTAGGCCCATAAATGGTGAAGTATCATGTAGTCGACGTTCACATGACACCACTAGTGAAATAGCACCACAACAATATCAAACCATTAAATATTTCTCAACAATAATTCACTACTAACATCTTGACTTCTCCCATGTCCTCAAGAACTAAACGAACTACTCACAAGACATCATATGGATCATGATCAGAGGTGAAATAATGGTAAATAACAATCTGGACATAAACCTTAATTCAGCAGTTCCACTCAATAGCATCAACTACAAGAGTAATCAACACCGGGAAAGTTTCCCCTATGAATATAACAAGATCCAACTCAAGATGTTACAGCGGGATGGCGAGGTGATGATGGAGATGAAGGTGCTGGTGATGGAGATGATGATGATGATCCCGATGAAGTCCGGTGCGATGGTGATGACGATGGTGACGATCTCCCCTCTCCGGGAAGGAATTTCCCCGGCAGATTTCTCTCTGCCGGAGAGCCTTTTCTCTCTGGTGTTCTCCGCCCCGCAGAGGCGGCTATGTCTAACTCTGAACCCCCCCCCCCCTTCACTTAGGTTTTCGGGGACGATGATGTACGCGAAGAGGCGATGGAAGAGGTGGGCCAGGGCGGCCTCACGTGGGCCCCGCGCGGCCAGGGGGCTGGCCGCGCCGCCCACGTGTGAGGGCGCCTCCTGGCCCCTCTCGACTCCTTCTTCTGGCTCCGTGAGTCTTCTGGGAAATTATAATTTCTGGGTATTTTTCTGGAATTTTCCTGATCTTCAAAATATGGTCTTCTGATGGTCCTTTTTCCAGCAGAATCCTGACTCCGGCAGCATCTCCTCCGACGATCATCAAACATGTGAAAACAAAGGAAATAACATAAGTATCATATCTAAATGTGAAATATATCAATGAATAACAGTAAATTATGATACAAAATAGTGATGCAAATTGGACGTATCAACCCCCCCAAGCTTAGATCTCGCTTGTCCCCAAGCGAAAACTAAACTCGGTAAACATGACCACAGGTTTATGGAGTGAAGTGTCGATAATCAAAATACGAACAAGAAGCATCACATTCACTAAGGCATATATTATAATAGACAGCAACTTCCCTTTATAAGATGTAAACTTGCAATAGGTAAAAGGGAATCACATGTAAGGATGCACAAGGTAAATTATAATTGGTAATGGCAAACCTTAGTTCTTGGTCAAAGAATGGAGAACAAGCTGTTCTCTCTTTTTAAACGGAGTCTTTTAAAACAGAGCTAATATAGCAAAGACTATATGCTCAACTAAGTAAACTTTTGCATTCAAAGAGAGCTTTCAAAGGTGTATTCCTTCAGACAAAAGCATTATACAAAAACAAGGAAGATAATAAACATGATTAAACTGGTCAACATATGGATGAGTGAAACATAACAACTCAAATGCTTGCTTGAGATAGAGGGAAATAGGTTGACTCAACATAAAAGTAAACGATGGGCTCTTCGCAGAGGGAAGCAGGGATTAAACATGTGCTAGAGCTTTTTATTTGCAAAATAGAGGTAAAAATTGTTTTGAGAGGTGGTTGCTTTTGTCAACGACTAGCAACGGAGTTCTTGATATCTTCCATACTAAACAAGTGAGAGCGGTTCCGAGATGTTTGATTAATTGGCACTTTGGTGCTCTTTTATAACTTTGCACTCCTCCCCACCTTTTCCTTTCTCAAACCATGGCTAACCGATTCCATCGGGTGCCGACCAACTTTCACATTCCATTGGAGGAGTGCCTTTTTTCTTTCTTTTTAGAATTAAGATTATAATGGTCTGACCAGCTCTCTTGCAAAATTAATGACGAGCAGATGAAGCTGCCTAGTCGAGGGGTACTTAATTTAGTATGGAAGATAACAAACCCATCCACTACGTCCTCATGAGCTAAAAACTGTGGAACAAAATGGAAAGTGTTTGAAAGTTTTTGAAAGGTAGCACATGAAAATTTACTTGGAATGGCTTAAAATACCATGCATAGGAATTTATAGTGGACTCTTTGGAAGTGACTTGGCTTTGGAAATTGGATGCACGAGAAGTATTTCCTCTCAGTACAGGTTTTTGGCTAGCAAGGTTGGGTAGCAAGCAAAAGAGTTGCATGAAACAAACAAACATACATATAATAAGAACAATCATGCAAACTCCCTTGAAAGTACAACGATTTTAACTTTAAGAATAACAATGCTTATAAGCCAATCATAAGGAAAACTGAAGTGATGTAACTACAAGCACTTCTTTATTCTATTCTACTCAAACTTCAAGATAAAGTTGCTACTGACCAAGCTAGGTTTGCCAAAACCAACTAAATCTACTCATGTTCCCAATATGATACCAATACCAATCAACAAGACTAGTCACATAAGAGAGATTGCAGACTAATGATGTCTACGCACTTCTATTCTTGTAGACACTTGTTGGGCCTCCAAGTGCAGAGGTTTGTAGAACAGCAGCAAGTTTCCCTTAAGTGGATCACCCAAGGTTTATCGAACTCAGGGAGGTTAGAGGTCAAAGCTATCCCTCTCAAGCAACCCTGCAATTACGATACAGAAAGTCTCTTGTGTCCCCAACACACCCAATACACTTGTCAGATGTATAGGTGCACTAGTTCGGCGAAGAGATAGTGAAATACAAGTGGTATAGATGATTATAAGTAGCAAACGTGATGTGAAATAAATATCGCTGCGAGCAAACAAGTAACAAAATAGCAAGTAAACGGTATGCAAAGCTTGGAAACAAGGCCTAGGGATCATACTTTCACTAGTGGACACACTCCCAACAATATATCATGACTGAACAAATAACTTCTCTTTGCTAAGGCACTCTGAATTACTCTCCTATTGAATAACACTAATCATCGTGTAGTGGCTACGGAAGCACCCCTTAAAGTTCATCAAGTACTTGACAAACACCACTCATAGAGATAAACAAATCAGATCACAATTCAAGATAGAAATCATTGCAACTTAGACCAAGTACTAACACGGTGCACACACTGTCAACATTACACCATGAAAGGAGGAATAGATCACTCAATACTATCATAGCAATAATTATTCTCATAATCCACAAGAGATCACAATCATAGCCTAAACCAAGTACCACCATGATCCACGCACTGTCACCGTTACACCATGGCAGGAGGAATAAATTACTTTAATAATCACCACTAGAGTACACTAAATATATGAATATTAACATGTACTTGTTCAACATGATACAAAGCTCACGATCACATAAAGATCACATCATGGGAGAGAGAGGTGAACCACATAGCTACCGGTAGAGCCCTTAGCCCCGGGGATGAACTACTCCCTCCTCATCATAGGAGACAGCAAGGTTGATGGAGATGGCGGTGAGGTCGATGGAGACGGCGGAGACGGCGATGGAGACCGATGGAGATGGCTCCGGGGGCACTTCCCCATCCCGGCAGGGTGCCGGAACAGAGACTTCTGTCCCCCGAAATTCGTCGGTGGCGGCGGCGGAGCTACGGAACTCTTTTTGGAAATCTGATCGGGGGGCTTAGGTTTTTCCGTCCCGAGGCTTCTTATAGGCGAAGGGGCGTCACGAGAGGGCAGCCAGGGGCTCCTCACATAGGGGTGGCGTGGCCAGGGCCTGGGCCGCGCCAGCCCCTTGTGAGGGTGGCCTCTGGCCCCTCTCCTTCCTCTCTTCGGATGTCTGGATGCTCCCGGGAAAAATAAGATTTCTCGCCTTTGTTTCGTCCAATTCCGAGAATATTTCCTGTGTATCACTTCTGAAACACAAAAACAGCAGAAAACAGGAAACTGGCACTGTGGCACTTCGTTAATAGGTTAGTTCCAGAAAATGCATAAAAGTGCCACTAAGTGTAATGAAACAATAGGCAAATGGTGTAAAAACAAGCATGGAGCATCAAAAATTATAGATACGTTTGAGACGTATCAACTAACATAAAGTGTGCGAAAAGTAAACGATAAAACTTCTCATTAATATTTCATTACCGCAACTCACACCAAGGGATACAAAGATAACTAACTAAGGAGGATACTTCCAACTGCAAACTATTCTATATGATAACTTCTCTATTCATGATAAGACTCTACTTGAAAAGTAAATGAACTGAAGGTAATGATGTGATACCGCGGCACTCCCCCAAGCTTGGAACAAGCCAAGGGGATGCCTATACCGATGACGAATTACTCCTTTGGCGGTGGCGGTGGAACTTCATTGTTGTCGTACTTCCAAGGCAGAGGTCCTCCATCAAAGAAAGATGTCTCGGTCTCCAAAATCCTGAAACTTGCAGCAGCACTCATTTGTTAAAATCTAGCTTCATACTCACAATTTTGGTTATGCAAGTCGTAGAGTTGTGCTTGTAATTGGTTAGTGGTCTCTTGAAGTGAGAGGACATCCTTCCACAGTTCTGTAGTCTCTTTCTTGTACTTGGCGACAAGCTCTTGATTGATCCTATAGATAATTTCCACCTCGCGCTCCGCCATCTTCTTGTATTTGAAAACTTCCTGTTCCAGTGCTTCCATCCTTGCTTCGAGACTCCCTTCTCCCTTGGGTCCTTGAACATCTTTAATCTGTAACTCCCCATCCTTGAGCGACAACTCCTTCAGATGCATCTTCAGTTCCCTCATATACGGATTGATGGAATCCGCAGGAGGGTTCTCTTTGGATGAGCCAGACGAAGACATTATAACTTCAAGGTAGAGGGCAATTCCTGACAGAAACAGCTCGAAACAAAACACGACGAGAAAACGATATACAGACCTCGGGGACTCCGGGGGGTTAAATAGGCGAAAATTATACATCGAAACGAGGTCACAGGAGGAAACCGGGACGGAAAAGAGTTCCGAGGCGTTCTCACACGGGGGTGGCGCGGCCAGGGGTGGGCCCGCGCCACCCGTGTGTGAGACCCACACGGACTTCTTTTTCTCCTCGTTTTCGTCTCGTGATTTTTCATATTTATTAAAAACAGCAAAAATATTAAAGGAAGAACTTTTCGCGAAACTTTTCTGACTAGAACTGTTACCTATTCGAAAGCGAACTCTGCAGGTTCCTGCAGTTTTTCTTGGATGTAATCTTCCGGAGAAACTGTTTCAATAACATCAACATCTTCATTATAAGAATCTCCAGAAATATAATGTTTGAGTCTTTGCCCATTCACCACTTGTGTCGAATCATCTTTCAATGAAGCAATCTTAATAGCACCTGAGCGGTACACTTCCACAATAACATATGGTCCTTCCCATTTAGAAAGTAATTTACCTGCAAAAAATCTGAGACGAGACCTATACAATAGAACTTTCTCACCAACATGGAACTCTCTCTTAAGAATTCTCTTATCATGCCATTGCTTGACTTTCTCTTTGAAAAGTCTGGCATTCTCATACGCTTCGTTTCTCCACTCATCTAGGGAACTCAAATCTAACAACCTCTTCTTACCGGCTAGTTTAAAATCTTTATTAAGCTCTCTCACTGCCCAAAAAGCTTTGTGTTCTAATTCTAAGGGCAAGTGACACGCTTTTCCATAAACCATCTTATAAGGAGACATACCCATGGGATTCTTATAAGCAGTTCTATAAGCCCATAAAGCGTCATTTAACTTACTAGCCCAGTTTTTCCTAGATCTACTAACAGTCTTCTGCAAAATAGACTTAATCTCTCTATTTGAAAGCTCTACCTGCCCACTAGTTTGGGGATGATAAGCAGAAGCAATTCTATGATTGACATCATACTTAGCAAGAGTCTTTCTAAAACTACCGTGAATAAAATGAGAACCTCCGTCAGTCATAAGATATCTAGGCACTCCGAACCTAGGAAAAATAACATCCTTAAGCATTTTTAACGACGTCTCACCGTCGGCACTCTTTGTAGGTATGGCTTCTACCCATTTAGTAACATAATCCACAGCAACAAGTATATGGGTATAGCCTTTTGAGGGAGGAAAAGGACCCATAAAGTCAAATCCCCAACAATCAAACGGTTCGATAACAAGAGTGTAATTCATAGGCATTTCATTGCGTCTAGAAATATTACCAACTCTTTGACATTCATCGCAAGATAAAACGTACCTTCTGGCATCCTTAAAGAGGGTTGGCCAATAAAAACCTGATTGTAGAACCTTTTGTGCGGTTCTATCTCCAGCATGATGCCCTCCATAAGCACTGCTATGGCATTTTCTTAATATCTCTTGTTGCTCATATTCCGGTACGCATCTTCTCATAATACCATCAACTCCTTCTTTATATAAATGTGGGTCATCCCAAAAATAATGCCTCAAATCATAGAAGAATTTTCTTCTTTGCTGAGCTGTAAAGGTTGGAGGCAAATACTTGGAAACAATAAAGTTAGCATAATCAGCATACCAAGGAAGGTCCCGTGAAGTTGCATTAATTGCAGCCAACTGTTCATTCGGAAAACTATCATTAACAGGAATAGGATCAAAAGAAATATTTTCCAATCTAGACAAATTGTCAGCCACAGGATTTTCAGCACCTTTCCTATCTACGATATGCAAATCAAACTCTTGTAAAAGCAACACCCATCTAATAAGCCTAGGCTTAGCATCCTTCTTAGTCATAAGATATCTAATAGCCGCGTCATCAGTATGAATAGTAACTTTAGAATCAACAATGTAAGATCTAAACTTATCACAAGCAAAAACAACAGCAAGAAATTCCTTCTCAGTAGTAGCATAATTCTTCTGAGCAGCATCAAGAGTCTTACTAGCATAATGAATAACATTCAACTTATTATCTATGCGCTGTCCAAGAACAGCACCAACAGCAAAATCACTAGCATCACACATAATTTCAAAAGGTAAATTCCAATCAGGTGGTTGAACAATAGGAGCAGTAGTTAAAGCCTTCTTAAGAGTTTCAAAAGCTTCCTTACAATCATCATCAAAGACAAACGGTACATCCTTTTGAAGAAGATTGGTAAGAGGCTTTGAAATCTTAGAGAAATCTTTAATAAACCTCCTATAGAAACCAGCATGACCAAGAACACTACGAATACCTTTAACATCTCTTGGACATGGCATTTTCTCAATTGCCTCCACTTTTGCTCTGTCAACTTCAATACCTCTTTCAGAGATTTTATGTCCAAGGACAATTCCTTCATTCACCATAAAGTGGCATTTCTCCCAATTAAGAACAAGGTTAGTTTCTTCGCACCTCTGCAAAACTTTATCAAGGTTGTGCAAACAATTATCAAAAGAAGTTCCATAGACGGAGAAATCGTCCATGAAGACCTCCACAATTTCTTCACAAAAACCATGAAAAATAGCAGACATACATCTTTGAAAAGTAGCAGGAGCATTGCATAAACCAAAAGGCATACGCCTATAAGCATAAGTTCCATAAGGACAAGTAAAAGTGGTTTTCTCTTGATCATCTTTCTTAACAGCAATTTGAGAGAAACCAGAATAACCATCAAGGAAACAAAAATGAGTCTTCTTAGACAACCTTTCTAGCATTTGATCTATAAACGGTAAAGGGTAATGATCTTTCTTAGTAACTTTGTTTACCTTCCTATAATCAATGCACATTCTATAACCAACAACTACCCTTTGAGGAATAAGCTCGTTATTCTCATTAGGTACAACAGTCATACCTCCTTTCTTAGGGACACATTGAACAGGACTAACCCATCTACTATCAGCAATAGGATAAATAATACCAGCATCAAGGAGTTTTAATACCTCATTTCTTACCACATCCTTCATCTTAGGAATTAGGCGACGTTGATGCTCCACAACTGGCTTTGCGTCTTTCTCCATATTAATGGCATGCTGACATAAAGTAGGAGAAATCCCTTTTAAATCATCAAGAGTATATCCCATAGCTCCTCGATGTTTCCTCAATATCTCCAATAATCTTTCTTCTTCCTTTCCTGAAAGTTTAGAACTCATAATAACAGGATAAATTTTCTTATCATCAATATAAGCATATTTGAGATCATCAGGCAAAGGTTTTAATTCAAACACAGGATCTTCTCTAGGCGGCAAAGTGGTGCCAAGATCCTCCACAGGTAGATTATGCTTGAGTAATGGTGGTTGACGAAGAAGAATATCGTCAATCTCTTCTCTTTCCTTGCTAAACACATCACTTTCGTGATCTTCCATGAATTGCTGCAAGGCATTATTAGGGGCAAGAGCAATAGAAGCAAGCTGCTCAACTCGAAAATTTTCGTTAGGCGTGCCATTTTCATAAGAAGTCTTAGCAAACTTGGAAAAATTAAACTCATAAGACTCTCCATTAAACTTAGTAAAAATTTTCTCTTTCTTACAATCTATTATGGCGCCACAAGTGTTCAAAAAGGGTCTACCAAAAATAATAGGACAAGTTTCACTAGCCTCCTTACCAAGTACTAGAAAATCAGTAGGGTACTTAGTCTTACCACATAGAACTTCCACATCTCGAACAATACCAAGAGGCCAAACGGTCTCTCTGTTAGCAAGCTGAACAACCACATCAATATCTTCAAGTTCACAAGCGCCAATCTCGTGCATAATTTCTTTATAAAGCTCTAAGGGAATAGCACTTGCACTAGCACCAATATCACATAAACCATAATAGCAATGATCTCCAATCCTGACAGAAATAACAGGAACACTTGCTTTCCTATGCTTTTTAGGATGCGAGAGAATGTTAGAAGCATCTTCACAAAAAAGAATATATTCATCTCCTACATCTTTAGTAACAAGATCTTTCAATATAGCAACAGGAGATTTAATAGTAATTTGCTCATCAGGCTCTGCAGCTTTCTTAGTACTTTTATTAGACACACTTACCAAAGTAGAGTACTTCTTTACCTTAGCAGGGAAAGGTGTCTTCTCAATATAAGGTTCAGGAATGATGCTATCAACCGTGCAAACTTCTGTAGCTGCAGCAGGTATATGACTAATAGAATCTTTGTAAGGCGCATGATATTTGTTCCAATCTTTCTTTGGAACATCAATATAAGAGGCAAAAGCCTTAAGACAGTTAGCAAGTATTTGTGAATCAAGACCATAAGCAGCACTAACACTATGAAAGTCATCGGTTCCCATAAAAGATTTAATGCATTCATAATCATAATTTATACCTGACTTCCTACCTTTGTCGTTTTCCCAACCTTCAGCATTCTCTTTTATATGGTCAAGAAGTTTCCACTTGGCATCTTCTTTCATATGAGTAAACGATCCAAAACAAGAAGCATCCAAATAATCCTTATCAGGAAGAGTGAGCCGCGCATAAAAATTATCAATAACAATATTATTAGGGAGCTCATGAATGGGGCATTTGAGCATTAGTAACTTCAACCTCCCCCACGCTTGGGCAATACTCTCTCCATCATGAGGCCAAAAATTATATATCTTGTTACGGTCTTTATGAATTTCGCTTGGAGGATAAAACTTGGAATAAAAGAGAGGCACAATATCCTCCCATGCCATAGATGGACCATCTTGGAGTAGTCGATACCACTCTTCAGCTCTGCCTTTCAATGATATAGAGAATAATTTCTTCTTGACCTGGCTTGGTGAAATACCTGCACACCTGAACAACTCGCATAATTCATGTATAAACAATAAGTGATCACCCGGATGGACAGTTCCATCTCCTGAATAGCAGTTATCCATAATACGCCCAACAATTTTCATAGGTATTTTAAAAGGATCAATTTCAGCAGGCGGTGGCGGTGGTGATTCCTCCGCATGTGCAGCAGCAGCAGTAGCAGTAGTAGATGTGTTTCCAAATAGGAAACCAAATGGAGAGTTCTCCATAGCAGAATAAAAATAAAAGACAAAATAAAACAATACTCACAGTGACGATTACCTTTTCCAATTCCACTCTTCAATAGCGCTACACTCCCCGGCAACGGCGCCAGAAAATAGTCTTGATGACCCACAAGTATAGGGGGTGTATCGTAGTACTTTCGATAAATAAGAGTGTCGAACCCAACGAGGAGCAGAAGGTGTTGATGAGCAGTTTTGATCAAGGAATCACTGTGAATACTAGCAAACAGGTTTTTAGGAGTATTTGGTATTACGAGTAAATAAAGTGCGAGTAAATAAAAGACAGTAGTAACAATTGCAGCAAGTGGCCCAATCCTTTATTCAGCAAAGGACAAGCCGGTTGTGTTCTTATAATAACCAAACGTTCTCGAGGACACGCGGGAGGTTTCTGTCAAGAGCTTTCGCTTCATAGAGCCAATAGTATTTATTGGTTTGGTAAGTGTTATGGGGGTGAACCTGTGCTAGCGCACTACCCTTACTAGGATAAATACACACTTGTGATTATACCCCTTGCAAGCATCCGCAAATACAAGTAAGTAATTAAGATAAATCTAACCACAGCCTTAAACTCTAGGATCCTACGCTCCCTGGTGCAATGGTTTCCCAACGGAGGTTTAGGTTTCTGTCACTCCGGCAACCCCACAGTTGGTGACCAAATACACAATGCATCTCACTAGGCCCATAAATGGTGAAGTATCATGTAGTCGACGTTCACATGACACCACTAGTGAAATAGCACCACAACAATATCAAACCATTAAATATTTCTCAACAATAATTCACTACTAACATCTTGACTTCTCCCATGTCCTCAAGAACTAAACGAACTACTCACAAGACATCATATGGATCATGATCAGAGGTGAAATAATGGTAAATAACAATCTGGACATAAACCTTAATTCAGCAGTTCCACTCAATAGCATCAACTACAAGAGTAATCAACACCGGGAAAGTTTCCCCTATGAATATAACAAGATCCAACTCAAGATGTTACAGCGGGATGGCGAGGTTATGATGGAGATGAAGGTGCTGGTGATGGAGATGATGATGATGATGATCCCGATGAAGTCCGGTGTGATGGTGATGACGATGGCGACGATCTCCCCTCTCCGGGAAGGAATTTCCCCGGCAGATTTCTCTCTGCCGGAGAGCCTTTTCTCTCTGGTGTTCTCCGCCCCGCAGAGGCGGCTGTGTCTAACTCTGAACCCCCCCCCCCCCTTCACTTAGGTTTTCGGGGACGATGATGTACACGAAGAGGCGATGGAAGAGGTGGGCCAGGGCGGCCTCACGTGGGCCCCGCGCGGCCAGGGGGCTGGCCGCGCCGCCCACGTGTGAGGGCGCCTCCTGGCCCCTCTCGACTCCTTCTTCTGGCTCCGTGAGTCTTCTGGGAAATTATAATTTCTGGGTATTTTTCTGGAATTTTCCTGATCTTCAAAATATGGTCTTCTGATGGTCCTTTTTCCAGCAGAATCCTGACTCCGGCAGCATCTCCTCCGACGATCATCAAACATGTGAAAACAAAGGAAATAACATAAGTATCATATCTAAATGTGAAATATATCAATGAATAACAGTAAATTATGATACAAAATAGTGATGCAAATTGGACGTATCAGTCGCTACAGTAGTATATGCTTTATATGTGGTGGTTTTGAGTTGAAACCTAAAGCAAAATGGGTTGATTCAATGTTATGCTTACACTAATGTTGCTAATAGAATTGTGTTTAGTTTTGTATGAAGAAAGTTTTCAAGTGTAGGGATTGGAGAATGATGAGATGAGTTGAAGAATGGACAAAAGCTCAAGATTGGGGATACCCATGTCACCCCAATAAATATCCAAGAGGTACAAGCGTCAAAGCTTGGGGATGACCCTGAGGCACCCCTTCTTCATCGGTAAAAATCAGGTCACCTTTCAACGCACTATATTTTTATTACTTCATGCATTATGCGTTTTTCTTGGAGTGTCAGTTGTTTTTAGTTTTCATTTTTGTTTGCTGAAATAAATGGTTGGACCCCAACAAATTCCTTTGGAGAAGTTGCCTTGCTTTTCATTTGCCAAGAACACTCCGTTTTTCACTCTTATCGTTTCAACGAGTGTTTTCTTTTTCTAGAACTGCGTTTATTTTTTGATTTTTGCCTTGATTTGTGTTCATGTCTTGTTATATCTTTGCATCAAGGTGTATTTTGACCTCTGGACAATGTTGGTTTTCATCAAAAGAGTTGTTTCAAAAAAGTTCGAATGGTGTTGGAAAAGAGAAAAAGCTTTATGCAAAAAGTGGTACAAAAAGGAGCTTGTGTAGACTGCGGCCTAGGCTTTTGCATGTCGTGCTTGATGTTGTTTTGATAGTATGCTTAGTAGTTTTGCTGTAGCATGACTTGTCTCAAATGACTGAGATTGCTTAATGAGTTTTTGAAAAAATCATGCGTTGTTTTAATTATTTGGAAGCATTATTTTGATTTTCTCCTTTGATGCTTTATTTGGGTTGACTTGGCGCATGCTCACACATGTTTGACTCATACAAAGTCGCATAAGCCTCTATGATCATTTAGTTTTTGAATTTTGATGCCATCTTATGCTTCTTTTAATGTTGCTTTATCGCTTTGCATGATTATGGCCATTATTGCTCTCTTAGTTGGTCGCTCCCAGTCTTTTGCTAGCCCTCATTTTGTACTGAGTATGAGCTCTACTCGTGCATCCAACTCCTAAAAACCAAGTTGTTCCAAAAGTGTCCACCATACATACCTATTAGCAATTTGCTATTCCAAAGTACGTTTGACTTGCTTTTATCTATCCTTCAAATTAAACTCTTTTGGTGTTATGCGAAAATTGGTCAGTAAAGCTCTAATGAACCTGATGGCATACTTTACTTTTATCGTTTTAAAATTTTGACATTGTGGCTCTCTTATGTTGAGTTGTTATGCTTGCAAGTTGTACGTTGGAAATTAGCCCAGCCATGCCATCATGGGGCAAGCTTTCAACATTGCACTATCTTTCATTTGAGTTGATATCGTGATCTTTTGTTTATGGATACTCGCGATGTGAAATAAGTTGGGAATCTTGCGGGATCATGGAGTTTTTATATGTGTTAGGGAAACTCCTGGGCCGCTAATCTAAGCCATGCATAATTCATAGTGAAAATTTACAGCATGCCCATAGTAAATATTCGATGATGCATCTCACAATAAAAGCTATACCAATGGTAAATAAAAGAGATGCCGAGGTGTTCATTGTCTGTTTATCCTGTCATTTTGATGTGGGCTTGTTCCATGTCATTGGGCACGGAGGTACCTGATACGTCTCAAACGTATCTATAATTTTTGATGCTCCATGCTTGTTTTTACACCATTTGCCTATTGTTTCGTTACACTTAGTGGCATTTTTATGCATTTTCCGGAACTAACCTATTAACAAGTGCCACAGTGCCAGTTTCCTGTTTTCTGCTGTTTTTGTGTTTCAGAAGTGATACACAGGAAATATTCTCGGAATTGGACGAAACAAGTTCCTGAAGTCTTATTTTCCCGGAAGCTTCCAGACATCTGAAGGAGAGACGGAGAGGGGCCACCAGGGCCCCACACACAGGGGTGGCGCGGCCCTACCCCTGGACGCGCCGGGCCCGTGTGAGGGAGCCTGGCTCCACCTCTGACATCGTCCCTTCGCCTATAAAGACCCCCCGACGGAAAAAACCTAAGGACCCGATCAGATTTCCAGAACACATCGTGATCCGCCGCCACCGTCGACCCGAAGATCGGGAGGGTCCAGAAGCTCTTCCCGGCACCCTACCGGAGAGGGGAATCGCCACTGGAGGTCTTCTTCATCGCCATGCTTGCCTCCGGAGCGATGAGTGAGTAGTCTACCTTGGACTATGGGTCCATAGCAGTAGCTAGATGGTTGTCTTCTCCACCATGTGCTTCATGTTTAGATCTCATGAGCTGCCCTACATGATTGAGATCACCGTTATGTAATTCTATGATGTTGGTTTGTTGGGATCCGATGAATATTGGTGTTTATGATTCAGTTGTTGTACTGAATTATATCTTTTGTTATCTCTATGTTGTTTATGATCTTGCATGCTCTCCGTTGTTAGTAGCTATCTTGGCCGAGTAGTTGCTAGTGACTCCAAGAGGGGGTATTTATGCTCGATAGTGGGTTCATGCCTCTATTTCACCTGGGGGAGTGACAGAAACCTCTAAGGTGGTAGATGTGCTATTGCTACTAGGGAGAAAACAACATTCATATGCTCAAGGGCATATGCTTTGTTTACATTACACACTTTGCTTAATGCAATTATCTGTTGTTCGCAACTTAATACTTTTGGGGTGTTCGGATTGATATCCCCAGGGGTGGATTATTAGTCATAGATGCAGTTGGATGGCGGTCTATGTATTTTGTTGTAATGCCCAGAGTAAATCTCATAGTGATCTTCTTGACATATCACGTTTATCTTTATTCTATCAATTGCCCAACTGTAATTTGTTTACCCAGCATGTTATTTTATCTATGGAGAGACACCACTAGTGAACTTTGGACCCCGGTCCTATTTTAATCATATTGCAATCACCTGTTTACTTTTCCCGTACTATTTACTTTACTCGCATACTATATTGTTTTCCACTCGATACGCTCATAATCTTTGTTTCAAGCAAACCGGTGAGATTGACAACCTCATCGCAAGTTGGGAACAAAGTACTTGGTTGTGTGTGTGCAGGTTCCATATCACCTTCAGTCGTCGCCGTCTCTCCTCTCCTGATCGATAAACCTTGGTTTCTTAACTGAGGGAAAACTAGCCGCTACACTCATCATACCTTCCTCTTGGGGTTCCCAACGGGCTGGTCATTCACCACGCACAAGGACTTACTGCTCCCACGTCAACAAACGCCACAGTTCTTTTCTGGCGCCATCACCGAGTAGCAGCCTCTTTTCTGGCGCCGTTGCCGGGGAGGAAGAGAAGACTTCTGCGAGGGGAGTTTTTCGCACACACATCCTTTACTTTGTTATTGTTTTGCTTTACTTTATTTTATTTTACTTGCATCGTTTTATTCAAAAACCCAAAAAAATTAGAATCCTTGGTAGCTGTTTTTACTTGTTTACTTTTGTTTTGCTAAAATGGCCAATCCTGAAAACACCAAGTTGTGTGACTTTACTAGCACGAACAATAGTGATTTTATCTGCACTCCTATTGCACCACCTGCTACCGCTGCAAACTTTTATGAGATTAAGCCTGCTTTATTGAACCTTGTTATGAAAGAGCAATTTTCTGGTGCTAGTACTGAAGATGCTGCAGCTCATCTCAACAATTTTGTTGAGCTATGTGAGATGCAGAAATATAAAGATGTTGATAGTGATATTATTAAACTCAAGTTGTTTCCTTTTTCTTTGAGAGGAAAAGCTAAAGATTGGTTGCTGTCTTTGACTAAGAATAGTATTGATTCATGGGCTAAGTGTAAGGATGCTTTTATTGGTAGATACTATCCTCCTGCTAAGATTATAGCTTTGCGCAGCAATATTATGAAGTGTACTCAGTTTGATAATGAACATGTTGCTCAGGCTTGGAAAAGAATGAAATCTATGACAAAGAATTGCCCCACTCATGGACTGACTACTTGGATGATTATCCAAACTTTTTATGTAGGACTGAATTTTTCTTCAAGGAACCTACTTGATTCAGCTACTGGAGGCACTTTTATGACCCTTACCTTGGGCGCCGCATCAAAGTTACTCGACAACATGATGGTAAATTATTCCAAATGGCACACCGAGAGAGCTCCACAAGGTAAGAAGGTAAATTCTGTTGAGGAAACCTCTTCCTTGAATGATAAGATTGATACAATTATGGCTATGCTTGCTAATGATAGGACTCATGTTGATCCTAATAATGTTCCTTTGGCCTCTCTGGTTTCTCAAGAAGAGCAAGTTGATGTGAATTTCATTAGAAACAATAATTTTAACAACAATGCTTATAGGAACAATTTTGCTAGTAACAATTATAGGCCGTATCCTTCTACCAATGGTAATGGTTATGGTAATTCTTATGGTAATTCCTACAACAACACTAGGGCCGCGCCCTCCGAGCTTGAGGTAATGCTCAAGGACTTCATCGGTAAGCAAACTGCTTTTAATAAGTCTGTTGAGGAAAAGTTAGGCAAAATTGATATTCTTGCTTCTAAAGTTGATAGCCTTGCTCATGATGTTGAACTTCTGAAACTAAAAGTGTTCCCTAATGATGTGAAAGTGAGCAATGTTGTTACTACCGCTAATGCTATCCAAGTTGGAATTGATGAAAATATTAGATTGTTAGCGGAATTGCATGCCAGGTGGGAAAGAGAAGATGAGATGGCTAGAGAGATGAAGGTATGTACCATTACTACCTCTAATGATGTTGCTCCTACTGGTAGCAATCCTCTTACTTTGATTGGTGTAGAGAAAACTCCCACTCCTTGTGTTAAAAAGCCCAAAACTGCCAAAACTTTTTCTCAAAAGAGTGTTGAAATTTTTCGGAGTGTGGGAGATTATAGCTCTATTTCTTTTAATGATTTTGATGTTGATGGCTGCAATATATCTGAAGTTATTTTGTTCTTGCAAAAGCTTGCTTTGACTCCCAATGCTAGTTCTTTAAATGTTGCTTTTACTAAGCATATTACCAATGCTCTCATAAAGATTAGGGATGAAAAGTTGAAGCAAAAAGCCTCTGTTCCCAAGAAGTTAGAAGATGGTTGGGAACCCATCATTGATATGCATGTTAATGGTTATGATTGCCATGCTTTATGTGATCTAGGTGCTAGTATTTCTATCATGCCTAGAAAGATTTATGACATGCTTGAATTACCACCGCTTGAAAAGTGCTATTTTGATGTTCCTATTGCTGATGTTGCTAAGAAGAAACCTTTGGGAAGGATTAATGATGTTCTTATTGTGGTTAACAATAACCTTGTTCCCGTTGATTTTCTTGTTATGGACGTTGAATGCCATGCTTCATGTCCTATTATTTTGGGAAGACCCTTTCTTCGAACTGTAGGTGCTATCATTGATATGAGGGAAGGCACAATCAAATATCAATTTCCACTAAAGAAAGGTATGGAACACTTCCCTAGGAAAAGAAAGAAATTACTTTTTGACTCTATTCTTAGAGCAAATTATGAGCTTGATGCTTCATCACTTGATATTACTTGATTCGCAATTTTCTGCGCCTAGCTCAAAGGCGTTAAAGAAAAGCACTCTTGGGAGATAACCCAATGTTTTTTTCTTTTCAGTACTTTTTCTTTTATTTGAGTCTTGGAAGTCATTACTACTGTAATGACCACTCCTTATCCTTTTTATTTCGTTTTTGTGCCAAGAGAAGCCTCTAATTTGAGTGAGGTAAAGATTTGGGGATGTTGCTGTCCTGAAACTGTTTTCGGTGCTGCACCGTAAAAATTCGTATAAATTCTCTGTTTATCTTTTGGACCTGCGATTTCTTTTGCATATGCCCCAGGTTATATCCAAACTTTTCTTAGTTGAACACTTTTTGATTTGAGTAACAGAAAATCCCTCAAAAATTCGTCCTTTGTCAGCTGTTCAGTTTTGACAGATTTCTGCCAATATTTGTTTTTGCCACTTTATCGCTTTCTTTTGAGTTCTTTTTGATCATGGAACTCTTGTGGAAGTTGCTACAGTAGTATATACTTTATATGTGGTGGTTTTGGGTTGAAACCTGAAGCTAAAAGAGGTTGAATATATTTTATGCTTACACTAATGTTGCTAATAGAATTGTGTTTAGTTTTGTATGAAGGAAGTTTTCAAGTGTAGGGATTGGAGAATGATGAGATGAGTTGAAGAATGGACAAAAGCTCAAGCTTGGGGATGCCCATGCATCACCCCAAGAAATATCCAAGAAGTACAAGCGTCAAAGCTTGGGGATGCCCCCGAGGCACCCCTTCTTCATCGGTAAAAATCAGGTCACCTTTCAAAACACTATATTTTTATTGCTTCATGCACTATGTGTTTTTCTTGGAGCGTCAGTTGTTTTAGTTTTCTTAGTTGGTTTAGTTTGTTTGTTTGCTGCAATAAATGGTTGGACCCCAACAAATTTCCTTTGGAGGAGATGTACTCGTTTTCATTTGCAAGGAACGCTCTAGTTTTCACTCTTATTAAAAATCGAGCGTTCTACTTTTTCTGCTACTGCTTTTGGTTTTCGTTTTCGCCTTGATTTGCATTCAGATCTTGTCATATCTTTTCATCAAGGTGTATTTTTGCCTCTGATCTTTATTGGTTTTCATCAAAAGAGGTGTCTTTAAAAATTTCAAATGGTGTTGGAAAAGAGAAAAAGCTTTGTGCAAAATAGTGGTACAAGAAGGAGCTTGTGTAGACTGCGGCTTAGGCTTTTTTATGTCATGCTTGATGTCTTTTTGATAGTATGCTTAGTGGTTTTGCTGTAGCATGACTTGTCTCAAATAACTGAGATTGCTTAATGAGCCTTTGAAAAAAATTCATGCATTGTTTTTATTGTATGGAAGCATTATTTTGGTTTTCTCCTTGATGCTTTATTTGGGTTGACTTGGCGCATGCTCACACATGTTAGACTCATACAAAGTCGCCATTAGCCTTCATGATCATTTAGTTTTTGACTTTTGATGCCATCTTATGCTTCTTTTAATGTCGCTTTGTCGCTTTGCATGATTATGGCCATTACTGCTCTCTTAGTTGGTCGCTCCCAGTCTTTTGCTAGCCCTCACCTTGTACTGAGTATGAGCTCTACTCGTGCATCCAACTCCTAAAAGCCAAAAGTTTTCCATTGTGTCCACCATACATACCTACTAGCAATTTGCTATTCCAAGTAAATTTGACTTGCTTTTATATTCTCTTCAAATTAAACTCTTACCAGTGTTATGCGAAATTCGGTCAGTAAAGCTCTCACGAACCGGAAGGCACACTTTACTTTTTCCTGTTCTAAAATTTTGACATTGTGGTCTCTTATGTTGAGTTGTTATGCTTGCAAGTTGTAAGTTGGATTCTAGCCCAGCCATGCTGTCATGGGGCAAGCTTTCAACATTGCACTTCTTATTTGAGTTGATATCGTGATCTTTTGTTTATGGATGCCCGCGGTGTGAAATGAGTTGGGAATCTTGTGAGGATCATGGAGTTTTTATATGTGTTAGGGAAACGCCGGGCCGCCAATCTAAGCCATGCATAATTCATGGTGGAAATTTGCAGCATACCCATGGTGAACATTCGACGACGCATCTCACAATAAAAAGCTAAACAATATAGTAAATAAAAGAGATGTCGAGGTGTTCATTGTCTGCTTGTCCTGTCATTTTGATGTGGGCTTGTTCCATGTCATCGGGCACGGAGGTACCCCATTGGCGGTTCTCAATGATACACATATATTTACAATGACAAGAGCCTTGCTTGGGACTCTAAGTAAAGTAGCATGAGGTTTGGGTACTCGTATTCAAGGGGCACGAGGTTTTCAACTTATGATTTGTCAAGCATATGCATCATAATTGTTCTCGCATTAACTTTAACCATTCAAGATGCTTATGATGGGGGCAATGAGAGCTCAAAGCCGGTAAGTACCAAATTTTTTGAAGGTTATAAAACTTGCAATCACTGCTTCCCTCTGCGAAGGGCCTTTCTTCTACTTTTATGTTGAGTCACCACCTTCTTTCTTTATGCACCATTAAGAGAGCATAGTTGTCATTCTTAGTGTGATATGCATTGTCCCAAAGTTCATTGATTGACTCATGATGATTGGTTTCACGTGTTCTTAAATTATTTGTATCTAGTCGCCCTCTTAAACTTGAAGGTGTCCTATGCATTTATGTCTTGCTCTCTTTGAAGGACAAGCTGAAAACCATTTGTATGTTTTTCCTTATGATTTGAACACATGTTTGACTTTCATTGTTTCATTATCATGATCTTTTGTTTGTGTTCATTTGCATGTTTACAACATGGTTGCTAAGTTTCTTATTGTCATGATTATATCTTTCATGCCCATGTTTTAAGTTCTGTTGATCCCAGCTCACCAATGCTTACATATATGATCAAGATTGTGTAGGTGCATGTCACCTCAAAAATTATTCTTTTGTTATCACTTACCTACTCGAGGACGAGCAGGAGTTAAGCTTGGGGATGCTTGATACGTCTCAAACGTATCTATAATTTTTGATGCTCTATGCTTGTTTTTACACCATTTGCCTATTGTTTTGTTACACTTAGTGGCATTTTTATGCATTTTCCGGAACTAACCTATTAACAAGTGCCATAGTGCCAGTTTCCTGTTTTCTGCTGTTTTTGTGTTTCAGAAGTGATACACAGGAAATATTCTCGGAATTGGACGAAACAAGTTCCTGAAGTCTTATTTTTCCCGGAAGCTTCCAGACATCCGAAGGAGAGACGGAGAGGGGCCACCAGGGCCCCACACACAGGGGTGGCGCGGCCCTACCCCTGGCCACGCCGGGCCCGTGTGAGGGAGCCTGGCTCCACCTCTGACATCGCCCCTTCGCCTATAAAGACCCCCCGACGGAAAAAACCTAAGGACCCGATCAGATTTCCAGAACACATCGCGATCCGCCGCCACCGTCGACCCGAAGATCGGGAGGGTCCAGAAGCTCTTCCCGGCACCCTGCCGGAGAGGGGAATCGCCACCGGAGGTCTTCTTCATCGCCATGCTTGCCTCCAGAGCGATGAGTGAGTAGTCTACCTTGGACTATGGGTCCATAGCAGTAGCTAGATGGTTGTCTTCTCCACCATGTGCTTCATGTTTAGATCTCATGAGCTGCCCTACATGATTGAGATCACCGTTATGTAATTCTATGATGTTGGTTTGTTGGGATCCGATGAATATTGGTGTTTATGATTAAGTTGCTGTACTGAATTATATCTTTTGTTATCTCTATGTTGTTTATGATCTTGCATGCTCTCCGTTGTTAGTAGCTATCTTGGCCGAGTAGTTGCTAGTGACTCCAAGAGGGGGTATTTATGCTCGATAGTGGGTTCATGCCTCTATTTCACCTGGGGGAGTGACAGAAACCTCTAAGGTGGTAGATGTGCTGTTGCTACTAGGGAGAAAACAACATTCATATGCTCAAGGGCATATGCTTTGTTTACATTACACACTTTGCTTAATGCAATTATCTGTTGTTCGCAACTTAATACTTTTGGGGTGTTCGGATTGATATCCCCGGGGGTGGATTATTAGTCATAGATGCAGTTGGATGGCGGTCTATGTATTTTGTTGTAATGCCCAGAGTAAATCTCATAGTGATCTTCTTGACATATCACGTTTATCTTTATTCTATCAATTGCCCAACTGTAATTTGTTTACCCAGCATGTTATTTTATCTATGGAGAGACACCACTAGTGAACTGTGGACCCCGGTCCTATTTTAATCATATTGCAATCACCTGTTTACTTTTCCCGTACTGTTTACTTTACTCGCATACTATATTGTTTTCCACTCGATACGCTCATAATCTTTGTTTCAAGCAAACCGGTGAGATTGACAACCTCATCGCAAGTTGGGAACAAAGTACTTGGTTGTGTGTGTGCAGGTTCCATATCACCTTCAGTCGTCGCCGTCTCTCCTCTCCTGATCGATAAACCTTGGTTTCTTAACTGAGGGAAAACTAGCCGCTACACTCATCATACCTTCCTCTTGGGGTTCCCAACGGGCTGGTCATTCACCACGCACAAGGACTTACTGCTCTCACGTCAACAAACACCACAGTTCTTTTCCGGCGCCATCACCGAGTAGCAGTACCCCGTTGGCGGTTCTCGATGATACACATATATTTACAATGACAAGAGCTTGCTTGGGACTCTAAGTCGAGTAGCATGAGGTTTGGGTATTCGTATTTCACGGGACACGAGGTTTTCAACTTATGATTTGTCAAGCATACGCAGCATAATTGTATTCGTATTAACTTTAACCATTCAAGATGCCTATGATGGGGGCAATGAGAGCTCAAAGCTAGTAAGTACCATAATTTTTGAAGGTTTATAAAACTTGCAATCACTGCTTCCCTCTGCGAAGGGCCTTTCTTTTACTTTTATGTTGATTCACCACCTTCTACCTTTATGCACCGTCTAAGAGAGCATAGTTGTCATTCTGAGTATAATGTGCATTGTCCCAAAGTTTTTATTGATTGATTCATATTGTTGGTTTCACTTGTTCTCAAATTATTTGTATCTAGTTGCCCTCTTAAACTTGAAGGTGTCCTATGCATTTATGTTTTGCTCTCTCATGAAGGACAAGCTAAAAACTATTTGCTATGTTTTTTCATATGATTTGAACACACGTTTGACTTTCATTGTTTCATTTTCATGATCTTTTGTTTGTATTCTTTTTCATGTTATAACATGGTTGCTAAGTTTCTTCTATCAAGATTATATCATTCATGCCCATGTTTTAAGTTCTTTTGATCCCAGTGCACAACGCTTACATAGATGATCAAGATTGTGTAGGTGCATGTCACCTCAAAAATTATTTCTTTTGTTATCACTTACCTACTCGAGGATGAGCAGGAGTTAAGCTTGGGGATGCTGATACGTCTCTAACTAATCCATAATTTTTGATGCTCCATGCTTGTTTTTACACCATTTTCTTAGTGTTTCGTTCCACTTCATGGCATTTTTATGCATTTTCCAGAACTAACCTATTAACAAGATGCCACAGTACCAGTTCCCTGTTTTCTGCTGTTTTTGTGTTTAGAAAAGTTACACAGGAAATATTCTCGGAATTGGACGAAACAAAAGCCGAACATCCAGAAATTTACCGAAGCTTCCAGAGAACCGAAGAGGAGATGGAAAAAAGCCAAGAGGCAGCCTCACCACCAGGGGGCGTGGCCCAGGGCCTGGCCACGCCGCCCTATGGTGAGGGCCCCCTGGTCCACTTCTGACGCTGCCCCTTCGCCTATCACAAGTTGGGAACAAAGTACTTGGTTGTGTGTGTGCAGGTTCCATATCACCTTCAGTCGTCGCCGTCTCTCCTCTCCTGATCGATAAACCTTGGTTTCTTAACTGAGGGAAAACTAGCCGCTACACTCATCATACCTTCCTCTTGGGGTTCCCAACGGGCTGGTCATTCACCACGCACAAGGACTTACTGCTCCCACGTCAAGAAACGCCACAGTTCTTTTCTGGCGCCATCACCGAGTAGCAGCCTCTTTTCTGGCGCCGTTGCCGGGGAGGAAGAGAAGACTTCTGCGAGGGGAGTTTTTCGCACACACATCCTTTACTTTGTTATTGTTTTGCTTTACTTTATTTTATTTTACTTGCATCGTTTTATTCAAAAACCCAAAAAAATTAGAATCCTTGGTAGCTGTTTTTACTTGTTTACTTTTGTTTTGCTAAAATGGCCAATCCTGAAAACACCAAGTTGTGTGACTTTACTAGCACGAACAATAGTGATTTTATCTGCACTCCTATTGCACCACCTGCTACCGCTGCAAACTTTTATGAGATTAAGCCTGCTTTATTGAACCTTGTTATGAAAGAGCAATTTTCTGGTGCTAGTACTGAAGATGCTGCAGCTCATCTCAACAATTTTGTTGAGCTATGTGAGATGCAGAAATATAAAGATGTTGATAGTGATATTATTAAACTCAAGTTGTTTCCTTTTTCTTTGAGAGGAAAAGCTAAAGATTGGTTGCTGTCTTTGACTAAGAATAGTATTGATTCATGGGCTAAGTGTAAGGATGCTTTTATTGGTAGATACTATCCTCCTGCTAAGATTATAGCTTTGCGCAGCAATATTATGAAGTGTACTCAGTTTGATAATGAACATGTTGCTCAGGCTTGGAAAAGAATGAAATCTATGACAAAGAATTGCCCCACTCATGGACTGACTACTTGGATGATTATCCAAACTTTTTATGTAGGACTGAATTTTTCTTCAAGGAACCTACTTGATTCAGCTACTGGAGGCACTTTTATGACCCTTACCTTGGGCGCCGCATCAAAGTTACTCGACAACATGATGGTAAATTATTCCAAATGGCACACCGAGAGAGCTCCACAAGGTAAGAAGGTAAATTCTGTTGAGGAAACCTCTTCCTTGAATGATAAGATTGATACAATTATGGCTATGCTTGCTAATGATAGGACTCATGTTGATCCTAATAATGTTCCTTTGGCCTCTCTGGTTTCTCAAGAAGAGCAAGTTGATGTGAATTTCATTAGAAACAATAATTTTAACAACAATGCTTATAGGAACAATTTTGCTAGTAACAATTATAGGCCGTATCCTTCTACCAATGGTAATGGTTATGGTAATTCTTATGGTAATTCCTACAACAACACTAGGGCCGCGCCCTCCGAGCTTGAGGTAATGCTCAAGGACTTCATCGGTAAGCAAACTGCTTTTAATAAGTCTGTTGAGGAAAAGTTAGGCAAAATTGATATTCTTGCTTCTAAAGTTGATAGCCTTGCTCATGATGTTGAACTTCTGAAACTAAAAGTGTTCCCTAATGATGTGAAAGTGAGCAATGTTGTTACTACCGCTAATGCTATCCAAGTTGGAATTGATGAAAATATTAGATTGTTAGCGGAATTGCATGCCAGGTGGGAAAGAGAAGATGAGATGGCTAGAGAGATGAAGGTATGTACCATTACTACCTCTAATGATGTTGCTCCTACTGGTAGCAATCCTCTTACTTTGATTGGTGTAGAGAAAACTCCCACTCCTTGTGTTAAAAAGCCCAAAACTGCCAAAACTTTTTCTCAAAAGAGTGTTGAAATTTTTCGGAGTGTGGGAGATTATAGCTCTATTTCTTTTAATGATTTTGATGTTGACGGCTGCAATATATCTGAAGTTATTTTGTTCTTGCAAAAGCTTGCTTTGACTCCCAATGCTAGTTCTTTAAATGTTGCTTTTACTAAGCATATTACCAATGCTCTCATAAAGATTAGGGATGAAAAGTTGAAGCAAAAAGCCTCTGTTCCCAAGAAGTTAGAAGATGGTTGGGAACCCATCATTGATATGCATGTTAATGGTTATGATTGCCATGCTTTATGTGATCTAGGTGCTAGTATTTCTATCATGCCTAGAAAGATTTATGACATGCTTGAATTACCACCGCTTGAAAAGTGCTATTTTGATGTTCCTATTGCTGATGTTGCTAAGAAGAAACCTTTGGGAAGGATTAATGATGTTCTTATTGTGGTTAACAATAACCTTGTTCCCGTTGATTTTCTTGTTATGGACGTTGAATGCCATGCTTCATGTCCTATTATTTTGGGAAGACCCTTTCTTCGAACTGTAGGTGCTATCATTGATATGAGGGAAGGCACAATCAAATATCAATTTCCACTAAAGAAAGGTATGGAACACTTCCCTAGGAAAAGAAAGAAATTACTTTTTGACTCTATTCTTAGAGCAAATTATGAGCTTGATGCTTCATCACTTGATATTACTTGATTCGCAATTTTCTGCGCCTAGCTCAAAGGCGTTAAAGAAAAGCACTCTTGGGAGATAACCCAATGTTTTTTTCTTTTCAGTACTTTTTCTTTTATTTGAGTCTTGGAAGTCATTACTACTGTAATGACCACTCCTTATCCTTTTTATTTCGTTTTTGTGCCAAGAGAAGCCTCTAATTTGAGTGAGGTAAAGATTTGGGGATGTTGCTGTCCTGAAACTGTTTTCGGTGCTGCACCGTAAAAATTCGTATAAATTCTCTGTTTATCTTTTGGACCTGCGATTTCTTTTGCATATGCCCCAGGTTATATCCAAACTTTTCTTAGTTGAACACTTTTTGATTTGAGTAACAGAAAATCCCTCAAAAATTCGTCCTTTGTCAGCTGTTCAGTTTTGACAGATTTCTGCCAATATTTGTTTTTGCCACTTTATCGCTTTCTTTTGAGTTCTTTTTGATCATGGAACTCTTGTGGAAGTTGCTACAGTAGTATATACTTTATATGTGGTGGTTTTGGGTTGAAACCTGAAGCTAAAAGAGGTTGAATATATTTTATGCTTACACTAATGTTGCTAATAGAATTGTGTTTAGTTTTGTATGAAGGAAGTTTTCAAGTGTAGGGATTGGAGAATGATGAGATGAGTTGAAGAATGGACAAAAGCTCAAGCTTGGGGATGCCCATGCATCACCCCAAGAAATATCCAAGAAGTACAAGCGTCAAAGCTTGGGGATGCCCCCGAGGCACCCCTTCTTCATCGGTAAAAATCAGGTCACCTTTCAAAACACTATATTTTTATTGCTTCATGCACTATGTGTTTTTCTTGGAGCGTCAGTTGTTTTAGTTTTCTTAGTTGGTTTAGTTTGTTTGTTTGCTGCAATAAATGGTTGGACCCCAACAAATTTCCTTTGGAGGAGATGTACTCGTTTTCATTTGCAAGGAACGCTCTAGTTTTCACTCTTATTAAAAATCGAGCGTTCTACTTTTTCTGCTACTGCTTTTGGTTTTCGTTTTCGCCTTGATTTGCATTCAGATCTTGTCATATCTTTTCATCAAGGTGTATTTTTGCCTCTGATCTTTATTGGTTTTCATCAAAAGAGGTGTCTTTAAAAATTTCAAATGGTGTTGGAAAAGAGAAAAAGCTTTGTGCAAAATAGTGGTACAAGAAGGAGCTTGTGTAGACTGCGGCTTAGGCTTTTTTATGTCATGCTTGATGTCTTTTTGATAGTATGCTTAGTGGTTTTGCTGTAGCATGACTTGTCTCAAATAACTGAGATTGCTTAATGAGCCTTTGAAAAAAATTCATGCATTGTTTTTATTGTATGGAAGCATTATTTTGGTTTTCTCCTTGATGCTTTATTTGGGTTGACTTGGCGCATGCTCACACATGTTAGACTCATACAAAGTCGCCATTAGCCTTCATGATCATTTAGTTTTTGACTTTTGATGCCATCTTATGCTTCTTTTAATGTCGCTTTGTCGCTTTGCATGATTATGGCCATTACTGCTCTCTTAGTTGGTCGCTCCCAGTCTTTTGCTAGCCCTCACCTTGTACTGAGTATGAGCTCTACTCGTGCATCCAACTCCTAAAAGCCAAAAGTTTTCCATTGTGTCCACCATACATACCTACTAGCAATTTGCTATTCCAAGTAAATTTGACTTGCTTTTATATTCTCTTCAAATTAAACTCTTACCAGTGTTATGCGAAATTCGGTCAGTAAAGCTCTCACGAACCGGAAGGCACACTTTACTTTTTCCTGTTCTAAAATTTTGACATTGTGGTCTCTTATGTTGAGTTGTTATGCTTGCAAGTTGTAAGTTGGATTCTAGCCCAGCCATGCTGTCATGGGGCAAGCTTTCAACATTGCACTTCTTATTTGAGTTGATATCGTGATCTTTTGTTTATGGATGCCCGCGGTGTGAAATGAGTTGGGAATCTTGTGAGGATCATGGAGTTTTTATATGTGTTAGGGAAACGCCGGGCCGCCAATCTAAGCCATGCATAATTCATGGTGGAAATTTGCAGCATACCCATGGTGAACATTCGACGACGCATCTCACAATAAAAAGCTAAACAATATAGTAAATAAAAGAGATGTCGAGGTGTTCATTGTCTGCTTGTCCTGTCATTTTGATGTGGGCTTGTTCCATGTCATCGGGCACGGAGGTACCCCATTGGCGGTTCTCAATGATACACATATATTTACAATGACAAGAGCCTTGCTTGGGACTCTAAGTAAAGTAGCATGAGGTTTGGGTACTCGTATTCAAGGGGCACGAGGTTTTCAACTTATGATTTGTCAAGCATATGCATCATAATTGTTCTCGCATTAACTTTAACCATTCAAGATGCTTATGATGGGGGCAATGAGAGCTCAAAGCCGGTAAGTACCAAATTTTTTGAAGGTTATAAAACTTGCAATCACTGCTTCCCTCTGCGAAGGGCCTTTCTTCTACTTTTATGTTGAGTCACCACCTTCTTTCTTTATGCACCATTAAGAGAGCATAGTTGTCATTCTTAGTGTGATATGCATTGTCCCAAAGTTCATTGATTGACTCATGATGATTGGTTTCACGTGTTCTTAAATTATTTGTATCTAGTCGCCCTCTTAAACTTGAAGGTGTCCTATGCATTTATGTCTTGCTCTCTTTGAAGGACAAGCTGAAAACCATTTGTATGTTTTTCCTTATGATTTGAACACATGTTTGACTTTCATTGTTTCATTATCATGATCTTTTGTTTGTGTTCATTTGCATGTTTACAACATGGTTGCTAAGTTTCTTATTGTCATGATTATATCTTTCATGCCCATGTTTTAAGTTCTGTTGATCCCAGCTCACCAATGCTTACATATATGATCAAGATTGTGTAGGTGCATGTCACCTCAAAAATTATTCTTTTGTTATCACTTACCTACTCGAGGACGAGCAGGAGTTAAGCTTGGGGATGCTTGATACGTCTCAAACGTATCTATAATTTTTGATGCTCTATGCTTGTTTTTACACCATTTGCCTATTGTTTTGTTACACTTAGTGGCATTTTTATGCATTTTCCGGAACTAACCTATTAACAAGTGCCATAGTGCCAGTTTCCTGTTTTCTGCTGTTTTTGTGTTTCAGAAGTGATACACAGGAAATATTCTCGGAATTGGACGAAACAAGTTCCTGAAGTCTTATTTTTCCCGGAAGCTTCCAGACATCCGAAGGAGAGACGGAGAGGGGCCACCAGGGCCCCACACACAGGGGTGGCGCGGCCCTACCCCTGGCCACGCCGGGCCCGTGTGAGGGAGCCTGGCTCCACCTCTGACATCGCCCCTTCGCCTATAAAGACCCCCCGACGGAAAAAACCTAAGGACCCGATCAGATTTCCAGAACACATCGCGATCCGCCGCCACCGTCGACCCGAAGATCGGGAGGGTCCAGAAGCTCTTCCCGGCACCCTGCCGGAGAGGGGAATCGCCACCGGAGGTCTTCTTCATCGCCATGCTTGCCTCCAGAGCGATGAGTGAGTAGTCTACCTTGGACTATGGGTCCATAGCAGTAGCTAGATGGTTGTCTTCTCCACCATGTGCTTCATGTTTAGATCTCATGAGCTGCCCTACATGATTGAGATCACCGTTATGTAATTCTATGATGTTGGTTTGTTGGGATCCGATGAATATTGGTGTTTATGATTAAGTTGCTGTACTGAATTATATCTTTTGTTATCTCTATGTTGTTTATGATCTTGCATGCTCTCCGTTGTTAGTAGCTATCTTGGCCGAGTAGTTGCTAGTGACTCCAAGAGGGGGTATTTATGCTCGATAGTGGGTTCATGCCTCTATTTCACCTGGGGGAGTGACAGAAACCTCTAAGGTGGTAGATGTGCTGTTGCTACTAGGGAGAAAACAACATTCATATGCTCAAGGGCATATGCTTTGTTTACATTACACACTTTGCTTAATGCAATTATCTGTTGTTCGCAACTTAATACTTTTGGGGTGTTCGGATTGATATCCCCGGGGGTGGATTATTAGTCATAGATGCAGTTGGATGGCGGTCTATGTATTTTGTTGTAATGCCCAGAGTAAATCTCATAGTGATCTTCTTGACATATCACGTTTATCTTTATTCTATCAATTGCCCAACTGTAATTTGTTTACCCAGCATGTTATTTTATCTATGGAGAGACACCACTAGTGAACTGTGGACCCCGGTCCTATTTTAATCATATTGCAATCACCTGTTTACTTTTCCCGTACTGTTTACTTTACTCGCATACTATATTGTTTTCCACTCGATACGCTCATAATCTTTGTTTCAAGCAAACCGGTGAGATTGACAACCTCATCGCAAGTTGGGAACAAAGTACTTGGTTGTGTGTGTGCAGGTTCCATATCACCTTCAGTCGTCGCCGTCTCTCCTCTCCTGATCGATAAACCTTGGTTTCTTAACTGAGGGAAAACTAGCCGCTACACTCATCATACCTTCCTCTTGGGGTTCCCAACGGGCTGGTCATTCACCACGCACAAGGACTTACTGCTCTCACGTCAACAAACACCACAGTTCTTTTCCGGCGCCATCACCGAGTAGCAGTACCCCGTTGGCGGTTCTCGATGATACACATATATTTACAATGACAAGAGCTTGCTTGGGACTCTAAGTCGAGTAGCATGAGGTTTGGGTATTCGTATTTCACGGGACACGAGGTTTTCAACTTATGATTTGTCAAGCATACGCAGCATAATTGTATTCGTATTAACTTTAACCATTCAAGATGCCTATGATGGGGGCAATGAGAGCTCAAAGCTAGTAAGTACCATAATTTTTGAAGGTTTATAAAACTTGCAATCACTGCTTCCCTCTGCGAAGGGCCTTTCTTTTACTTTTATGTTGATTCACCACCTTCTACCTTTATGCACCGTCTAAGAGAGCATAGTTGTCATTCTGAGTATAATGTGCATTGTCCCAAAGTTTTTATTGATTGATTCATATTGTTGGTTTCACTTGTTCTCAAATTATTTGTATCTAGTTGCCCTCTTAAACTTGAAGGTGTCCTATGCATTTATGTTTTGCTCTCTCATGAAGGACAAGCTAAAAACTATTTGCTATGTTTTTTCATATGATTTGAACACACGTTTGACTTTCATTGTTTCATTTTCATGATCTTTTGTTTGTATTCTTTTTCATGTTATAACATGGTTGCTAAGTTTCTTCTATCAAGATTATATCTTTCATGCCCATGTTTTAAGTTCTTTTGATCCCAGTGCACAACGCTTACATAGATGATCAAGATTGTGTAGGTGCATGTCACCTCAAAAATTATTTCTTTTGTTATCACTTACCTACTCGAGGATGAGCAGGAGTTAAGCTTGGGGATGCTGATACGTCTCTAACTAATCCATAATTTTTGATGCTCCATGCTTGTTTTTACACCATTTTCTTAGTGTTTCGTTCCACTTCATGGCATTTTTATGCATTTTCCAGAACTAACCTATTAACGAGATGCCACAGTACCAGTTCCCTGTTTTCTGCTGTTTTTGTGTTTAGAAAAGTTACACAGGAAATATTCTCGGAATTGGACGAAACAAAAGCCGAACATCCAGAAATTTACCGAAGCTTCCAGAGAACCGAAGAGGAGATTGAAAAAAGCCAAGAGGCAGCCTCACCACCAGGGGGCGTGGCCCAGGGCCTGGCCACGCCGCCCTATGGTGAGGGCCCCCTGGTCCACTTCTGACGCTGCCCCTTCGCCTATAAAGACACCCCAACGGGAAAAACCTAAAGACCCGATCACTTTTCCAGAATACATCATGATCCGCCGCCGCCGTCGACTCGAGATCGGGAGGGTCTAGAAGTTCTTCCCGGTACCCTGCTGGAGAGGAGAATCGCCACCGGAGGTCTTCTTCATTGCCATGCTTGCCTCCGGCGCGATGAGTGAGTAGTCTACCTTGGACTATGGGTCCATAGCAGTGGCTAGTTGGTTGTCTTCTCCACCATGTGCTTCATATTTAGATCTCGTGAGCTGCCCTACATGATCGAGATCACCGTTATGTAATTCTACATGTTGTGTTTGTTGGGATCCGATGAATATTGGTGTTATGATTGAGTTGATGTGTTGAATACTATCTTATGTTATCTCTATGTTGTTTATGATCTTGCATGCTCTCCTTTGTTAGTAGCTATCTTGGCCGAGTAGTTGCTAGTGACTCTAAGAGGGGGTATTTATGCTCGATAGTTGGGTTCATGCCTCTATTTAATCTAGGAGAGTGACAGAAACCTCTAAGGTTGTAGATGTGTTGTTGCCACTAGGGAGAAAATAACATTCATATGCTCAAGGGCATATGATTTGTTTACATTACACACTTTGCTTAATGCAGTTATCTGTTGTTCGCAACTTAATACTTGTGGAGTTCTCGGATTGATTCACCACAAGTGGATTATTAGTCATAGATGCAGTTGGATGACGGTCTATGTATCTTGTTGTAATGCCCAGAGTAAATCTCATAGTGATCCTCCCGACATATGCACGTTGTCTTTATTCTATCAATTGCCCAACTATAATTTGTTTACCCAGCATGTGTTATTTAATCTTATGGAGAGACACCACTAGTGAACTGTGGACCCCAGTCCTATTTCCATTACATTGCTATCACCTGTTTACTTTACTCGCACTGTTTACTTTACTCGCATACTACTATTGATTTCCACTCGATATGCCCATACCCTTTGTTTCAAGCAAACCGGTGAGATTGACAACCTCATCGTAAGTTGGGAACAAAGTATTTGGTTGTGTTGTGTGCAGGTTCCACGTTGCCGCTCGCAAAGCAAAGCTTGGACGAGGCACTCTATAAATTGTCCAGAGCTGTCGCGAAGCTAGCGGGCATCACCTTCTGGAGTATTGGCTTTTTCCTACTGGATTGATAACCTTGGTTTCATAACTGATGGAAAACTTGCTGCTATATTCATCAAACCTTCTCTTGGGGTTTCCAACTGGCCGGTTATTTTACTTCATCAACAAACACAATCAAGCATCATCATCACCGCGCGACCACTTATTTTCTATGGAAAGCTAAAATTAGTCCAAACAAACACCCCATTAGTAGTATAAAATTGTAAATTATTGACACTCATTATGGATTAGAGGGAGTAACAGATATTTTAAAAAGGTTTTAGAAAAAAGAAAGAGAACAGGGAAAGCCGGAAAGGGAACGGAAGCGACCAAAATTGGGCCAGGCCCATATGTAGGATACATCAGAGGAGCCGCAGACCCCGACCCACCATTGTTTGCTCTCCACCATGGTCGCGTTGGTCAACGATGGGGGCGATCACCTCGGTGGAGCTCAACTTCCTCGTCTTCTGCTACCTCCAGGAGTTAGGTTCACGCCTCCATCCCTCCCTTCATGCCACGCTACAGTTTGATTTGCTTATTAGGTCGAGAGTGCGGATGCATTTAGGGTTTAGGGTTCTTCCTTCGTGTTGCATATGCTTAGATTCGGTGGGTAGGGAGAATAGGGATCTGGTAATGGAGAAATCTCTTGGCATATGGTGCGTCCAGCCACCGCCACCATCTCCGGCCTCGGTCCTCCTCTTAAGAGCTCGGTCGCCACCCCCAACACCCCATCCGTCGCGACACCATCTCGGTGGTTCTCATTTCCCCGCACCTTGCGCCCTCCCCTCCCGCCGGTTGCCCCTCCCCTACACCATCTCATTCACCTGCACTCTTCCGATCCTGACCCCTCGGCCTCCTTCCTTCTGGCGGTTGCCCCTCTGCCCATTTCCCGTCGCTGGCTCTCATCTAGTTTTGTCCCCACTGTAGCTCCTTTCGTTGATTTCTCTATTTTTCCTTTGGGGTCCAAGTTGCACTGTTCATGAATTTGGTCTGGTTTTGATGGATCTGGATGCACGGGTACCTATGAAGACTTTGGATCGGGGCAACGAGATGATAAACAAGTGAAATAACACATTCCTACTCAACACAATATCCGCATATAGATCAGATAATTGCTGTGAGGCTTCACCGAGCCGCAGTCTATGAGGACTACTCACTTATATCAAGATCAAAGATAGAAAACATTGTATAGATTGATTCAATAATAATATCAAATATCCTTACAATATTGCCAATCGTTGAGATTACAAGTAGATGACTATGGCTATGAGGTGGAGAAATGGATGGCGATGGTGGTGCAGGCTAGACTCCTTCTCCTTGGTGTGATGTGGTGATCTCCATATCCCCTCTACTGCTCGTCTCCCCGTTTAAGGTGCCTAGGGGTTGATTTATATGGAGGCTCCTTCACAAAAGTCGCTAGGTTTGACATGGCAAAGGTGGTGGACGCCTTTATGGGTGCCGATACGGATGGGTCCTGCCCATATGGCTGCCTGTTAAACTTTCTGGAAGTCAGCAATGTGAGCCCTTTAACTTGGTGTTCGACGCGATTTTGTACCAAATAACAACTTAAATAATGGTGTGTATTCTTAAAGAAGGAAAGAAAAGCATAGATACAGGTACATGTCTTTGATTTACTACAGGTACATGGTCGAGCATCACGTGTTGGTACCGCACCCATGCGCGTATGGATGATGGACTCCAAAGAGCCAAGCTGCTAACATCGGTGCAGCGTCCAGATCGATCGTACAGATACGATCACATGTACGTAACGTAGCAAGCAAGACTCAGCAAACGGAAGAGATAAAAGAGGCAAACGTGTTCAGCTGGATGGCTATCTACTCCAAGAAAATCGGTAACGGCCGAACGGCAAGGTTACGCGCAGCCCTAGCCCCCGCCTATATATACTCATGCATCGACAAGAGAGAGAGCGGGAGATCGGATCCAGGCAAACAGGTGGCAAGGATGACCAAGAGTCCAGGCGGCGAGAAGCACACGCGCCTGAGGCTGGTGCCAGCGCCATGGAGCGCTCCGGCTGCTGTGCACTCGGCAAGAGGTGGCTGCCCGGCGGCACAAGCACCGGTCACCACATGGAGAACCAGGGTCAAGCTCGGTGGATCGCATCTAGGCGTGGCACACGGCAGCAGCGAAGCTCATGCGCCTGGAAGATTGAAGAACCGGAGGCCATCGGCTGGAGCACGTTCATCCGGCGTCCATCAACACCCAAGATCACATCCGGTGAACAGATACGAGACGAAGAAGCCAGCCGCATAGATCGATCGCAGCTGGATACTCACGCCCCCACATCCATCAGCAAGACGACGAACAGGAGAAGAGCTAGCTCACGTAGAAGAAGAGAAGAAGCGGGGGCAAATCATGGAAGCGAAGGTCATCTTCCCCAAAGGTAAAAATCATGCCTAATATCCATCTTCGATTCCCCTCCCTTCACAGCTCGCATGGTGGACGGAGGCTTGGGCGCGGAACAACACGAACGCCATCGTGGTGCTCGCTAGCGCGTAGCAGGCCGGCCGGGACGCCCGCCTCGCCGACGAGCAGCCCACCAACCCGTGGACGTCGAGACGCTCGCCGCTGCCGGGGGTGACAAGGACGACGTCATGGCCGGATGCTACGACCCGCTCACCGGAAGACGGAGTCACCGGCTTGCAGCCCAGCGCCATCTCCATCACGGCGCTCGGCGCAAAGCCTGCTGCCATCTCCGGCATGGACGACGCTAGCTGGCGACTGGGTGCAAGCTCCACCATGAATGCCGCCGCCGACGGTGTCGGGCTGCCAGCGTGCAGCTCGACGCCCTCTCTATCAACTTCACACGAACGGTGTCGGGGCTGCCGGCCTGCAGCCCTCTGCCCTCTCCACTTCACGAACAGCGATGGTGTCAGGCAGCCGGCCTGCAGCGGCGCCACCTCCGCTCCTGACGGCCATGCTGCGCCAAAGACGATGACAGCGTCCGGAGCCGCTGGCGTGCAGCCCAGAACCATCTCCACCGACATGAACCAGCTCGCCGCCAGGGACTTCACCGGAGCCTGCGCGGCCGTCGCAGCCATGATGTTTGGCGCGGTGCTGCCCACTTCATCATCCACCGGAGACCGGAGGCAGGGACCGAGAGGTCTACAACACGGGAGAGGGGCCAACGGGCGCTCGGAGGAGCACGGCGTTCACGTCCAAGACGGAGACGGACGCACATCATGCTGTGAGGTTCGGTGCCCGGCGTGGCTTGGCTCGGCCTATAGGAGCAGCTCGACGTCTCGCCTGGCGTACGACAAGCGCGGCTCGGTCCGTCTTGCCCGACGCACAGGTCGGCCGACAAACGCAGCTCAGTCTGGCGTGGTGGAGATTGGGAGCTGAAGACGGCGTACAGGTTCCGCGGCGCCCCGTGCACTATCTCTTCCAGGATACGTACAGGCGAACAGGTGTACGTACAAGACGCTGGTCTTGCACAGGACGATGCCTCGGAAATCTGCTGGGACACAAGCATGCATGCAGCCATGGCGGGTGCTTCAAGGACAACCATGCCAAGAGATTCAAGGGAAAGTAACCGGGGTTCAATCCGAGTACATCCCCACTCTTGGCGTACAGGCTTCCCCGTCCGCACGTACATTCTGGAGGACAGATGCAGCCTGTCGTACGGGCGCAACTCGACTCGGCGTAGCCTCATCGTTTATTTATTTTGTTATTCAGCATGCAAAACGATCTGCTAATGTGCCGGCCTATCTATGTGCAAAGTTTGCTTATACACAGGAGGATACCTGCTGTTGGTTCGATCATGTACCTAGTTTCCTTACTACCAGCCTCCAAGCTGACAGTGCAGGAGTGTTTGATTCTAAATAAAGCCTTATAAATTCCCCGCAAAAAAAAAAAAACTCGACTCGGCGTACATGCGCATGGTCATGCGACTCGGCAGCAATCGCCACCGCTGGCGTACAGGTGCTGCTCTCGTCACGTCGGCGCACAGGTTCAGCTCGGTCGCGAGGCTCAGCATGGCGTACAGGAGAAGCTCATGACTCGACGTCTCAGCCTGGCGTAAAGGTTCAGCTTCTGCGGCCAATTAGGCGAAGCTCGATCGGCACCCGGAGCTCGATCGGCGAACAGGCAGTCTAGCAGGCGGCGTACAGTACAGGTTCAACTGGTCGTGTCTCGACGGGCACGTCAGTCCAAGATACTGCGTACATGACCGGTGTACAGGTTGAGAGCTGACTCGCCGGGAAGGTCGATCGCCGGCGTCATCCTGTTGAAATATTGGGCCATTTCATATGAGCCTATAGTAGATTTCAGAAATTCCTAGAAATCTCAAAGCCCATGTGTGTAAGCCCATTTGGAATGCAGCTCAAGTTTTTGGCTGCACAAAGGCAAGGGGTGGGAGCTAAGTTTAGTCCCACATGGGAAGTTGGGAGAGATGTAGACCAACATATAAGGTGGGGTGTTGCACCACTTGGTAAGTGAGTGAGAAGAGAAGTGCCACACGCGCGCTCCTCCTCCTCCTCGCTCGCTCGTCTCGACTCGACACGACACGTCACGACGCGCGCGCGCGCGCCGCGGTTTGCGGAATTGAGCCGAGCTTATCTTTTTGCTGCACAGGAAAACCGAACGTTTGACCGAGTCCTTGACGGACGCGTCACAGCTAGCCAGTTTGGGTCGCTCCCGGATCGTGGGCTACTGTAACCGACTCGGACGTGCGACGTGGGCGTGGCCCACGTTGCCTAGGGTTTTTCCGCTGTGCGTCCGCGCCTATATAAACTCTTGCCTGGCTACACGCCGTACACACCTGAAACCGATCTAGGGTTTTACCACCTCTCACTGCTTGCGCCGCCTCCGTAGTCTACTCCATCCCGAGCGCCGGCGTGCACCGGCGAACGGGAGAGCAGGTCTCCGGAACCACTCGCCTTTGCGATCCTGTACGGGAGAAGGCGAATTAGGTTTTTGGGAAGCGCTCTGCGCGACTGCTCAAGCTCTTCATCACGGGTCGTCTTCCATCCAAGTCGGGCGGTGCTGCCTACCGCCGTCTTCATCGCCGTCTGCTTCGACCGGTCTTCTCCAACGTTGTCATCAACAACGTTACTGCTACGACTACATCTGCAAGCGAACGGTACGTGCGGTCTACTGCTGTTCGTCTGTTCATCATGTTCTGCGAGTACATGTTTAGCTACTGCCTGTTTCCGTTCATCTTGTTGTTTAGTACATCTAGTATGTTCGAGTTACATGTGGTAGTAGCTGCTATTGTCATGTTTAATATTCTGGAATTAATAATGGAAATTGTGCCTAATTATCCAACAATCCAAAAACCTAATTATAGGCAATTTCCTGAATTATCAATGGCTGGTTTTACCGATGCACTGAGGCCGGATAAATTTACCGGTGTGCACTTTAAGAGGTGGCAGTACAAAGCTGAGCTTTGGCTGACCACGATGAAAGTGTTCCAGATTAGTAAAGGCAAACCTGAAGGAACTATGTCTGACGATGATCAGAAAAAGTTCGAGGAAGCCAATACTATCTTTGTGGGATGCATTCTGAGCATTCTTGCTGACCGTCTGTGTGATGTGTTTATGCACATAAAAGACGGGAAAGAGCTCTGGGACGCACTGGACGCCAAGTTTGGTGCTGCAGATGCTGGCAGTGAACTGTACATCATGGAGAGCTTTCATGATTTTAAGATGACTAAGGACCTTCCTGTGGTTCAACAAGCTCATGAGATACAGTGCATTGCCAAAGAGCTCGAACTCCTTAAGTGTGCCTTACCCGACAAGTTTGTGGCGGGTTGCATTATTGCTAAGTTGCCCCCTTCATGGAGGAACTTCGCCACAGCTCTCAAACACAAGAGACAGGAGATATCAGTTGAAAATCTGATAGCGTCCCTTGATGTTGAGGAGAAGGCTCGTGCTAAGGACACTACTGAGAAAGGAGAGGGTCATGCTACTGCTAACTTTGTCCAGCAGAAAGGCAAATCCTCAGGCAAGAATAAAGGGAACTTCAAGCCCTCTTTCAACAAGCCTGTAAAGACTACAACCTTCAAGAAGAAGAAGCCGAACAGGGACAGGAGTGATCTAACTTGTTTCACTTGTGGAGAGCCCGGCCACTTTTCCAAGGACTGCCCAGAACGCGCAGACCGCAGAGGGAAAAGGGCCAAGAGTGTCAACGTCGTGACTGCTAGCAATACTGATGGGTATGGTAATCTATTTACTGTTCTTTCGGTATTTCAATCTCCCTCTTGGTGGATTGATACGGGTGCTAACGTTCATGTGTGTGCTGACATCTCTATGTTCACTTCTTACCAGGCCGCACGGGATTCCTCCGTCCTAATGGGCAATGGGTCACATGCCTCTGTTCGTGGTGTTGGCACGGTAGATCTGAAGTTCACTTCGGGGAAGATCGTGCAGCTGAGGAACGTGCAGCATGTCCCCTCTATGAACAAGAATCTTGTTAGCGGTTCCCTTCTCTGCAGAGATGGGTTTAAGGTTGTGTTAGAGTCGAATAAGGTAGTCGTTTCCAAGCATGGACAATTTATTGGAAAAGGCTATGAGTGCGGAGGCTTGTTCCGCTTTTCACTTTCAGATTTCTGTAATAAATCCGTGAACCATATTTGTGGCGGTGTTAATGATGATACCAGTGTTTGGCATTCTCGTTTATGTCACATTAATTTTGGTTTGATGTCTCGGTTATCCAGCATGAGTTTAATTCCGAAATTCACTATTGCCAAAGGTTCTAAGTGCCATAGTTGTGTGCAATCGAAGCAACCTCGTAAGCCTCATACGGCGGCCGAGGAGAGAAACTTGGCACCTCTAGAACTCATACATTCTGATCTATGCGAGATGAATGGTGTGTTGACAAAAGGTGAAAAGAGATATTTCATGACATTGATTGATGATGCGACTAGATTTTGCTATGTTTACTTGTTGCGAACTAAAGATGAAGCTTTAGACTACTTTAAAATTTATAAGGCTAAAGTTGAAAATCAACTAGAGAGAAAGATCAAGCGTCTTAGGTCGGATCGTGGTGGAGAGTATTTTCCTAAAATCTTTGACGAATTCTGTGAGGAACACGGTATTATTCATGAGAGGACGCCTCCCTACTCGCCCCAATCCAATGGGGTGGCCGAGAGGAAAAACCGCACTCTGTCTGACTTGGTGAATTCCATGCTCGACACTGCTGGTTTATCAAAGGCATGGTGGGAGGAGGCTTTGTTGACTGCATGTCATGTCCTGAATAGAGTTCCTAACAAGAATAAAGATAAAACCCCTTATGAGGAGTGGGTTGAGAGAAAGCCATCACTTTCGTATTTGCGCACTTGGGGATGCTTGGCGAAGGTCAACATTCCCATCCCAAAGAAACGCAAACTCGGACCAAAGACTGTGGACTGCAGCTTTCTAGGTTATGCTCAGCGGAGCATTGGCTATAGATTTTTAGTAGTTAAATCCGAGGTACCTGATATGCATGTTGACACTATAATGGAATCTCGTGATGCAACATTTTTTGAGAATATGTTTCCTATGAAAGATATGCATAGCACTGCTAGATTTTCTTGTGAGATAATTCCTGAATCTAGTGCATCTGACGATTATTTTGAGCAACCACATGAGAACGTTTTTGAGAACGTTCATGAGAAGGATGACAATGAAGCTCCTACAAGGAGCAAGAGACAGAGGACTGCAAAGTCCTTTGGTGATGATTTCATTGTGTACCTTGTGGATGATACTCCCAAATCCATTGCTGAGGCATATGCATCATCAGATGCAGATGATTGGAAAGAAGCTGTCCAGAATGAGATGGACTCGATTCTTTCTAATGGAACATGGGAATTATCAGAGCGCCCCCATGGCTGTAAGCCTGTGGGCTGCAAGTGGGTGTTCAAGAAGAAGCTAAGGCCTGATGGTACTATTGAGAAGTACAAGGCGAGACTTGTAGCGAAAGGCTACACACAGAGAGAAGGCGAAGATTACTTTGATACCTATTCACCTGTCGCAAGACTAACCACCATTCGAGTACTACTTTCCATGGCTGCCTCCTATGGTCTTATCGTTCATCAAATGGACGTAAAGACAGCTTTCCTCAATGGAGAGTTGGAAGAGGAAATCTATATGGATCAGCCTGATGGATTTGTGGTAAAAGGTGAAGAGACAAAGGTGTGCAAGTTGCTAAAATCTTTATATGGCCTGAAACAAGCACCTAAGCAATGGCATGAGAAGTTTGACAGAACTTTAACTTCTGTTGGCTTTGTCGTTAATGAGGCTGACAAGTGCGTTTACTATCGCCATGGTGGGGGCGAAGGTGTTATATTGTGTTTGTACGTTGATGATATTCTCATCTTTGGTACAAACATGAAAGTAATACATGAGGTCAAGTCTTTCTTGTCAAAGTGCTTTGATATGAAAGATCTGGGAGAAGCTGATGTGATCCTGAACATCAAGCTAAATAAGAACGAGAGTGGGATTACTTTATCGCAATCCCACTATGTTGAGAAGATCTTGAGCCGGTTTGGTTTTATTGATGGCAAGTCTTCTCCAACACCTTATGATCCCAGTGTGATATTGCGTAAGAACAAGAACGAACCAACAGATCAACTGAGGTATTCTCAGATCATTGGTTCACTCATGTACTTAGCGAGCGCGACAAGACCTGACATCTCTTTTGCTGTGAGCAAGTTGAGTAGGTTCATGTCAAACCCGGGTATTGATCATTGGCATGCACTTGAAAGGGTCATGCGCTATCTATGTGGTACAATGAGTTACGGGATTCACTATTCAGGGCACCCTGCTGTGCTTGAAGGATATAGTGACGCAAATTGGATCTCTGATGTAGATGATATCAAAGCCACTAGGGGGTATGTGTTTACCTTTGGAGGTGGCGCCGTATCATGGAGATCATGTAGGCAAACCATATTGACGAGGTCAACTATGGAAGCAGAACTTACTGCTTTAGACACAGCCACTGTAGAGTCAGAATGGCTGCGTGAGCTCTTGATGGACTTGCCGGTGGTTGAAAAACCTGTGCCGGCCATCCTCTTGAATTGTGACAACCAAACAGTTATTGTCAAAGTAAACAATTCTAAGGATAACGCGAAGTCATCAAGACACGTTAAAAGACGTTTGAAGTCTGTTAGGAAATTGCGAAACTCCGGAGTAATAACTGTTACGTATATTCAAACAGACAAAAACCTGGCAGATCCCTTTACTAAGGGGCTATCACGCAATGTGATAGATAGTGCATCGAGGGAGATGGGTTTGAGACCCATAGATGTTATGCCATAGCGGTAACCCAACCTTTGTGATCGGAGATCCCGTGAATTAGGACCTGGGAAAACAAGCTAGTGGTTTAACTGAGGAGAGTATTCTGTAACCCTCTCTAAGTGAAGATGCAAAACTCTCAAAATCTGTAAGGCAGGTTGGCAACATGCCTTAATGTGTTTCTGTTGGCTATGATTAGCAAAGATGCTGTCCTACAGAGCATTCTTGAAAGAACACACCTATATGAGTCCGACTGTTAAACGTCGCAGTCTATGAGATTTGGGTGATCTCTAGTAAACTCATGAAGAGACCATGGAGTACGACGCATATGCTCCAACCCGCGGGGTAGGCTACTGGCAGCCATGTACTGGTTATGACTTTGAGTGAAATCTTGACGCACAAAACTTGCAATTCAAGGCGTAGTCCATTGTTCAAGTTGCTGATAGACGTAGCTTAAGGTTCTAGGCGGAAGTTCAACTTAACAGTCTCTGCTGAAACACTGGTATATAAACAAGTAGTGAGGTTTGGCAAATCTCTAAATGGGCATTTGAGATCTGGTGGGGGATTGTTGAAATATTGGGCCATTTCATATGAGCCCATAGTAGATTTCAGAAATTTCTAGAAATCTCAAAGCCCATGTGTGTAAGCCCATTTGGAATGCAGCCCAAGTTTTTGGCTGCACAAAGGCAAGGGGTGGGAGCTAAGTTTAGTCCCACATGGGAAGTTGGGAGAGATGTAGACCAACATATAAGGTGGGGTGTTGCACCACTTGGTAAGTGAGTGAGAAGAGAAGTGCCACACGCGCGCTCCTCCTCCTCCTCCTCGCTCGCTCGTCTCGTCTCGACTCGACTCGACTCGACACGACACGACACGTCACGTCACGACGCGCGCGCGCGCCGCGGTTTGCGGAATTGAGCCTCGGAGCCGAGCTTATCTTTTTGCTGCACAGGAAAACCGAACGTTTGACCGAGTCCTTGACGGACGCGTCACAGCTAGCCAGTTCGGGTCGCTCCCGGATCGTGGGCTACTGTAACCGACTCGGACGTGCGACGTGGGCGTGGCCCACGTTGCCTAGGGTTTTTCCGCTGTGCGTCCGCGCCTATATAAACTCTTGCCTGGCTACACGTCGTACACACCTGAAACCGATCTAGGGTTTTACCACCTCTCACTGCTTGCGCCGCCTCCGTAGTCTACTCCATCCCGAGCGCCGGCGTGCACCGGCGAACGGGAGAGCAGGTCTCCGGAACCACTCGCCTTTGCGATCCTGTACGGGAGAAGGCGAATTAGGTTTTTGGGAAGCGCTCTGCGCGACTGCTCAAGCTCTTCATCACGGGTCGTCTTCCATCCAAGTCGGGCGGTGCTGCCTACCGCCGTCTTCATCGCCGTCTGCTTCGACCGGTCTTCTCCAACGTTGTCATCAACAACGTTACTGCTACGACTACATCTGCAAGCGAACGGTACATGCGGTCTACTGCTGTTCGTCTGTTCATCATGTTCTGTGAGTACATGTTTAGCTACTGCCTGTTTCCGTTCATCTTGTTGTTTAGTACATCTAGTATGTTCGAGTTACATGTGGTAGTAGCTGCTATTGTCATGTTTAATATTCTGGAATTAATAATGGAAATTGTGCCTAATTATCCAACATATCCACGGTCGAGCTATGCTAGCCTGACGAGAAGAGCAACATCGCCACGATACAAGCAATGGGAACAAGCCTCAAGCCTCACACTACACCACAGCACAACATTCTCAACAGACACGTTGGTCGGAAAAGCAGCTTTCCCCAACAGAAAGTCGGTCGGGAATATGTTTTCCCGACCAACCTTGTCGGTCACCGTAAGTCCAGTCGGCAAAGAGCTTTCCCGACCAACTTTTCTTTGCCGACCGATAGTCTATCAGCATAACTTAAGTTTTCCCGACCGACATTTCCTTTCCCGACCAACATATGTTTCCCAACCAACAGTTTGATGGTGTTTGTTTTGCCGACCAACAATCTGACATTGTTAATTTTCCCGACCAACTTTTCTTCAGCCTGGAAAATTTCTTTTTCCCAGCATACAATCTAATAGTGCTAATGCCCAATAAATACTTCATTACCACACCACAAGCAAATTCTGATACTTTTAAAATGGCCTTGCAAAGAAATATCAATCAGTTTACATATCTCACAAATGCAACATGCTTGTCCTTCAGTAATTAATCCTTACATACAGATATTTCATCTGTTCTCAAAATAGTTGCCAACCAATTTTTTTCCAAAACTACATGTAACTTAGTAGACAAAACCTTTTGGTTCCTATCCTAGACACAATACATCAGTTTTATAAAATGGTATCGAAAAGATGCATGGCCAATAAGACCAATTTGCTTCATCACACAGCACAATGAGTTGACACAGTTCATCTCCTCTTGCATGTCCTCCCTACAAATGTAAACAAGTCACAATACTGAGAATGCTAGAGTAATCTATATTCAAGGCTGTCTATACATGCAAACATAAAAATCACAACAACAATTTCAGCCATGTACATAAATACTAACAGTTGCACAACAATGGAAGTCAAAAATGATGAAAAAACATGATCACAGAGTATGCAAGACTGTCCCAATGTTCCAGTTCCAAGGACAGTGCTCATGCAACACAAGGCACAAAATGACATCTAGGTTTGCAAAGAAACCTAGATTTGGATAGCTAATTAGATGTCTATAGCACTGAGAATAATTCTGCTCTATAGCGGTTGTCCTCTATGATGGCCATGAGTGAATGACCCATCCATGTCTAAGGAAAAATGATTAGACCACAACAAACATATTATTCTAGTACCAGCAGGCTGCACTCTCATAAACAACCATACATTTCAAGTTTCTAGGAGAGTTGCAAGATGAAGTAATAGTATCCATAAGATATCCGTCAAAGAATTAAAGATAGGGAATGAAGATATTTTATTTTGTATGATAGCCAGAGAAATTTTCCGAATCCTTAACATGAAGAAAGATGTGTAAGACAATAAGCAAAAATAAGATTATTATTTCACAACAAATCAATCAGTGAAGTCTAGAAAATGTATAGGTAAATACATGAACTAACAGGCTTCTTTGCATGTCTAAGATAACAGCTCTAACAAGTTATGCATCAATTGTTTTCTTTTATTTAAGCTAGATGAATTTTGATGATCAAAGTTATGCACATTACAAAGCTAGAACCTGGAATATACACATGGATTACAGAAATAATTTTATACCTGAGTAACTCAAATTACTACAAGCTGTAAGCGTAGTCGTGACCCGCTCCTCTGTATCATGTAATCTGTTCTTGGAGACGTAGGATAAGGTATAATTTTTTTGTAGAAAGCTTGTGGTAAGTCCCATGGCTGCAAGAAAATATTTAGTCGACAATATGCATTATTAGACAAATCTGTTCTAGACACTATTTTTTTCCCGCGAAGCCAGCGAACATATCTTAGGGCAGCAGGCAAATACCTTGTTAATAAAATTACATCCGGAAGCCAGTGTAGTTCAGGTACATATGACGTGCATATGTTATATTTAATTCAGGTCAGATGAAGGTTCTGTTTGGCGCACACAAAAGAAGAAGATAATGTGTTACGGTTGATACTAATGTGGGGTAACTCATGCAAAACCATCACGCTTACCACAGAAATCCAAACACCATGTAGGCGGGTGTGCTCGCCGGCCCGTCTAGTACTTGAACAGGATGGGGAAGACACCCCAGGCTTAAATGGCGTCATCTAGCAAAATAATAATGAGTCAGCATCACACATCAAACAATACGAGTCAGCATCACACATCAAAAAATACGAGTCAGCATCACACATCAAACAATACAAGTCAGCAATGGCCTTCTTTATGCAGAATGTACTCATTTACTTGCTATATAAATCAGCTAATCGATATAGTATATGAGCCACTACGTATGTACAAACTAAACCTCGTACATATAAAAAAGACACAGTTTTTAACACTAGCAACTAAGGGACATCATCCTTGTTCGGTTAAACTATTTTATCTTTTTGGTTTTAAGAAAAGGCATCAATACAAATTCATGACACAAAATAGAACATTGTCTTTACCAGTTGGAGTAATTATTTTGGAGAAGGAACGGTGACAAAAAAAAACTGATCTAAGTTGATACGTAAAGCAGTTAAGCATATGGATTCCAGTTTAAAAAAGAAAAAAATAGATAGAGAAAGCTACAGCGTGCCTCGCTAGGGCTCTGTCCAGGACAAGAGAAAAAAGGGCTCCATCAAAGACTTATCACCAGGAACCTAGATGCACTACGTCCATGTAAATAATGGCTGCTAATCAATAATCTATAATGGTCTCTGTACCAAAATAAGTAAATCTAATTTTTTCAAATACATATCTACACACTAAAATATGTCTACCTATATTTGTATATAAACAAAATTGTGTTACTTATTTTGGGACAAATAGAATAGGTGGAGGAAAAGTATGAACTAATAACTATTGCTTCATACCATGGGACAATCTTGGTTAGCAATTAACATTTCCCTGAAAAATGGCTACTCCTACTCCTATGTCCGGGTTTATAGGTCATAAGCATAATTCTAGATCGTCAATGTAAGCAACTTTAGACGGACCAACAAGATTAACTACTCTGCTGACCGCACAGAAGGCACATATTACATCAGCACGAAATTATGACAGACAGATGCAAATACGAGTATCTGCGCAATTAAGAGTATCACACGAGTAAGTAGAATGGACTGGGTGCACCAGTAAAAAAATGAAATTAACAAGCTAAGTAAAGTGTCATTAGTTATTTCAAACATCTATAACAATATGGACTTCGGAAAAAGGAGCGAACTGTGGTGAGGTCACGAGAGTGAGTAACTGTGTGATTTCTAAGGTGGACATGTGGGGAAACACCTCGAGACATTATGTTACATAAATAAATAATAAATATTGCAATAGCAGCAACGGTGAGACAGGTGGAGAAACATGAACACGATATAGAATCAAGCCATACTTAGATACAATTGTTGGTGCAAAAGTTACTAAAATATATTTATGGAAATATATCAATGATTACAAAGAGAAGTTTCCCTATATACAAAATATAATTTTTTTGTTTAGTTATTTAAGAAAACATTTTTTTTTGTTACATCGATATGGTCTAAACATCATATGATCATTGTTTGAGGTAAGACAATCTAAGTGTTAGACTTGCATACAGATTTAACATCACATAATAATAACTACCAGATGGAACCGGCGGGCTGGGATAAAATTTTGGGGCATAGATTTTCAATAGCGCGCGCACGAAACCTGTTCAAGCTAGCCACCCCCAATCGGTCGGCATTGTTTGCCGACCAACAGTTTGACAGCCATAATGGCATTTCCGACTGATAGTTGGACATAATAGTTTATGATATTGTTGACCAAAAATCAGTCGTTGCATATAGGTATTGCCGACCAACAGTTCGTTAGCATTTTTCCCGACCAACAGTTTGACACGTATAGTGACTTTTCCCAACTGATGTTGGTTGGGAATGTAGTGCTGTGGTGTAGTGCCTGCATGCACATGGATAGAACTTGCTGTGCGTGTGCGTGCGTTGAGTGCATGTCCCATGCACGTGCATGGTGGCAGCTCACGGCGGCATACTGCACGGCGAGATCCGCCACTTCGCCAAGATTCCGACCTGACGCAACCTCTATGTGACCTTGTGAGATGGTGCCTTTGACTATGCCGGCAGCCGTGTATTCGGCGCCGGGCAAGACGAGGCGCCGACCACAGCGGTGAAGCCGACTTAGACTGTGAGTGTTGGTTTTATACCGACGCCGGTCTCCTAAAAATACTCCTGCGAGGCGTACCCCTTGCACACCCCGACGAAGCCGTTAAAGTCGTCAAGAAGTCCTAGCCAAGCGGACTGCATCATGCTACTTCAACAACATTCATCATCGCCGTTCAAGACCGACGAGGCGCAACGGCGAGGGCGGGCGAGGCCGGAGCAAAGGCCACGCTTTCAGCGGCGCGTGTACCGACGAGGACACGGGCTCTGCCGCTGCCCACACACACTTCATCACCACCATCATGCATGCAGGACGTGAAGCGAAGACGACGAAGACGACCACACGGTTTAATCGGAGGTGTCTCGCGGCGTAACCCGCGGGAGTAATTAACTGGGAGCCTTTCGAGGCCCCGAGAACCAGGAGATCGCACAATCGCCATAGTCAGGCTGGCCGTGCTAGCAGGCCACACGGAGCGCAATCATATGGGAATTGTATTTGTTATCTCAAAGATTAATGAAATACTTTTCCCTCACCTTTGTTTTCTTTGTGTATCATTATACACTGGCACGCCCGCACACCTTTCTTTTCTTTTAACCGTTCCCTGGTGCGAATGAGAGAGCTACGATACCGCCCCTATCTCGCGGAGTGTCGTACGTTTTTCTCGTGTCAAACACTTGGGTGTATTGGGAACTCATAATTCTTCATTAATTCGCCCAGATTTCATCATTAAGAGGTGTATTCCTGAAGGCAAACACTTAAAGAGAAGATTTCCACACTTGGTGGTAATTAGTCGTTAATGGCAAAGGATTGAGAGATATTTTATCATTTGCATGACAAATATGAGAGTTAAACTTAAAGTATTGATGTTGGATTATGCAGCTATCATTGGGGTCGCCGCCATCGGTCGGTGGACGATGTGGTCGCGCCCGCCTCCTCCGCCGATGTGGCCACCACCCAGACCTCTGCGACGGCCTCGGGAAGCCATCGCTGCGAGCATTGATACGTCTCAAACGTATCCATAATTTTTGATGCTCCATGCTTGTTTATGCACCATTTGCTTTGTGTTTTGTTACACTTCATGGCGTTTTTATGTATTTTCTGGAACTAACCTATTAACGAGATGCCACAGTGCCAGTTCCCTATTTTTCTGCTGTTTTTGTGTTTAATAAAAGTTACACAGGAAATATTCTCGGAATTGGATGAAACAAAAACCGAAGTTCCTATTTTTTCTGACACGAGACGGAGTCCAAAGCAGAGATGGAGGGGGGCCAGAGGGCAGCCATGCCATGCCATGGTGCAGGCCACCCCCAGACCGCGCTAGGCTATGGGGTGGACCCCTGGTCCACCCCCTGACATCGCCCTTCCGCCTATATATTCTCCTCGACGAGAAAACCCTAAGGGTCCGAACTCTTTTCTAGAAAACATACTGTAAGCCGCCGCCATCATTGACGCGAGATCGGGAGGGTCCAACAGCTCTTCCTGACACCCTGCCGGAGAGGAGAATCACCACTGGAGGCCTTCTTTATCACCATGCCTACCTCCGGAGTGATGTGTGAGTAGTCTATCTTGGACTACAGGTCTATAGCAGCAGCTAGATGGTTATCTTCTTCTCCATGTGCTTCATGTTTATATCTTGTGAGTTGCTTATCATGATCAAGATTATCGTTATGTAATTCTACATGTTGTGTTTGTTGGGATCCGATGAATATTGAGTACTATGTCAAGTTGATTTGTGATTTATCATCTCTATATTGTTTATGATCTTGCATGCTCTCCGTTGCTAGTAGATATCTTGGCCGAGTAGATGCTAGTGACTCCAAGAGGGAGTATTTATGCTCGATAGTGGGTTCATGCCTCTAGTAATCTAGGAGAGTGACAATAACTTCTAAGGTTATAGATGTGTTGTTGCTACTAGGGATAAAACAACAATCTTGTGTTCAAGGATATTTGTATTGCTTACATTACACACTTTGCTTAAGATGATAATCTGTTGCTTGTAACTTAATACCTAACGGTTGCTCGGATGACATCCAGCGGATGGATTATTAGTCATAGATGCAGTTGGATTACGGTCTATGTATTATATTGTAATGCCCAAGTGAATCTCATAGTGATCCTCATGACATGTACATGCATTTATTTACATTCTTTATTCGGTCAATTGCCCAACTGTAATTTGTTTACCCAGCATGTTATTTATCTTTATGGAGAGACACCTCTAGTGAACTATGGACCCCGATCCATTCTTTTATATTCATATTATCGTTTACTTTACAAGCATTATTTAATTTCTCGCAAACAACTATCTTTTACCACACCATACGTTTAATCCTTTGTTTACAGCAAACCGATGAGATTGACAACCTCACTGCTAGTTGGGGCAAAGTACTTTGGTTATGTTGTGTGCAAGTTCCACGTTGCTGTCGGTGCAAAGCTACGCCCCAGATAAGACGCCATATATAAATTGTTTGGAGCTGTCGCCAAGCCAATTATTATCAACCTTCAAAAGTTGGTTCTTTCTCCTATTGGTTCGATAAACCTTGGTTTCATACAGAGGGAAACTTGCTGATGTGCTCATCATACCTTCCTCTTGGGGTTCCTAACTGGATGCCTACTACGCACCATTAAGCATATCGGTCGATTCATGCACGGAACGACGGCGATTGGTCACCGGAGGAGAGTGGCGGTGGGAGGCGATGCGGGAGGAGAATGGCCGGAGGGATAGGGTTTCAACCCATAAAACGCCCTCCGACTTTTATATATATGGATATCGGGCGAGTGATTACGGGCACCCTAAAACTTTTTATGGGCCGGACCGTATATATGGGCTCTGATCAGCGCTGAATTTAGCCCGAAACCATAAAGTCGCTAGACTTTTATGATTTTCGGGCCTTTTACGGTAACTGCTAGAGTTGCTCTAAGGGGACTGCTAGAGATGCTCTAAAAACCTATTCGAAAGTCCTCCACTCCACCGAATCGTGGGTGCGCATGGAGCTTTTTTTGCAACCAATACCACATATAGTTATAAGAGTAAATAGAATATGGTAGAGATATATAAGCTATCTCCAGCAATTACAAAATAAAGTCTAAAAGATACGAGCAAATCTTCAAAGTCTTTAAACTCTCATAGTTTTAATTTGAGCTGTAATACCAAGGCTACATGCACGTGCGCAGCTATTAAGGTAGTCTATCACTATCGGCAAGAATACCAACACTAGTATACTAGAGAAAAATAACCGAACGGTATGGTCGACGTCGCTAGGGAGCCGAGAGCACGAATCACTATTATCGAGGACGTAGCATCCGGGAAAATTATTAGGAGGAGCTTGGTTTTGTTAACTTGGTGAAAATATGCCGCAGCTCCCTTCTGCTCCGGAGCTGGGTTTGTGGAGCGGAGAGGTTTCAAAATCCTAAATAGCTTTCCCATGTTTTATTGGTAACATATAATTAATGTACTATATGAATGAGTAATTGTTTATTCTCATGCTACTATTTTGGTCATAATTGTTTTTCAATATCTAACCAAATCTGGGACAATTAATGTTACCAAAATCTGAGACAACTAATGTGGTAAAAATCTCAATTAATTTGACCAAATCTGAGACAATTATTTTGAGACAATTAATTTGGAAGAAGGGAGTAGGTTAGGTAAGCAAGAAGAAAAGATAGCACGGGGAAAAGGTAACGGAAGCGACCGAAGCTGGGCCAGGCCCATATATGGAGTAGGATACATCAGAGGAGCCGCAGACCCCGATCCACCATTGTTGTTTGCTCTCCCTCTCATCACCCGGCGGCGGCGTGGTCGCGTTGGCCGAGAGACGATGGGGGCGCTCACCTCGGCGGAGCTCAACTTCCTCGTCTTCCGCTACCTCCAGGAGTCAGGTTAGCGCCTCCATCCCTCCCTTCCTTCATGCCGCGCCACGGTTTGATTTGATTGTTAGGTCGGGAGGATGCGTTTAGGGTTTAGGGTTCATCGTGCTGCGTATACGGGGATTCGGTGGGCAGGGAGAACAGGGATCTGGTGATGGAGAAATTTTGCGTCCCCTCCGTCGCCCCACCATCTCGGCGGATCGATTCTCGTCCTCCTGCACCGTGCGCCCTCCTCCCTTCCCGTCGGCTGCCGCTCCCCTGCACCGTCCCGCCCGCCTCCACCCTTCCGTCCCCGACCCCTTGGCCTCCTCCCTTCCGGCGGTTGCCCCTCTGCTCGTTTCGCGTCGCTGGCTCTTATCTAGATTTGTCCCTACGGTTGAAATTTCTTTGATTTCTCTGCTGTTCCCTTGGGTTCCAGGCTGCAGTGTTCATAAATTAGGTTTGGTTGGTGTTGGTGTTGGTGTTGGTGTTGGATGGATCTGGATGCACGGGTAAATCACGCCCTCTTTCTCGACTTCAAGCCACATGAGATTCTACACCTTTGTCTCCGGAGGTCAGGTTGCGTCAAGTTGTCGGGTGATTGATTCAGAGAAATTGGCTGCTGTTCATCGCGTTCAATCCCATACCAGTGCTTGTTCAATAGGTGAAGTGGAGTTCAGAGGACTCCCAAACACACCCTTAGACTGGGATTCGGTTCTAGATTATGCAGTGTTGTTTCTCTTCCTAATATCTCTTTAGCGTTCCCCTTCCCTTCACATGCTAGCGTGTTAGATAACTTGCTCATGGTGTCTTAGTTTCTATACTTTCTGCACGAGATTCTGTACTTTCTTCTTCAGAGTTCAGGTTGCATCAACTTGTTGGGTAGTTGATTCAGGAAAATTTGGTTCTTTTCCATCGCGTTCAGGCCCATACTAGTTCTTGCTCACTAGTTCCAGCAGACCAGTGGTCAGTACCAAATTAATCTATTGACACATGATGAACAATTGATAATTCATTTTTGAAAAGAAAACTGAAATTGATATACATGATCTTTGGTTTTGGTTGATTTCATCAGTTCTTGTACTAACAGTTATCACCAATTACTAATTTTTGGATATACATAACTCATGAATATATAACCTGTAAGCATCTGGAACGGATGAATACATCTTCGAAATAGAGAACATAAAGTAGTACACTAGTACTGCTACAAGCGTAAAGAGCAATCATGTGTGTAGAGTGAAATAAAAACAGGGTAGTGTGGTACTTTCGACAAAAACCTGTAATGTGAATCCGGAGCTAACATGGTACCCAGACACTTTCCATAGCTTCAGAGTTTAATAGGTGAAGTGGAGTTTAGAGGAGTGAAGCTCGGTGGAGTGGAGCTCTCCAAACACACCCTTAGATTGTTTCTTTTATTAATTTCTAGGTCATGCAGTGTTGTTTCTCTTAGTAATTTATTTTTAGTGTTTCCCTCATACTAGCATGTTAGATAACTTTGCTTATGGTGTCTTAGTTTTGTACAGCTCTGCCCGGTATTGTTTTTACTGACCTCAAATGTAGAAATTCATGCACCTCATTGTCAAAACCATCAAGAGCTATTGGTGGTTTTTATTTGGGTTCTGTTGATTTTCTTTAAGCACTTGTTACTCCTGGGTGCATTGAGGGAAGGGTGTTTTTCCAGGATCTCCCAACTTTTGTCCCATTCATCGTCATGCTCTACCATGCAGCTCTTTTGTTATTATTTTTCAGGATATTTTCTGTGGCATCTGCATTTCCATAGCATGCTTCACATTGTTTTCGTTTTTCACTGTTAACTGTGTCCCTTCCAACCAACATTTCCAGGTTTTGTTCATGCCGCGTTTACTTTAGGGTATGAAGCAGGGATATATAAAGGTGGGATAGATGGAAATGTTGTTCCCCCTGGTGCTCTGATCACTGTCGTGCAGAAAGGCCTCCAGTACATAGAATTAGAGGCAAATACTGATGAAAATAATGAAGAAGTTGACAAGGATTTTGCCCTTCTGGAACCTCTTGAAATCATCACAAAAGATGTTGAAGAGTTGCAACGGATCGTGAAGAAGAGAAGGGAGAGGCTTCAGACTGACTGTGACAAGGACAAGGGAAAGGAGAAAGAGTGCATCATGGAGGAACATGAACATTGTCTTGCAGGTGAACGGGAGAGAGAGCACCGCTACAAAGAAAAAGACCAAGCGAAGGAAAAAGTCAGAACCGAAAGAGACAAGGTGCAACAGAAAAAGAAGGAAAGGGAAAAACAACAGTCAGAGCGCACTGATAAGTTTAAGAATGAAGAGGATTCCCTTGCCAGTGGAGGTCCTACACCAATGGAGTTAAGTTCAACTCCTAATGAAATTCTTAGTGCGGATGTAACCGTTTTGGAAGGACACAGTTCAGAGGTCTTTGCTTGTGCATGGAGCCCAGCCGGCTCTCTTCTAGCTTCTGGGTCGGGAGACTCAACTGCTAGAATTTGGACAATTCCTGATGGTCCATGTGGTTCCATCCAACCTTCTCCTGTAAGTGTTCATGTTTTAAAAGATTTTAAGGGCAGGACCAACGAGAAGTGTAAGGATGTCACCACACTTGACTGGAATGGGGAAGGAACATTATTAGCCACGGGCTCCTATGATGGGCAGGCACGAATATGGAGTAGAGATGGGGAGTTAAAGCAGACTTTGTTCAAACACAAGGGACCTATATTTTCTTTGAAATGGAATAGAAGAGGCGATTATCTCCTAAGTGGCAGTGTAGACAAAACTGCTATTGTGTGGGATACAAAGACATGGGAGTGCAAGCAGCAGTTTGAATTTCACTCAGCTCCAACACTGGATGTCGATTGGCGAAACAATAGCTCTTTTGCAACATGCTCAACTGACAACATGATCTATGTTTGCAAGATTGGGGATCCACGCCCAGTTAGAACATTCAATGGCCATCAGAGAGAAGTTAATGCTATCAAGTGGGATCCAAGTGGTTCTTTGTTGGCGTCTTGTTCTGATGATTGTACTGCAAAGATATGGAATGTTAAGCAGGACAAATGTGTGTATGATTTTAAAGAGCATAGTAAGGAAGTATACACTATTAGATGGAGCCCAACAGGTCCAGGAACAAATAATCCGAATCAACAGCTGCTTTTGGCAAGCGCATCGTTTGATTCATCTATCAAGCTATGGGAAGTTGAGCAAGGACACCTTCTGTACAGCTTGGCTGGCCACATGCAGCCAGTTTATTCTGTGGCATTTAGCCCTAATGGCGAGTACCTGGCCAGTGGGTCCCTGGATCAAAGCCTACATATATGGTCTGTCAAAGAAGGCAAGATCTTGAAGACTTTTAGAGGGAGCGGTGGCATTTTTGAAGTGTGTTGGAACAAAGAAGGCAGCAAGATAGCAGCCTGCTTCTCCAACAACACCGTCTGTGTCATGGATCTCAGGATGTAGCTTCACTGGAATGTATCAAGCTGCAAACCTAGAATACCTGTTCTTTCATTAGTGGGGAATTGTTACCGTACTCTAAGGTTTCAGATGACTAGCTTTCCAGTTGATGTACAGTTGGAACTGTCCATAGCATGTTACATGAAGTGGAGGGAGAACAGTAATGAAGTTAGAGGTTGAACTTAACCAGTTATTTGGTTTTCTGTTAGTGTCCCATGCAAAATTTGAGTACCATACAACTTCACTCTGAATGTCAATTTTGGGTGTAGGTATATTTTGCTTGGTCATGTGTTTTCTGTCATTATGGTCTGAGCTAATGCGCTCTTGCTTATGCTTAGTATTTTTCTGTCATTGTGGTCCGAAGCTTAAATATTGCACTGCTGGTTTGCACTGTTTTACCATTATTTTCCTCACAGTTTTAACTTTTACGTTCTCTCCTGCTTGGATTATTTTTTCATAACTGGAGAACATACGACATTGCTTGTGAACTGTTGGACTGACGAGACTGAATTTAACACTACATCTAGCAGTGTTAACTGACGACCAAGCACCAAATCTTGCAGAGTTTACTGAATCGAGCCTGCGATTTTGGAGACCGTATTATGACATACGAGGCCTCAAATGCCAGAGACCTCAAGAAATCATGCACCGAAGCCAATAATTTGAAAGAAAAAAAATTACATCTTACCTCCATGACAAAAAAAACCACGAACTTTTTTGTAGGTAAAATATTTTTGCTGGCAAACAATCGAGATAGTAGCACTGGTATAGTCTGAAATCGACCTCAGGTGCTTCCTCCCATCCCATGGAGCGTTTCCGAGTTCCTGATGAAGATCATTTGCATTGCCAGCTGAATTCCGGAACTCGTTGGTCTGCTAATATGAACTCGTCGTCCTGAGTGAAATGGCCACTGGTGTGCCCATCTGCTTCTTTTACGAATCCCCAGGATTGCCTACATGCGGGCTGGGTTCCGGAACTGGGTAAACCGAACTGCAGGCCAAAGTACTCAACATCAGTTGACTCACTTTCAGCTCTGAATAAGCCTCTGAATCTCTCACCCGCCGTACACAAAAGCCTCAATCTGAACCATCAGTAGTGGTTTTGTTTTGCAGCAAAACGACCGCCGTATTCACTGAAGATGACGACGGCGCTGCCTTGGTGCCATTCTATTGCTGCATCTCCCAGCCGTAGCTCGCCGACCTACCATCCTCTCCCTTGCAGCTGTCGCTGGTGGTCGCCGACACATCTCGCGGCTTGAGCCGGACATTACAATCCTTGGCATGTAAAGGGAACCGGGCGAGTCATTTCATGATGTGCTAACCTTCACACGCAAAGCTTCACTTAGCTAGTCTGATCCATCTCAGCAACAACCCACAAGATTACAAACTTAGTTCCATATATATAAGCCATGCCAATCTGGTTTATGTCAAACAATTCATACAAGTTTACTAATTCAGTTGCAAAAGGATGCGATATTGATCAGTGCTTGACATGTAAAGTGAATAAGATGAGTCATGTCAATTATCAAGGCTTTCATGATAGTTAAATGAATTGTGCAACCTCAAAGCAACTTTGGTGGTCATTCCAAGAGTACACCTAACACAAGATACAAAATGATCCGTTGGAGAAAAACACAAACAAGTCAGTTAAGCAAACAAAATTTCCTATAAATAGGTATGCACCATGAATAGCCATCCATCAACTATCATCCTTTGCACAACGAGAACACAATTTCAAAGCCATTCAAGTAGTTGCCAAGGCAAATCCACCATGAAGAACTTCCTCATCCTCGCTCTTCTCGCCATCACGGCGACAAGCACCAGCGCCATCGTAGAATGGCAACAACAACCATGTGTCCAACAACAACCATTTTTTCAACCATTCCTACCGCAACAGCTGAACCCATGCAAGGCCTTCCTCCAGCAGCAGTGCAGCCCGATGACATTGACGATGACGGTGCCATTCCTTCGTTCGCAGATGCTACAACAGAGCAGCTGCCAGGTGATGAAACAACAGTGTTGCCAGCTGTTGGTGCAGATCCCTGAGCAATCTCGGTGCCAGGCCATCTGCAGCATTGTGCACGCCATTGTCATGCAACAACAACAATTTGGGCAGGGAACTTTCTTCCAGCCTCAGCAACAACTGAGTGAGGGATTCTTCCACCCCCAACAACTAGCTCAGTTTGAGGCTACGAGGGTCATGGCTATGGAAACCTTGCCGACGATGTGCAACACGTACGTGCCACCGTACTGCTGTAGCACCATGTCTGCACCATTCGGCGGCGTCGCTAGATGTGCCGGTGGCGCCTGCTTCTGAGAAGACAATAAGTACTAGATATACCAATCACCGTTTCTTAGTCGATGGATCGATCGATGTAGCGGTGACAAATAAAGTGTCACACATGATCATGTGTGACCTGTGCTAGTTGAAACTTGGGAATAATTGGAAATAACAAAGCTTATGTCTGAATAATAACATTACTTCCTTCCATGTTCAGATGTTGAATCATCTTGATTGATCTCAATCAAAACCGGCATTAACTCGTCACTAAGAAAGTCCCGCATTAGTAAGAGACCGTCCGTGGATATAACTGTTCTTGTCAAATGTTACCAATCTGCAGTTAGTCATAACCCGGTAGCACACAAAATCATTTTACATAAAACAAGATTACATGAGTAATAACTCAGCACTTAATATTGATGAAGTTCCAAAATATAAAGGAAAAAAGGGAAATGATATTTATGAAGTTACAAGATGAAAGAAAAAAAATGATTTTTATAAATGCTGAATGAGTATAAGAACACCACTAACTACACTCTTGGACCATACCGAATGAACTAGACGCCACAGCTATATACTCATGTGTTCCCTCCGTAGTCCAGAAACATGCATCACATCTGCATGACTGGCAACATCTACTACTCATGTGTGTGCACGATTGTCTTTGTCGCGAAGTCAGCACGTTCGGTGCCATTCCAACAATGATACGTGTTCCATTATAGCCCTTGTTAATATGAGAAATAAATGAATGTAGGCATAAGGATGGCTGGATTTAAGAAATCTCCACAGATCGGCCTAACTGAATTCAGGCATAAGAGGACATCGAAGTTCAGTCTGCCTCAGTCATGCAGAAACAGAAGGTAGAATAGTTTAACACTGTTTTTCTGACTCGTGTTGATCGAACCTGTGCACGTGTTTTATCAACTATATCTCCTTGAACGGTTGCAGCAAACCGAGACGTCAAAATCAACGGAATTGCTGTGCTAGATAGAAGAAAGCAGAAGATGGCGGCAGCTAAGCTAGCAACACTACATACTTGTGTCTGTGTCTGACTTTAGGGGTAGCGTATCCTCTACATAATTTGATTGATGGAAAACGAATTATGCAATAATGCAACGCAGCCACAGCTAGAAACTTGTGGCCGGATTACTTGGATTGATGAATGTAATCAATGGATGGATCATCACTGTAAATCAGAATGTAGCAGTTTTTTTCAGAAAAGGAAGAAATTAGAAAGGGGAGAGGACGAAGTCACGCAAGTTGACCTCACCACTCAACTCACTTTTTTTCCGAAGGGGTAAAATCTCAAGTATCAAGAACTATTACTCAACTCACTATCGGCCTGCCTGCCTGTTTGTTTATCAACGACCTTGTCATTAAGAAACAAGCAAGAAGGCCCCACCGGAACAATCACCCTCGTGTTTTTCTAACCAGAAAAATAAAGTACAATAAATTTCTCACACATGGAATTATCAGCAAAAATAAAAAATTGTTTCTTTTTCCCAAAACTCTTGTGTTCCCTCCATAGTCATACACATGCCACAATCATTTGCGCATGATTGGCAACAGTGCCACTGCCCATCTATGCATGATTCGTTGTGTCGCAAAACTGCATGTTTCCCATTTCAACAATGATATTACCTTCTTCTCGCAAAAAGAAAGACAAATTACTTTTTCTTATAAAGGGAGAAACCAAAATGTCGAATTGGCCTTGTAGTGTTGAATGTATAACAGCTCATGACAAATCTTGCGGGGAGTGGAAGAATGATTTCGGTTTCGTCTTTGTAGGGTAAGGATAAGCAAGGAATTGACAGGTACCAATGCTTTTCGCCCATGAAATGAGTCTCGACTCAATAATGGCCAGATTTAAGAAACCTCCACAGATCGGCCTAACTGAACTTAGACATAAGAAGGAAATCAAGCAATGTCCAGACATGATAATGGGAAGATCCGGCTCGATCGTGCAGCAGCAAAAGGTAGTATACACGAACATGATATGCACTTGGATCATGGGGAAGCAAAAGCAGAACAGGTCGGCATAGCGTTGATCTCTTTTCCCTCATTCGTGTCCATGTTATCCACTATATCTCCTCTGAGTGGTCGCAGCAAATCGAGGCATCAAAATCAGTGGAATCGCTGTGCTATAGGTAGCAAGAAGAAAGGCGAAGCAGCTGGAAGCAGTGGGCCAGCTAGCTAGCACACAGTTCGTGTGTGACTTTGGGTGTTGCGTGCTACATATTTTTCTGTTCTTTTTATCCTGAACAACTTATTTCTTGCAAAAAAACTTATTTTTTTGATAGACTGGAAAACGATGTATGCAACGTAGGCACAGTCAGGAGCTTGAGCACAGTGCAGGACTGCAGCAGCTACAGCTCCTGTTGCGTATTATAGTAGATTCAGTTAAATTCGACTTCTGCTTCAGTGCACCCTTTTCCTAAACTTAAAACAAGAGGTGTTTTGTGGTACCCTCAAATGAATAATAGCCATTCATTTTTATGCATCTAATGGTCCATAACAATTCATACTAGTGCCAAATAAATGACTATTACAATCATACTAGTCAGAAAAATTAGCACATTTCCTAGTCAGGACTCAGGCGCTGGCCCAACAGCAGCCGACCCAAAAAGCCTCAGAGTCCAGCACCTGCCCAGTCTAACTCTATCTCTCTCTCTCAGCCGACTCTCTCACAGCTCCTCCAGCCATGCCGCGTCGGCGTCGCCGCTGGCCCGCTGCCACGTCCGTGCTATGGAGAGCCTGCAGCAGCGCCTTCAACAACTCCGTCCGTGCATTGAGGTGTCAATCTTATCATGATTGTGGGCAGTCTCAGCGTGCATGAAATGATGTTCGAGCTAATCTTTGACTGATTGATTTCATGGAATCCGCTCGTGTCGCCGTGACTTCTTTTGCAAAATTGGTGTGTGTTTAGTTTACACATCTTCTGTTGTTTGGCATGATCTGTATTTTATTTCTAGAAATAACCAATATATTGTATGTGATTTCTAATTAGTCTGGCACTCCTAAGCTAGTTCTCGGCCTGGCAATCTGGAGGAGACGTCATGTTCGTCCTATACCGTCGACGGAAGCGATGGCACGGTCTGGAGGCGGCGGGGGCGACGGGGTCTGGAAGTGCGGGGCAGGGTCTAGCGACGGCAGGGGCAGCAGGATCTAGAGGTGCGGCGGCGGCTCTTTCTGGAGGTGACGACTTCGGCGGGGTCTGGCGACGGTGAGGTGGTCAGCAGATAGCGGCGGCGCTGCTGTTTTTTCTTTTAACGTCATGTCTCTAACTCCCTATTAAGGATTGATGATGGGCTTGAGCTGGGCCTTTCATACTAGACCATGTGCCCTGACTAGTATGAATTCTAAAAAGGTACCGTAAAAGTCACCTAAAACAAACTCAAACACATTAAGAGATGAGATGGCTCCATACCCCTTTGTAATTAAGTTGTATGAAGGGGTACGGAGTAATCTCAGGCTTTGATGTGTTTAAGTTTAGGTTGAGTTTGAGAGAGGGGACGCGCACTGAAGCAAACCTCTTAAAATTATCAATTCAGAGCTTTCCGTCTTCTTTAGAAAAGAATGAAAGTAAGAAAAGTGGGGGGTTCTCTCCGGCTTTGGTAGGAGATCGTCTCGTTTTGGTTGAGTGTTGTTGTGTGGGCTCTGCCTCTGTTGTATCGGTTTAAGCCCGGTTTTCGTTAATTAACCGAGCAACTCTCTTCTTCTTAATTAATCGAAAAGGCAATTCGTTTTTTTTTAAAAAAAGTGGGGGATGTCAATTCACGCAATGAGCATTTTCTCGCCTGTTGACCTCACCACTCACTCCAGAAACCTCACTCTCAGTGTCGATCTCCTGTCTGTTTTTATCAACAAGCTCATCATTAATCAAGAAACAGGCAAAAATGTCTTTCTCTTTGTAGTTGTTGAATCAATCACCAAGCTTTGGCTAATAATCGTTACAGTAAGCAAAACAAGATATCTCATCACCCATGCTTGGAATTAAAATTTTAACTACTAGTTTAAAAATGATTTCTTTTCGGAAGCAAAGTGCAGAACGTGTGATTAGAATAGGAGGGCTTGGAGTCGCTAGCTACCCAGAGTTGGAGAGGTGGTCATAACTCATGAGGAGAGAGCAGCTAGAAAGCGAGACGTCACCAACCGAACCGAAAGGCCGAATCCAACGAAAGGAAGCCCCTTCCATCACACCTTTCCATCAGCTCTTCCTCGCCTCGATCACACAAACCATCCCCCCTTCCACTACCTTCCTTCTTCAGTTCTTCTCCCTCCTTCACCTGCAGCTCGTCACCGTCGCCGGAATCGTCCAGGAAGAACAACAAGAAGACGATGTCTGACTGGGGGCCGGTGGTGATCGCGGTGGTGCTGTTCGTGCTGCTCTCGCCGGCCTGCTGTTGCAGCTCCCCGGGAAGCACCACCTCGTGGAGTTCGGCAACATGCACACCAGCGCCATGGCCATCCTCGTCCACGCCATCATCTACTTCGCACTCATCGCGCTCTTCGTCATCGTCATCGGAGTACACATCACAACTGACTAGATACACTGCCGGTCTTCTCCAATTCAAGCTCTGTCTTCGTCTTCGTCTTGGTCTTGTTTCGTTTCTTTCTTTTCTCATCTGACTCGCTCGATCGTGCCTCTCTGTTCTCACTACTGCCAGTATGTCATGTTTGTTCTTCTTCGCAAGTAGTAATTACCTGTGTACGTATTAGCTGCTTGATTAATTATAAGAGATATTTTCAATTTCCCATGGATCAGTGTTGCTAGCAAATGCGCATGGTCGAAAAACTAACTTAATCGTGTCTTACTTTAGAAGAGTTTATTTCAAGGCCATGTGTACTGTACTATGGTTGTAGTTCAGGTTTTCATGGTTCTTGCAACGCCACTGTCTTCATGTCAGTTACAGCACTTTCCAGGTACTGACCCTGCAAACTTTCCCTTTTGAAATCCAGAGTATAACATGATTAATTAGTCTCTCCGAATGTCATTCTTCAGTCAGGGCAGAGTAATCACAAAGCTAGCTACCTGCATAGTTTACACCCAATCTTGCAGCTGCTTAAAACTCAGAGTGTAGATAGGTTGCTCTTCTCAAATCTCATCCCACCAAATGAAACTTAGCTAGATCGATGAGGAGATTTTATAATGACTTCTCAAAGACAGGCATGTGTGTATAGTACTCGTACATGTTTTTATCGCTGTATCTGGAATGAAAAAGGTTGTGTCGTTTTGCAAGAGCCATGCAAACTTGTACTAATACAAAATACAGCATGGTATAACATAGTTAATTTGTCTCCCAGATGGAAATATTCAGAGTGTAGCAAGGATGCTCTCTTCTCAAATCTCAACCCACCAAAAAGTTAGCTAGATTGATCTGGAAGTTTTCTAACGTCTTTCTTAATTAGCATGCCATGATTCAAAGGTCTCTCTTCTACGCAGTATTATAAGAAGAAGAAAACTAGATGAGAAACTTCGTCCATGCTCTCGCTTTCAACCTATCGGTCGTAATCAAGCTGACAGGATCACTGCCGGTCCAACCACTACCACACCAGCTACCGCCTTAACCTGCATGCTGCTAGAATTCTAGCTACATAAACAACTCTAATTAATTTAACGTACAAATTAGAGAGTGACTTTCGCTCTCAGTCGACTTAAACAAAATAGTTTTTCGTTATAAATCTCAGTTGACTGCTCACGCAAGCATCATATTCATCTATACCACTTAATTGTTCTGGACATGCATGACAAAAAGATGATTCCTGTTACCACTAGCTATTATATGGTGCATGGTCTCGATCAATGGAGATGAGAATAAGAAAGCCATATGTGTACATGGGTGGTCAGGCTCTCATATATGACTTTCTTTTTTCGAATGTCACATCTATCCATCGACAACTTCTTTTGCATGTATTATTGGTATTTTTGTCCACAAACATGATTTGTGAACCAGACATTCGTCGAAACATTTTTTGAAATGTATGACGAAAACATTAATTAGGTTATAAGTGCCTTTTAGGGAACAATTTTCTTGTGCTGGAATGATGTTTTGTTCGATTAAAATCTGTCCAGCCTAAAGCGAAATCAGACTGCAACATATTTGTGTGAGATAATGTCATCAAAACATGAGGAACACCATTACACATGTTAACAATGTGATTGCGTTGCTGGATTATGTTGAGAACAGAAGGGATTTATCACCCATAGAATGGAACTTCAAAGTTAGTCTAAAGAAATTGCAAGCCTCCCTCTTGGAAAACAAAATCTTTTTTGGAAGCAAAGGGGAAAATCAAATGGGTAACTCCCGCGGATGAGAACTCCAAGAGCATCTTTAACAGGTGATGTATAATAGAGGAGGTGATGTAAAAACCAATTTATACATCACATTCAGCAAAAAGAAGTCGCCAATATGTGATGAAACCTACATGGTGATGTATATTTTTGGGAGGTGATTAAACGTATATGGTGACTAGGTATACAGATTTGACTAGGTATACATGATAACACATATAATACCAAATGTGCATAATATAAAAGTATACTTTATTGCAGTTCTAAGTTCAAACCATATTGATTTTATATTTTAGATATTAATAGTTTTTATCTACATAATTAGATAAATTTTGTGATGCTTGAGTGCTTGACTTTGACCAAACCTTATGGGCGGAGTAATATGACCGATAGTATATTGGGAACTTTTAAAGCCCTAATAAGCTTTCAGGGCACTTTAAAGTGTCCTTAGACTCTTACCGTGAGGTAGTAGTATTAGTCACAATTCAGTCAGTCAAAACAATGACAATCTTAATTCACATGGTAAGCGCAGAGAAATAGACACCGTTGATAAGATCCGTGGGCACTGAGCTGAACAGAAACAGAGTAGACAGCAGCGGCTGAATGCTGGCTTCAGCTCAGAGCCTAGTCAGAATAGGATCCATTGTTAAGAATGAAAGGTTAGCATCACTCTATTTTAACAACAGAAAACATCTTAAGCTACCGCCATCTGCTACGTGCATACTAATACTAGTATCCAATAAACAACAATCCCGGAACAGCAGCTGTTCATCAATTTTAAAACCTGCATTACCCCAAAAATAAACTCACTAACCACCAGGAAGGCGTAGCTGCAGAACAAGCTCACACGCACCACGAATATCCTTTGCCAAGATGCGGTCGTCCTCCAGCAGCTTTCCGCACAAGAAGAGGCATTGCTGGTCCGGGGGAATGCACAACTCAACATGAATCTTCGCCTTGAGACGGCCGACGGTCTCTGACCTCATAGCAAAACGTTCAATGATGGTTCTGCCAGTCCGCGTCCTGACCGAGATGTGTATCTTATTACTTCGCTCCTGGAGGACCCCCACAAAGTGGATGGTACAATCATTTTGTATGCCATAGTCAGACAAAATGCTAGCTTCCTCCAGTCTCCCTCCATTGAAGACGAGGCCCTGCTGGTCTGGGACAAAGCCGGTTTCATCGAATATCTTCGCCTTTACACTGTATATGGTATCTTCCTTCTCAACCTCAAGAGTCGTGATGATCTTGTCGCTCAGTGTCTTCACAAAGATATGCATCCCTCGGAGGACAAGGCGAAGGGTGGACTCCTCCTGGATGTAGTAGTGCCCCAGGGTGCGGCTACCCACCAGCAACTCATCAACAAAGATGAGTCTCTGCTGGCCTGTAGGGATGCCCTCCTTGTCTTGAATCTTAGCCTTGACATCGTATATAGTATCTGATTCCGCGACCTCGAGAGTGATAATTTTACCATTGAGAAACTTGACAAAGATCCGCATCTGTTGAACATTCGCAGAAAACATTGGCATCTTAGACAAAAGATTTCCATGAAAGCCAACAAACAGTAGCAATTCAAACAGATAGTAGATCCGAAAACAGCAATCTACACGTTAACCGCAACAAACCAATAGATCCCAGGGTGATAGCAGTTGGTGTCGCATTGGGTACTTCAAATCCATAGATGATAAAATATAAACATTAGGGCTATCTTTGTGCTAGGTTGTCACTTGTCAGTCCTTTATACTGTGTAAAATATTTTTTAAAACAAAATTAAGTATCTTACATAAAATTGATAGCTATTGTCATGAAGACTACTCGAGAACCCTACAGATCAGTTCGTCTCCTTCTTTTAGCCATGAAGAAGTTTGTTATTCTCTATCTAATAAATCCTACGATCTGAGAAATCATCTGAAATCAGCCCGATATATGATGCATCATTCCACCAAATTAATCCATGAATTGCAAATACAGAAACTAAAATACTAACCGAGAAATATATTCAAGATCAACTTGTGTCATAGGATATAGAATATCGTCCCTTAAATTCATGTTTGGCCAGAGGTGCACACCATTTGTAAATTAGATGAATCATTGGCCAAAAAATTAGAATGGGGCAATTTTAAGTTCTGAACAAGAGCAGCAAGATTATCAGGTGCTATAATCATCCAAGGCTAATCAGGACCACAGTTATACCGTGTACAAGTTAAATTCATTAATGATCCTGTGAGCAGAAATGTTGGATCTACTTGGACGATAAACACAAAAAGTAACGAATATCTTACAAGGAACATGAACACATAGATCCACTCATGTAAACACGACATTGTCCATTGACTATATATATGCATGTACGGCAAGACAGGGTCACTAAACATACACTAAGGAATTAAAAGAAACGTTTAGTATGAGTTTTTCATACACTTACATTTGATACAGACGAGGCACATTTGCATTTCAGACTCTGAGGCTGAGGCTGTCCATTTTTGATTACTCGGATTTCATCGTTTTTCTCCTTAGCCGAGGAATGCATTTCCAGTAGCTTACCCTCAAGAATCAGTACTCTTTTCTTTGCAGTAACAGCTTCAGCTTGAAATCTCCGGGCCGTCACTTGAAGCTCCTCTACATTCTGCTGAAGCTTTTGTGCTGCTTCATTAGCTTGTGCTGCCTCCACTTCTTTTATCTTAACGGGTGTTGCACTGTCCTTGCACATTGTCCTCAGTTGGTTCCACAGAAAATCCTTCACTGCACGCAATGCTGAAACTTCCTTATCCTTGTTTGAGCTCAGGGTCTCATAAGCTTGTTTTAACTTTCTTAGCTCTGTTCTCATATATCCTGCAATGTCCTCATAATCTGCGTTGTTTTGATTAATCTCAACACTGCTTCTAGTTTCCTTTGGTTGTACCTACCATTATAAACAAAAAGACCATGGACGCAAACCGGTGATTAAAAGAAAATCACGACAGACGCAAGCTGGACAGAATGCTTTTGAGTTATAGTAGAACTTATGTTTCGGTAAGTACATGCAGTTGAGAGTTATTGATGTCAAGAAGAGCATCACAGGTTTTGGAATCAACCAAGTCACCTTCTTGAAGTTCTGCATTGAACACAAAGGCACTGGTATCAGTAGCAGCACAACTCCATCGAATTGGGAGCTACCTTCCAGAAGTTATATTCTCCTGATGTTTAAAACCCAAATCGGTCAAAGTAAGTCAGAGGAAGAGGGGAGATTACCGGCGAGCTTGGGGTTAGCGCCGGGAGGCAGCTCCAGGTACGCCGCCTTCCACCTCCTCCTGCTCGCCTCAGCCTTCCGTGCCAACACAATACATTAGCATCGGACATGAACAAGCCCCAAACCCTAGAGAAAACTCGATCGAGGTTCAGCGAATCACCTGGAGGAGGCGGGCCTCGAGGGCGTTCTCGCGGGCTTCCGACAGCTCGCGTTGGGTCCTGTTGATTTCCACCAGGCGCGCGCGGTCGGATGCGAGCTCCTCGACCCGCGGCACCACCGCCTCGACCCGGTCGTACATGCGCCGCCACTCGGAGCTCCCGGCCTCCCGGGAGGGGGCCTCCGGCGAGGCCGGCCCAGAGCCGCCGCTCATGGAGACGAATGCGCGGATATTCTCCTCGCCCCCCGTGCTAGCAGTGACCCTGGATGCTTGAGCTCAGTGCATGTCTCCGCGACTTGGATCGATGGGAAGCCCGGGAATGGGGAATCCGATGGGGGTGATTAGGGTGATGGGATTCGGGTTTCCGGGACACGATTTGGAGGAGAGAAGTTCATCCATCCATGGCGGCTGGCTGGAAGAGGGGGTGGCGGACTGGTTGGAGAGTTGAAGTATTTTTGGGTGGAAAAGTGACTGGATTATTCCCCACTTTGACTCGTTGACTCCAATTTTTTTTTGAGAAAACATGCCAATACTCTCACCACTATGAATGTACTTATGCACCCTATGAGGACCTTCCAAAGAATTTACCGATGGATCGGGTCTTGAAGTTGATGAAGTCACCGCCTCCCTATCGATGCAACATCGCCTTTCATTGGATTATTCTGTCTTTACGAGACACACAGATGTTAAACCTAGGATTTGAACTCTGGTGAACTAGGGATACAACTGATACGTCAATTTTGCATCACTATTTTGTATCATAATTTACTGTTATTCATTGATATATTTCATATATAGAGATGATACTTATGTTGTTTTCCCTGTTTTTACATGTTTGATGATCATTGAAGAACTTGTTGCCGGAGTCAGAATTCTGCTAGAAAAAGGACCGTCAAGACACCATATTTCTGAAGATCAACAATCCCAGAGAAATACCCAGAAATTCATATATTACAAGAAAACGAATGTAGCCAGAAGGAGGAGTCGAGAGGAGTAGCAGGGTGGGCTCACCACCAGGTGGCGCGGGCCCACCCCTGGTCGCGCCGCCCTGTGGTGAGGCCACCCTGGCCCACTACTGCCATCGCCCCTCGCGTATATGGTCGTCCCCAAAAACCTAAGTCAAGGGGGGATCAGAGATAGACACCGCCGCCTTTTTGGGGCGGAAAACACCGAGAGAGAAAAGCTCTCCGACAGGCAGAAATCTGCCGGGGAAATTTCTTCCCGGAGAGGAGAGATCATCGCCATCATCATCTTCATCGCGTTGGACTTCATCGGGATCATCATCATCAGCAGCACCTTCATCTCCACCATCACCATGCCATCCCGTTGTAACACCTTGGGTTGAATCTTGTCAAATTCTTAGGGAAAACTTTCCCTATGTTGATTACCTTTGTAGTTGATGCTATTGAGTGGAACCATTGAATTAAGGTTTATGTTCGTTATTTACCATTATTTCACCTCTGATCATGATCCATATGATGTCTTGTGAGTAGTTTGTTTAGTTCTTGAGGACATGGGAGAAGTCGAGATGTTAGTAATGAAACTATGCTGAGTAATATTTAATGGTTTGATATTTATGTTGTGGTGTTATTCTACTAGTGGTGTCATATGAACATCGATTACATGATACTTCACCATTTATGGGCCTAGTGGAATACATTGTGTATTTGGCTACTAATTGTGGGATTGTCAGAGCGATAGAAACCTAAACCCCCGTTAGGAAACCATTGCACCAGAGAGTGTAGCATCTCAGAGTTTAAGGCTGTGGTTAGATTTATCTTAATTACTTTCTTGTATTTGCGGATGCTTGCAAGGGGTATAATCACAAGTGTGTATTAGTCCTAGTAAGGGTAGTACGCTAGCACAGGTTTACCCCCATAACACTTATCAAACCAATGAAGATTATTTAGCAGCATGAAGCGAAAGCTCTCGCCAGAAACTCCCGTGTGTCCTCAGGAACGTTTGGTAATCATAAGTTACACAACCGGCTTATCATTTGCTCTAGAAAGGATTGGGCCACTTGCAGCAATTACTATTACTGTCTTTTATTTACTCGTACTTTATTTATTTGCATTACCAAATACCCCTGAAAACCCGTTTGCTAGTATTTATAGTGAATCCTTGATCAAAACCACTTATCAACACCTTCTGCTCCTCGTTGGGTTCAACACTCTAATTTATCGAAAGTACTATGATTCACCCCCTATACTTGTGGGTCATCAAGACTATTTTCTGGCGCCGTTGCCGGGGAGTGAAGCGCTATTGAAGAGTGGAATTGGTACAGGTAACTTTCGCTGTGAGTATTGTTTTTATTTTTGTCTTTTACTTTTGTTTTGCTATGGAGAATTCTCCATTTGGTTCCCTGATACGTCTCAAACGTATCTATAATTTTTGATGCTCCATGCTTGTTTTTACACCATTTGCCTATTGTTTCGTTACACTTAGTGGCACTTTTATGCATTTTCTGGAACTAACCTATTAACAAGCGCCACAGTGCCAGTTTCCTGTTTTCTGCTGTTTTTGTGTTTCAGAAGTGATACACAGGAAATATTCTCGGAATTGGACGAAACAAGTTCCTGAAGTCTTATTTCACGGGGAAGCTTCCAGACATCCGAAGAAGACACGGAAGAGGGCCACGTGGGCCCCACACACACAGGCGGCGCGGCCAGGCCCCTGGCCGCGCCAGCCATGTGTGAGGAGGCCTGATCCCTCCTCTGACATCGCCCCTTCGCCTATAAAGACCCCCCGACGAGAAAAACCTAAGTACCCGATTAGTTTTCCAGAATACATCGCGATCCGCCGCCGCCGTCGACCCGAAGATCGGGAGGGTCCAGAAGCTCTTCCCGGCACCCTGCCGGAGAGGGGAATCGCCACCGGAGGTCTTCTTCATCGCCATGCTTGCCTCCGGAGCGATGAGTGAGTAGTCTACCTTGGACTATGGGTCCATAGCAGTAGCTAGATGGTTGTCTTCTCCACCATGTGCTTCATGTTTAGATCTCATGAGCTGCCCTACATGATTGAGATCCACTACAAATTCACGGTTTGAATAGACTATTTCACACGTACGCCTGCCATGGAACATACTGCACGGCAGCTCACCGGCGAGACTTCCCATGGCGCGCGTAATCGCGTGCGCCGTCGTTGGGTTGAGCAGCCCGCGCTTCTCTTCAAATCTAAAATCAGGAAAAAGACTAAAGAACTCTTTATTTTCCATTAAGCCTAACTAGTGAAAATAAAAACAAGAAACAAAAAGATATAATTGCAGAATCTAAAGGAAATAACTCCGAGCACTCACACAGGAGGATGCGAGTACCTTTTACCTTACCTCCCCGGCAACGGCGCCAGAAAAGAGTTTGATGTCTATGCACTTCTATTCTTGTAGACACTTGTTGGGCCTCCAAGTGCAGAGGTTTGTAGAACAGCAGCAAGTTTCCCTTAAGTGGATCACCCAAGATTTATCGAACTCAGGGAGGTTAGAGGTCAAAGCTATCCCTCTCAAGCAACCCTGCAATTACGATACAGAAAGTCTCTTGTGTCCCCAACACACCCAATACACTTGTCAGATGTATAGGTGCACTAGTTCGGCGAAGAGATAGTGAAATACAAGTGGTATAGATGATTATAAGTAGCAAACGTGATGTGAAATAAATATCGCTGCGAGCAAACAAGTAACAAAATATCAAGTAAATGGTGTGCAATGCTTGGAAACAAGGCCTAGGGATCATACTTTCACTAGTGGACACACTCCCAACAATATAACATGACTGAACAAATAACTTCTCTTTGCTAAGGCACTCTGAATTACTCTCCTATTGAATAACACTAATCATTGTGTAGTGGCTACAGAAGCACCCCTTAAAGTTCATCAAGTACTTGACAAACACCACTCATAGAGATATCCAAATCAGATCACAATTCAAGATAGAAATCATTGCAACTTAAACCAAGTACTAACACGGTGCACACACTGTCAACATTACACCATGAAAGGAGGAATAGATCACTCAAACTATCATAGCAATAATTATTCTCATAATCCACAAGAGATCATAATCATAGCCTAAACCAAGTACCACCATGATGCACGCACTGTCACCGTTACACCATAGCAGGAGGAATAGATTACTTTAATAACATTGCTAGAGTACACAAAATATCTGAATAATAACATGTACTTGTTCAACATGATACAAAGCTCACGATCACATAAAGATCACATCATGGGAGAGAGAGGTGAACCACATAGCTACCGGTAGAGCCCTCAGCCCCGGGGATGAACTACTCCCTCCTCATCATAGGAGACAGCAAGGTTGATGGAGATGGCGGTGAGGTCGATGGAGACGGCGGAGACGGCGATGGAGACCGATGGAGATGGCTCCGGGGGCACTTCCCCGTCCCGGCAGGGTGCCGGAACAGAGACTTCTGTCCCCCGAAATTCGTCGACGGCGGCGGCGGAGCTGCGGAACTGTTTCTGGAAAATTGCCGAATCCCCTAGGGTTTTCCGTCCCGAGGCTTCTTATAGGCGAAGGGGCGATGTCAGAGGAGGGCCAGGGCCTCCTCACACATGGCTGGCGCGGCCAGGGGCCTGGCCGCACCACCTGTGTGTGTGGGGCCCCTGTGGCCCACCTCCTACTCCTCTTCGGATCTGTGGAAGCTTCCGGGTAAAATAAGACTTCAGGATGTGGTTTCGTCCAATTCCGAGAATATTTCCTGTGTATCACTCTGAAACACAAAAACAGCAGAAAACAGGGAACTGGCACTGTGGCAACTCGTTAATAGCTTAGTTCTGGAAAATGCATAAAAGTGCCACTAAGTGTAACGAAACAATAGGCAAATGGTGTAAAAACAAGCATGGAGCATAAAAAATTATAGATACATTTGAGACGTATCAAGGAACATCTAATTTGAGAAGAATATCTCTCAACTTTATGCAAGGAATGAGACTTATGGGATATGGTTTACCTACTGAACATGTGGAAGGCATGGATGCAGATTCTATAGGGAGATACTTCCGATTCATTCATGGATGCAGATGCTTTGTACATGTTTAGTGATGCAGGTGCTTTGTACATGGATGCAGATTCTACAGGAAGATACTTCCAATTTATTTATAGTGCTTTGTCCAATTGGGTGTCAAACTAAGAGGAAACCGATGATGCTTGTTGCAAGGTATTGATCTTGCAAGGTCTGAAAGTTTGGATCACACAAGGTATGAAGAAAACATTTCCTAAATCTCTGGCAATTTCTGTACAGGTACCATGATCAAGTGCTTTGATTTTGAGAGCTTGAGTTTTACATTTCAGAGCTTCAATTTTTTCTTCGAAAATAGCCATTTGTTTGCCTGATGTTGCTACATTAATTGATTTTTTTTCCTTTAGTGTTGGGTGGAAGACCAGTTATTGACCTTTTGAAACTGAAACTGTAAAATATCTCAAATTGTTTATGTACTCGCGCGTAATCGCGTACTCGCGTGCGCCGCCGTTGGGTTGAGCAGCCCGCGCTTCCTTCTAGAATAGTGAAGGACAATCTACTCCGCCGCGTGACCATACGGACGGGACGGCCGACGATCGGTCCAGTCTGAACCCTCGCGGTGCGCGACAACAAACACGTCGCCGCCGCCCCGTACGTGCACTCGCGACAAACTACAGTGGTCGGCAACGCGGGAACGTGCACATCGGACCGTAATGACAACATTTGACCGGTCGCCTCCTCAACGCGCACACGTGTGGTGACCAGTGGCGCCGCTCGTTCACTCTTTCTCTCGGTCTACTCGCAACGCACCCCAACGAGGCCGTGTGGGCCCGCCGTCGCTTTCGTGGGCCATGGCGCTTGTCTCCCGTCAGACCACACCTTTTCTTTCCGGTTTTCTTTACTTTTTATTTGCTTTTCAGGTGCACAACACTTGGAAGATCTTTGAGGTGGGAGCTCTCTTGTCATGTCAACAAGGCTACCGTTGTCTACTGCGACAACGTCTCCGCCGTCTATCTCTCCGCCAACCCCGTTCATCACTGCCGGACGAAACACATCGAGCTTGACATTCACTTTGTTCGCGAACAGGTGGCTCTTGGTCGTATACGTGTTCTACACGTACCCACCTCCCAGCAGTTCGCGGATATCATGACTAAAGGATTACCTACGGCGTCCTTTGAGGAGTTAGTGATTAGACCCCTCCTCTATTTTGTATTGAGGGTATGGAGGCCTCCCATTGTACTATATATATGCGTGCCTTTGCACCAGAGTAATACAAGTCGTGTTATTCTATTCCTCTACAGAGTGGAAATTGGGGCATCAGTCCCGGTTGGTGCCGGACTTTAGTCCTGGTTGCCCATTCGGGACTAACCAACTAGGACTGTGGTGACTTATCTTTTGTCCCGGTTGCTATACGAACCAGGATTAAAGACTTACCACGTGGAAGCGGCCATGCGCTCGTGGACGTAGAATCTTTAGTCTCGGTTCGTGTTACGAACCGGGACTAAAGCCTCCACATGGCAGCCTCCTGCTTTCTCTTTGTTTTTTGGCATTTTAATTGTTATGTTATCCTTTTATTTGTATTTTGCTCCATTCAATTTTTTGGTTCACTTCAAACAAGTTTTCATACATACATATTCATACAATACAACATAGTATACACACCGATACATATATAATATGTCTTGTTTGACAAGCATATATACATGTATATACAACTTGTTTAATTACACACATATGCATGAAAATCACAACTTGTTTAATTACACATATATACAACTTGTCTAATTGAAACTCAAATGGAATTTACACTTTAGGTGTATGACATGGTCAAGCAGAAATTTCGCCAGTTCCTCTTAAATTCCTAATATGCGTTCTATCGGTGAGAGCCGATTCCGCTTTACTTCGAACTACGAAGAAGAAGATCAATATGAATATAAATCATCATAGCAAATATTATGAATGACACTAAACACAATTGATGATAATAAATGAAATTGTCAGTATATTGTTCACTTACTGTTAGAAAATCAATCCCTCCAGTGACCTCCGCGCGAAGGTTCTCGCAAGCGTAGTATGCACATAAATTAGTTCCCGCTGGATACCTTGCACACTTTACGAGAATAGATTTTAATCAATAACATATCAAGATTGATATACTTAATGGTATTTGAAACTGGAATTAAAGGGATGTGCGGACCTAGATCGTACGACTTACCTCGATCGGACGGAAAATCGGCTCATTTTTCCATTCACCTTTTACTATGCGTATAAACCGTTTTCAAACTCTGCCGAGTGCCGAGCAAACATAATCTCACCTACGTCTCGCAAATTCTATCTGCTATTTATTTGGGAAACAACACAAATGCATTGGTGGAGAGTGGGCAGTAGTATATTTGTAAAACTTGAAACATGAGAAGAGGCTTGGATACCTGATCGGAGGGAGTAGCACACATTTTCTTATTCACAAGGAAAAACATGTAAATGTCACTAGGAGCTCAGCTACATGTAGCCAGATTTTTTTTATAAAAATCTTCACTTTGCTTTGAACAAATTTCAAAATTAACCCCAAGCACATATAGTTGTCTTGTGTCTAGGAATTATATTTTTATTGAATTATGTTTTCATGTGCGACCTACCCAAAAATGGCGATGACCAAAAACTAAAGTTATAATACCTACTTAGAGCTACCCGCAAAATAAATAAATAATAATACCTACTTAGAGCTATATTTTTATGTAGACAAAATTACAACATATTTTCAACAAGGATTTACACTCATTAGATTTGCTCCTTGTGACATATTCGTGTTTTTTCAATAACAACTACAACCTAGGATCATTGTCAAATCCATGATTTTGAAGCAGGGTGGTCCACCTTCATAATTTGTCTCTAACACAAATAAGACAATGGCAACATAGCCTATTATAATTTAACAATAGCACTATGATATAGTATTTCTGACATTATTTTTTCTAGTTATACATAGTATGATACAGTATATACCTATGATACTACTATAATCTCTCTCATTATTAATTATAGTGACGCATTAGCTTTTTGCATGTATGAAACGCATGATACTTGTTGATGTGTATAAGTGAATTGCCTAGCCCTTTTTATTAGTTCGAACTTTTGGTTGTGTTGGCTAGCGCATGAGGCTTATCATGGTATCAGAGCATAGGGTCTCAATTTCGAGTCCCGGTATTCGCAAATATTGCTGGTGCCCTCTCCGTCCATGAACAAGGCGTATTGTGCCTACCTCTGAGTTTCACGCGTTGACCTTCTCTTCTCCCTTAATTCGTCACATGTCAGGAGGAGTGTTGATGTGTATAACTGAAAGACCTAGCCCTTTCTATTAGTTTGGACTTTTGGTTGCGTTGGCTAACGCATGAGGCTTAACAATACTAACTATAATACCACTATTGTTACAAGTCTAAGAGAATAGTTGATCCGCTCATGCCAGCAACAAGTTATATTGGTCGGATGGAGTACTACTCGCACACTTAGGTGCTAACCCGGCTTTCCATACAAAGCAGCAAACCAGGTATGTACGGAACTTGTCTAATTAAAAAGTAATCAAATTATTAGATCAAGATTATTTCTAACAGACCAAATAGTAAAAACTGCAACGGATTAGATCTGCCTGGTGAAAACACGGCCCTTACGAGTTACGACGACGCGCTGTGCATGGTCAACACGGTCAGGCGATGTTACTTCGAGGAAGTTGTTTAACAAAGTGGAGCTCTCAAACGGCAAGAGTATACGAGTGTCTACATAAACAGTAGCTAGCCAGCGTAGTGTCCGCCACAACCCATTCCCACAGAAACAGAGCACATACACTCAGAAAGCGAGGCTAGACCAGAGATGAGCGATTCAGTGGAGAGCAAGGTGGCGCTGGCTCGAGATGCAGCAGATGGAGCCGTTGCCAGATGTGATGCAGCCCGGGACGATGCCATACGAGCAGCAGGATCTGTTGTCGCCGCCGGCGACGACGTGGCCCGTCGCGACGAGGCGGCATTGGATGCCGCTCTTAGCTGCGACGCTGCATCTTCGGCGGCCGAAGAGGCTACCGCAAACAATCTTGCGAACTTTGGTGGTGATGCAACCTTTGCCGCTGAACAAGCTCGATCTGCCGCCGCCCGCTGCGATGTCGATGGCGCTGCCGTTGCTGCGTCTCGAGCGGCAAATGCTTTCGCTGACGCCTGCGTCGCGGCGTGTGGCGATGCGGCGGCACTGTCGGTGGCGGCTCGAGGAGCTGCTGACCGCTGTGTTCTCGCACGTGACGATGCCGCAGATGCAGCATTGGTAGCTCAGGAGGCGGCGAATAGAAATGCTGTTGGCCGCTGTCCTTGGCTAAATCCCGAAGCGGTACTATTATCATCGGTCCCTAGATGGTGCCGTGACGTGGCACGGGACAACGCAGCTCGAGAATCTGCCGACGGCCATGAGAAAGCACGCAGGGATGCAGTCGCAGCATCGTTCGCAGCTCGAGAAGCCGGCATCCGCCGTGCTGTATCAGCAGCTTCCATAGCTCGAAAGATTGCATCCCGCTGTGAGGGAGCAGGTGGTGATGGAGTAGCGCCGACCGCTGTGTTGCCGATGCTGCTCTTGACCGTGCCGTGCCGCCTGCCAATGCAGCAGCGCTGAAAGCTAGAGAAGCTGCCGCCAGTTGTGATGCCGCACTGAATCCAGTAGATGCTGATGAAGAATTTGTACACAAGATGCGTGGTTGGCTCATGATGGTGGCCACGCTCTTTGTGAGCACCGCATACCAGGCAGCCATACAACCGCCGGACTGGATGACGTGCTTAAAACCACATGGTGGGAATAAGTATTCGTTCTCATGTGAACTATACAAAGTTTGCATCGTGTTTACTATGTCAATGGCACTGGCGATGCTGGTAGGACTGCTGGCCATTAAAAAAGTACCGCATAGATATCTTCTCCCTATCCTAATTAAAAGTTATGCTGACCATCATCTCCGCTACTACTGCCATCTCCTTCATCGTGGCTATAACGACGACGGAGAAGAGCCTACTGTCTACTACTATAGCCTTTTGGGGATTGTTCACTGTAACTGCATACTTATATTATGGTTTGTCCAGGTAGCTATTTTTTTTAGGCGCAGCTTCTCGGAGGGTTGGCTCTACGTTCGAGCGTTCCGCGTCTGCTCTTTTCATAGCAGTTATGACGTCTTCTCTCCAGCAGTGATGAATGGCTATTCGGTCTTGACGGAGGGTGGTGTTTCATGTTCGAGTTTGGTTGTTCCGGGGTCTTGTGGGCGTTGCCCCGTAGTGTTGACGTAGTGTTGACGTTGTTCCATAGCAGTTATGACGTCTTCTCTCCAGCAGTGATTCGAGACCAAGACCTGAGGCGAGTCCATCGCAAGCATTACAACTGGGTCTCGTAGGAAGTGTTGTCATAATGCTGTTGAACGTTATCTGTTTGCGCGCAAAAAAATTTGAATTCAAAATATATTTGAATAATCTCGATCGAAAAAACTTCTAGATTTATGAGATTTTGTGGTATCCAGATTTTCTGGTGACCTACGTAAAAAACTTTTACCGAGAAAAATACCATGGCAGAGACGCACTCTTTTTAAAAAACTTTTAAAATTTATTTTAATTTTTTAATAAGTTGACAAGTGGGCTCCATATCCATGTCAACACCACTTTCATGTATGCAGCCAACTCAGCCCTTACAAATGGGCCCCATTGGTCTGGAAAACAACAAAAACCCTCTATCAGCTAGGAACCTAGAATAAATGGCATACCCAAGATGTTTGCTAGACAAACCGAGACCGCTCATCAGGTTTAGCAGACTCTTAGCGAACCATCATCGCCATCAGACCGCCAAGCAGTTTCCATTAGGACTTCTCTACTTGTGTTTAAATAAATATATACCGATAAACTAGCGTTGAACACTCTGCCACTATCCAATTCAACAAATATACAACTCATACCCAAAACTAATAGTGGAGAATGTAAATTATTAACATTACATGACAAAATTTATATCGTTAGATATGTCACAAAATATATTTTATATGATCTCTATATAACATCATAATTGTTGATATATAGTTTTCTAAAAATTAGGTTAAACTTTAAATTGTGTTACTTTTCCAAAAATAGATATAAATCTTATTAATTGGAGCCGAGTGAGTACTATCTACATGGTGTCCATGCGTACACCACACTCAATCATACATGGTTTATACATAATAATCGTAGCCATGAAGACCAAAAAAACATGATTGCTGCAAGATCAATACATGAACACAAAAAAATATCTAATTATTGTAGCATCTAGTTGTACTGTCGTTGCAAAGGTACATCAAATATATTGTCAACAAACAAGACCTTGCAGCAAAACGTTTGTCTGCTGAAACTATTCAATTACATTCGAGATGCTAGCAAAAAAATCACCGAGATACTTCCGGTAACAATAATGGAGAACTATTGTAGCCGAAAAAATATTCATATCCAACATCACTATTGACTAATTTTCTTGCCGTGATTCAAACTAGACCATCTAGGAGATAGTCTCTAAAGGTTGATTCAAGGAGGAGAAGGAGGATGGGGAGCGTGGGAGTGGGCGTGAGTTGCACCACATGATCAACTCAGATCCAACGGGTGCACGATGGGTGGATGAGCCGGTAGAATTAGACAATTTTCCCCTTTATTCATATACTTACGTTTACAATGCAGCGGCCGGATGAGGGATGACCCGCGCCATGATTCACACACTTGCCATGGCATACCACGGCTTGGACCCACTAGTACACACACACACATATACGCTACAGTGCCATGCAAAGCACTTTAGGGAAATGATAGTAGTAGTAAAGTAAACTGCAACGTGAAAACATGAAACATACAACATTTTTATCTATTAGTAACAAGCCGGCGGTAAATAGTACTCCTTCCTTCCTCCTGTGAGTAGATCGGCCGTAGAAGAGACGTTCATGCAATGACATAAACCCCAATTGCGTCGAGGAGGTCGCCAGAGCGTCCGAAAAAGCCGACGACCCTACCCCCATCAAGCACGGGGATTTGGAAAGGAGTTCCGTTAGGTGTACCGTATGTTATGGGATCTTTGTCATAGACGGTGGTGATTTTAAGTGACGTTACGATGGTGTTGTCATAAGCTGTACCAAAGGTCCCCGAGATTTCCGTGACGTGGTCAGTAGGGTCGATAGTAATCTGCATCATCAAATTCATGTAGTAAGAGGTAGTATCTAAGCATCTGTTAACCCTAGCTAGCCGTTGAGTTAGGGTATATATATAGATTACCCTAGATAGAGCAATAATCAGTCAAAGCACTAGAGAAAATTAAGAAAAGAAGATTAGCTTCACGCACCGTGCTTTCGGTGTTGAGAGTGCGGCCCCAGGGGCCCTCGGTGTACTCAACATAGTCGCTGCCCACGTAGGTGAAGGAGATCCCGTCAATTCCATCGCCGCTATGGATGGTCACACTAGCCAAGCGGCGGGGCGTCGCCTGGATATTCCTCTCGTCGCCGCCGGCTCCACCCCATGGCCCAATCTTCACAGGCTTGGTCTGGATGAAATGACAAGTATATATACCATCAATCTAATCACTGGAACAGCATAACAAACTAGGATATATACGAGAGGATGAAACATGTAGATGTAGGTACCATTTTGGGTGTGCCTCTTCTCTCTAACCCACGCAAACCAGCTGCAACTTGTATATGGGTTTGGAAGAAGCTTGCACACTCAGAGCTGGATGGCTTTTCATGAGCCGTAGAGAACTTCCTATATATAGGCATGTACCGCACCCACAACTTGCTAGTAGTGCACCATGGATGCGACTAGGCATCTAGCTATGGGCTGATTTTACCGGGTGCTGTGGAAACTGGAAGCAAATACACACTGTATTAGAGACACTTGGAGAAGATTCAAACAATTCAAGAAAACAAATATACATATGCGCGGAGGAGTGGATGCACGTGTAAAGCTAGCCTAACCTAATTAAGAAAAGCAGCTTGATGGATCGATCTTCTTAACACGTGCGTTCCTAGCTAGCCCTTGCCCCTTGGTGACTTGGTCCCGCGCGTAGACTCAGCGATACCCAAACAACAGGGTGAACGATTTTGTGGTTCGGGATCCATCCATCATTCATCAATCGCCTCCTCTCTATCTTTTTTTTGGAAACGCCTCCTCCCTTTAGGCGATTTTTGTTACTCTTCAATCCTATTCTTCGTTTGTTAAGCGCAAGTGTAACTATCTCGCAAAAAAAAGTGCAAGTGTAACTAGTCGGTGAATAGAGTAGGAAAAGTATGAAATGAGCAGGGTCTCACCTACACCCTCTTAACTTTTTTCAGTTTCTCTTTTTTATATCTCTTAAAATGTATAATATATGGACTTAAAACTTTGCGTACCATTGAAACATTACAACTGCAACATGACAAAAATAGTTCAGGATTTTTTTATGCATTTTGAAATGTTTGAATTTTTAAAATTCAAAAGAATTTCTTTTAAATACGTATATATGTAATGTCATAAAAATACCAAAGTATTTTTCCCACATTCTATCTCAAATGTTTTGGTGAACTGCAAAGTTTCAGATTTAAATATCATATGGTGTGAGAGATACAAAAAAGAAAAATTGTTTGTGAGGGGAAAAAAGTACTAGCACGAATCTTGATGCACCTTGGAACAACCCAGATAGAGGGGATAACTAAGATGGTGCTCAGAAAATCTTGTCTCGACATGTTATGTCCGATTACTGCTGTGAGCGAGGCCAATCCGTTAAGAGCAAGCACAATAAGTTTTACTCAGCAATCTCAAAGCAAATCCACATCAGCATAATTCTAGGTTAAGATGAGAGAAAGCAAGAGAGAGAAAGAAGCGGATATTATGCTTCATCTAGCGCGGAGAAAGATCTTATGAGACTGGATCTATCACCTAATAGGATTGAAATACCTGGATGCATGACATCCCAATCACAAAGCACCCAAGCCTCACTTACCGTTCCTTTCAATCCTGGATATGCAAATTCCTAACTTCCGGCTAGGTTCCTGTCTACTTTTCACAAAAAATAAAAAAGATTGGATGGTTGGGTTGCTCAATATAAGAGACAAAACAACCCCACATTAGGGTTTCTCTTAATGCTCTCGTCCATGGAGGCAACGTGACGAGACCTCGCATGCAGCGGCGACACGACAAGACAATACAATACAACACATTCTGCCCACACGACAAGATGGCTACCACATGGCTAAGACAATACAACACATTCTACAAAGAGCCTGGCTATCAATATATACCCCCAATTCAATTTCAATGTTATAGAGATGCTTGTAGTGATGTTCATCCTATTCATCTCATGATGTTCAAATGCGGGTTTACTAGTAGTATCAATAAAACACGGCATAACAAACTTTTCGGAGTACCATCTTTTTCGTGGCATGAAAAATTTAGCATTATTTTTTAAATAAAAGGAATTAGATTTTTTTAAAAAATTACTCCATACTTTGATAACAAACTCTTCCTTTCTTGGATTTGTAAGTACTAGAATTACATAGAAACACAGTACTGTCTACCTCCTATGGGTCGATTAATTTGGGTTCACTGCCTATAGGCTCTATCGAGGCAATTAGATCTACGTGGAGAATGTAATATTGACATGGTGGGCCTCCTTAGATTCAGAGGTAAGAGCATCCATTGTTAGTTTTTGGTACAATTTTATTAATGCATAGTACGCCCTAGAGGGCGGTATTTGAGTGAAAGAAAAATTAATGCATAATTATGTTCTTTTTCTGTCCTATTATCTGGCATGCTAGATTTGGTAATATAATAATAGTTTGTTAAATGTTAGTAAATGCATATGCATCTTTGTTTTTGCTTTTGTATCGACCAGGCCTTTTCTGTTGAACCATGATGAATACACATAGTCTCGGTTTATATTTGCCATTAGTTTCCTTGAAATATGATGCCTATCATGTGTACTTTACAGTAAGTTTGAACATCACTGATGTATCAGCGGGTAGAGCCAGAGGCACAGTCTAGAGCCGAGAGGTATAAGAGAAAAGACATGGTTTCGACTTTGGAGTAAGCGGGATAGAGTGTGTCATCATGGAATAAATAGTATTTCAGTTGATGTTTGTATGTGCCTTTTTTTTGTTATGTGTTTGTGGAGAGGTATTTAGGTATAAGAGACAATTGGCGGGTTGTTACGTTCTATCCATATTGTATCAAACAATGAATTTTTATTAATACACAAAAAAAATTTGTAAAAGAATTTTTTATTATTTTAAAAAGCCCGTAGCAACACGCGGGCATTCAGCTAGTTTAGTATAAATTTTATACTAAATTAATATAAATGATCGGCACTTATTTTCAATGGAAAGGGATAGGCGTCAGTGGGCTGAACCCTGCAAATGGGCCGGATCATAGATGGGCTGGAAAGCTTCGAGAGACACCTAGTAAAACCTCCTCTACGCTAGCTCATCGTCATATAGGTTTCTGAAGAAGCGAACCCCCGCCGCCTCCGGAACATTCTAGAACCCTCTCCCCTCTGCCCCCCTCCCCAGCTCCGGCTTCCGCTCTGCTCGCCTCCCATGGCCGACGCCACCGCCGCCCTCTCAGGTACGTCAGCACGCGCCACCCATCACCAACCTCCCGTCTCCAAAAACCTCCCTCTCGCTCACGCATCTCGCCCCGATTCGCCGCAGCTCGGAGCAAGGTGCAAGGCTTCCTGGAGGCCGCGTGCTCCGGCGACCTCGACGCCCTCAGGAGTACGTCCCCCGCCGACCCGATACCTCAAAGTTTGTCCCGCCAAGCTTGCTCATCTGCTTCCTTTTGCTGTTGCTGCAGAGCTCGGCTCGGCGCTTGACGAGGAAGGGAAGGGCGCGGCGGCCGTGGCCGCCGGCGTACGGGACGCCAACAAGCGCACCGCGCTCCACTTCGCCGCCCGGGAGGGCCGGACCGAGGTCTGCCAGCTCCTCGTCGAGCAGCTCCGCCTCCCCATCGACCCCAAGGACGACGATGGTACCGAACCCTATCCCAACCCCCTTTGCTGACTCGCTGGTGCAGTGCTGCTTGCTTGCTTAATCCTTTTATTCTTCTGATCTGTAACGTGTCTATGAAATTCCAATGAATTTGCAGGTGAAACTCCGCTCATCCATGCGGCGCGGCAGGGCCGGCTGGAGACTGCGGAGTACCTGCTCGACCACGGGGCTGATTCTTCAGTCGCGTCTAATATGGGAGCCACGGCGCTGCATCATGCTGCCGGGATAGGTAATGCTGATGCCCCGTGCGGTGTCAATCGCGACTCATGATGCTGATCGATGATTGTGTATGTTGAAGTGGAGGGAATGTCTGAGCAGAAATGTGTCATTTCGTTTCTTATACAGGACACATAGAGATGATGAAGCTTTTGCTTGGTAAGGGAGTTGATGTCGAATCCGAAAGCGATGCAGGTACTCCCCTTGTTTGGGCTGCTGGGCATGGACAGCAGGACGCGGTCAAACTTTTGCTCGAACACAATGCTAAGGTATTAGGTGATCTATGTGTTCTCTCTGTGAACTCGTTAATCTGAGCTTTCAGTTGTTCAGTCAAATACTCCTTTGTCATGATTTACTCATTAATCAAAGGAGCAAATTGTTTTCAACCATGTAACTTGCTGTAATATCAGTCTTCTGCATCTTCTCAAAGCTTGGAAGAGTGGTTGTTGCTTAGTTTATAACTATGATGATCAGGAAATGCCTGCAGCAATGACTGATTCTCTGAATCACTCTATATGTATTCAGTTTAGTTAGGTGGATTTCGTAACTTCTGTACTGAAGCTAGTTCTTTCTAACCTTTCTGTTGCAGCCAAACAATGAAACTGCCGATGGTATAACATCTCTCTTGTCTGCTGTTGCTGCTGGTTCGCTCCCATGCTTGGAGGTTCTAATTCAGGTACATGATCTAATTGGATGAGTAAGTAAAGGCTTGTTTGCTTTGGTTCATTTTCGTCACTCGGATGCCATGGCTTAGTCTTTTGGTTTATCCATGTTCTGTTTCCTTGTTGGCCTATGTGGTTTATGCCTTGGGAATTCGACAAGCATACACATGAACCGAAGACAATTATATCTTTCTTACTGCAAAATGCAAATCATAATGTGCATACAGCCATACAAGCATACAAAGTCAAAGGAGATCCAAATGTTTTATTCTCTTTATTATAATGTTTTGCATCTGTTTCTTCATTGGTATAATACATGATATTGTTGGATATATTTGTTTACTTATATGCTCATTATCCTCTAATGTCTTTCACGCAATAGTTAACTCAATGATATGCAACATAGGCAGGTGCAAACCCAAATGTCACTGCGGGTGGAGCAACCCCATTGCATATTGCTGCAGATAGCGGAAATCTTGAAATGATCAAATGTTTGCTTCAAGCAGGAGGTGACCCAAACACCTCTGATGATGTAAGTCACCATGTCTGAACACTTCATGTAACTTGCCAAGTGTAGTGATGCTATAATTTATTCTATTTTCAGATTACATGTTTACGTGTATAATCATTGTCACTGTGCATTGCATTTTAGCTGTACTGTACAGTTGTCTTTGCCTGTCTTTTCTATGTAGATCAGAAAATGTGGAAAATAATAACAATGTATCTCTAAACTTATTCTTCTTTGGGTAATACTCCGCTCCAAACTAATTGATGCAGGGTTTGGTCAAATTTGGTGTATCTAGACACATTTCAGTATGTAGGTTCACTCGTTTTGGAAAAAAAGCAGTGACAATTGATTTGCCTACATGTGTTGAATCTAACTGTCGATTGCATTTTCCTTCTTTCTATCCTACAGGATGGATTTAAGCCAATACAGGTTGCTGCATTAAGGGATAACCTTGAAGTCGTGGAACATCTTTTACCATTGACTTCTCCAATCCCAGGTGTTTCGAATTGGACTGTTGACGGAATAGTGGAGTACACATTGTCTAAAATGGCTGAGGAGAAGGTGCCACTTCAATTTATATGTGACTGTTTTACATCCTCTTATGTTCATGCAACCTCTTACATTGCAAATTCTGAATACATTCTACAGGCGCAAGTAAACGAAGCAGCCAGTTCACAGAGACGACAACCAGTTGAGGTGCGTCATACTCATACATAGTTTTGATGACTGCCAGGGAGTTTAACTTTAAATATTGTAGAAGACTTGACAATGTAACTGTTGGACATAACTGAAATTGCTGTGCAGGTTTCACCTGAGGCGAAAAAGAGATCCTTGGAGGCCAAATCCAGGGGTGATGATGCCTTCAGAAGAAAAGACTACCTAGTAGCTGTGGATGCGTATACGCAGGTAGGAATCATTTTTCCTTCTTGAGAGCAACACCGTGGGACAAAAGTAATTCTGAAAGACTAGCACTCTAGCTGTTAAGACATCTAAGTATTGACGTGATCCCGAGCCAACCTCCATCTATCAAGTGTTCTGTAAGTTAGTGGCTTATCATTAATGCATTTCAGGCAATCGAGTTTGACCCGAATGAGGCCGCACTGCATTCGAACAGAAGCCTCTGTTGGTTGCGGGCAGGGCAAGGCGAGCGTGCGCTGGAGGACGCGAGGATGTGCCGGGCACTGAAGCCGGAGTGGGCTAAGGGTTGCTTCAGGGAAGGCGCCGCGCTGCGCCTGCTGCAGGTTTGTCGCTTGCAAAGATGCCTGGAGATCCATTCGATGCCCCTGTTTTTTTTTCTTCATTTTTAGACTGATTTATATAGGTTGACTCAAGAGTTCACTTGTTTTGTGGCAGAGGTTTGAGGAAGCCGCGAATGCCTTCTACGAGGGGGTGCAGCTCGAGCCGGAGAACAAAGAGCTTGTGAACGCGTTCAGGGAGGCAGTGCAAGATGGGAGGAAGTTCCATGGGACGGACAAGCCTGCGAATGGTACACAGTCCGAATGAGATGGACAATTGCCGACTTACCGAAGTTGTGCTAGCTGCTTGGATGAGTTGTCTGTTCAGAATGGCATCGACAATCCCTTCTACTTGTCTGCAGAGTTCGGTTAGAAATTTATAGTTGGGTTTTGCAACTCGATTAGCACTGTATGGTATGAGTATTTTTACCGTGGTTATCCGACAGAGAGAGGGAAATCTGAAGCGAGAATATGTGTATTGTGTCAAGTGATGTTACAAATGACCCGTCACGACTCACGAGGGGGAAGTTCCAGCAGATTTTTCCTTTTCGAAATTACCGTCATTGCTTACTTTGAAATTGCTCATTTTCTTTGCTGTGCGAGTAGATATTACAAATGGCATGTCATGAGCGGATTTTCCCTCTTCAACATTATCACCATCTTTTACTTGAAATTAAAAAATTTCTTTACAAATGGCATGCCATGATAAAACCTTCAGTGGGCCATGTAGATTTGAATATTTGTTTATCTACTAGAAACAAGTGGTGTAAGTTAGTTTTGTTACTTCCCTGTGTTGAAGTCCATGACTATGGGCACACTGTATAGCGTACATTTGACTTAATATTTTGCGACCGACACAGTGGTACAAAATAATGTAAGTATAAGATCATTGCGAGTGTGGTTTCTGTAGGACCTTCAAAATGTGAAATCAGTATTTTGAAGTTTCAAGAAAATCTGCAAAAACAATGTAGATGTAGAAATGTTGTGTTCTACCTACGTGCCAAATTTCAACTCAAAATAGTTTATATCTGGGGCTACACAAAAGTGATAAAATCTGACAGTTTAAGGTTTTGAAAATCTGCACTGTTTTCGACTAAAGATGTCAGATTTTGTCATTTTTCCACAACCTTGAATATAATGTATTTTGCATTGAAAATTTGTATGTTGGTAGAGCACAACATTGTCTAGCTCCAGATATAATTTCAGTTTTGTTAAACTTTAAAGTGCAGTTTTGAATTTTCCAAAAATCAAGCTACGTTTGTGGTTTCTGAGATCATTGCATGATTTCAGAATTAAACGAACCAATCTTTGTGAACTTCCAACATACTCGTATTCAATTACAACAGGTCAAGAAACATATTCAATTATAGAAAAAAGTTTACTGCAGTGTTTTTGGAAGACATATATACATGCTAAATTGTATCTGCCACATCATCGGGAGGAAGACCTGCTTTTGTGGCAGATTAGGGTTGTCGCCAGTAGCGTAGCTAGGATACATCGACGCCCCAGGCCAACCTTATGCCACAATGCAAAATAGTGCCAAATAGTAGTTACTTTGCTACAGTGAACAAATGAATTAAGTGTCACACCTAGGCCATGGCCAGTGTAGCCTAGGGCCTGGTTGTCGCGATGAGCATGGCGAGATGATGGCGGTGTTCCGGTTACCTTCCTTTGTTTTGGGTTCTTTGTAGTTGTAAATGTTGTTCTCCTTATCTCTTTTGTTTGAAGGCTTGTTCTCTTTGAATTTCAAACAAAAATCGGTTAGGCCATGTTAAAAAAAGGACAGGATAAATCACATACTGTATTTTGGCTCGTCTATTGCTAGGTTATCAACGTGGCCTATCTTGGTCGGCACGATTCGACTTGGGCGGTCTCCCTGGGATCTCTCTCCCTGTCCGTCGCCAAGTCTCTCGTCTCGCCGCCGGAAACCCTCGTCGCCTCCGCCTCCGCCTCCGCCTCCGCCTCCGCCTCCGCCTCCGCCGGAACCCGCCCCGGAGCGGCACAGCTCCCCTCCACGTCCCCGCTCTGCCGGATCGCGGTCGCCCCTTCCTCGTCGTCTCGGTAAGGAAGCCCTACCTCTGCTCCAGTCGTACCTCCTTGTTCCCACCGTCTTCCGCACAGCGCAGTCCAGCCCAAGCCGGATCTCTCCTCTCCGAGATCGGCCTCCCTTCCCTTCGGTGCCGTAGGTAGGGATGTCGTGTTGCTGGGGCTGTGACGCTCCATCCAGCGTTCCTTGCGTGCGCCCGTGTATTTTGCAAACAAAATTTGGGGATCGATTTCGGGGAACCAAATTGGCCAATTACTCTACACCGCGCCCTAGGTCTGGCGCCGCCTAGAGGAACGCTGCAAACCGCAGCCAATGAGGCCTAGTCACAGCTCTTGATTCGTGCGAAAAATTCCCAAATAAGGCTAGAAGTTCTCCTCCTAATCGCCGCATCGTGATACACTATATCCTGACTTGTTGCTTTATACGTGCTATTGCAAGCTTCCCACCTTAATTTGCTATGACCAGATGAATATGATTGTACATGTTTCTGTAGGCTTACCTGCTAGATCCTAATACACATGAGAGCAAGATCAGGAACCTAATTCAGACTGACCAGATTAGCTTTGATTTGCTTATCTGCAGTGTTGTCAGCATAAAAGGTGATCCATAGATTGTTTTGTAAGCATGCTGTTGAATCGATGGAAACAACTGTTCTGGCCAATGCTATGTTGTTACTGTCTCCCGTGAAGTTGTCATCAGTTTACTGACTTGTATACATGCTGTGGCAAGCTTCCCACCTTAATTTGCTACAACCAGATGAATATGCTTGTACGTGTTTCTGTAGGCGTACGTGCTAGACCCTAATACACATGAGAACAAGATGAGGAAACTAATTCAGACTGATTACATTAGCTGTGTGATATTTCTTTATCTCTGGAGCTGTGAGGACAAATAGTTGTATCTGCGTAGTGTTAAGAAGTGTTTTCTTGGAGAGAGGATAGTGTTATGAACTAAAGAAGTTGCAGACGGTGGAATTAAATGAAGTTAAGTTAGTCTGTTTGATTAAGGATGTGCTGGCCGGCTATGTAGGTCATGTTAAATCCTTAGAGAACCCCTTCCTGAAAACACAGGGGACATGAACAAGAAAGCCAAGAAGGTAAGGAGAGAGATTGATACGTTCTGCGTTTCTTCTCCACTGTTTTGCCTCCTTCATTTGTTTACACAGCAGATCTCTCTCCGTCTCAAATTAATTGACTCAACTTTGTCTAGATTCATATGTATCTAGATGTGTTTCAGTCTAGATACATATGAATCTACACAAAGTTGAGTCAACTAATTTGGAACAGAGGGAGTACATCATTGTCATCAAACTGAAATTAACATAGCCATGCATGGAAGGTACCTTTAGGATGTACATTGCTCTGAAAACTTATCCAGATCTTTCTCCCGCCTGCATCAATGTCATTAAGCTGCCATTAAAATCCCCGTGTGCGGGGTCTCTTTTGGAGATACGTTGCTGTGTAAGTTCATCCAAATTCATCTATATCCTATCCATCTGCCAGTCCTGTTTGTCCCTGAGGGATTTATTCCTGCTTTGCATTTCCATTGTGGAATTACACTAAAAAGAGTCAGCTTGTTTTTCTACTTTTAGATCCATAAGCCACTGATCGGAATCGGCCAATCGTTTGCTTCTATAATAGCAGCCGCCATGTGAACTAGTTTTTTTGAAAGATGCAAAACGAAGAGCTTTTATTTATATTTTGCACATGTTTATTTATGTCTGTAGAATCTAAAAGTTTGATAATGAAATGTTGTTCATGCTGAACCATGACCTTCTAGCTGGGAAGCATTACAATGGTGGGTGCACAGATGTGTAATGTAGAATCTCCACGAAGAGCAGATGTTTATTGACTCTGTTATCTTACACTGTTACTAGAAGCAGTCAGTTTCTTTTCCAATTCTTAATCCATCCTTACGTGAATCAGTAAGGGCTCGTATTTGCTTTTATGGATATCCTCATTTTGTTGTTACGTTAACTCTGTGTAGAGCCCAGATTTTCATTTTGTTATTACGTTAACTCTGCGTAGAGCCCAGATTTTCAAACTTCTAAAGCACTGCGTGTTCTAGACCTGTGTGATTATGTTGTTGATACAACATTCTGTATAGAGCCCAAACATTCATTTTATTTAACATGCCTGAAACCGTGCTTGTTTGAACCCCCTTAGATCTTGCTGTTAATGACTGACTTTTTCCTCGTGATGGTATTTCAGGATTCTTGTCTGCCATGGGTGAGTACACAATCCAGATAAGCACCAAGCTGATTGACCAGCTCGCCCGCGACGACGAGAAGGTGAAAAGGAAGGTCAGGAAACCCAAGCCTAAGAAGGTCGTGGAGCAGCCAGAACAGCCTCAGGACAATGGCAGCAGGGATCTTCCAAGCGAGCCCAAGAGCAATCCTGCTCCTGGGTGGTCGCTGCCGCCGCCCATGTACCTGCCAGTGACACCTGCTCCTCCACCACCACCGTCGCCTGCAATCCAGGAGGTGGAAGCCATACGCGCCGTGGTGGGGGAGAGCGCGAAGGTGCTGGAGAAGCTGGACAAGCAGGCGGCCGGGATGCAGCAGGAGCTCGCCAGGAGAGCCAAGGAGCTGCACGACAGGGAGTTCAAGCTGCCCTACCAGAACCCCGTGCCGTGCGCCGACGAGAAGGCAGCCTGCCATGAGTGCTACGTGAGCAATGCTGCGCAAGACCCGCTCAAGTGCGCTGAGGCGGTCAAGAGGTTCGAGGCGTGCGTCCGCATGGCCAGGCATAGCGCGACGGTTGTGACGAAGTGAGTGGGTGAGGTGGCAGGCACATGATTTTGCCTTTTCGGGATGGTTTTGAATAACCTGGAATTTTGGTGAGACCTGAAACGCCTTTGCAGATCAATTCTGGTGAGTGTCCTTGGATTTAGGGAGTTCCATGTTACATACTTACATTGTGCTGCAAACTGGAGCATGGATTGCAGGTGCAAATTACGGTGTTTTGATGATTTGCTAGGTAAACTGCCAAATGGTGATCCAGTATTTCACATTTTACTTGTTTTCTGCTATGTCGTGATTTAGCTTTAGCTACAGCATGTTTCTTGTCGCAACTTATCATCAGCCCTTATGTGAACTGCCGGATATCACTTGATATGGGATAGAGACCGAAATATCATGTTTCTTGTCAGGATCCTGACAGCGCCAATGTCTGGCTCCGCCACAAAAACCACTCCAGCATTATCTTGGCTGAACTTGCTACCGTCAGCTTGCGCAGTTGCGCCTGTGGGCTTCTCCTATCATGCCATCTCCAGCATGTGAGAACTGATGCGGTATGTTGACAAACCTGGGATTTCTATTAAGTTACAAATATGAAACTGGACAAAAAATGTTAAAAAACGTGTGATTTTCCAACTTGCTCTTGATCCGACTCTTCAGTTCTCATATAAAAATGACCAAATATGTTGACAAACCCGAGATTTTGCCAACTTGTGTACATAACTTGCATAAGTATTGAATCAGACAATATCACAGTTCAGAAGGTAAAAATCTGAAGTGCAAGAAAACCACAACGACCTTTACATAACATGGTACATTATTTGTAACAAACATAATTCATCCTGCCCTATGGTTCTGAAAGTGAACAAGGAGAATGCTTTTCTTTTTTTACTCAGGAATCATGCTTACAAAACATAAAGAGTGCATTATTTAATTGAGAAAATAACTGCTCTTTAACCTCTATTCTTGTTCTCTCCTTGCTGTAACGTCCCTTGAATTCTCGATTATTCCTTCATCGTGAGGTAGAGGTGAAGTGGAGGTGAATTTGGTAAATTCATTGATGTTGTGGACCAGTGTTGTAAATGCAACCTTAGGCTTGGGGGCTTGGCACATCACCAAATATTTTATTCCTTCCGATCGGAATAGAGTATCAAACAATTATAATATAACTTAGTATAAAATTTGAACTAAGTTATCGATATTTTTTTATTGGAGGGTGTATATCAAAGTTAGCAGCATATCTTACTGATTGCGTAGTAGGTTTTCTCCCGAGTGGTAAGTTGACACACTCACCATGAACAAATCAAGAAACGGGCTTCTGAGCTTCAATCCCTTTACCATCACCTCCTGGACTCGTGTTTTTTGTTTTCCTCCAACATCTTGGATAACATGATACTAAAGACATAAGCCACTCCCGATAGGTCTGTAGGACTCAAAGTCGACCCGTGCCATGTCCCCTACTGAAATTTTTTTATGGAAACAAGTTGCACCTAGTCAATGTCTTTCCAATGCAATATTATTCTGACAAAGAGATGACACAATATTGTCAAAGTACTCTCCGTTGTTTTTGGGTTGGTTCGATCCATACTTCAGAATTTTCGGATTACTTTTGAACCGTTAGGAATTTTCGGATGGGAAAGAGCTAATCATGGGTGCACCTACACAAACACACCCACAAGTTTCCTATTTTTTTTCTGAAACCAAACAGGAAAATAAGAATCTAAGATAAATCATCAGTATAGTACAACACTATACTATGCCACTAAAAATAATCATAGAGAAAACTTATAATATGTGACCTATACAAAAATAATAAGTGGTAAGCAAGTATGTGTAACTATATTTTTTTGTTTCTCTTAGATGACAGCATATTATCCTCAAACTTTATAGGTCAAAATAACTTTTGTAATGCGACCTCTATATTTTTTTCAAAGTGGTTTTACACCAAATAATCTCTAAATGAAGTGGGTGTGTAGGTGTGCCCCTGACTAATAAAACAATTCTCTTTGTGGATAGTTTCTACATGAATAAGTTGAGGAATTTCATTTTTCTTTCTAGCGGATGCACCACACTAACCAATGGTTTGGAAACTGCTGTGGAAATATGTTCTATGCTAGTCTACGTACATTTCAGTATTTTCAAAATTAAAGTTTAAGCCGTGCATAATTTGCAAGAACTTTCTGTACAAAAAACTTGTTGATTTTCAGTAGCATTTTAACGGTATTATCATTTACGTAATTTCAGTAAGCAGTTGAAAAAAGAGAGTTCACAAGATGCAAAGGCTGCTTTCATATGTGCGGTAAAAATTTGATGTACAAAATATTATTCTGCAACCTGTTGCAAAATAGCATCCAACTACATCTCTTCTCTACTAATAATACCGTGATGCGACACGTCGCGCGGTTTTGCAAAAACAACCCTATAAACCTTCTATTCAACCCGCAGTCCTTCACTGGAGAAGGTTGGTCGTTCCTTTTACCCCAGCCCCCCGATGGAAGAAGCGGCCGCTGGCAGATCGGTGAGGGGCAAGGCATTAGCAGCCGGAGAATCAGAGGAGGGAAGTGGCCGGGAGACATCGCCACGCCCTGGGAAAAGAGCAGAGTCAGTCGCGCCTGGATGTTGGAAGGCACCGGGCTCTGAGACCTACGGGCGCATGGCCGTCCATGGCTACGCACGAGCACAAGCCCACGGCAGCGAGGATGAACAGACGAATCATTGACCGACGAGCCACGAGATGGGGATTCAAACACCAGCCAAATTCTTGCGGGTGCGAAAGTGCACGCCAGATCCTCTTCTATTTTCACAGTAATTACTGTGAGTATTATCTTGCTTTTGTTTCTTCAGATTGCTGACACGCCTTAGAGAGATAGAAGCGGACGGGGAAACCTGATTTGGAGGAGAAGCTTCTGCCCGTCCCGAAGCCGACCGGTACCAGGAAGAAGCGCGGTTGCGAGACTTGCATGCCGGAAGAGGGGAAAGCGGGGGATGCAGACTGCAGAGGTGGGGGTGGATTAATCTGGCGGCTCACACTCCATGACGAGGACTTCCGTGTGCTCGACCACCCAGACCACTACACGAGGAGTACAGAGGAGATTTGGGAGCTCGAGGACAACACTGAGTTGGAGGCGAAGCTGTCATGTGGTCAGCTTCCGTTACTCCTCTTGCCGGATCCAGGACAGAGAGGGCCATGCGTGGCTGGGGAAGCCAAAACGCGGTTGGGGATGGGTGGGGTTGGGGGTGGGGGTGGCCGGCGAGGTAGCCGGGCGCACCAAGCCTTGAGAAGAGAGAAGAGGGAGGCGGAGCTGGGGAAGGGAGATGGATCATGCGGCGATGCTGGAGAAGGGAGATGGGGGCGTGGTGCTTGTGAGCAGGTAAATGGAGATGTGGTCAATGACGCTGGTGGATCCAGGCGGCGGGACCGATGGACCATTGCTGTTTAGAGAAATTGAGAGATGGGAGATGTGTTCATGTATTGCTGCTGCTCCATGGGCTGGGCATTTTGGTGAGTCTCGCCTCGTTGCCAGCTTACCTTTGTTCTCGTCGGTTGAGTATATTTCTTTTCATAGTTGTTTTTTTCAAAATAGTTCTGATTTCGTATCTGCTCAGTCTAAGCTAGCAGCACCATACAAGAACTGGTCATTGCGTGGCACAAGATTCAGGTGGAGTAGCATTTCTGCCTTTTCATCGTAACGTCCTTACTGCACTTTTTTCAAAGATAGTCTTGTTTCAGAAGTCTAGAAAACAATTTGCTTTGTTGATTTTTCAGATTTTCGTTGTTTTTTTTATCCTTGTGATCTCCTATAGCAAACTTGAATGAACTGAGGTGTTGCGATGGTGTGAGCAGCAGAGAACAGTATGTCTGAATTCAACTTGGTGGATTCCATCTACTAATACTCTGTACAACCAAATAGCTGAAGTGGCATTTGAGTCCAATTCAATACAATGGCTGATTTGGTATTGAGCTCAATTCAATTCCAAGCCTCCAAATATCGGCATCCAAAGTTATATGCGAGCTGATTCCAATTTCTTGATCACTTGATACTGGACTGATTAGATTTAAGTGATAAATCACAAGTGATGTAGACTTACACCGCTAGCCACTGTGATCTAACACATTATTCGTGCCTTAATAGGCATACATCTAGAAATAAACATGTTTTAATTTCAAAATGTACGCATGTGTTTTCCTTAGTCATTTCAAGTTAATAGTAATGAAATTTATTATTTTACTAAAAATATGTGTTAAACAATTCGTCAATCCGTAGCAACGCACGGGTATTGTGCTAGTATATATAAGATCCTTACAATATCAAAAGTACATGCTTTATCCATGTCATAATTAGTGGATTGTTTACCACGGCTACTTATTATTACAGTACACTCACCGTCTTCATAGTTACTACATGCTCACATTACTTCTCATACCATATTTTCTAAGTAGAAATTTATGTTTGCTTGATTAACCACAAGCCCGAGCCGAGCGTCGACGAAGGTATACCTATCTAGTGTAGGTAATTGACGGGTCGCTGGCGGCACGCCGTCAGTGGCGCGCCGCAGAGGCACTTGTTATGGAGGTAGCTGTACCGGTCGAACCTGGCCATGTTGCCGCCGGCGGGCACCTCGCCGCACAGCCTGTTGAAGCTGACGTTGAACTGCTGGAGGTTGGCGAGGCTCGCCACCTGCGCGGGGATGCCGCCACGGATGCCGTTGTGGCTGAGGTCGACGTAGGTGACGTTCTCCGGGAACTCCACGCCGGAGAGGTCGAAGCGCAGCGCGTTGCGGGACACGTCGACGTGCTGGAGCGACGGCTTCCCCGCGCCGAAGAGGCACGCGGCGTCGCCGGTGAGGCCGTTGCGGGAGAGATCCACGAGCGCGAAGTCGACGGCGGCGAACTCGGCGGGGATGGCGCCGGAGAGGTTGTTGCTGGAGAGCCAGAGGTAGGCCTGGTCGGGGGACTTGGAGAGGAGGAGCGCCGGGATGGCGCCGGAGAGGAGGTTGCGGCGGAGGTTGATGCTGGAGAGGCTGGGGAGGTCGGCGAGGGACGCCGGGATGGCGCCGGTGAGGGAGTTGTAGGAGAGGTCGAGGACGGTGAGCGCGGTTAACGCGCCGAGGAAGGAGGGGACAGGGCCGGACACGCCGGTGTAGGAGATGGTGAGCTGCGAGAGGTTGGAGAGCGCGGCGAGGGAGTCCGGGATGGCGCCCGAGATGGCCGGGAGGTGGTGGAGGGTGAGGGTCTGGAGGAAGGTGAGGTTGGCGATGGCGTCCGGGATGATGCCGGACATGTTGGTGTCCTGGTAGACGCGAAGGCCGACGACGCGGCCGGACTCGGCGTCGCAGTCGACGTCGTACCAGTCGCAGCAGGCGGAGTCGGGTGTCCACGACGCGAAGTGGTACGGGCTGCCGAGGGCGGTGTCGATGGCGACCAGGGCGGCATAGTCGTCGTCGTGGCACTGGTCCGCCGATGCCATGAAGGCAAAGAGGAGGGAAGAGAGCAGGAGGAGATGGAAGGCGCCCATCTTCTTCTCTGTCAAAGTGAGCTCTAATGCTATGTGTGTGTGCTGAACTGGACAACTGGTGATGAGACTAGCTTAGTTACTGAGCTGGTGGCTGATGAGTGAAGTTACATGGTGTTTAGCAGTGTACTTATAGTGTGGTAAAAGTGCAAGTTTGGAGAGGCTGCACTAATTAAGCAAGTGGGGATTAAACATTAGCAAAAGTGCAGCCTAATGGGCAACATAAACGCATGCCTGCCTGGGCAGCGACCCTTCACTCAGTTTAACTCGGTCAGATATTTTTCAAGATACTAGCAAAAATGCAGGCTAATCGTCTCTTTTTACCGACATGGATAGAAATTTGGACGTGGATAATGGGCAGACATCATTATGCATTACTACACTCAGCTAATTAAGTTGGGTAAGATACAGGCTAATCGCCTCTTTTTACCGACAGGGATAGAAATTAAGACATGGATTATGGGCAGGCATCATTAGGCATTGCTACACTAAGCTAAATTGCGTCAGATATTTTCCAAGATACAACTCTCTCTTGTTCACTGAGATGGATAGAAATTAGGACATGGATTATGGGCTAGCATCACTAGGCATTAATACAACATGATATCTACAACGAAGTGGCCTTTCAGCTGATGTATGGACAGATTAACATAATGCAGAATTTGCCTGCCTTGTCACTCCAATTCATTCAGGAATTGTTGGATCATGCGTTCCTAGAACCAGCCCACAACTTGACCAGAGCAACAATAATCTGACAGTTTTGCAAGCAACAAACATGTTCAATCTCACACAAGTTTACTGCTCAATTTGTTCTATTTGTGTCAATATTGATTCCATCTCGCCTATAACCATTTACGAGAACGCTCATAGCCTTGCCTTTATAGTCTGACTAACAAACTAAGTTACATGCCATTTTCAAGTTTTGGTAGAAAAAGAAAACAGTATCAGGGAAACCATCTAAGCTTCTCAACGTGTTTCAGATACTAACTGCGCCAGCTTCCATGATCACTAGGGAACAGTTTATTCTATACAAAAGTGTGCCCGATAGAAAAGAATGAATCCACCCAAAAGTTCAGACGAAATGCAGGTCGGCAAAATTCATAGAAGAAATTAGTGGCCATTCAGTCGCACGGGCAAATGGCATAGGCAGGAAATACCAAAGGAAAATGCTTACGCTCGGGTGAGCAATCGCTTCTCACTACTCAAGCTCAACCATGGCTATGACGGTCTTAAATCCGAGATCCTTGACCATTCCAAGCTTGGAAAGACGAGGAACCCATGATAATGGTTATGGAATTGTCTTCTCTGACGTCGGCAGGCTCTGGTGGGCTGGATTCATAGCCGAAGGTGCCGAACCGGCGAGATCAGTTTGCCATGGACGATGGTGCAAAACTAAGTTTTTTTCATAATTTATGCGATGTTGAATATGTTGGTTAACATTGTAATAGAATTTTATGAGTTTTATTGTTATATGTGAGATCTTGCAATGTTTTCTAGGCATTTGTGACAAGTTGTGTTCTCTTGGATTTTTTGATGTTGCAAATTGAGTACAAAATGTCTGCACACACATGAATTTTTTCCAATTTTTGTTAACATAGTTGGTGAGGTTCGTTGCAAATTAATCTTTAGCAAAAATTTTGCTGCGTAACATCTCTATTTCTATGAACACATGGTTTTTTTCGTTGTAGTTGATTATGATTTTGGTTAAAATAGATGATATTTTTTTGTTGGAGATCAATGTTTAGCAAAAAAATTGTTGCTTAACCACATGGTTTTTGTTGTAAAAGTTTATGTTTTTTGTTCAAATTATTTTTGTTTTTTGGTGTAAATCCATCTACATAAAAATACTGTCACCTAACTACTTATAACATTAATTTTTTAAATGTTGCACATTTATTGTTGTAATATTATAATTTTCTGTGTATGTGGGAGTTATATCTTTTTGTCACAACACTCTCTGTCCTAGGGGTAAATCACTAGGTGGGGTATTTTCTATAAATATCTTTAAGATGAGGGCCAAAACGATATATATTTTTTAATGGAGAAGCTTGGCAGGGAGGTTGATTTATCAAAAACTGAGGAAAAATGCGAAACTAATTTAGGCTCGTTGTGGACTTTGGATTGTGATCAACCTGACAGTGGATAACTAATATTTGGCTCATGCATCGGACGGCACCACCTAGCACATGCCAACACAAAACCCTGCAATTTTTCCTATGAATATTCCTACTCTATTGTACTACTACTCTAGCTGAGCGTCTAGCCACGCCGTGAAGGCTCTTTTTGGCAGGAAGCGTTTCTTAACACCCTGTCCTCTTCCTACCTGTAGGACAAGGGAGGAGCTTAATTAGATCTAAGAAAATCAAGTGTGGTTAGTCAGGGGAGATGGTAGGATGAGGTTCCCGCTAGCCAGACTCGTATACAACAATCCCAAACCGATGAAATTGGGGTTGCCATGTACAATATATAATACTCCCTCCGATAGAAAATAAGTGTCGGTGAATTTGTACTAACTCAGTATAAAGTTTATACTAAATCAGCGACACTTATTTCTGATCAAAAGAAAAGGCTATTTTCTCTCGGATTTTTCAATGCTACAAGGGTTCTCTCGACATGCTGCAAACCATCATGTAACCGTGCTGCTGTACACGTCCACGAGGGCGAGTGGAACAAAGGCTTTTCACACGGATGGAAAAAGAGAAAACGAAGACGGTCACCTCGATGGGCCGCCGCATAGAAAAGCCCACCACAGTTTCGTCGAGGTCCAGCCCAACACACACAAGCGACACGCCGACGGCCGATCCATCCAAGACCACTTCTCCTTCTCCTGCTGCTTTCCTCTCTAAACCATCCCCAGCGCCGCCGTCGTGTCCGCAGCATCTCCCTCCTCCTCCTCCTCCTCCTCCACGCGCCGCCGGCTCTCCCCTCCGATCCATCCGTCATCCAGCCAGGTACGTCCTCTCTCCTCTCGGTTTCTCCGCAGTTGAAGGCCACCTCGTCGTAGAAGTAGAACCATAGCGCTCGCTTTCCGATTCCAGTCCCCGATCCCGGTCCCGGTGCAGGGCGGCGCCACCGCAGGGATTCAGAATTATCCAGTTACTACGAGTAGTATAGTTGATCGGTTCCCGTCCTGTGTCGTTTGCGTCAGGTTTCAGTTCCGTAGCATACAGGGGAGGAAGCAAATGGCTCTTACCGCTTTAAATCGTGGCATCCGGGCACTGTGCAAGGGTCAGACAATGTGGGTAGATAAATCCATACCCCAAGATTTCTTGACCGGTCCTCTGCCCTTGGTCAGATTGTAGTCACTGCATGAAAGCTGCACACAAATGCATGACCTGGTCGGCCGAACAAGCATGCACACCTCAAAATCCAGATCCTAAAAGATTTTTGCTATCTCTTGGGTTTTGATTGATTAACATGGCTGAACATATATGTATGACCAATGTAAGTTCGGTACCATATCTACACATGGTCGAGCCTTGCGGATTTAGCTTCGTAATGGCATATTTCAGGTAGGAGTATTGGTATCTTATTTCCAAATGTTCTGTGATCCAACTACAACTTATATGTAGTCGATCCATTCCCATGCTGTGTTGCCATGCAGCGTCACATCGCAGGATACGAAGTAAATAATTCTGCCACTTATAATTGTGTGTCAGGTTTCAGTTTCAGACTAGCATCAGCCGTTGGGGGTTTGTGCAGTCTCTAAGCTTCCAAAGAAATCTTATTAATCATGTTGTATGCAATCTAGCAACCGTGGAAGAACAATTTTCTGAGCTCTTGATAATATATATTTTCCTTTCAGTATGTTGGTGTGACAGAATGACAATGATCAGTGCTTCGTGAGCAGTGTGTATACGATTTTTTTTTTTGCAACTTGCATGTGCTCTGTTCAAAGGGAACTTCTCTTATCCATTTGTAACTTGTGCATGACTGGGCTGCTGCATCTTTTCATAATAACTTTGCTCAACAAATCTCATGCGTGGATGTGGAATAGCTTTGCAACAACATTTTCCTACTTCATTTCTTTTAGCTTGAATGTATCCTTCTTGCTGTCAAGTTGTTAACAAACAAAACAGACAGACCTCGTGAGATAGGTTATTGTTCAGGTTCGACAATACAGCACTTGTTAAGAGTGCCCTGTACAGATGAAAGTTTTACTCCCTCCGTTTCAAAATATAAGATGTTTTAGGTTTGTGAAGCAAATGTATCTAAACACGTTTTAGTGTGTATATTCGAGTGAACCTACACACTAAAAGATGTCTAAATACATTTGTTTCACAAAGCTAAAACATCTTATATTTTGAAACGGAGGTAGTATATTGCTATATTTTGCATTAAGAAATTAGTTCAAGATATATCAAATATGTTTGCAGAAAACAGTGTTTGCTTATTTCCACATCTTTTAGATAGAATGGATTCCTCTCTCTGGGATCAACAACTCCCAACACTACTTTTCCACTCTGAAGTTGCTAACAGCCAGATATACCTCGTGAGATAGGTGATTGTTCGGGTTCGATATTCTAGTACTTTTAGACTGTACTTGACAGATCAAAGCTGTCTCAGCAGTACCTGTTTTGCTATACAAACAATATTCGTTTCAGCTGGAGAGTCTATTCACATGTCGAATTGTTTTGCAACAATTTTTTCTTATTTTCACATCTCTTAAGCTTGAATCAGATTAGCGTATCCATGTTGCCAACAAGTCCCCAGCACTATTTTCCATTATGAAGTTTCCATCAAGCGAGCATACTTTGTGATTGTTCAGGCTTGATATTCTATTGTTTCTTAGAGTGCTCTGTACAGATAAAAGCTGTCCCAGTAGTTCCTGGTTCGGTGTGCAGACAATATTTTGTTTAGCTTGAGAGGCTGTTCAGCAGTAACCCATGATTTTTCTTACTAGAAAATATAAATCGCAAATTGCTGCAGAACTACTAATTGTGAAATTGTATAAATACTAGGGGAGTTGGGTCAGAGAAGGATCCTAAGGCCTTAGATCTCTATATTGTCCCATGCAATGCGCAATTTCAGAACTTCACATAGATTGCATGTTGGATTAACATCAACATGTCTTGACTTGTCATGAAATTTTCACGCTGCCCTATGGTTAAGCCTCTACGCTGTCTTAATTGTGTAACCGCTGGGGGACTCTGGCCAGAGAAGTATGTTGGAATCCTACGCTTAAATCTCTATATTTCGAACACTGTTCCTGTAATGTCCAGTTCCTGTTGCTATGTTGCATCATGTAGTGATCTCTGCATGTAATCTTTTCCATATTTTTGCCCTGCAAGTGAATCTGGTACCAGCAATGATACCACCTGTCTTGATTTATCACACTGATAACATCTTCCATCTTTGCGCCCTGCAGCAGCACCGAGCCGAGCCGCTAGAGATGTCAGGATTCAGCGCCCTAGCGCCCAAGACCAAGAACCTGGTAGTGGCTGGTGGGCTGACGGGGTTCGTCTTTGGTGTCTACTACTACACCATGCACGCAGTTGGTGGCACGGATGAGCTCCAGGTTGCCATCGACAAGTTTGAGGACCTGAAGAAGAAGGACGCTGCCGAAACCGCCGCAGCTGCCGCGACAAACCCCTCTGCCCCAGGATCATCATAAGATGCTATAATTCTCCCCTATGTAGTCTGTACCGAGCTTTACATCTGTAGAAGTTAGTATTCCCTCATAAGCTGCCCAGGAATTATGCTTCTGTATGATAAGAACAGTAACGGTGGGTAGCAGTGTCGGACAGAGATGGAAGCTTCCGTTTTCGAAATCGATGTATTCTGGAGAAATGTTTTGGTGTGCTAGCTGATCAATGGTGGCTGAAATTTCTCACAGTTGGCCATTTTCTTTCTTCATATCCAAGAAATAATTACTACTATTTGTATATATCATATCGACCTAGTGTCTGAATAAATGCTTTTTTCCTTGCTAGCCAAGAAAGCCATGGTGCAATTAAAGAGCCTTTTGGGTACGTAATCAAATTCGACTGGCTGTTTTTATTCCTCGAAGCGTCGTGCTGTGCTATTGAGGCATGTTTTACCTATTTTGCCCTGCCCGTCCGAGTCCCATCCTGGGCGTCCGTCTAAACCCCAACGGCTATCAGAAACCCCACGCGAATGGCACTCGCGTGAATAAGTTGCCCTAGCGGGGGTAGATTCGGAAACCAAGTTTTCGTTTGGAAGGAGTTGGCCTCCGATACGGGTTTGGGAAGGTAGAAAATATAAACGAGATTCTGTTTCCGGTTTTATCAGATGTTGTTATTATTTTAGCGGCCGGACAAAGAAACAAGCAGACGGGCGGCGAAGAATCGAAACAGCGGAGCGGAATCGCCATCGTCACGAATCTCGCCGGCGCCGCCACCGCCGCCGCCTTGAAGTTCCGGTGCTCGCTCGCTCGCGTCCACACAGCAAGGCAGGAGGCTCAGCCTTCGGTTGGGCGCCATGGTGCTCGGCAACATCGCCGTCCTCCTCGGCACCGGTCAGTACCATCTGTTCTACACTATCGCCGGCCTTCCCTAGCTGAACGAGCTCTCTCGCGCGACTCGATCGGGTGGCCGTTCGGAATCTCTTTCTGCCTGATGATGATGGTGCTGGCAGGGGTTTAGTTACCAACCTTCGTGCTTAGGGTTTTAGCAACCTTTGTATTCTCGAGACTAGATTAGCCATCCCTCTACAGACTTGTTGTATCTACGAACAATAATCTGAACCGCGGATTGGATTCAGGCGAGTATAACGGTCTGTGATTTTCTTGGTTGTTCGCAGGGTATCTCTGGAATCGAATTGCCGGCGACGACGTGAAGAGCGTCCCCATCATCGGGGACGCGCTCGCCACCGCGGCCAACGTACCCACCTTACAAATATTTTTACACTCTCGTGTGATATGCATTGCCGAGGCACAATCGCTGTAACTCTGTATTCGTTTGCCTGCTTCCTGCAGTTTGCCAAGGTCGTCGCAAAGGACGGCAAGGACACGTCATCGCCGTCGAGCAGCGGCGGCGACCAGCTTATGATTCAGGTTCGTGGACGTGTTTTTTTGTTGTTGTCGTGGATGGACGGCGAAAGATGCTGTTGAAGTGATGCTCACTGGTGTTTGTGCGCTGCTGAAAAATTTCAGGTCAGTAGCCTCAGGGAGGAGATTAGGCGAGCTATGCGCGAGCGGGAGCAAGATGTCACTGTTATCGGTAATGGCTCAGGTCAGCGATATATTTCTATGCCTTGCCTTGCGGATAGTACAATTCGGTTGGTTTTTAGTCACAGCACACATATTTTACGGTCCAGATTGTTGACTTGCGAGTGAAATATAGAGCTTACACACTGCACGTTTTCTTAGCTACGACTTGTGCGTGAAATAGAGCTTTTACAAACACATTCTTTACACGCTGCAATTTTTTTGGTTACGACTTGTGAGTGAAAGAGAGCTTTTACAAAACAGTTTATTTTTTTGAAATATTCACAAACGCATAATTCACGCTGAATAAGTTTGGTTGGAGATGAGATGAGAGTTATACATGTGACAGTGCTGACCTGTCCAAACTGGAGCCCTGGATGTTTCAATTACCTTTCATTGTTTCAGATTCTAGTGTTTTTCTTCTAAACCAAATCAATTTATGCAAATATCTTGTTTTGGACCTAATCCGCTGTTTCATCACGTGCACATTTGTTTTGGTTTCTCTTTCTTTACGGTTCTGATTGGAATATGTGAATGATAATCTGCCTTCTTCTTTTTTTCCAGGCTCTGGTGCATATACTATAACATTAGTTGTTGTTGCTGGGCTTGTGGGCTATGCATATATTAGGTGGAAGGTAAACTCTGGTTCTATTTTTTTAGGATAAAACTCTGATCCTTTTACGCGATGAAAGAGTACACAACATGGAGGATGGAATACCATCCTAGATTATTATAGTTGTAGCTTTTGTATATTATGCCATTCTAGTTCTCAAGTCATATCTACAACTGAAAATTAGGACAACCGTCTCTACTTACCTATCAATGTCAGTTATCTAAAGTTCGTGCATAAATTTACAGGGCTGGAAGATTAGTGACATGTTGTGGGTCACGAAGCGCGGTCTCAATGATGCCTGCAATGTGGTCGGAAACCAATTGAATGAAGTTTCCGAAACCGTCCATGTGATTAATTCTTTTTCCCTGACTATTGTGCTTTAAACTACACTCCACCAGTACTGCCTTATACTCCCAATTTCATTTTTCTGTCTTACAAGAACATCATGCATATCTGGCTTTCATTGTTCAGGTCACGAAGAAACATCTAGCAGGAAGGATTGACCGCGTAGATGCAACTATAGATGAAACTCAAGAGATAATTGAAGGGACAAGGGATGAGGTTGGAATATTCGTGCCACATTAGTTTTCTGTTTTTGGCTCTAATGCATTTAAATTTAAATTTAAATGACAATGTTTAATTTTACTGTCTTGTAGGTCGCAGTCATCCATGTAAATCTCAGCAGTTTCCAAAAGGAGCTACAAGAAGTTAACCGCACAGTTGAAATATGGGTAGGTTCCTTCTACAACAACACGTTTGTACCTTATTATTTATAGGAGCTAAATATCACTCACAGGTGCACTCATTTATCTTGCACATGCAGGGTTCAAGGCTTTGCAGTATTGAAGACACCCAGGATCGTACTGTACGTGCAACTGAAGCCCTGGTTGGGTTCGGGCAACAAATGGAACATGGCCAGAATGGCAATTTTCGTCAGGTAAGTCGGCTTAACCTACGCGATTGCTTGTTGGCATGTTGCTTGCCTTGACCACTGTACTCCTAGATTCTTACTCTGACGAGATATTTTGAATTTTCTAGACCGCATCGTTTGTTCCAGCTCTAGGATCATCTTCTGAGAGAATCGTTAGAAGGGTAAGGTCTCTGTCCTGCTCCAGCTTTAATACTGTTTTAATCCTTATTCCTCATTGTTTACTGTGATTTATGTGTTTCTTACTCCTGCATGTTACTTCCCTGCAGCTACCACCTCCTCCTCCGTTAGCGCTGCAAACCGTCTCATCAGCAGCTAAATCAACGCCTACCGTAGATGAAACCCAGGTATGGTTTCAGTTTAACCATAACATTGTAACGATATCATATTGTTGTATTCTCTACATTCACTTTTGCTTATACATACTAAGTTACTCTGCTGCTTTGTGGATGTTTTTAATTTGGTTCTCTTTACATTCCAGGAAAACCGCAGGGCACTTCCACCAATTGAAGGAAGCAAAAGGTGGAAACTACCTGGGCTTGGCTTTCTGACGAGTGCATCTAATGTATGAGATGACACAGGACATATACATGGATTGAAGAGACCGGGGAATACCCCTTTTCATACGAGTTAAATGCAGAACGAGAGGCTCATTTTTGTAGACATAATTATCTAGATTTTTTTCGAAATGGACATAATTATCTAGATAAAAGCTAGATTTGCAACTTATGTTAAAACGTGTAGTTACGTCTGACCTTGTATTGCTCTTGCGGTTGCGACATTATATAGCTGTTGGGAAATCGATGATGCAAACCAGAAGACACCGGTGGCCACGGTCTGCGAAGCAGATCATTGCCACGGAGAATAAAACACCAGAAAGGGCCTGAATGACGCCCCATGTCCGACCAGAAAATACAGGGAACACTTCAAAATTTTCTTTGATGAACACTGTATAAATATAACACGTGTAAAGGTGCTTATCCTTGATTGATGTAATCTAATCTTTAACGTTGATTTGATTCTTAAACGGATGCAATAGTTGTGCGCAGCTGTTCACTCTATTTAACATCCAATGCAGAGGCAGGGGCCTACCCGTTTCGAAAAAGAACTCCATTTAACATCCAAAGAAGATTTAGGAGAGATTTAAAATAGCAAACCATAGACACAATAATTCTCTCATAAAACGATATTTGTGATTTAGGGATTACACACTAATCATGCAACTACTCTGACATGATGCGGCAACAGGAGGAAGACCATTTGCTATCACCATTTCCCATTTGTGTCACACTTTCTCTGGTGCGACATCGTAGGTTTCTTTTCTATGATACGCTTTTCCAGAGACCCTGACAGAGAGCAAAGAATTAGCTATGAGTCAAATTTCATTTCACGGGTCTTATCTTTCACGTGGACTTATGTTCACTTTAGTTCTTCTATTCCTTGACAACTGGTGAATTTAAATTTAGATCATTCAAGAGTAACCTATTAGCAAATGGGATTCCTGTTCAACTACTCAATCACACATTTAGAAACTTCTCGTCATTCTTTTTATGTGAGTCCTCTTCACACAACACTTATGTTCACTTTACATTTTGGTAACAGATCGGGAACAAAATGTTCAAATAGAATGGTTGATCATATTATTCTGTCTTCTAATCACATGCATGGTAAACAGTTCTTGCATGACTTATGCAACCCATGCATATCCCCCATGCTCACAAGTCCATAAAAAAAAATTATACATGTAGAAGTTCTATATATACCCCCACCATAGGATGTCTGAGTGTTTTATGAGTTCATATGTGCTAACTCTTTAGCTTCGGCCTATCTTAGATATTGGAAGAAAACAAAAAGATTATCGTAAGTTTAAATTTGGCTCTCCTTGCATTCTAGCCATGCCCTCGAGTGAAGGAAGCATGAGGGCAACTTTTCCCAATTAGATAGAGCAGACCTAGGGCAACTTTCTCCAATTAGAACTTCTGTGTTTGTTTATTTTCGCCACAAAAGGCTAGCCTCCGCGTCATAAATACTGCATCTATGAACAACATTCTGCTCTTGAACCTTTAGTAAGAAAAACACCCATGGCTTATATTCAAGCGAGTAAGAATTCAAACCCATGGCACACCATCATGGGCAGACAAGTTTCCACCAGCCTATCATTTTATGACACTACACGCGGGCTCCACTCCAGCTATTGCCATTTTCTCCATGCTCAAGGAGATCACCCCTGAAAATTGTGGGAACAACTTCACCTCTTTTCAGGACCTGCTCATTAATCTTTCTGGAGGGCCTATTAAACTGATGCAAATTAGTACAAGGGGTAAAAAGCTTCTGGTAGATCACTTTGTTAATAGGCTTTCTGCAATTGTAACTTAGAATGCCACTCGACTATAACCAGCAAAATCACGTAGAAGCTGGCCTTTGATCAGCTCGCTATCCCAAGTCAAGTTCAGTTCCCTGGAGTCCCTTCTTCATCTCCTGAAGCCCAGCCTACCGTCTTCAAACGTTTCTGCAACAGACGTGGTGTCCTCATCACTTATCGGCATCGCAGACGTCATGGTGTTCTGGTGTCACTCCGAAGTCTAGAAGAAGCCCTCGCATTGGTTGTCCCGCTAATGGTTACAGACATATCTGCTGAGAGTTCTCTGAAGTTGTGTGCTCGGCAACCCACTCTTTTTAAGAAAAGCATCCCCAACCTGAAGAGTCTGGCTGATTCCGAGTCTACTGAGCTACTCCCTCCGATCGGAAATAACTGTTGGGGATATAGTACAAACTTTGTACTAAGCTAGTACAAAATTACCGACAGTTATTTCTGATCGGAGGGAGTAGCTTTTATCCCAGATGTTTCTCCTCTTCACCACGAGTCTGCATCTTACCTGTCGGTCGATACCCTGCCTGCCTTGGGGACTAGTTTCTGTGGCATCCCTCCTGAGGAGACTGCGGATGATCAGCTACTGCGTCTGATTGTGCCCAATGAAGATGTGGATTATGGACTAAGGAAGAAGCCCGCTAGTGCTGGCATGCGTGTGTTCATGCTGGTGTCCTTTTCCTTTTGCTGAAGTACCCACCCTTGCCCTCATGGTTCTAGCTACCCTTTTATTTACCACGATGTAACGAACCTTGTAAGGGAAACATTTCCCTTTTTATTTTGCTTCTGGCCGGCCATGTTTGGCTCCGTGTTTTACTCCTACCGTAGTCTGACCCTGGCTGCCAACCTAAGTTGTTGCTGGGCACAACTCTTTCACTTCATGTACACTCCGTTTAACCATGAATAACAAAGTCAACTGGTTGATCCTCGACTGGAACATCCGCTCGGTATAGGTTGTGAAAACAAACATGATGCGATTAGAGATAAATATTGACGAATTAAACTGCTCCATCATTCGCATCCAAGAAACCAAGAGGCAAACGTTTGATCATTTCTACATTAAAAAATTCGCACCTCAAAGGTTCGATCATTTTTCCTACTACCCATCCCCTTGTTACTCTGGAGTTATTGTCACCATTTGGAATGGTGCCCTCTTCCAGAGTCTCACATGCCTAGGATATGGAGTCTCACATGCACCGTGCGCGTGTCTCCCGCTGCTACAAATTCTCCACCAGAGTCATGCATGATACAGCGTGCACGAGGAGCTCCAGCGTGCATGATACAGCGTGCATGATACAAAATTAGAGATCCCGAATGATGAGCTTTGGCTTCTTGCGGGTGACTTTAACTTCTATAAATCTGATGAAAATGGAAACAAAGAAGGTGGTAACCTGGATATGGTTATTTTCAGCAATTTCATCAACTCGCACGAGCTGGTTGAAATCCCCATCTCGGGTTGTGCTTTTACTTGGAGTAATATGCAGGAGAACCCTCTTTTCACTACAGCAGGACCCCCCCTTCAGCAACGCATTGATGCATTGCTGAATATCCATATAAGTGTTGCTAAGGCCTACACCAACGGATCTAATATGCGTTGCCGTTGGTGGCGTTGCAAGGGTCTACAACAGCGCATATACATGCGTTGGTAACATATGCAAAAAAGCGTTGTGAGATAGCAACATATATAGCTAAAGTCCAACAACACATATCATGCGTTGGTGCCCTGAGTGAATGGGGTTTAATTCGCCATACAGATCAGTGGATCGCTTAGAAGGGTTGTCACGTAGTATGAACAATTAATGATATTTACATATTGAAAATAGAGATTATTTGGTCATTGCCAATAGTGCATAGGAGCTGCTACGTAGTGAATAGAAAGATACGTTATATTAAATGAACTCCGTTATATTACAAAGAACATGATCCAAAGAATATATATTTTGTCACGTACATTGACTATGAAAGTAACATTCTAAGGCATAATGTAAAACTATCTTGTCGTAGCAACATCCTCATCCTTGCTATCAACATCTCGATCCCAAGCATCATCCATTTATTTTAGAAATCTACAACCACAGAAGATAAATCAATAATATATGATTAGAGAGAGCTAATAAGTTAATAAATGTTTAGTGGATCAACATAAAAAGGTTTATATAAATTTTCCTCCTACATACATCACAAATAATTTAGACCTTTTAGAGTGGTCCTATAAACTAATTGAATTTTGCTAATGTAGAATCAACAAGCACTACCAAGAATTCATTTCCATGTGCTAGCGCCCTAAAAAATATTTGGATTGCTACTTATGGTGTAACAAGAGAATATATATTTTAGATTATTCAAGCTCTTCAAAAATAATCTAGTTCCAACCTATTGCATACTTTATGTATATAAATGGCATCCTGTTCCTTGGTTGCATGATCCTATCATTAATTAGTGTTTTTCTACTACTCCATGATATAATTAATGCAACCATGCACTGCCATCAGATTATTTTGTTTGCTAACTGAAAACCAAATAGGAGCAAAATCTTGTTACTTAAATGACTTCAAATTTATTATAAGCCTTCCTAAAGATGAATACCTATGTATATATTTGACCCAAATAATCGTATAATACTGAAATAGATATTAGTACATGTATGGAATAATGGAAAAGTTCTTTTAGTTTGGCTTCTCTACTCCTAGCATAGTATTCTTGACCTGATTAGGATTCAGAACTAGCTCTAGCCCATGTACATGTCCAAGCTTCTCTATTCCTAGTATTGTATTCAAGACATTTGATTACAGGTGTCCGCAAAATTTGACTTCTGCGCTACATCTATACAAATCATCCTAAATACATGTACAGTATGAGTAATAAAAGAGGGGGAAAATTGCAGAAGTCAATAGTACTTACGCACAGATATGTAGGCATGTGTTGGCATCGCATAATCCATGTTTCTGCAGTTCTGCAATAGCTATTTGCTCATTGATCTTTCAGGAAGATGAATACCACTGACATACAAAGCCACAAGAGCAAATTATGCTCCCGAACAATTACCTGTGCAAAGTAGTTCAATAAATTTCTTCAGTCTGCAAATGCGTAACCACATGCCTGGAACTGATACGGATGAAATTTTGGTACTCTGAAAATTGATAAAAGCCGCTCACATGAAAAGGCACAATTAAGGTTTGCGAAATTATAGGATCGTAAGTCATACCAGTATCAACACTTAGAAAGGCGGACCCATCTATGAAATACTAGTAGTGCACAGACTGCCTGTAGTTCACACTTGGAATAAATAAATCCCATGATTAGAGGTAGAAGTTCCGACATTACACGTACAACATTAGAAGAGGACCAAAGGCGCTTGTGGCAGAAATTCAGACATATACGTGCGTGCAAAATCCTTGTTCACCTAGCTGTCAAAAAGATGACATCAGTGATTATCTACACCGCTGAATCACACATACTAAGAAATTCCAACAAAGAGGAAAATAATTAAAATATTTGGGAGGCAGGGAGCACTACTTCACGGTGGCGTGACCGGTGAGTGTTTGAGGAGCTGCCGCTGAGTGGCCGTAGTGGTCTAGTGAAGGACCGACCTACAACACAAGAATCCAGAACGCTCTAGGCTGCACATAAACCAGATTCGTGGAAAACTGATGAACATGTCAAGTGAGCCTGCAAATTTCGAGAAGTTCTAGGGATCTTAGATAGCCGATCGAATATATTACCACACGCTCTAGTGAGATTGCGATTGAAACCAAACCATCATCATCAGGTTCCTTCCGACATCAACAGGAATTATCTGCGGCTAGTCGTGGTGCTGGAGGTGGCGGCGGCGGCACAGTTAGATCGATGGGAGGGGAGAGTCCTGAAGGTAGAGGTGTGGAGCGATATCTGAGGATGGATTTGTTTTCTCGTATGCGATTAGGTTAAGGGGACTAGGGGAGTTACAAGCCACCCCTTTATCTGCTGAACGTGCGCATGGAGTGTTTTTTTCTCAACAGAAAGGCGTGGAGACTAGAGGGCGTGGGGAGTTGGATACGCCACAACGCATAGTTTCTATCGTTGGAAGGCATGCGTTGGTATATGGGGGTATATGTTGTAGTGTTTGGAGCAATTAGATTGGTTTTTTTCATCGGCTATCTAGACTTCAACTTTCCCAAACAATGAGATAAAACCCATGTCCCGCAAAACTTTTTACCATGTCCCTCCCTTAATCTCAGTTGAAACCAACATCCCCAAGGCTAAAATTTTTTTGCTTCAAAAAATATTGGGTGGACTATCAAGGTTTCCTGAATGTTGTCGAGAATGCTTGGGCCATCCCTTGCAGGGCTAGTGTTATAAAAGCGATAGGAAATAACGAAGAATGAAAAAGGAAATCACAACACGGAGACATAAGATTTTAACGTGGAAAACCCTCTCCAACAAAGAGAGATAAAAACCACGGGCACCAGCCAGCAAAACTTCACTATATCGGGAGTGTGTTTACAAACACCGTGGGTTATCTTATGATGCGATAAACCCTAGCCGGCGGCTTGCAAGGAACATATATAGGCGGCGATAACAAACCATACCGTGGGGGGGGGGGGGGGGGGGGCTGGCGCCCCCTGCACCCCCCCAGGCGTCCCTGGTTCGGAAACGGTGTGGGCTAACTTTGGCCTACTCTTCGCTTCGGCCGAAGCCTCCAGCGACGAGCCTCGCTCCGCTCCGTCCGAAGTTAGCCTTTCTTCAGTGCACCAATACTTGAATTTGGATCACAATATAACAGCTAGGAACTGTGCTGGAACAATCTCTTCAAAGCTCAAAAATACCAAAAAAAGCCCTAATGAATTGGAGAAAAAAAATACTTCTTGGATCTCCATGTGGCTTGAGAGATGCAATATGGTTCTCAATTTCCTTGACGGCCTAGAAGAGCAAAGATCTCTATCACTTCCTGAGTTCAATTTTCATAAAATTGTTAAAAGGCGCATCACCAACCTTTTACACTATAAACGTATCTACTGAAGAACAGATGCTCCATAAGATGGGTTAAACTCGGTGGAGAAAATACAAAATTCTTCCACGCGGTTATTACCAAGTCCTACCGAAGAAACAAATTCCCCACGCTAATTTCTAATGATGGTGTTTCCCATAATGATGATGCTAAAGCAACCATGATTTGGAATACTTTCTCCAAACATTTGGGATCTTCTCAAACCCCACCATGCATTTCTCTCTTCATAACCTAGTCAATAGGTTGGATGGGCTGGATTCTTTGTCCCTCCCTTTCACCCCTGAGGAGATCGACAATATCATCACAGCTCTTCCTCCTGATCGTGCCCTGGGACCGGATGGCTTCAATGGTTTGTTTCTCAAGAAGTGTTGGCATATTATCAAATCTGATTTCCATGCTCTTTGCTAAGATTTCTTCAATGGCACTGTCAACCTCCAATGCATAAATAACCCGCTTATCACGTTGGTCCCTAAAGTCCCCAATCCAGAGCATCTTGGTGACTACATGTCCATTTCAATTCTCAACTACTGCCTCAAAATTGCTCACCAAGCTCCTCGCGGACCGTCTTCAAAAAGTTATACTCAAAATCGTCCATCAAAACCAATATGGCTTCACCAAAGACAGGACGATTCAGGATTGTCTTGCCTGGAGTTTTGAATTCCTCCATCAATGCCAGCAATCCAAAAGAGAGATAATTATCCTTAAAATTGACTTTACCATGTTAGAATACATGTATGGGATAGATTAGAACTCTAGGTTTATTTTTAAAAAAACGAGGACTCTAGGTTTCCTGTACTCCAAGTTTCTACCTACTCCATTGTACCTCTTTATATATGCACAAGGGTCACATCAATCCAACAACAGAAATTAGATATTCAAAAATAATCTTCATATGTAGAGCGGTTTGTCTCACGACGCCGATCCTAGGTTCTTAAACCACTTCCGCATCGCTCGGCCCCCAGGGAGACCACTCCACGAGGCGCGGCACCCAGTCTCGATCAATGATTGGATCGACTTTTTTAGATTAGATTAATTAAACCAAATTTCAAATTTCTCAATTCCATAGATTAGATCAAAGTAGCAAAATGAATTCCCTACTCCACTACCCCAAATCCGGCGAAATCTGGTCTAGATCGGTGTTGAGTGCGGCGCCTACACGATGCGATCTGGCGATCCACGATGGCCACGACCTAGCCTTGATCGGCTCCATCCGTCAGCGCTGTTGCGCGTGAAGCAGCGTCCGGGTGCTATCCTCAATGGCCCTCAGCTGGCCCTCTCGCACCGTGCATGTCTCCTGCTGCTACAAATTCTCCACCAGAGTCATGCATGATACTGCGTGCACGAGGAGGAGACCTGCCAATGGAAACTACTTTGGCTACCGCCGCACGATACGTCGATTGCTACTCTCCGAACATGCCGCCCTTTCGTCGAGCGCACGTGATTTCACCGCATCACCGCATCAAACCGGACTACACCGATAAAAACATTAATGTTAAGATGTACGACTACAACAAGCTACAAAACAAGATCTTAGTCGAGTTCTACACAAATCATCACCAAAGTCCGAAGGTCTACACTCATGTGGTCTTCATCGCCGCCGCAGCTCAAAGTCAAAAACCCCGCCGCTGCCCAAAGACAAAATCCTCTGTTGCCAACCAAAGAAACCCGACCCCACCACAGATCCGTTGCCGCCCAAAAAAACTACCCGCCGCCGTCGCAGATAAGTTGCCGCTGATGCCCAAAAACCCGCCACCTACCGCACAAAACCTAAAACCCTAGGACCAAAATTGCGCAACTTTTTGTGTCTTCGACTCTAGCGGCTACAACGACCACGACAACCTCGACCATGGCTACATCACGACTGACTACCTCGACATCGACATCAAGAACAATGTCTGCAGCAACTCAAGAACTCCAGTCAATAGCGTCCATGTCGTCACTTTTGCATCCACACCACTCCTGCTGTGACCGCGGGAGAGAAGAGAGAAGAGGCACTAGAAGGGGACGCAGTCACCGTCCTAGGTGCTATCCTAGTCCATCAGAGATGCACTTGATGATGACATGAAGGAGAAGATGTCAGAAGCGCAGGACTTCAAATCCAGTCGCAATCGTTCGCTTTACTCCTGCTACGACTAAGGGAGAATGTTAGAATACATGTACGAGATTGATTAGGACTCTAGGTTTCTTGTACTCCAAGTCTCTACCTACCCCCGTGTACCTCTTTATATACCCACAAGGGTCACATCAATACAACAACAAGAATTAGGGATTCAAATATATTTCCACATACCAAATCCTTCGACTTGATTGAACATAGCATGATGTTATCCATGCTAAAGCACTATGGCTTTGATGATCACTTTATCGGTTGGATAAGCTCAATTCTTGCTTCCGATACATCCCCGGTTTATTGAATGGCATCCCGGGGAAGACCTTCCATTGCCGAAGGGGTTTGAGGCAAGGTGACCCCCTCTCTCCCCTCCTGTATGTATCTACGGCGGATCTTCTACAGACAGTCGTCAACAAGGACTACCAACTCAACCTCCTTCATCACCCCATCCCGTCGGTTAATGGGGATTTCCATATTATTCAATATGCGGGCGACACTCTTTTAATTATGCAAGCTTTCCCTGGTCAACTTCTTTTCCTCTAAAGCAATCTTGAAACTTTTGCTCCATCAATAGGGCTTCAGGTTAATTTCACCAAGTCCTGCCTCCTCCCAATTAACCTCGCCAATGACAAAGCCACCTTGATTGCTGGTATCTTTTGGTGCAAGCTGGAGACCTTCCCCTTTATGTACCTACGCCTTCCTCTAGGTCTTAGCAAACCCCGTATTCAAGACCTTGGGCCCCTTTATTCCATGATCAACCATCGCCTAGCGGCCATGACCTCCTTCCTCTCTCTTGATGGAATAATCTTGGTGACTATACTTTCTACCTTTGCATACTTAAACTGGCGGAAGGTGCCATTGAAATCATGGACAAATCTCAGAGAATTGGTGTTTGGGGTAAAATGGAAAATTCTAACAGACCCAATCTTTGGCTGCTTGGGAGCTTGTTTGCTTGCCAAATTCAAAAGAGTGGTTTGGGCATCACTAATCTAGCAGCCCATAATGACGCGCTGCTTATCAAGTTCTTGCACAAATTTTTCAACAAAGTGAAAATCCCTTGGGTTCATCTGATCTGGAGAAGCTACAATAACTCCACGCCCCAAGCTACTAGCATCTCTAGATCCTTTTGGTGGAGGGATATTATTAAACTTTGATCGAAGTATAAAAGAGTGGCTTCTTGCTCAATAGCTTTTGGAGATACTGCTCTCTTTTGGAGTGATAACTGGACTAACAATGCCCCCATGTTAAAATTCCCAAGACTGCACTCCTTTGCTATTGACAAGAATGCTTCGGTTAAGGATATTCTGGACCTAAATGATCTAATAGATCCTTTTCATCTCCCTTTGTCCACCCAAGCTTTTTTTTTGACGTAACTAGCAGGAGCTCTGCTTATTCATTATAGGGGAGGGAAAAAAACCACCAGATTTACAGAGAAAGGTTCAGGCTCGCAAGCCACCCACACAACAGAAAGACTACTCGGTTACAATAACACCTCCTGGCACACTCCTAGCCAGGTTAAGTAATGCCAGATCGCTCTTGATCAAAGTGACCAGAGCAATGGCTGGCATGGAGGCGGTCTGAAAGATTCGCCTCCCCCTCTCTTTCCAAATGTGCCAAATCACATAAACTAACAGTGAGATATCACGCCTAAGTCTTTCATCTGTGCGTCCTCGTCTTAACTTCTTCCACCATGCCGTGAGAGTGAAGGAGCGGTTAGCCATCAAAACAGCCCTCGGGTGATCGCTCTGAAACTTGGACTAGACCTCCTTGGCGAAAGGGCAGTTTAGAGCCAAATGAGCCGCTGTTTTGAACTCTTGGTCGCAAAGATAGTAGCAATCATCGTGTGGAAGACCTCTTGCACGCAAACGCTCCGCTGTCCATTGCCTGTTCTACAGAAGCAGCCAGAAGAAAAACTTTACATTTCCTTCGGCGCGGATTCTCCAGACATAATCAAGGTGAGGCTGCCGTATCCGGCCATGGAACTGGACGGCGTAAGCCGAACTTGCAGAGTACTTGCCATCAACAGATATGTTCCAGGTAATGCTGTCGGTGGCCGAAGAAAGAGCCACACTGCGAAGCCTGCCTTAAAGCGCAACAAAATGATCAATTTGTGCTTCAGTGCTCATCCTCTGCAGACCACGCATCCATCTCCCATTCATCATGGACTCCTTAATTGTAAGATTTTTGCGAACAGCCAGATTGAAGCAAAGCGGCGCCAACTGCTTCGGGGCCTGTCCATCTAACCAGCGGTCATGCCAAAAACTCACAATCTCCCCATTGCCAATTGAGATCGATGTGCAAGAGGCGAACAGGTCTTTGTCTGATTGATCACAAGGAGTCTTGGTTCTGACCCAAGGCTGATCCCGGTCATTCCATCTAAACCACTCCCATCGAAGACGAAGCGCACAGCTGAATGCCTGCATGTCCTTGATTCCAAGACCCCCATAAATTGTTGGCGCACAATTTTTTTGCCAGCTGACCAAACACTTTCCTCCAGAGGCTTCTTCATCCGGAGTCCAAAGAAAATTTCTTCGTAATTTATTGAAGCTTTTGATCATCCACTTTTCAGCCGGGAAGATAGTCAAAAAATATGTGGCGATGGAGGTGATGACGCTGTTGATGAGTGTGAGTCTGCCTTTCTTGGTCATGAGCTTGCCTCTCCAGCCCTTTAACCTGCTGACAGCGCTATCAAACAGTGGCTGCACATCAATCTTTCGCGGCTTCCGAAAGCCGAGAGGAAGGCCTAAGTACCTGCAGGGGAAAACACCCTGCGGCCCACTGAAATCTTGCAAGATGGTGGCAAGGTCAATCCCATCACACGCCACTGGATAAGCAACACACTTTTCAAGACTTGTTCTCAGACCTGAGGCATCACCAAAAAGCTTCAAGATTTGCTGAACAGCCGAGATGTCATTCTTTATAGGGTTTACAAATAGTGCAGCATCGTCAGCGTAGAAACTCGCCCGCAGCCGAGCAACTCTGAGCTTTATAGGCGTCAGCACCTCCTGTGCAGTGGCTTGCTCAAACAGGCACTGCAGCAGCTCCATAGCAAGAATGAACAGCATCGGCGACAGCGGATCGCCCTGCCGGAGCCCCCTCTTGTGGCTGAACGGAGCTCCCAGCTTCTCATTAAGCATGATCCTTCAAGAGGCAGAACCCAAAAGCAACGAAATGATGTTGCGCCAATGTTGCCCAAAACCCATCTGCGTGAGCACACACAACAAGTAACCCCAGTTCAGATAATCGAACGCCTTTGCTATGTCCAATTTCAGGAAGATAAGTGGCCTCTTTGTCTTATGTGCTTTCTTAACCACATTCCTAACATACAGGAAATTATCCTGAATAGACCGCCCCTTGATGAAGGCACTCTGTCCAGAAGAGACCATCTTGTGCAGTTTCGGAGCCAACCTGTTTGCCATCATCTTGCACAAAATTTTTGCAGCGCTGTGCATCAAGCTTACCGGCCTGTAATCTTTAGCTTCCACTGCCTCATTCTTTTTGGGCAACAACACAATAGATGCAGAGTTTAGGAGTCACCAATTGTCGCCCTTGAGGGAATGCATCTGGTTCATGGCAGAAAGCAGATCATGCCCAATGATCAGCCAACACTTCTTAAAAAACCCTCCGATAAAACTGTCCGGCCCCGGCGCCTTCTCAGCGTGCATGTCGTCAATGTCGACCTTCAACTCATGCAAGGAGAAAGGCAGATCGAGGTGGGAGAGAGCATCCAAAGAAAGATTCAGAGCATCCCAGTTCAGGTCCACGTCCGATGGCAACGAGGTGCCCATGAGCTTCTTGAAGTGCTGCAGCAAAATTTCCTCCTTTTCATCGTGCTTGGAAACCATGCCTGAAGGTCCAATCAACGAGGGAATATGGTTTTTCCGCCGTCTACCATTAGCCCTGAGATGAAAGGGCTTTGTGTTTGCATCACCTTCACAGATCCACGTGATCCTGGAACACTGGCTCCACTTGATCCTATCAATGGTAGCAAATCCTAGGAGTTTGCTCTTTAGAAGGGTGCGCAGCTGCCTCTCTTGCTCTGTCAGAACTCTGTCTTCCTGAGCGACATCTAAACTGAAAATCACCTCATCAGCGATAGAAGACACGATCTTGGCCCATTTAACCTGCCTTTTATTCCATTTTCTGAGTGCTTTTGCTGTTCTGCTCAGTTTGGTGTGCAGCACCCGGATAGCATCCGCAGACCTAACCGGCTTCTCCCAAGCTTCAGTCACCACCGGCAGAAATTCCTCCTGAAGCAGCCAATGTGCTTCACATCTGAAGCCAGGGTAGTGCTTCCTATCCATCTTGGAGAGCAACATTGGGCAATGATCCAAAACATTGGAAGAGGCAGGAGTGAGTTGAAACTGAGGGAATGCCAAGTCCCATTCCTTGGAAACCAAAACTCTATCAATCCTTGTATGAGTTGAATTTTCTCTCTCGTTGGACCATGTGAATTTCCTCCCTCATTGGTCAAACTAGATCAGCGAGGAATGTGGATGCACTACAAGGATTCCGGTCTATTGCAACAATATTTTTTGCTACAACTATGTTTTGTTGCAATAAAATGTGATATTACCACAAATTTGTCATTTGCGGTAATAGGATCTATATATTGCGACAATTTAGTTTTGTTGCGCCAGGCACCCTTTTTGTTGCAATAGAATCCACATATTGCAATGAATTGCATCATTGTTGTAATATTGTAGAGATATTGCAACAAGTACGACGTGTTGCATGAATTGGCCCCTTTGTTGCAATATAGAGTAGGTATTGCAACAAAATAAATCTTAGTGGTAATATTTGGAAAGATATTGTAACAACCTTGGCATGTTGCATTAATTATAAATATTGTTGCAAAAAGTTGGCTCTATATTGCAACAAAACACGTGTTGGTCGTGATAACGCAATTTTTGCCTCAAAATTACTTTGTTGCAATAACTATTACATATTGCGAAAAATTGTGCATTTGTGGTAATATGTGCAAAATATTTCAACAATCCCCTTCTGCTGTGAAAAAGGAAACAAGATATTGCGACGATATTTTCTATAGTGTCCTATCGCTCCTAATTTTTCTTTCTTTATTATACTTTTTCTAACGATTTGATTAAAGGGATGTACTAGTTTATCTCACTTTGCTATAGGAAACTCTAGGTTCACTTTTAGTTCCTCAGCAAAATCCATTATAGCCTTGCTGAGCCACATGATGTGTCTGGTACCAGGAAAATAGCCTTGCTGAGGGGAGATATATGAGCTTTGTGGGGCAGCTAGCCTCGCTTGGCAAGGAAAAGGTTGCTCGGGCCAAGTGAGCTGAATCGTCTTGCCCTTGATGGCAATATTGGGACATGCAGAAAAAGTCCATGCCCAAGCAGTCCGGATGATTGAAAACTTGAAACCATCCAAGGACATGAGGGGTTGTCTGACTTTGACCTAACTACTTCAGGTCAATATTGAGAGGCTGGACTAAGATCCGGTGGAGCAAGTCAGAGGGTGACGCGAGCCTTCTCATGTATCATCCCTTCTAGATCCGACAACAGCAACTAATCAAAGGCAAATAAGCTCAAGTTTGGAGAGAAACACACAACACCTTCACTTCAACTATAGTTTCCATGTTTTCAGGAAGTCCGGGTCGAGGCACAGGAACGAGGGTCAAGGATCGTGGTTGCCAAAAAAGCGAAACAACAAGGGTATACATCTCTGGAACATATGGTTCGATAGGTGGGACGAAATCCAAACAATTTGGGGACTATAAACCCGACAAGATAGGAACATAGGATGGATCAAGGAAGATTAGCGACGTCTTTCTACAACCCATGATAATAGAAGGCCCACTGGTCTCCTTGTGTGTCCACTTACCTGCGTGATACCCTCCAAAGAAAATACCCCCCATGACACACCTACCACTACCAGACGTTCTTCGTCCTTGTATCAATCTAGCGATGTTCCTATCAAAAACAAATGTAGCGATGTTGGACAGGGAAAGAATTGGCATGGGCTCTCTGGTTGCCGCCGCCCGCCAAAGGAAGAAGATCCGCACCGGCTGCACCTCCAGACAGAGCTCTGATGACGTGCACTCGATTGATTAATTTCTCTCTCTCTCTCTCTCAGTTGATTGATCTCTCTAATATTGCATCTAGACTGATTATATCTCTTTACCCATGCCCAACCCGACCAAATTGGTAAACCCATCGGGCACTTACCATCTGTATATTATATTATAATTTATGGAAAATGAGATGGTATCCCTGGGTGTACGTACTCCCACGTTCATTATACCACATAGATGAGTCAATTATACCTATTTATAATTTTTAATATACTTCATTAGTTAATACCAGATACCTCAAAGTGAGTTTTATGAAAAATTTCATTTGAGTCTATATACCTCATATTATTTGCGTATATACTATATTTATGCACGTAAAAAATGATATATTAAAAAAAGTAAGGCTTCTAATGGAATTTTTTGCATACTACTTATATTGAGGTATATTAGAATAATTAATGAGGTATATTAAAAATGATAAAGAGGTATAATACCCTTGTATATGAGGTATATTGAATATGGGAGTATGTACACCCAGGAGTATATAAGATGAGTCCTATAATTTATTATAAATAATATATTATAAATAATTTATTATAATTTATCAAAATGGAGCTCGGGCTCTAGTGAGCCTGTTTTGAGTTTTTCTTCTTTCAAGCTTTAAAAATTCAAATTTAGATGTTTTAAAAAATTCAAAAAAAATTATGTAGACATAGAAAATGTTGTACTTTATCATTGTGTAAATTTTTAGAACAAAATACGGTATATTTTGGGCTCTATAAGAATGACAAAATCTCACAAAAAGATAAAACCAAGTTTTTAGTGTACTGTTCATTATTGTTCATACACTCCAAAATCCTAATTTGTCATTTTTGCTGAGCCTAAAATATAACATATTTCGGTCTACAAATTTGCACACATATAGAATACTTGTCTATGTTATGATATTTTTTCGAAATATTTGAAGACATCAAAATTCAAAATTTCAAAACTTCAAAATCTGGCCACCATGGAGCCTGAGCTCCAAATGCCTGCTCTCATTATAATGTTATAATTTTGGGTAGCCCAAAATTAATAGGAAAAACTTATAATAACACACGTTCTTCTGGACAAAGTAGTTTGAACGTTGATTGCGAACACATGCTGCCATTTATAGGCACATTGTTGCTCCCTTCACACTCCCTACATGAGGTGGTACTAAAATACCAGCTTGAAGTGGATGCACTGGCGAAGCGTGCCACCCTACTTCTATGGACTGATTGCCGACCAATGGACTGGACTGTCTTGTGCAGTACTCAGCTGGGCCAATTACTAGACTAGTTCTGCCCAACACGACATGCTATATTAGATACCGTCCACATCCTCGGCCACGGCGTCCACAGCCATGGCGGCCGCGACCACGACTAAGACTACCAACACCTCGCCGATCCCGTGACGGCAGTAAGGTACACGCCTTGATTTCTCCCTTCCTTTCCTTTTCATGGGTGGTGACGTCCGTGACAGCCATACCACTACGCTTCTACTTCTCCGCCGAGCACAAACTAGTTGTTGAGCAGCTAGACATGCCCACAAAGTGGCCGTTGCCGCCGCGGTGGGCGCCATCGTTGCACAGATGACACACTTGGGCCGGGTCTAAGCTGAATATTTGTAGTTCCTGATGTCAACTAGCACTTAGATTCAGACTCATTCAGCTAGCACTTTGGTTCAGGATTGCTCAGTTAGCACGTGGGGATTTCAGTTAACAATTAACACATGTACGTAACTGATCTGCACCCGTTAGCTAAAACCACAGTTCTCCCAATCAGTTTAGTTCGGTTTGGTTGGAGAGATCATAGTCACCTGTTGCTAGTGTTGTTTCAGCGACTGGATGCATTTATCAAACTTGAGTATGAATGTTTAACACAGACCAGTCTTGGTTGTTTATCCTATTTTGCATTGCATAATTCATTACATCAGGCAAGGACAAATCTTTCATATAAACTCTCCATAGAAATTTGTTATGCAGAGAGGACTCATGGATGATGTTTAGGTTTCAGATTTATTACTGCTAACAGTGCTTGAGTTGCCAGCAAATTCACTTTATAATTATTTTCTTGCTCAAAAGAATTGTTAGGCATCTACATGGAAAAGGTAGTCTGTGATCAGCTTGCTAGAAAATAATATGTGCTCCACCCATGCTTATGTGTGCTCCTGTTGTTCCGTTTGGACCCCCAGCCTGGCTTCTCAAGCAAATGTGCTCAGGATTAAAATCGGTGGGTTCGGAGGGTTTAGCTTGTGATGCTCTATGCTACAGTTTATGTACTGCATTCCACAACGTAATTGTACTATGGCTTGATGTAGTAGCTTGTGATACTCTAGGCTATGTAGTACAGAACTATAAAATGATCCTATTAATTTGAGCATTACTTGAGCTTTTAACCTGGAAGGTAGATATAGGCAATTTAATCCTCAAGGTCCTAGTCCAAGAGCAACTACTGCTGCTGTATAACCTGAAGTTTATCTAATAGAAACTAATTCTACTTATTTGAATCTCAAGATACTACACGAGTAATAGTAATATTCATTTTCCAGTTGGTAATGTGGATTCCAAGTGCTGACATGGAAAAAAAGTCTAATCTGGTCCACCTAAATGCTACTGCAAGGTAGATGAAAATTAACTTGTTTGTTAATTATTGTGACTAAACCAACCATACATGTTATAACCTAAATGCTACAACAACTTGTTAATAATATTTATGTTCACATCAATTTATGCCATAACTGTGAAGGTAATTAACATTTGCGATTAACATGCAGTTCGGGCTGCGTCAGGCAATGTGCATGCTTCAGAGGAATGAGATGCTTCACATTACTCCTTTCTACAAGGTACACAACATCAATGCTTTGATAATGCTAAGTCTCCTAATTCTTTTTCTGTTCAGTAAGGAAAGGCTTTGTTGTCTTAATAAAGATGGAAAGTATAACAACATACAAAACTTAACTGTGGACAACGCAGATCTGGTAAATTATTTGTCATTCAAGTTGTTTTGATATAATGCAAAAAATCCTGGTATTGGTTAAATATTTCATCTTCAAAACAGTTAAATATCTTATAGGAACTCAAGAACAATCTGACACTCTAGTTTGTGGTAATGATAAGTTTAAACTGGATCAATGGCCATCCCATGTTGGTCGCAACCGTGCACTATTATAGAATGGTACTAGTTTTGGTTTATATTTGTCTCGTGGTTTCTTACAACCTAATAGGCTAATACTGAGTACTGCAATGTTTCTTGTATGATTGGGACTGTAGAAACTGGAAGAAGAAGAATGGGTGAGGTGCTCTAAATGGTTATAAAGTACTACTGGGACCCTAGGTACAAGGAAGAATGTAATTTCTCCAAATCAGCTAGCACAAGCTTCAAAATTGAATTCTCGAATGCTTCAAGCAATGGTAAGTCACAACCTTGCTTTATCTTCATGTTGACCCTGATTTGATATGATCAATGGCCTATACTCACATGCATACAAGTACTTGCTTCCACTATTTTAGTTTTTCAATGAAAATATTTTTTTAATTTCTTGATTGCAGGAAACAAATAGTTAATTGGACTGGACTGGGAGACCCGTACAGCTTAGTCTTGGCACTTAATTAGGATGGCACATTTATTATGTTGAATGATTGCTAAATTATATTTGAGTTTCATTTAATGGATATTTGCTCTGTGAAATATGATATTTGTGAATCTACATCTTATACGTATGGTTTGAATCATGTAACTGAATTCCCGTATTGTTTTTGGTTGCAACTGGCTATTACCACAACCTATTTTTGGTTGCGAAAGGTTACCACCACGGAAAATACAGCGTTGCGTCGAATCTCAATCACCACGACTACTTGTTTTGTTGCACTAGACTGTTGCTACGGAGCACTTTGTGTTGTCGCAATAACTTATCACCACGACCCTCTTGCTTGTTGAGATAAATATTTGGCGCCACCAAAACCAATTCTGTTGATATAGACTATCACAACGAAATGTTTATATTGTTGCAAGAACTTCTCGCCACAAATATTTTGTCCGTCGTGATAACTTTTTATCACCACCAAAAAGAATATGTTGCAATTTTTTGTTGCCACTACTACAATATTGTTGCTATAAGAGAATGCCACAAACATAGTGGTTTGTGGCAAAAGAGTAATACAACAAAATAAGAATTGTTGCTCTAAAGGTATTGCCACAATTGACTATTGCCACGGAAAAATTATGCGCCACGAAGAAAGCTTTGCCACACGTGTCTATCACCACGAACTAATAATCACCACGTTTAATTATCTGTTGCACTAAGCTATTTCCACAACCAAAATTGTGGCATCAAGTGCGTGCTGCCACGGAGGAAAATGTGGCAAATTATCATAGGACTGTTGCAATAGCACGCTTTTTCTGCAACAATTGGTTTTCTGTGGCGATAACCTATTACCATGCGTCCTGTCGCAACGGATGGCAACGAACGTCATTATGTGGCAATAGGTACTTATCTCAACAATTTGGTACTTATTGCGACAAATATTTTTGTTGCAATAGACTGGAATCCTTGTAGTGATGAAAATGACGTTTGGTCCTATAGCTGGGGTAATCACTTTTCAACAAGCAAGTTCTACAAGCTAAACTTCAAGAACATCCAAGCTCCAATCTTCTCTCCCTTGATATGGAAATCAAAATGCACCCCAAGATTAAGGCCTTTTTCTGGCTTCTCGCTAAGGACCGCCTAAACATAAAGGATATGCTCTTGAGTAAAAGCTTCGCACTTGATGACAATGGCCTATGCCGTATCTGTAATAATTGTTCCTTGAAAACCAGGGACCAACTTTTCTAGAGCTGCTTTTTCAGCAAGCAGTGCTGGCAATCGATTAATATGTTGCTGGATGATAGACTTGATTTCCCTCAAATGATTGCTGCTGCGCGATTGCAACTTTGGAGAACCTTTCTTATTTTAGGCGCTTGCCACTTGCTGGAGCATTTGGAAACATAGAAACGCTCTTGTTTTGATAGTGTAGCTCCTACTTACAGAGCTTGGCTTTTTTCCTTTAAAAGGGACTTTTTTCTTCTTTCTTATAGATTGAACGATGATCTTAAATCACCCTTATTAGCCTGGCTTGATGCCCTGTAGTTTCTTCGGGCTATGCATCGGGGTAAGCCTTGTTGTACATTCCCCCTCCTCCTTGTAAATATTCTTTCTTTTAATAAAGTATACGGTCGAGGCCTCCCCTACAGTTTTTAGCTAAAAAAATGGTCTGCAATTTCTTTGATTCTTCGCAGGGTATCCGTGGAATCGTCTTAATGGAGACGATATGAAGAATGTCCATATTATTGGAGATGTGCTCTCCACCACCGCCGACGTAACTACTTACATCCTTACCTTGACCCTGACCAGAGCATGCTCGTGTTGATGCAACGATGATGTACATGCCCAGGCAGAATTGTTCTAACTCTGTAAATGTTTGCTTCCTACCTGTAGTTTGCCTAGGTCGTTTGGAAGGACGGGAAGGACGCGTCGTTGTCGAGCAGCAGCTGCGCTAGATGTTGTTCATGTCTCAGGTTCGTGGAAGTACCGTTCTGTTTTGGTGACTACCACAGTGGATGATGGCGCTATATGTTGTTGAAACGATGTTCATTCTGTTTGTCTGTTGCTGAAAAATTTCAGGTCTGTAGCCTCAAGGAGGAGATAAGGCGAGCTATACGCGAGAGGGAGCAAGATGCAACTTCCTCCAACACAGTGTGTGGCTGGTGGAACAAAGTGAGGCGTGGCAAGCTTAATGAGCAGAAGAGGATCGACATGGCCGTTTCGATCTACATAGTTTGGCACATCTGGAAGGAAAGGGGACGCCGAATATTCCAGCAGGAGGCAATGCCAGCAGGTGACTCATCAGAGACGATCTGGCGATGTTGGCGCTGGCCAGGGGGCATCGCGTTGAGGCTTGATTCACCATGAGTTATTTTAATCTTTGTTAATATGAGTTCTAAGCCTTTGTGTGAGTAAATCTTTGTAAATTCTTCTCTATAAATTGGACCATTTCCTCTCCTATTAATGCAAAAGCAGAGCGCCTGCTGTTTCTCGTCAAAAAAAAAATAGTTCAGGTCAGTGCCTGGTGATTTATTTCTATGTCCTGCATTGCCTTGCGGATACTACGTTTAGGCCACGAATGTGCAATGTGGTTCTTAGTCACGACACACTACTTCACGAAGAAGTTTCCGAAACCGTCCATTTATTAATTCTTTTTGCTGGGAAGTGCATTTTTGATCTCATGTGCATATGCTCCCTTTATCTGGAAAATGAATTTTAAAATGTCAAAAAAATTAGGAAAAAATATGCACATGCATATCTCCATATTCTACGTGGCCTCCCGAAGTTTGGTGAAAAACAGATATCCTTTGTGCCCTATGCAAAAAGACAAAAACATGCATCGTGAAAAGACCTATTTTAGTACCCAAAATTTTGTAATTTTTACATAGACCATATAAAAAGTAGTTTTTGTTGAAACAACTTTGTTGACACGGAGAACAAGGACATGTACACAAAACATTTTTGTTTCAATTTTTTGATATTTTTAAATATATTAAAAATGTATTTCAAATAAAGGGTGCATATGCACCTAAGAGCAAAAAATCCTCTCCCCTTTTGCCTGACTATTGTGGTTCCAACTACACTCCAGTACTGCATTATACTTACATCTTTATCTTTCTGTCTTACAAGAAAACCATGCATATCTGCTTGTGGCTTTCATTGTTCAGGTTACAAAGAGACATTTAGCAGAAAGGATCGACCGGGTAGATGCTACTCTAGATGAAAAACAAAAATTATTGAAGGGACAAGGTATGAGGTTGGAATATTTGTTCCGCATTAGTTTTCCTTTTTATGGCTCTGATGCATTCAAATCTGTTTAATTTACTGTCTTGTAGGTCGCAGTAATCCATGTAAATATCTGCAGTTACCAAAAGGAGCTACAAGAAGTTAACCGTACAGTTGAAATATGGTAGGTGCCTTCTTCAGCAATGCGTTTGTACCTTAACAATGCAAAGATGATCATATCATTGTGCTCTCAATATTCATGGTTGCTTATACATATTAAGTTACTCTGCTGCTTTGTTGATGATTTTAATTTGGCTCTCTTTGTATTCCAGGAAACAGCGAGGCGCTTCTGCCGAGTGAAGGAGGCACGAGGTGGAAACTACCTGGGCTTTGCTGTCTCATCCAATGTATGAGCTGACACGGGCATTTATGCTGATTGAAGATGCCGGGGATTGCCTGTTTCAGACAAGTTAGATGTAGAATGAAAGGGGTCATTTTTGTAGACACAGTTATCTACATAGATTAAAATGTTCCTTTTTATGGTTTTGGTTGATGGATAATTTTGATGGCTATCAGGGGTAGCTTGTTATAGGAAATTGGTTGGTCATTGCATTGTAGTTTTCGCTTATATCCATTTTAGGTAATTTATAGATGATATATAATGAAAATCTACAAAACTGGGATGCATGTTGCTCCAACCTCTAAATGTTGCCGATAATGTAGACAAAAAATAAAAAAGTGGTAATGACAAAAATAAACCAAAATAAAATTGTGTGAACTATAAAGTTATGGTGCTTAGACTACATGTACACTACATTTTTTATGGCTCACTTTATCTAATGTTCTTGTGATCTTGTCTAGGTTTCTTTGGTTTCATATGCTGATCTTGAAATGGCGCTTAAAACATAAAGGTGAAATGAGTTGATTCCCATGTCACACATGTGTCATGATGCAATTGACTTGGGAAACTATCTATTATTACTTCGTAGGTAAGTGATGGTACACATGACCAGAGCTAATGAACTAACATAATATGCATGTTGTACTTGAATGTTGGTGACTTTTGATCACAAGACCAACATGTTTGCACATACAATTTCGTTTCAACTACTGACTAATTGAGGAACTCCTCAATGCTATTCTTGTAACCAAGTGCATTTCTCTCGCTTTTTTTGGGGAGGGGGGATGCAAGTAGGATGGTAACATGATTTTGTAGTCAGACCACATGATTAATTAGAAATATGTGATAAATAATCCCGGAATGACTTGCTAACCAAATGCATATAACAAGCCAACAACTTTTTTCATAATAGTAGCTAACAAAGGCTAGAGTGTATTCAAGTCCTATATATACCCCCCGCATTAAGATTTTTTTTGCTGCGGAGTTACAGTGGACTGCAATATTTACAACAAGAAGTTGCGGTGTTCAAGGGTTGTCACCACTGGAGATTTCAGCACTTAAAGCATTTCAAGCGTTGGTTCAAGGAAAATGGACCAAAGAGTTACTCCTCTAGCTCTGTTTTCTGTGACAGGAACCTTTCGATGGCTGAAGTTGACGTCTCGGGTGCATTCCCTTGGTCTAATGCCGCCAAACCTAGTTTTATTTGATAGCCGATCAGTAATACCCTTCTTGATTTATGCAAAAGGGGTGTCGTGCAGACTCACCAGATTGAGGAGATAGGCGTCCCCATTTCATTTGCCTGTGTACTGAAGTTGTACACGTCTGATTTGTTCAAGTAGCACCCACCTGACATATTCAGGGAACATGTAACCTCTGTTATGGTAAACGGCTAGTTATCAAGGGAGAAAAAAATACACAATTATGGGCCAATCTTGGGGTAAATGGGCCAAATCCATACAAATCCTTAAGATAATGTCGGGGAGGCCCCCCCCCCCCCCCCCGAGCTTTGGCACTATCAAGAGTAACTTGATCAAGAGTAAGAAGAATACATACCATAGGTGTGGTTGTGTACTCTTGTTGGGGAGGTACTCACAAACAACCAAGTTCTCACCCACCATTCTCAGTAAATTTCTGTGCCGCAACTTAGCAAGCAAAAGCAGCTCCATTTTAAACTCGTTGATCCCTTGTCAAGAACTCGGTGACAGCCTCTTAACAGAGACAAGTTGATGGTCAATGAGAGCTCCATGATGTATAAAATGGACACATGCACAAATTCTGCTGCAATATGAAATAGGTGCACCTTGTAAACTGTGCCAAAACCACCTTCGCTTAGCTTGTTATCTAAATCGAATGCTCTCGTTGCATCTTGAAGTGTATGTAGATCAATACAGAAGGACTCAACAACTTTTCTTTCCACGGGAACAAATAAACCTGGCATAAGCATTATAGTTCCACCTTGAAATTAAACATTTGACATGGTTAGTTACAATTTCACCTTGAAAGTAAAGTATGCACAGTAAGATTGCTCAATGGGGCTAGCTTCCTTTTGAATTTGGGACTACTTCATTTTTGAAATCCTAAAGACCAGAGGTTTTCGCAAAAAGTGGATGTGTGGATATCAAATATAACACACATAGATCTAATATTTTTGCTTCTAAAGACTCCTACCTGTCCCAATTCTAGAAGGCCGCCATGTGGGCTTCTTAGGCAGCAAATTTTGGGTTTTGGTGGAAAATAGGTGATGTACGCGAAAACTATTGTCTACAAGAATATGCAAGAGAGGTACAAATTAAGAAGAAAATTGATGACTTGGACATAGCATGATGTGTTTGCACACTCGCACCCGACACCTCGCTAGGGTTGTATCTAAACGAAAACTGGTCAACCAGAATAACGACACACACTCGAACCAATTGTCTGGTTGCAGTGCACCCATACGTTGAGGCTGTGCCATTTTCCTCTTTCTTCGAGAAGACAGTAGAGGAGTAGTACAGTAGCAAGCACACCAGCGGCAATGATCGGCAGCGTAATGCCAGTAGATGTTCTATTTAGCCGGCTGCATTAAATGTATGTTAGGTAGTGAGTACTCCACTAACCAATGGATTGCCGCCTGGGTATTACTATATTTATTGAACGAACTAAAACGAGGGTCATTGGTCGTGTGCTGACCACTACAGCACGTCCTGTCTATGCCGACGGCCGGCGGCCGTCGGGTCAGATAACGAAGGCCGTCGGGCCAGGCTGACCCGACGGCAGCCGTCGGCGTAGACCCGTCGGCGTAACCTGGCGTCGGGGCAGAGAAGGAGGCCGTCGGGTCAGGTCTTCACCGTCGGGTTAGCCTAGCACCGACGGTCGAGGGGACGCCGTCGGTCGAGAAATGCCGTCGGGTCAGCTGTCGGTGGGTCACAGCATCGTCTGACGGCGTCCATAATCTATGCCGACGGCTCTGCCGTCGGGTCAGCTTAGCAGGCCGGCCGGCCCATCAAGACGCGGATTCGGCCCGAAACTCCAGCCAGCGGCTATGCCGACGGCATTGCCGTCGGGTCAGCTTAGCAAGCCGACCGGCCCATCAAGACGCGGATTCGGCCCGAAACTCCAGCCAGCGGCTATGCCGACGGCATTGCCGTCGGGTTAGCATGCCCGACGGCAATACCGTCGGCATAGCTACTGGCATTTTTTTTTTGAAATTTAGGTTTCCAGCTGGTTGTTTAGCAGGTTATTTCACAGGCAGGCAGGTTATTTCACAGGCAGGCATTATTTATCATGTTATCACACATTCATATGCATAGTATCACACACATATGCATAGTATCACATATCATACATAGTATCATGCATACATAGTATCACATATCCAACATCGTGCATACATAGTACCGCCCACACACGCTCACACTACCTACTCGGCGATGACCCCATTTCTGACCTAGTGAAATTTGGAAAGCGCTCGTCGGCCGCGGTCGCCGTATCTCCAACGGAAGACCCAGGAGAAGCCGAAGGAGTACGACGAGCACTTGGATGAATCGGCGTGATCTCTCGTGACGTACTCGGCGTTGCCCCGTCACCACCAAACTCGGCGTTCCGAGAACGGCCCGTTCTCTACATGTTTTGAACAGGAGTTAGCAACTTGCGACACGTTGGCATAGAGAAGGAGCAAGTATGCATGTTGGAGAAGAACTTACCGGGGTCTGTGCGTAGTACTGGGCAGCGAAGGCTTCCTTGTGTAGGCACACTGGGTTAGGCCCCGGCTCAGGTGGCCGCTCTGAGTCTAGCGCCGCGCTCCGCTCTCCAGTTCTAAGGAACATCTTCACCGCCTGTAAGATAGTTTGGATGTCAGATAATGAAAAGATAAAGGTTCAAAGTAGCTAGGATAAAAACAAGACGGCTCATCTTTTGCAAAGGTTTGAAACTTACGTCGGTGGACTCTAGGAGGTACGTATCGAAGACACGTCTCTTCTGCTCCCACGCATCTAGTTCGGCCCGATATGCCGCATAGTAGGCATCGTATGCCGCCTCGAACTCATGCTACAATGTCAAAATTCATGAATTCTCGTCAACTTAGCCATTTTAGGGATGAATGTCGGAAAGATGATGAAAATGAGAACTTACATCGACCCGTATAGTAGTCCTGCGAGGTCGCGGTGGCGGGACAGAGGGGCAGTCGGCGGTGAGGGTAGCTTTCACATGCATGAGGGTCGTGGTAGGCTGGATCACCGCATTAAGAACGCGGTAACGGCCATGCTGCCGGCCACGCCCCGAGACGATCACCGAAGTCTCGTCAACCTCGACCGCCGCGGGGTCATCCACCTCTGGATGGAAACCCTGCAAAGTACTCGAGTACGAAGAGAAGTCCTCCGCGGTGTTGCCGTAGAATAGAGGGAGCGCAGGCTGAGGCTCACGGAGGTCGGGAGGCGCAAGCCTCATCGCCAGCCACACCTGCATGTCGGTGGGCATCACGCCGGTCTCACGAAACTGCATCGCGAAAGAGATGTAACGGTTATCAAGTAGGTAAATGAGAGGAAATAAATACAAGTCGTTTGAGGGTAAATAAATACCATCTTTGCCTTGAAGCGATCATGGTTCCTGTTGCCCGCATTGTGTGTTCCCTCGGTGCCGCGGTTTGCCTTGTTCCGCGAGCTCACATCGTTGAAGGCATCGTCCTTCCCCATCCACCTCAGGGCAAGCTCCTTCCATGCCTCCACTTTCTCATCGGTCCACAAGGGGCAAACCTGAAAAATGAACATACGGAGTCAGTTGAGGAGCAGATAATGCAATTGCAACTTGGAAGCACATTGCCAATTTACTTACCGATACATAATCATCTAGCGTCATCGGAGGCGGATCATTGATAAGCTCATGCTTCGTCATCGTCCTGCCGAGCTTCTCAGCCAAGAAGTGGTTCATGGATGTGTGCTTCTGATTGTAGAACTGCTGGCGTGTGAGCTTCTGACACGCCCTCCGCAAAGTCGCGTTCGCCAACTCCTGATGCTCTGGAAGCACCCTGTGCCACTTCTGCACATCATGCATAAAAATTTGTGAGGGTCATGGGCTAGCATGGTGAGGTCATGAACTATGAATGGAATTCATAAAGTATATGTACTTACCCAAAACTTGGCGATCACAGCATCAGAAGCTTTCCCAAAGCCAACACAATCAGCGGCCTCATAGTCCGCCCAATGGATGGCAAGCTTAGGCACGCCGCCGGGGACCACTGTGTACAAGCCCGGCCAATACATCCTAATGGCAGCTCCAAGCAAGCCATTAGGAAGTCGGGCCCCCTGCGGAACGATCCAATTGCTGCATAATAATCAAACATTAGTATATGCCAAGAATGAAATTACATGTTCAAAATTACTATAGACACTTACTCAACGCCGTTAGGCTCAATGAGGAGCTTGCCCTCCTCGGTGGTAGGTTCCTTGCTCGGATGTGGAACCGTCGCTTCCCCACGAACCTTGTGCTTCTTGGGCTGCGGAACCCCCGCCGCCCCCCCATCCATCCCCTCCTGCTCCATCCCCTCCCCCTCCATCCCCTCCTGTGTATCCTCCGTCTCCTCCGCCTCCATAGACCGCGAGTGGGAAGCCACGTCGCCAGAAGCGGAGGGTAGGTCAGACAGAGGTGACTCTCCACCAACTCGTCCTCGTCCTCGTCCTCCCACTCCACCACCTCGTCCTCGTCCTCGTCCTCGTCCCCCCCCCTCCGTCTCCTCCTCCCGCGTCTCCTCCTCCTCCTCCTCCATCTCCTCCGTCTCCTCGGCCTCGGCCTCGTCCTCGCCCTCGTCCTGCGTCTTCTCCATCTCTAAGACGCGGCGGCAGACGAGGTTCTCTTCTACTTCTGGTTATCTTCTGTTGCTGCATCGTATTAAGCAGGGAGGACGGCGATTGCTTGCTCATATTGATCAATCACCTACATTGAAAAACAAATAAACAATTAAGATAAGTACAAAGCATGGCAAGATATGAAGATAAATAGAAAGCATGGCAAGATATGAAGATAAATAGAAAGCATGGCAAGATATGAAGATAAATACTAAGCATGGCAAGATATGAAGATAAATACTAAGCATGGCAAGATATGAAGATAAATACTAAGCATGGCAAGACATGAAGATAAATACTAAGCATGCAAGATAAAATGACACTAAGACATAAAAAGACCCTCACCTCGAATCATTGCTCTCATAATCAGGGTTTTCATTATCATTATCACTATCACTATCACTATCACGTGAGTATCTTGGAAGCTCATTGATGTCTACGCACTTCTATTCTTGTAGACACGTGTTGGGCCTCCAAGTGCAGAGGTTTGCAGAACAGCAGCAAATTTCCCTTAAGTGGATCACCCAAGGTTTATCGAACTCAGGGAGGTTAGAGGTCAAAGCTATCCCTCTCAAGCAACCCTGCAATTACGATACAGAAAGTCTCTTGTGTCCCCAACACACCCAATACACTTGTCAGATGTATAGGTGCACTAGTTCGGCGAAGAGATAGTGAAATACAAGTGGTATAGATGATTATAAGTAGCAAACGTGATGTGAAATAAATATCGCTGCGAGCAAACAAGTAACAAAATAGCAAGTAAACGGTGTGCAATGCTTGGAAACAAGGCCTAGGGATCATACTTTCACTAGTGGACACACTCCCAACAATATAACATGATTGAAAAAATAACTTCTCTTTGCTAAGGTACTCTGAATTACTCTCCTATTGAATAACACTAATCATTGCGTAGTGGCTACAGAAGCACCCCTTAAAGTTCATCAAGTACTTGACAAACACCACTCATAGATATATCCAAATCAGATCACAACTCAAGATAGAAATCATTGCAACTTAGACCAAGTACTAACACGGTGCACACACTGTCACCTTTACACCATGAAAGGAGGAATAAATCACTCAAACTATCATAGCAATAATTATTCTCATAATCCACAAGAGATCACAATCATAGCCTAAACCAAGTACCACCATGATGCACGCACTGTCACCGTTACACCAAGGCAGGAGGAATAGATTACTTCAATAATCACCACTAGAGTACACTATAACAATTAAGCATAGGAGTAGCATGATATCTGAATAATAACATCTACTTGTTCAACATGATACAAAGCTCACTATCACATAAAGATCACATCATGGGAGAGAGAGGTAAACCACATAGCTACCGGTAGAGCCCTCAGCCCCGGGGATGAACTACTCCCTCCTCATCATAGGAGACAGCAAGGTTGATGGAGATGGCGGTGAGGTCGATGGAGACAGCGGAGACGGCGATGGAGACCGATGGAGATGGCTCCGGGGGCACTTCCCCGTCCCAGCAGGGTGCCGGAACAGAGACTTCTGTCCCCCGAAATTCATCGACGGTGGCGGCGGAGCTGCGGAACTCTTTCTGGAAAATTGCCGAATCCCCCTAGGGTTTTCCGTCCCGAGGCTTCTTATAGGCGAAGGGGCGATCTCAGAGGGCTGCCAGGGCCTCCTCACATAGGGGTGGCGCGGCCAGGGCCTGGGCCGCGCCAGCCCTATGTGAGGGAGGCCTGTGGCCCCTCTCCTTCCTCTCTTCGGATGTCTGGATGCTCCCGGGAAATATAAGACTTCTGGATTTTGTTTCGTCCAATTTCGAGAATATTTCCTGTGTATCACTTCTGAAACACAAAAATAGCAGAAAACAGGGAACTGGCACTGTGGCACTTCGTTAATAGGTTAGTTCCGGAAAATGCATAAAAATGCCACTAAGTGTAACAAAACAATATGCAAATGGTGTAAAAACAAGCATGGAGCATCAAAAATTATAGATACGTTTGAGACGTATCAAGCATCCCCAAGCTTAACTCCTGCTCGTCCTCGAGTAGGTAAGTGATAACAAAAGAATAATTTTTGAGGTGACATGCACCTACACAATCTTGATCATATATGTAAGCATTTGTGAGCTGGGATCATAAGAACTTAAAACATGGGCATGAAGATATAATCATGACAATAAGAACTTAGCAACCATGTTGTAAACATGCAAATAAACACAAACAAAAGATCATGATAATGAAACAATGAAAGTCAAACGTGTGTTCAAATCATAAGGAAAAACATACAAGTGGTTTTCAGCTTGTCCTTCAAAGAGAGCAAAACATAAATGCATAGGACACCTTCATGTTTAAGAGGGCGACTAGATACAAATAATTTAAGAACAAGTGAAACCAATCATCATGAATCAATCAATGAACTTTGGGACAATGCATATCACACTAAGAATGACAACTATGCTCTCTTAATGGTGCATAAAGAAAGAAGGTGGTGACTCAACATAAAAGTAAAAGAAAGGCCCTTCGCAGAGGGAAGCAGTGATTAAGCATGTGCTAGAGCTTTTCATTTTGTAAAACAGAGAGATAAAAATTTGTTTTGAGAGGTGGTTGCTTTTGTCAACGACTGGCAATGGGGTTCTTACTATCTTCCATACAAAAATGAAGCAAGTTTTTGAGAGAAAGATTGGCACTTTTGTGCTCTTTTATAAAGCTTGGCACTCCTCCCCACCTTTTTCCTTTCACATACCATGGCTAACCGATTCCATCGGGTGCCCACCAACATTCACATACCATGGAGGAGTGCCTTTTTTTCTTTTTTTTCTCTTTTTTTTTTCCTTTTTTGGAATAAGCAATATGGAAGATAGCAAATCCGACCACTACGTCCCCATGAGCTGAAAACAGTGTCACAAAACGAGAAGTGTTTTGAAGGTTTTTGAAAGGTAGCACATGAAAATTTTACTTTGGAATGGCTTACAAATACCATGCATAGGAGTTTATAGTGGACACTTTGGAAAACTTGGTTTTAAGGAGTTGGATGCACGAGTAGAGCTCATACTCAGTACAGGGTGAGGGCTAGCAAAAGACTGGGAGCGACCAACTAAGAGAGCAATAATGGCCATAATCATGCAGAGCGACAAAGCGACATTAACAGAAGCATAAGATGGCATCAAAAGTCAAAAACTAAATGATCATGAAGGCTATTGGCGACTTTGTAAGAGTCTAACATGTGTGAGCATGCGCCAAGTCAACCCAAATAAAGCATCAAGGAGAAAACCAAAATAATGCTTCCATACAATAAAAACAACGCATGATTTTTTCAAAGGCTCATTAAGCAATCTCAGTTATTTGAGACAAGTCATGCTACAGCAAAACCACTAAGCATACTATCAAAAAGACATCAAGCATGACATGAAAAAGCCTAAGCCGCAGTCTACACAAGCTCCTTCTTGTACCACTATTTTGCACAAAGCTTTTTCTCTTTTCCAACACCATTTGAAATTTTTAGAGACACCTCTTTTTGATGAAAACCAATAAAGATCGGAGGCAAAAATACACCTTGATGAAAAGATATAACAAGATCTGAATGCAAATTAAGGTGAAAACAAAAACCAAAAGCAGTAGCAGAAAAAGAGAACACTCGTTGAAACGATAAGAGTGAAAACTAGAGTGTTCTTGGCAAATGAAAAGCGAGTTCATCTCCTCCAAAAGAAACATGATGTGATCTAACCATTTATTGCAGCAAACTAAGCAAAACTAATAATGAAAACTAAAACAACTGACGCTCCAAGAAAAACACATAGTGCATGAAGCAATAAAAATATAGTGTCTTGAAAGGTGACTTGATTTTTGCCGATGAAGAAGGGGTGCCTCGGGGGTATCCCCAAGCTTTGACGCCTGCACTTCTTGGATGTTTCTTGGGGTGATGCATGGGCATCCCCAAGCTTGAGCTTTTGTCCATACTTCAACTCATCTCATCACTCTCCGATCCCTACACTTGAAAACTTCCTTCATACAAAACTAAACACAATTCTATTAGCAACATTAGTGTAAGCGTAACATATAATCAACCATTTTTTGCTTCAGGTTTCAACCCAAAACCACCACATATATAGCATATACTACTGTAGCAACTTCCCCAAAAGTTCCATAATTAAAAGAACTCAAAAAAAAGCGATAAAATGGCAAACACAAATATTGGCAGAAATCTGTCAAAACTGAACAGCTGACAAAGGTCGAATTTTTGAGGGGTTTTCTGTTGCTCAAATCAAAAAGTGTTCAACTAATGAAAGTTTGGATATAACCTGGGGCATATGCACAAGAAATCGCAGGTCCAAAAGATGTACACATAATTTATACGAATTTTTACGGTGCAGCACCGAAAACAGTTTCAGGACAGCAACATCCCCAAATCTTTACCTCACTCAAATTAGAGGCTTCTCTTGGCACAAAAACGAAATAAAAAGGATAAGGAGCGGTTATTACAGTAGTAATAACTTCCAAGACTCAAATAAAAGAAAAAGTACTGAAAGGAAAATATTGGGTTATCTCCCAAGAGTGCTTTTCTTTAACGCCTTTAAGCTAGGCGCAGTGATTTGCAAAGATGCTCATGTGTGCGCCATATGAGAGCTTGAGGCAAATGCGTCATATAGGAACTTAAAGCAATAGAGAGCATCAAAAAGCAAATGTGAAAGACATTTATATCTAAACCACTTCCTATGCATAGGAATCTTGTAAGAAAATAAATCAACGAGGCACATAGTAGCAAGCATGGATAGATAAAACAAGTGCCACTTCAAGAATTGCAACATAAAGAGGGGAAACTCAATATTGTTGAGGTCCATCAAACCATGTTTCCCTCTCTCATAATAACTTTCAGTAGCATCATGAATAGAATTAATAATATAACTATCACATAAAACATCCCTATTATGAGCCACATGCATAAAAGAATTAATACTCACCACAGGAACAATAGTAGTAGGAGCAAATTCAACAGAATAATTATTCTCATCACCATAATCATCATAAATAGGAGGCATATTGTAATCATAACTAATTTTATCCTCAATAGTAGGTGAACTGAAAATATTATACCCATCATCATAGCCATCATAAACTAGAGTTTTAGTATCATCACAAGCTAGAGAGCAACTATTTTGCAAAGCATATTCTTCAAACATATCATCATAAGAAGGAACATCACATATGGGAGATAAAATATCATCAAAGCAAATTTTCTCCACTAAAGCTGGGGAGCTAAAAATATCATGCTTAACAAAACCAGCCTCCCCAAGCTTAGACTCTTCTATAGCATTATCAACAACGGTGTTCAAAGCATTCATACTAACAACACTATTAGCATGCAAATTAAGCTCCAAAGGTTTTTCAATTTTCTCTTCAAACACTTCATATCTAAACTCAGGAAAAAGACTAAAGAACTCTTTATTTTCCATTAAGCCTAACTAGTGAAAATAAAAACAAGAAACAAAAAGATGTAATTGCAGAATCTAAAGGAAATAACTTCGAGCACTCACACAGGAGGATGCGAGTACCTTTTACCTTACCTCCCCGGCAACGGCGCCAGAAAAAAGCTTGATGTCTACGCACTTCTATTCTTGTAGACACTTGTTGGGCCTCCAAGTGCAGAGGTTTGCAGAACAGCAGCAAATTTCACTTAAGTGGATCACCCAAGGTTTATCGAACTCAGGGAGGTTAGAGGTCAAAGCTATCCCTCTCAAGCAACCCTGCAATTACGATACAGAAAGTCTCTTGTGTCCCCAACACACCCAATACACTTGTCAGATGTATAGGTACACTAGTTCGGCGAAGAGATAGTGAAATACAAGTGGTATAGATGATTATAAGTAGCAAACGTGATGTGAAATAAATAACGCTGCGAGCAAACAAGTAACAAAATAGCAAGTAAACGGTGTGCAATGCTTGGAAACAAGGCCTAGGGATCATACTTTCACTAGTGGACACACTCCCAACAATATAACATGATTGAAAAAATAACTTCTCTTTGCTAAGGTACTCTGAATTACTCTCCTATTGAATAACACTAATCATTGCGTAGTGGCTACAGAAGCACCCCTTAAAGTTCATCAAGTACTTGACAAACACCACTCATAGATATATCCAAATCAGATCACAACTCAAGATAGAAATCATTGCAACTTAGACCAAGTACTAACACGGTGCACACACTGTCACCTTTACACCATGAAAGGAGGAATAAATCACTCAAACTATCATAGCAATAATTATTCTCATAATCCACAAGAGATCACAATCATAGCCTAAACCAAGTACCACCATGATGCACGCACTGTCACCGTTACACCAAGGCAGGAGGAATAGATTACTTCAATAATCACCACTAGAGTACACTATAACAATTAAGCATAGGAGTAGCATGATATCTGAATAATAACATCTACTTGTTCAACATGATACAAAGCTCACTATCACATAAAGATCACATCATGGGAGAGAGAGGTAAACCACATAGCTACCGGTAGAGCCCTCAGCCCCGGGGATGAACTACTCCCTCCTCATCATAGGAGACAGCAAGGTTGATGGAGATGGCGGTGAGGTCGATGGAGACAGCGGAGACGGCGATGGAGACCGATGGAGATGGCTCCGGGGGCACTTCCCCGTCCCAGCAGGGTGCCGGAACAGAGACTTCTGTCCCCCGAAATTCGTCGACGGTGGCGGCGGAGCTGCGGAACTCTTTCTGGAAAATTGCCGAATCCCCCTAGGGTTTTCCGTCCCGAGGCTTCTTATAGGCGAAGGGGCGATCTCAGAGGGCTGCCAGGGCCTCCTCACACAGGGGTGGCGCGGCCAGGGCCTGGGCCGCGCCAGCCCTATGTGAGGGAGGCCTGTGGCCCCTCTCCTTCCTCTCTTCGGATGTCTGGATGCTCCCGGGAAATATAAGACTTCTGGATTTTGTTTCGTCCAATTTCGAGAATATTTCCTGTGTATCACTTCTGAAACACAAAAATAGCAGAAAACAGGGAACTGGCACTGTGGCACTTCGTTAATAGGTTAGTTCCGGAAAATGCATAAAAATGCCACTAAGTGTAACAAAACAATATGCAAATGGTGTAAAAACAAGCATGGAGCATCAAAAATTATAGATACGTTTGAGACGTATCAAGCATCCCCAAGCTTAACTCCTGCTCGTCCTCGAGTAGGTAAGTGATAACAAAAGAATAATTTTTGAGGTGACATGCACCTACACAATCTTGATCATATATGTAAGCATTTGTGAGCTGGGATCATAAGAACTTAAAACATGGGCATGAAGATATAATCATGACAATAAGAACTTAGCAACCATGTTGTAAACATGCAAATAAACACAAACAAAAGATCATGATAATGAAACAATGAAAGTCAAACGTGTGTTCAAATCATAAGGAAAAACATACAAGTGGTTTTCAGCTTGTCCTTCAAAGAGAGCAAAACATAAATGCATAGGACACCTTCATGTTTAAGAGGGCGACTAGATACAAATAATTTAAGAACAAGTGAAACCAATCATCATGAATCAATCAATGAACTTTGGGACAATGCATATCACACTAAGAATGACAACTATGCTCTCTTAATGGTGCATAAAGAAAGAAGGTGGTGACTCAACATAAAAGTAAAAGAAAGGCCCTTCGCAGAGGGAAGCAGTGATTAAGCATGTGCTAGAGCTTTTCATTTTGTAAAACAGAGAGATAAAAATTTGTTTTGAGAGGTGGTTGCTTTTGTCAACGACTGGCAATGGGGTTCTTACTATCTTCCATACAAAAATGAAGCAAGTTTTTGAGAGAAAGATTGGCACTTTTGTGCTCTTTTATAAAGCTTGGCACTCCTCCCCACCTTTTTCCTTTCACATACCATGGCTAACCGATTCCATCGGGTGCCCACCAACATTCACATACCATGGAGGAGTGCCTTTTTTTCTTTTTTTTCTCTTTTTTTTCCTTTTTTGGAATAAGCAATATGGAAGATAGCAAATCCGACCACTACGTCCCCATGAGCTGAAAACAGTGTCACAAAACGAGAAGTGTTTTGAAGGTTTTTGAAAGGTAGCACATGAAAATTTTACTTTGGAATGGCTTACAAATACCATGCATAGGAGTTTATAGTGGACACTTTGGAAAACTTGGTTTTAAGGAGTTGGATGCACGAGTAGAGCTCATACTCAGTACAGGGTGAGGGCTAGCAAAAGACTGGGAGCGACCAACTAAGAGAGCAATAATGGCCATAATCATGCAGAGCGACAAAGCGACATTAACAGAAGCATAAGATGGCATCAAAAGTCAAAAACTAAATGATCATGAAGGCTATTGGCGACTTTGTAAGAGTCTAACATGTGTGAGCATGCGCCAAGTCAACCCAAATAAAGCATCAAGGAGAAAACCAAAATAATGCTTCCATACAATAAAAACAACGCATGATTTTTTCAAAGGCTCATTAAGCAATCTCAGTTATTTGAGACAAGTCATGCTACAGCAAAACCACTAAGCATACTATCAAAAAGACATCAAGCATGACATGAAAAAGCCTAAGCCGCAGTCTACACAAGCTCCTTCTTGTACCACTATTTTGCACAAAGCTTTTTCTCTTTTCCAACACCATTTGAAATTTTTAGAGACACCTCTTTTTGATGAAAACCAATAAAGATCGGAGGCAAAAATACACCTTGATGAAAAGATATAACAAGATCTGAATGCAAATTAAGGTGAAAACAAAAACCAAAAGCAGTAGCAGAAAAAGAGAACACTCGTTGAAACGATAAGAGTGAAAACTAGAGTGTTCTTGGCAAATGAAAAGCGAGTTCATCTCCTCCAAAAGAAACATGATGTGATCTAACCATTTATTGCAGCAAACTAAGCAAAACTAATAATGAAAACTAAAACAACTGACGCTCCAAGAAAAACACATAGTGCATGAAGCAATAAAAATATAGTGTCTTGAAAGGTGACTTGATTTTTGCCGATGAAGAAGGGGTGCCTCGGGGGTATCCCCAAGCTTTGACGCCTGCAATTCTTGGATGTTTCTTGGGGTGATGCATGGGCATCCCCAAGCTTGAGCTTTTGTCCATACTTCAACTCATCTCATCACTCTCCGATCCCTACACTTGAAAACTTCCTTCATACAAAACTAAACACAATTCTATTAGCAACATTAGTGTAAGCGTAACATATAATCAACCATTTTTTGCTTCAGGTTTCAACCCAAAACCACCACATATATAGCATATACTACTGTAGCAACTTCCCCAAAAGTTCCATGATTAAAAGAACTCAAAAAAAAAGCGATAAAATGGCAAACACAAATATTGGCAGAAATCTGTCAAAACTGAACAGCTGACAAAGGTCGAATTTTTGAGGGGTTTTCTGTTGCTCAAATCAAAAAGTGTTCAACTAATGAAAGTTTGGATATAACCTGGGGCATATGCACAAGAAATCGCAGGTCCAAAAGATGTACACATAATTTATACGAATTTTTACGGTGCAGCACCGAAAACAGTTTCAGGACAGCAACATCCCCAAATCTTTACCTCACTCAAATTAGAGGCTTCTCTTGGCACAAAAACGAAATAAAAAGGATAAGGAGCGGTTATTACAGTAGTAATAACTTCCAAGACTCAAATAAAAGAAAAAGTACTGAAAGGAAAACATTGGGTTATCTCCCAAGAGTGCTTTTCTTTAACGCCTTTAAGCTAGGCGCAGTGATTTGCAAAGATGCTCATGTGTGCGCCATATGAGAGCTTGAGGCAAATGCGTCATATAGGAACTTAAAGCAATAGAGAGCATCAAAAAGCAAATGTGAAAGACATTTATATCTAAACCACTTCCTATGCATAGGAATCTTGTAAGAAAATAAATCAACGAGGCACATAGTAGCAAGCATGGATAGATAAAACAAGTGCCACTTCAAGAATTGCAACATAAAGAGGGGAAACTCAATATTGTTGAGGTCCATCAAACCATGTTTCCCTCTCTCATAATAACTTTCAGTAGCATCATGAATAGAATTAATAATATAACTATCACATAAAACATCCCTATTATGAGCCACATGCATAAAAGAATTAATACTCACCACAGGAACAATAGTAGTAGGAGCAAATTCAACAGAATAATTATTCTCATCACCATAATCATCATAAATAGGAGGCATATTGTAATCATAACTAATTTTATCCTCAATAGTAGGTGAACTGAAAATATTATACCCATCATCATAGCCATCATAAACTAGAGTTTTAGTATCATCACAAGCTAGAGAGCAACTATTTTGCAAAGCATATTCTTCAAACATATCATCATAAGAAGGAACATCACATATGGGAGATAAAATATCATCAAAGCAAATTTTCTCCACTAAAGCTGGGGAGCTAAAAATATCATGCTTAACAAAACCAGCCTCCCCAAGCTTAGACTCTTCTATAGCATTATCAACAACGGTGTTCAAAGCATTCATACTAACAACACTATTAGCATGCAAATTAAGCTCCAAAGGTTTTTCAATTTTCTCTTCAAACACTTCATATCTAAACTCAGGAAAAAGACTAAAGAACTCTTTATTTTCCATTAAGCCTAACTAGTGAAAATAAAAACAAGAAACAAAAAGATGTAATTGCAGAATCTAAAGGAAATAACTTCGAGCACTCACACAGGAGGATGCGAGTACCTTTTACCTTACCTCCCCGGCAACGGCGCCAGAAAAAAGCTTGATGTCTACGCACTTCTATTCTTGTAGACACTTGTTGGGCCTCCAAGTGCAGAGGTTTGCAGAACAGCAGCAAATTTCACTTAAGTGGATCACCCAAGGTTTATCGAACTCAGGGAGGTTAGAGGTCAAAGCTATCCCTCTCAAGCAACCCTGCAATTACGATACAGAAAGTCTCTTGTGTCCCCAACACACCCAATACACTTGTCAGATGTATAGGTACACTAGTTCGGCGAAGAGATAGTGAAATACAAGTGGTATAGATGATTATAAGTAGCAAACGTGATGTGAAATAAATAACGCTGCGAGCAAACAAGTAACAAAATAGCAAGTAAACGGTGTGCAATGCTTGGAAACAAGGCCTAGGGATCATACTTTCACTAGTGGACACACTCCCAACAATATAACATGATTGAACAAATAACTTCTCTTTGCTAAGGTACTCTGAATTACTCTCCTATTGAATAACACTAATCATTGCGTAGTGGCTACAGAAGCACCCCTTAAAGTTCATCAAGTACTTGACAAACACCACTCATAGATATATCCAAATCAGATCACAACTCAAGATAGAAATCATTGCAACTTAGACCAAGTACTAACACGGTGCACACACTGTCACCTTTACACCATGAAAGGGGGAATAAATCACTCAAACTATCATAGCAATAATTATTCTCATAATCCACAAGAGATCACAATCATAGCCTAAACCAAGTACCACCATGATGCACGCACTGTCACCGTTACACCAAGGCAGGAGGAATAGATTACTTTAATAATCACCACTAGAGTACACTATAACAATTAAGCATAGGAGTAGCATGATATCTGAATAATAACATCTACTTGTTCAACATGATACAAAGCTCACGATCACATAAAGATCACATCATGGGAGAGAGAGGTGAACCACATAGCTACCGGTAGAGCCCTCAGCCCCGGGGATGAACTACTCCCTCCTCATCATAGGAGACAGCAAGGTTGATGGAGATGGCGGTGAGGTCGATGGAGACGGCAGAGACGGCGATGGAGACCGATGGAGATGGCTCCGGGGGCACTTCCCCGTCCCGGCAGGGTGCCGGAACAGAGACTTCTGTCCCTCGAAATTCGTCGACGGTGGCGGCGGAGCTGCGGAACTCTTTCTGGAAAATTGCCAAATCCCCCTAGGGTTTTCCATCCCGAGGCTTCTTATAGGCGAAGGGGCGATCTCAGAGGGCTGCCAGGGCCTCCTCACACAGGGGTGGCGCGGCCAGGGCCGCGCCAGCCCTATGTGAGGGAGGCCTGTGGCCCCTCTCCTTCCTCTCTTCGGATGTCTGGATGCTCCCGGGAAATATAAGACTTCTGGCTTTTGTTTCGTCCAATTCCGAGAATATTTCCTGTGTATCACTTCTGAAACACAAAAACAGCAGAAAACAGGGAACTAGCACTGTGGCACTTCGTTAATAGGTTAGTTCCGAAAAATGCATAAAAATGCCACTAAGTGTAATAAAACAATATGCAAATGGTGTAAAAACAAGCATGGAGCATCAAAAATTATAGATACGTTTGAGACGTATCACTCATCGCATGGTGGAGGCTCATCAACGATGCCATTGTTCGCATGTAACTTGCAGAGCATGTCAATGTTCTTTAGATCTGCCACTGTCTCGCCATGAGGTTGTGCATCATTCTCAAGGTCCTCAAGACCACCCATTTGTAAGTCAAAGTCCCCGAAGGTCTCTTGCTCTTGATAGAAAATTCCCTCATATGTTACAGGGTCAATGTTGTTGTAATCTTCGACGGAGGGCATGGGTAGCTTACCATGTGGAGATACGTGGAACACGACTTCCCAGCCGTTGAGTTCCACTTTCTGGCATGGGTAGGGCAAATAGTAAACTTGCTTGGCTTGGTGAGCCACAACAAACACATCCGCTCCGCTATAGGTGGTTGAAGGCCTAACCTCAACTAACCCAATGGAAGGGGTAATTCTTTGTCCACTGTGTGGGTCGAACCAGTGGCATTTGAACACAACCAGGTTGAGCTCTATGTTCGTTTGATCGAACGTCAGCTCATATATGTTCTCTAACCTTCCGTAATAATCGAATCCATCGGCCCCTTTGGTGAAGACCTCAATATTAACAGTTTTTGCATTAGGTCGACTCTTCTGGTGAAACTCTGTATGAAAGCGATACCCATTGACATCATACTTCTCATACTTCTTGACTTTACGGCTAAAACCTTGGGAAACACATTTCAACTCATCCGTCATCTCAATGTTGGGATCCGCTCCCTACAAGTTCAGTTCAAATTGTTTTTGTGCATTACTTACGTGTAAAAGGGACAAGTCACGGATTGCAAAGTAAGAAGGACAGGTTAGAAATTACTTTGTCCCTGAACCAAGCCGAGAATTTTTTCTTTCCAGGGGCACCCTCTTTTAGAAGAGTGTCCACCTCCACGGCATCGGGACCCTTCGTTCCCGACCAGTGTTCATCAATAAATTGGCTAAAAGGAGAAAATAAGTATTAGACCGAAACCAAGTAACTAGTTGCAAAGTAATATGTTCACCATATTACCTGGCGAAATCGACAACTTCATTCATGTTCATAAGTACATATAGAATTATGCAATCCTTCTCTTCATTGGTGATGATATAACTTTTTGAGCCACCGGCCTTGCCACCGGGACATTGGAAGAGGAGGAGCTTGGGACTATGCTTGGGCTCATCGACATTGTACCGAGAGACCTGGTTATGTAGAGTGGGAACATCATCGGCATAGTAAGTTGTCGAGGCGTTTGCCATCTCCTCAAGCTGAGTTGCCTCAACTATGCATGCTTCAATCTTAGCTTTGTTTCCACATTTGTATCGAATATACTTGAACTCTCTCTCAATATAGAACTGCCAACAAAACTACACCGGTCGACCCAAGAGTGCCTCGTTCGCAAGATGAACAACGAGATGTGCCATCGGAGTAAAGAAGCTTGGCGGAAAGATCGTCTCTAACTTGCATAGCAACTCCGACACTAGATCATGCATCTTCTCAATCATCAGGGGACATATCTGCTTAGCACAGAGCGTGCGGAAAAAATGACTCAACTCCGCAAGAACTCGCCAGACATGCTCGGGGAGATACCCTCGAACCATCGCCGGCATCAGCCGCTCAATCCATATATGATAGTCGTGACTCTTGAGCCCGGTGACTTTTCCTGTTACAAGATTGACTCCCTTACTCATATTCGAACAATAACCATCAGGGAACATTACGATGTATTTGAGCCACTTGAAAGCCTCCTTCTTTTGGATGTTATCAAGACAGAAGTTGGAATGCGGTTTGAACCAATTTGTTCGATTGCGGTTAGGAGGCTGCATGTGTAATTTTGTCCTATCACATAGCTGCTCAACATCGACTCTAGCCTTAACATTATCCTTTGACTTGCCAGCAATGTTCAAGACTGTGTGAAAGATGGACTCTGCGACATTCTTTTCGGTGTGCATCACATCGATGTTATGGGGAAGTTCGAGGTCCTTGTAATACTCAAGCTGAGTTAAGCCTGCCACGTGAGTCCAGTTATGCGTTTGACCATATCCCTCAAATTGCGGGCCACCTCCCTCTTTAGGCAGGAGAGCCCGTAGCTCGGCATCAACAGCTGTACCATCGAACGTAGGTATCTCCTTTTCTTCAAGCACAACTTTGCCCTTCGTGAAGTTCTTTTTGTCTTCTCTGAACCGATGCCCTCTTTTAAGAAACTGCCGATGCATGTCAAAGGAGATACATTTGTGACCCGCATTTAGCCAAAGGAACTCAAGTCGGTGCCTACACACTGGGCATGGGAACTTACCAGCTGTACACCAACCGCAGAATAGGGCATACCCGGGTAGGTCGTGCATGGAATAGTGGAACCAAACTTTCATGAGGAAGTTTTTCTTTGATGCTCGATCATATGTCAATGTCCCGTGGTGCCAAGAGTGGTTCAAATCATCAACAAGCGGCTGCATATAGACACTCAGATTCTTCCCCGGATAGTCGGGCCCTGGAATGACCAGCGACAGGAATATGGTCTTCTTTTGCATTAGGACTCCGGGAGGGAGATTGAGCGGAATAACAAACACGGGCCAACAGCTGTACGATGAAGCCGACATACCATATGGATTGAATCCATCGGTTGCTATCGCAATCCTAACATTCCGAGCATCTGCTGCCTCATTGGGGTGTTTGTCATCAAAGTTCTTCCATGCCTTACCATCAGATGGATGACCCATCTTTATCTTTCCGTGCTTGTCCGGGTATCTCTTCCCCTTCTTATGCCACTTCATCTGTGTGGCAGACTCCTCCGACATGTAAAGCCGCTGGATTCTTTTTATGAATGGGAGATAACGAAGAATCTTCACGGCGACTTTTGTCTGCTTCTTCTGACCATCAGGTCCCTTCACCTCATGATACCTAGAGACCCCACACTTTTTACAATACTTGTCATCCGCAAACTCTTTTCGAAATAGAAGGCAACCTTTAGGACAGCAATCTATCTTTTCATAATCCATGCTGAGCGCTTTTAGAATTTTCTTTGTTTCATACATGGTTTTAGGCATGCAATGTCCTTCGGGCAACAGGTTACCAGTAGTTCTCAAACCCGCTTCATAGCTTGCTCGGGTGTTGCCATACTGGACCTTGTTGGCTAGAGCTTGCGAGATGGCATCGAGCTGAGAAATTTTTGCACCCTCATACAGAGGCCTCTTAGCCGCGGCCATCATATCATAGAAGGCCTTTGCGGTTGGCTCTGGTTCCTCCGGTTCTGGCGGTTCCTCTGGTTCTGGCAGTTCCTCCTATGTAGGTAGTGAATCTGGCATGTACGCATCATGGAGATCATCTAGCAAATATCTAATCCCATCATCCTCATTGCCATCGATTCGCTGTCGCATCACCTCACCTCTATCACGGTCGTACTGAGAAAAGTCGACCGAGGTAACATAGTTAGGCATATACCCATGCAACCAAAGGTGCTTGGTCATGTCATCCTTTCCCTGATGATGACGCCTGTTGCACTGTGTGCAAGGACAACTTGGATGAACACCTGACTTTGAACCACGTGCCAACTCCTTCACTAATAAATCTGTCTTCGATACCCACTCAGCTGTTTTTTCAGTCGCACTAATACGGCCACTGTACATCCACCCATTATCAGCCATCCTCTATTTTGTAGGTAGCCAAACAACAAATATAGCATTTTATATCAAATAATAGCTTGAAATTAAATGCATCTTATTTTTATTTACTACCGGGTAGAACGCATGCATCAATCAACATCTCTACTAGGTGGGCTCCTAGCAGCCGCCGGATCCGTAGATTGAGTACATTCTCCATGCTCTACCTCGGTCCGAGACAGAATTTCGGCAGCACCTCCCCGCTGCTCTCCCGATACACGTCTCAACAAAAAGCCGAGAGGATGTGCATCCGGAGAACAAAGGGGAAGGTGCTGCCGAAACTCTGACTCGGACTGGGGTAGGGCATGGAGAATGTACCCAACTATGCATCCGCCGACTGTCCCGTAAATGCCGCAAGTGTTACGGTTCAAAATATGCCGACCTCTAATGCATATTTATCTGCGTAACACTTGCGGACGGGAAGTGACACCTAGGTTACGCGACTCGACGAGAAATGGAATCTAGTGACATAAAAAATGCGGAGTAGGGGATGTGGAGTGTTAGCTCACCCTCGGCGGTAACAACCGAGTGTCGAGGGAGAGGGCGGGTGGCCGGGGAGGGAGGCGCGGCGGCCGGGGATGAAACAAGCACAATGTCTGCAAATTTCCATAAATCCATTTACTAACAACAACCACTAAGATAAAGCATCAACAATATTCACCAACATGAAACAAGCACTAACATTTATTCACCAATATGAAATAAGCACTAACAATTATTTTAATCATCTAATCCTATTACTAATAACAAGATTAGTACAAAAAAAGGGGAGAGGGGCAGGAGGAGGGCGACGATGGCTCCTCACCTTGTGTCGCATGAGGGGAAAGGGGCAGGAGGAGGGCGATGGCTGGCAGGGACTTCGGGAGGAGGGCGATGCCTGCAGCTACCTTCGGGCGGGCTCGCAGGGGCAGCGCGGGGGCGGGCCGGGCTGGTCGCAGGAGGAGGAGAGGGGCGTGCAGGGCGGGTGGCCGGCGCGGGCGCGGGGCGGGTGGCTGGCGCGGGCGCAGGGCGGGTGGCTGGCGCGGGCGGCCGGGAGGGACGCGCGGGCGGCCGGGAGGGAGACGGTGGCGGATGGCTGGCGAGAGGCGGGTGGCTGGCGCGCCGGCCGGGAGGGAGGCGCGGCGGCCAGGGAGGGAGGCGCGGCGGCCGGGGAGGGAGGCGCGGCGGCGGGGTTGGGTCGGCGGCGGGGGTCGGGCTCGGGGGGAAGATAGGAAAAATGGGGAGAGAGAGAGGCCGGGCAGGGCCCGCGCCACGTTTATTAGGGTTTGGCTAAGCCGACGGCAATAGCTATGCCGACGGCATGCCGTCGGCTTAGCCTTTTAATTTTTTTTAATTTTTATTTATTTATTACATTTATTTAAATTGATAATTAGGTTAATATTTTCTTATTTTTTTATTTTTTATTTATTTATTACATTTATTACGCTGTCCGATGGCATTGTTGCGTTGTCCGATGCCTGGTAGGTAAAACGGCACCGGTGGCATTGTTGCGCTGTCTGATCCCCCCGGTCTAGGGTTTCGCCGATCAAAATAAAGCAAAAGATCCATCGGTGAGGCCTCATACGGAGAAAGCTATAGGGGATAGATCTCCGACCCCCCCGGTCTAGGGTTTCGCCGGATAAAGACCACCGGAGCATCGTCCACCCTAGAAAACTTGCATGCAAGTGTCCCTAACATATGTGTATAGGTGTGACCCAAGGTTGGTACATGCAATATATATAGGGACCGGGCAAGGCCTTCTTCACATACGTGGGGTGTTAACACTAGCTGAAATCCAGGATCTGTACGTGGAACCTCCCGCTACGGGTCTATCGGAGCCTATTTCATGGTAAAGTGGGCCCAACCATTGCTTTCCATGTATATATGTCCTAAACAAACCAAAATAAAGCAAAAGATCCATCGGTGAGGCCTCATACGGAGAAAGCTATAGGGGGTAGATCTCCGACCCCCCCGGTCTAGGGTTTCGCCGGATAAAGACCACCGGAGCATCGTCCACCCTAGAAAACTTGCATGCATGTGTCCCTAACATATGTGTATAGGTGTGACCCAAGGTTGGTACATGCAATATATATAGTTCCCGGGCAAGGCCTTCTTCACATACGTGGGGTGTTAACACTAGCTGAAATCCAGGATCTGTACGTGGAAACTCCCGCTACGGGTCTATCGGAGCCTATTTCATGGTAAAGTGGGCCCAACCATTGCTTTCCATGTATATATGTCCTAAACAAACCAAAATAAAGCAAAAGATCCATCGGTGAGGCCTCATACGGAGAAAGCTATAGGGGGTAGATCTCCGACCCCCCCGGTCTAGGGTTTCGCCGGATAAAGACCACCGGAGCATCGTCCACCCTAGAAAACTTGCATGCATGTGTCCCTAACATATGTGTATAGGTGTGACCCAAGGTTGGTACATGCAATATATATAGTTCCCGGGCAAGGCCTTCTTCACATACGTGGGGTGTTAACACTAGCTGAAATCCAGGATCTGTACGTGGAAACTCCCGCTACGGGTCTATCGGAGCCTATTTCATGGTAAAGTGGGCCCAACCATTGCTTTCCATGTATATATGTCCTAAACAAACCAAAATAAAGCAAAAGATCCATCGGTGAGGCCTCATACGGAGAAAGCTATAGGGGGTAGATCTCCGACCCCCCCGGTCTAGGGTTTCGCCGGATAAAGACCACCGGAGCATCGTCCACCCTAGAAAACTTGCATGCATGTGTCCCTAACATATGTGTATAGGTGTGACCCAAGGTTGGTACATGCAATATATATAGTTCCCGGGCAAGGCCTTCTTCACATACGTGGGGTGTTAACACTAGCTGAAATCCAGGATCTGTACGTGGAAACTCCCGCTACGGGTCTATCGGAGCCTATTTCATGGTAAAGTGGGCCCAACCATTGCTTTCCATGTATATATGTCCTAAACAAACCAAAATAAAGCAAAAGATCCATCGGTGAGGCCTCATACGGAGAAAGCTATAGGGGGTAGATCTCCGACCCCCCCGGTCTAGGGTTTCGCCGGATAAAGACCACCGGAGCATCGTCCACCCTAGAAAACTTGCATGCATGTGTCCCTAACATATGTGTATAGGTGTGACCCAAGGTTGGTACATGCAATATATATAGTTCCCGGGCAAGGCCTTCTTCACATACGTGGGGTGTTAACACTAGCTGAAATCCAGGATCTGTACGTGGAAACTCCCGCTACGGGTCTATCGGAGCCTATTTCATGGTAAAGTGGGCCCAACCATTGCTTTCCATGTATATATGTCCTAAACAAACCAAAATAAAGCAAAAGATCCATCGGTGAGGCCTCATACGGAGAAAGCTATAGGGGGTAGATCTCCGACCCCCCCGGTCTAGGGTTTCGCCGGATAAAGACCACCGGAGCATCGTCCACCCTAGAAAACTTGCATGCATGTGTCCCTAACATATGTGTATAGGTGTGACCCAAGGTTGGTACATGCAATATATATAGTTCCCGGGCAAGGCCTTCTTCACATACGTGGGGTGTTAACACTAGCTGAAATCCAGGATCTGTACGTGGAAACTCCCGCTACGGGTCTATCGGAGCCTATTTCATGGTAAAGTGGGCCCAACCATTGCTTTCCATGTATATATGTCCTAAACAAACCAAAATAAAGCAAAAGATCCATCGGTGAGGCCTCATACGGAGAAAGCTATAGGGGGTAGATCTCCGACCCCCCCGGTCTAGGGTTTCGCCGGATAAAGACCACCGGAGCATCGTCCACCCTAGAAAACTTGCATGCATGTGTCCCTAACATATGTGTATAGGTGTGACCCAAGGTTGGTACATGCAATATATATAGTTCCCGGGCAAGGCCTTCTTCACATACGTGGGGTGTTAACACTAGCTGAAATCCAGGATCTGTACGTGGAAACTCCCGCTACGGGTCTATCGGAGCCTATTTCATGGTAAAGTGGGCCCAACCATTGCTTTCCATGTATATATGTCCTAAACAAACCAAAATAAAGCAAAAGATCCATCGGTGAGGCCTCATACGGAGAAAGCTATAGGGGGTAGATCTCCGACCCCCCCGGTCTAGGGTTTCGCCGGATAAAGACCACCGGAGCATCGTCCACCCTAGAAAACTTGCATGCATGTGTCCCTAACATATGTGTATAGGTGTGACCCAAGGTTGGTACATGCAATATATATAGTTCCCGGGCAAGGCCTTCTTCACATACGTGGGGTGTTAACACTAGCTGAAATCCAGGATCTGTACGTGGAAACTCCCGCTACGGGTCTATCGGAGCCTATTTCATGGTAAAGTGGGCCCAACCATTGCTTTCCATGTATATATGTCCTAAACAAACCAAAATAAAGCAAAAGATCCATCGGTGAGGCCTCATACGGAGAAAGCTATAGGGGGTAGATCTCCGACCCCCCCGGTCTAGGGTTTCGCCGGATAAAGACCACCGGAGCATCGTCCACCCTAGAAAACTTGCATGCATGTGTCCCTAACATATGTGTATAGGTGTGACCCAAGGTTGGTACATGCAATATATATAGTTCCCGGGCAAGGCCTTCTTCACATACGTGGGGTGTTAACACTAGCTGAAATCCAGGATCTGTACGTGGAAACTCCCGCTACGGGTCTATCGGAGCCTATTTCATGGTAAAGTGGGCCCAACCATTGCTTTCCATGTATATATGTCCTAAACAAACCAAAATAAAGCAAAAGATCCATCGGTGAGGCCTCATACGGAGAAAGCTATAGGGGGTAGATCTCCGACCCCCCCGGTCTAGGGTTTCGCCGGATAAAGACCACCGGAGCATCGTCCACCCTAGAAAACTTGCATGCATGTGTCCCTAACATATGTGTATAGGTGTGACCCAAGGTTGGTACATGCAATATATATAGTTCCCGGGCAAGGCCTTCTTCACATACGTGGGGTGTTAACACTAGCTGAAATCCAGGATCTGTACGTGGAAACTCCCGCTACGGGTCTATCGGAGCCTATTTCATGGTAAAGTGGGCCCAACCATTGCTTTCCATGTATATATGTCCTAAACAAACCAAAATAAAGCAAAAGATCCATCGGTGAGGCCTCATACGGAGAAAGCTATAGGGGGTAGATCTCCGACCCCCCCGGTCTAGGGTTTCGCCGGATAAAGACCACCGGAGCATCGTCCACCCTAGAAAACTTGCATGCATGTGTCCCTAACATATGTGTATAGGTGTGACCCAAGGTTGGTACATGCAATATATATAGTTCCCGGGCAAGGCCTTCTTCACATACGTGGGGTGTTAACACTAGCTGAAATCCAGGATCTGTACGTGGAAACTCCCGCTACGGGTCTATCGGAGCCTATTTCATGGTAAAGTGGGCCCAACCATTGCTTTCCATGTATATATGTCCTAAACAAACCAAAATAAAGCAAAAGATCCATCGGTGAGGCCTCATACGGAGAAAGCTATAGGGGGTAGATCTCCGACCCCCCCGGTCTAGGGTTTCGCCGGATAAAGACCACCGGAGCATCGTCCACCCTAGAAAACTTGCATGCATGTGTCCCTAACATATGTGTATAGGTGTGACCCAAGGTTGGTACATGCAATATATATAGTTCCCGGGCAAGGCCTTCTTCACATACGTGGGGTGTTAACACTAGCTGAAATCCAGGATCTGTACGTGGAAACTCCCGCTACGGGTCTATCGGAGCCTATTTCATGGTAAAGTGGGCCCAACCATTGCTTTCCATGTATATATGTCCTAAACAAACCAAAATAAAGCAAAAGATCCATCGGTGAGGCCTCATACGGAGAAAGCTATAGGGGGTAGATCTCCGACCCCCCCGGTCTAGGGTTTCGCCGGATAAAGACCACCGGAGCATCGTCCACCCTAGAAAACTTGCATGCATGTGTCCCTAACATATGTGTATAGGTGTGACCCAAGGTTGGTACATGCAATATATATAGTTCCCGGGCAAGGCCTTCTTCACATACGTGGGGTGTTAACACTAGCTGAAATCCAGGATCTGTACGTGGAAACTCCCGCTACGGGTCTATCGGAGCCTATTTCATGGTAAAGTGGGCCCAACCATTGCTTTCCATGTATATATGTCCTAAACAAACCAAAATAAAGCAAAAGATCCATCGGTGAGGCCTCATACGGAGAAAGCTATAGGGGGTAGATCTCCGACCCCCCCGGTCTAGGGTTTCGCCGGATAAAGACCACCGGAGCATCGTCCACCCTAGAAAACTTGCATGCATGTGTCCCTAACATATGTGTATAGGTGTGACCCAAGGTTGGTACATGCAATATATATAGTTCCCGGGCAAGGCCTTCTTCACATACGTGGGGTGTTAACACTAGCTGAAATCCAGGATCTGTACGTGGAAACTCCCGCTACGGGTCTATCGGAGCCTATTTCATGGTAAAGTGGGCCCAACCATTGCTTTCCATGTATATATGTCCTAAACAAACCAAAATAAAGCAAAAGATCCATCGGTGAGGCCTCATACGGAGAAAGCTATAGGGGGTAGATCTCCGACCCCCCCGGTCTAGGGTTTCGCCGGATAAAGACCACCGGAGCATCGTCCACCCTAGAAAACTTGCATGCATGTGTCCCTAACATATGTGTATAGGTGTGACCCAAGGTTGGTACATGCAATATATATAGTTCCCGGGCAAGGCCTTCTTCACATACGTGGGGTGTTAACACTAGCTGAAATCCAGGATCTGTACGTGGAAACTCCCGCTACGGGTCTATCGGAGCCTATTTCATGGTAAAGTGGGCCCAACCATTGCTTTCCATGTATATATGTCCTAAACAAACCAAAATAAAGCAAAAGATCCATCGGTGAGGCCTCATACGGAGAAAGCTATAGGGGGTAGATCTCCGACCCCCCCGGTCTAGGGTTTCGCCGGATAAAGACCACCGGAGCATCGTCCACCCTAGAAAACTTGCATGCATGTGTCCCTAACATATGTGTATAGGTGTGACCCAAGGTTGGTACATGCAATATATATAGTTCCCGGGCAAGGCCTTCTTCACATACGTGGGGTGTTAACACTAGCTGAAATCCAGGATCTGTACGTGGAAACTCCCGCTACGGGTCTATCGGAGCCTATTTCATGGTAAAGTGGGCCCAACCATTGCTTTCCATGTATATATGTCCTAAACAAACCAAAATAAAGCAAAAGATCCATCGGTGAGGCCTCATACGGAGAAAGCTATAGGGGGTAGATCTCCGACCCCCCCGGTCTAGGGTTTCGCCGGATAAAGACCACCGGAGCATCGTCCACCCTAGAAAACTTGCATGCATGTGTCCCTAACATATGTGTATAGGTGTGACCCAAGGTTGGTACATGCAATATATATAGTTCCCGGGCAAGGCCTTCTTCACATACGTGGGGTGTTAACACTAGCTGAAATCCAGGATCTGTACGTGGAAACTCCCGCTACGGGTCTATCGGAGCCTATTTCATGGTAAAGTGGGCCCAACCATTGCTTTCCATGTATATATGTCCTAAACAAACCAAAATAAAGCAAAAGATCCATCGGTGAGGCCTCATACGGAGAAAGCTATAGGGGGTAGATCTCCGACCCCCCCGGTCTAGGGTTTCGCCGGATAAAGACCACCGGAGCATCGTCCACCCTAGAAAACTTGCATGCATGTGTCCCTAACATATGTGTATAGGTGTGACCCAAGGTTGGTACATGCAATATATATAGTTCCCGGGCAAGGCCTTCTTCACATACGTGGGGTGTTAACACTAGCTGAAATCCAGGATCTGTACGTGGAAACTCCCGCTACGGGTCTATCGGAGCCTATTTCATGGTAAAGTGGGCCCAACCATTGCTTTCCATGTATATATGTCCTAAGCAAACCAAAATAAAGCAAAAGATCCATCGGTGAGGCCTCATACAGAGAAAACTATAGGGGGTAGATCTTCGACCCCCCCGATCTAGGGTTTCGCCGGATAAAGACCACCGGAGCATCGTCCACCCTAGAAAACTTGCATGCATGTGTCCCTAACATATGTGCATAGGTGTGACCCAAGGTTGGTACATGCAATATATATAGGGACCGGGCAAGGCCTTCTAAACATATGTGGGGTGTTAACACTAGCTGAAATCCAGGATCTGTACGTGGAAACTCCCGCTACGGGTCTATCGGAACCTATTTCATGGTAAAGTGGGCCCAACCATTGCTTTCCATGTATATATGTCCTAAACAAACCAAAATAAAGCAAAAGATCCATCGGTGAGGCCTCATACGGAGAAAGCTATAGGGGGTAGATCTTCGACCCCCCCGGTCTAGGGTTTCGCCGGATAAAGACCATCCCTAACATATGTGTATAGGTGTGACCCAAGGTAGGTACATGCAATATATATAGGGACCGGGCAAGGCCTTCTTCACATACGTGGGGTGTTAACACTAGCTGAAATCCAGGATCTGTATGTGGAAACTCCCGCTACGGGTCTATCGGAGCCTATTTCATGGTAAAGTGGGCCCAACCATTGCTTTCCATGTATATATGTCCTAAACCAACCAAAATAAAGCAAAAGATCCATCGGTGAGGCCTCATACGGAGAAAGCTATAGGGGGTAGATCTCCGACCCCCCCGGTCTAGGGTTTCGCCGGATAAAGACCACCGGAGCATCGTCCACCCTAGAAAACTTGCATGCATGTGTCCCTAACATATGTGTATAGGTGTGACCCAAGGTTGGTACATGCAATATATATAGTTCCCGGGCAAGGCCTTCTTCACATACGTGGGGTGTTAACACTAGCTGAAATCCAGGATCTGTACGTGGAAACTCCCGCTACGGGTCTATCGGAGCCTATTTCATGGTAAAGTGGGCCCAACCATTGCTTTCCATGTATATATGTCCTAAACAAACCAAAATAAAGCAAAAGATCCATCGGTGAGGCCTCATACGGAGAAAGCTATAGGGGGTAGATCTCCGACCCCCCCGGTCTAGGGTTTCGCCGGATAAAGACCACCGGAGCATCGTCCACCCTAGAAAACTTGCATGCATGTGTCCCTAACATATGTGTATAGGTGTGACCCAAGGTTGGTACATGCAATATATATAGTTCCCGGGCAAGGCCTTCTTCACATACGTGGGGTGTTAACACTAGCTGAAATCCAGGATCTGTACGTGGAAACTCCCGCTACGGGTCTATCGGAGCCTATTTCATGGTAAAGTGGGCCCAACCATTGCTTTCCATGTATATATGTCCTAAACAAACCAAAATAAAGCAAAAGATCCATCGGTGAGGCCTCATACGGAGAAAGCTATAGGGGGTAGATCTCCGACCCCCCCGGTCTAGGGTTTCGCCGGATAAAGACCACCGGAGCATCGTCCACCCTAGAAAACTTGCATGCATGTGTCCCTAACATATGTGTATAGGTGTGACCCAAGGTTGGTACATGCAATATATATAGTTCCCGGGCAAGGCCTTCTTCACATACGTGGGGTGTTAACACTAGCTGAAATCCAGGATCTGTACGTGGAAACTCCCGCTACGGGTCTATCGGAGCCTATTTCATGGTAAAGTGGGCCCAACCATTGCTTTCCATGTATATATGTCCTAAACAAACCAAAATAAAGCAAAAGATCCATCGGTGAGGCCTCATACGGAGAAAGCTATAGGGGGTAGATCTCCGACCCCCCCGGTCTAGGGTTTCGCCGGATAAAGACCACCGGAGCATCGTCCACCCTAGAAAACTTGCATGCATGTGTCCCTAACATATGTGTATAGGTGTGACCCAAGGTTGGTACATGCAATATATATAGTTCCCGGGCAAGGCCTTCTTCACATACGTGGGGTGTTAACACTAGCTGAAATCCAGGATCTGTACGTGGAAACTCCCGCTACGGGTCTATCGGAGCCTATTTCATGGTAAAGTGGGCCCAACCATTGCTTTCCATGTATATATGTCCTAAACAAACCAAAATAAAGCAAAAGATCCATCGGTGAGGCCTCATACGGAGAAAGCTATAGGGGGTAGATCTCCGACCCCCCCGGTCTAGGGTTTCGCCGGATAAAGACCACCGGAGCATCGTCCACCCTAGAAAACTTGCATGCATGTGTCCCTAACATATGTGTATAGGTGTGACCCAAGGTTGGTACATGCAATATATATAGTTCCCGGGCAAGGCCTTCTTCACATACGTGGGGTGTTAACACTAGCTGAAATCCAGGATCTGTACGTGGAAACTCCCGCTACGGGTCTATCGGAGCCTATTTCATGGTAAAGTGGGCCCAACCATTGCTTTCCATGTATATATGTCCTAAACAAACCAAAATAAAGCAAAAGATCCATCGGTGAGGCCTCATACGGAGAAAGCTATAGGGGGTAGATCTCCGACCCCCCCGGTCTAGGGTTTCGCCGGATAAAGACCACCGGAGCATCGTCCACCCTAGAAAACTTGCATGCATGTGTCCCTAACATATGTGTATAGGTGTGACCCAAGGTTGGTACATGCAATATATATAGTTCCCGGGCAAGGCCTTCTTCACATACGTGGGGTGTTAACACTAGCTGAAATCCAGGATCTGTACGTGGAAACTCCCGCTACGGGTCTATCGGAGCCTATTTCATGGTAAAGTGGGCCCAACCATTGCTTTCCATGTATATATGTCCTAAACAAACCAAAATAAAGCAAAAGATCCATCGGTGAGGCCTCATACGGAGAAAGCTATAGGGGGTAGATCTCCGACCCCCCCGGTCTAGGGTTTCGCCGGATAAAGACCACCGGAGCATCGTCCACCCTAGAAAACTTGCATGCATGTGTCCCTAACATATGTGTATAGGTGTGACCCAAGGTTGGTACATGCAATATATATAGTTCCCGGGCAAGGCCTTCTTCACATACGTGGGGTGTTAACACTAGCTGAAATCCAGGATCTGTACGTGGAAACTCCCGCTACGGGTCTATCGGAGCCTATTTCATGGTAAAGTGGGCCCAACCATTGCTTTCCATGTATATATGTCCTAAACAAACCAAAATAAAGCAAAAGATCCATCGGTGAGGCCTCATACGGAGAAAGCTATAGGGGGTAGATCTCCGACCCCCCCGGTCTAGGGTTTCGCCGGATAAAGACCACCGGAGCATCGTCCACCCTAGAAAACTTGCATGCATGTGTCCCTAACATATGTGTATAGGTGTGACCCAAGGTTGGTACATGCAATATATATAGTTCCCGGGCAAGGCCTTCTTCACATACGTGGGGTGTTAACACTAGCTGAAATCCAGGATCTGTACGTGGAAACTCCCGCTACGGGTCTATCGGAGCCTATTTCATGGTAAAGTGGGCCCAACCATTGCTTTCCATGTATATATGTCCTAAACAAACCAAAATAAAGCAAAAGATCCATCGGTGAGGCCTCATACGGAGAAAGCTATAGGGGGTAGATCTCCGACCCCCCCGGTCTAGGGTTTCGCCGGATAAAGACCACCGGAGCATCGTCCACCCTAGAAAACTTGCATGCATGTGTCCCTAACATATGTGTATAGGTGTGACCCAAGGTTGGTACATGCAATATATATAGTTCCCGGGCAAGGCCTTCTTCACATACGTGGGGTGTTAACACTAGCTGAAATCCAGGATCTGTACGTGGAAACTCCCGCTACGGGTCTATCGGAGCCTATTTCATGGTAAAGTGGGCCCAACCATTGCTTTCCATGTATATATGTCCTAAACAAACCAAAATAAAGCAAAAGATCCATCGGTGAGGCCTCATACGGAGAAAGCTATAGGGGGTAGATCTCCGACCCCCCCGGTCTAGGGTTTCGCCGGATAAAGACCACCGGAGCATCGTCCACCCTAGAAAACTTGCATGCATGTGTCCCTAACATATGTGTATAGGTGTGACCCAAGGTTGGTACATGCAATATATATAGTTCCCGGGCAAGGCCTTCTTCACATACGTGGGGTGTTAACACTAGCTGAAATCCAGGATCTGTACGTGGAAACTCCCGCTACGGGTCTATCGGAGCCTATTTCATGGTAAAGTGGGCCCAACCATTGCTTTCCATGTATATATGTCCTAAACAAACCAAAATAAAGCAAAAGATCCATCGGTGAGGCCTCATACGGAGAAAGCTATAGGGGGTAGATCTCCGACCCCCCCGGTCTAGGGTTTCGCCGGATAAAGACCACCGGAGCATCGTCCACCCTAGAAAACTTGCATGCATGTGTCCCTAACATATGTGTATAGGTGTGACCCAAGGTTGGTACATGCAATATATATAGTTCCCGGGCAAGGCCTTCTTCACATACGTGGGGTGTTAACACTAGCTGAAATCCAGGATCTGTACGTGGAAACTCCCGCTACGGGTCTATCGGAGCCTATTTCATGGTAAAGTGGGCCCAACCATTGCTTTCCATGTATATATGTCCTAAACAAACCAAAATAAAGCAAAAGATCCATCGGTGAGGCCTCATACGGAGAAAGCTATAGGGGGTAGATCTCCGACCCCCCCGGTCTAGGGTTTCGCCGGATAAAGACCACCGGAGCATCGTCCACCCTAGAAAACTTGCATGCATGTGTCCCTAACATATGTGTATAGGTGTGACCCAAGGTTGGTACATGCAATATATATAGTTCCCGGGCAAGGCCTTCTTCACATACGTGGGGTGTTAACACTAGCTGAAATCCAGGATCTGTACGTGGAAACTCCCGCTACGGGTCTATCGGAGCCTATTTCATGGTAAAGTGGGCCCAACCATTGCTTTCCATGTATATATGTCCTAAACAAACCAAAATAAAGCAAAAGATCCATCGGTGAGGCCTCATACGGAGAAAGCTATAGGGGGTAGATCTCCGACCCCCCCGGTCTAGGGTTTCGCCGGATAAAGACCACCGGAGCATCGTCCACCCTAGAAAACTTGCATGCATGTGTCCCTAACATATGTGTATAGGTGTGACCCAAGGTTGGTACATGCAATATATATAGTTCCCGGGCAAGGCCTTCTTCACATACGTGGGGTGTTAACACTAGCTGAAATCCAGGATCTGTACGTGGAAACTCCCGCTACGGGTCTATCGGAGCCTATTTCATGGTAAAGTGGGCCCAACCATTGCTTTCCATGTATATATGTCCTAAACAAACCAAAATAAAGCAAAAGATCCATCGGTGAGGCCTCATACGGAGAAAGCTATAGGGGGTAGATCTCCGACCCCCCCGGTCTAGGGTTTCGCCGGATAAAGACCACCGGAGCATCGTCCACCCTAGAAAACTTGCATGCATGTGTCCCTAACATATGTGTATAGGTGTGACCCAAGGTTGGTACATGCAATATATATAGTTCCCGGGCAAGGCCTTCTTCACATACGTGGGGTGTTAACACTAGCTGAAATCCAGGATCTGTACGTGGAAACTCCCGCTACGGGTCTATCGGAGCCTATTTCATGGTAAAGTGGGCCCAACCATTGCTTTCCATGTATATATGTCCTAAACAAACCAAAATAAAGCAAAAGATCCATCGGTGAGGCCTCATACGGAGAAAGCTATAGGGGGTAGATCTCCGACCCCCCCGGTCTAGGGTTTCGCCGGATAAAGACCACCGGAGCATCGTCCACCCTAGAAAACTTGCATGCATGTGTCCCTAACATATGTGTATAGGTGTGACCCAAGGTTGGTACATGCAATATATATAGTTCCCGGGCAAGGCCTTCTTCACATACGTGGGGTGTTAACACTAGCTGAAATCCAGGATCTGTACGTGGAAACTCCCGCTACGGGTCTATCGGAGCCTATTTCATGGTAAAGTGGGCCCAACCATTGCTTTCCATGTATATATGTCCTAAACAAACCAAAATAAAGCAAAAGATCCATCGGTGAGGCCTCATACGGAGAAAGCTATAGGGGGTAGATCTCCGACCCCCCCGGTCTAGGGTTTCGCCGGATAAAGACCACCGGAGCATCGTCCACCCTAGAAAACTTGCATGCATGTGTCCCTAACATATGTGTATAGGTGTGACCCAAGGTTGGTACATGCAATATATATAGTTCCCGGGCAAGGCCTTCTTCACATACGTGGGGTGTTAACACTAGCTGAAATCCAGGATCTGTACGTGGAAACTCCCGCTACGGGTCTATCGGAGCCTATTTCATGGTAAAGTGGGCCCAACCATTGCTTTCCATGTATATATGTCCTAAACAAACCAAAATAAAGCAAAAGATCCATCGGTGAGGCCTCATACGGAGAAAGCTATAGGGGGTAGATCTCCGACCCCCCCGGTCTAGGGTTTCGCCGGATAAAGACCACCGGAGCATCGTCCACCCTAGAAAACTTGCATGCATGTGTCCCTAACATATGTGTATAGGTGTGACCCAAGGTTGGTACATGCAATATATATAGTTCCCGGGCAAGGCCTTCTTCACATACGTGGGGTGTTAACACTAGCTGAAATCCAGGATCTGTACGTGGAAACTCCCGCTACGGGTCTATCGGAGCCTATTTCATGGTAAAGTGGGCCCAACCATTGCTTTCCATGTATATATGTCCTAAACAAACCAAAATAAAGCAAAAGATCCATCGGTGAGGCCTCATACGGAGAAAGCTATAGGGGGTAGATCTCCGACCCCCCCGGTCTAGGGTTTCGCCGGATAAAGACCACCGGAGCATCGTCCACCCTAGAAAACTTGCATGCATGTGTCCCTAACATATGTGTATAGGTGTGACCCAAGGTTGGTACATGCAATATATATAGTTCCCGGGCAAGGCCTTCTTCACATACGTGGGGTGTTAACACTAGCTGAAATCCAGGATCTGTACGTGGAAACTCCCGCTACGGGTCTATCGGAGCCTATTTCATGGTAAAGTGGGCCCAACCATTGCTTTCCATGTATATATGTCCTAAACAAACCAAAATAAAGCAAAAGATCCATCGGTGAGGCCTCATACGGAGAAAGCTATAGGGGGTAGATCTCCGACCCCCCCGGTCTAGGGTTTCGCCGGATAAAGACCACCGGAGCATCGTCCACCCTAGAAAACTTGCATGCATGTGTCCCTAACATATGTGTATAGGTGTGACCCAAGGTTGGTACATGCAATATATATAGTTCCCGGGCAAGGCCTTCTTCACATACGTGGGGTGTTAACACTAGCTGAAATCCAGGATCTGTACGTGGAAACTCCCGCTACGGGTCTATCGGAGCCTATTTCATGGTAAAGTGGGCCCAACCATTGCTTTCCATGTATATATGTCCTAAACAAACCAAAATAAAGCAAAAGATCCATCGGTGAGGCCTCATACGGAGAAAGCTATAGGGGGTAGATCTCCGACCCCCCCGGTCTAGGGTTTCGCCGGATAAAGACCACCGGAGCATCGTCCACCCTAGAAAACTTGCATGCATGTGTCCCTAACATATGTGTATAGGTGTGACCCAAGGTTGGTACATGCAATATATATAGTTCCCGGGCAAGGCCTTCTTCACATACGTGGGGTGTTAACACTAGCTGAAATCCAGGATCTGTACGTGGAAACTCCCGCTACGGGTCTATCGGAGCCTATTTCATGGTAAAGTGGGCCCAACCATTGCTTTCCATGTATATATGTCCTAAACAAACCAAAATAAAGCAAAAGATCCATCGGTGAGGCCTCATACGGAGAAAGCTATAGGGGGTAGATCTCCGACCCCCCCGGTCTAGGGTTTCGCCGGATAAAGACCACCGGAGCATCGTCCACCCTAGAAAACTTGCATGCATGTGTCCCTAACATATGTGTATAGGTGTGACCCAAGGTTGGTACATGCAATATATATAGTTCCCGGGCAAGGCCTTCTTCACATACGTGGGGTGTTAACACTAGCTGAAATCCAGGATCTGTACGTGGAAACTCCCGCTACGGGTCTATCGGAGCCTATTTCATGGTAAAGTGGGCCCAACCATTGCTTTCCATGTATATATGTCCTAAACAAACCAAAATAAAGCAAAAGATCCATCGGTGAGGCCTCATACGGAGAAAGCTATAGGGGGTAGATCTCCGACCCCCCCGGTCTAGGGTTTCGCCGGATAAAGACCACCGGAGCATCGTCCACCCTAGAAAACTTGCATGCATGTGTCCCTAACATATGTGTATAGGTGTGACCCAAGGTTGGTACATGCAATATATATAGTTCCCGGGCAAGGCCTTCTTCACATACGTGGGGTGTTAACACTAGCTGAAATCCAGGATCTGTACGTGGAAACTCCCGCTACGGGTCTATCGGAGCCTATTTCATGGTAAAGTGGGCCCAACCATTGCTTTCCATGTATATATGTCCTAAACAAACCAAAATAAAGCAAAAGATCCATCGGTGAGGCCTCATACGGAGAAAGCTATAGGGGGTAGATCTCCGACCCCCCCGGTCTAGGGTTTCGCCGGATAAAGACCACCGGAGCATCGTCCACCCTAGAAAACTTGCATGCATGTGTCCCTAACATATGTGTATAGGTGTGACCCAAGGTTGGTACATGCAATATATATAGGTACCGGGCAAGGCCTTATTCACATACGTGGGGTGTTAACACTAGCTGAAATCCAGGATCTGTACGTGGAAACTCCCGCTACGGGTCTATCGGAGCCTATTTCATGGTAAAGTGGGCCCAACCATTGCTTTCCATGTATATATGTCCTAAACAAACCAAAATAAAGCAAAAGATCCATCGGTGAGTGTAACAACTCAAAAATTTGTAATCCATTTCTTATTAATTAAAATGCCAAATGAGGACCAAGATAAAACTTTTTGTCTCTTATCGCATGCATGCATAGTATTCAAATAATGGTTGTTCTATGATTTCATGTGTGCTATAATTTGTTGTGAAATATTTAGTTAATCCCCACTTAACTAACAGAAGCATTAGAGAAGAACCACAAAGACCAAAGGAACCAGAAACAAAAGAAATAAAGAAAAAGAGAAGAAAAATTGATCTAGAAAAAGTTAACCACTACCCTACTTTGAACACTTAGATTAAGCTCTCTGCAACTCAACTCAGTGTGTGGTGAGTTGGTTGAGCTTGACCAGATCACATACTTACTCAACCAAAGATTTTCAAACAAAGACTCAAACCAGAACCCCACTCAAACATCCGCCAAAAACCGAATCTGAATCAGCAACCGAACCTCATTTTCGAATTAAAATTTTTGCAAAACCTTTTCTTTCTTCAGGACAAAAATAGTTTTGGAGTCCTTGAGGAATACCTTGACAACTCACGGTGGCAGATTTCAAAAATTTGAATTTTGAGTTGGTTCAGGCATTTCGTCGAACACCTGTGAGGCAGTTTTCAGAAAAACCTAAACCTACTGTTGATGACGCCGCCGCCGTACGTCTTCGTACTCGTAGGTGTACCCGATGATGCGGTAGACCACCTCTCTGTCGACTCCCCAACCCCCCTGCCCGGACCCTGCCCGTGAGACCTGGGAGAAAGGGAGGAAAAGGCCAGACCCCCTCTCCTTTCCTCTGCCTCTCTGCACGACCCCGACCCGCGTGAGCGCACCAGGGCACGCCTACAGTGCCCAGACACCATGACCGCACCTCGCCGCACGCTCCCAAAGCCGCCGCTCCCGGCAGCGACCGTTGCACGCCGCCGGACCCCCACAGTCGGCCACCTCCGCTCCAGCCCTCTCCCGCCTATAAAAGGCCCTCCTGTTCGCCTGAATAGAACCACACCACCCCCAGCACCCTCCTAGACATACTCCCCTCCCCCCGAGCTCTTCGCAGCGACCTCGCCGGAGCCGGCCGAGCTCCTAGGGCACCGCGCGTTCCCGGCGACCTGAGCGTTGCCCCGACCTGCCGCCGGTCCAGGGCGGCCGAGAAGCCTCCCCTCCGCCGCCGTGACATCCCGCCGCCGCCTCTCCTTCCTCCCTGCTGCACCTCCATCGCCGCCCTCGTCCCTGCAGGCTACGGTGAGTTCGCGGTGACTCTCGTGAAGAAGACGACTCTTCCCCGTGCGTACCGATTCGGTTAGGCCGGCCTGACAGGCCTGGCCCGCTGGCAGGCCAGCGACATGTTTTTTTTTTCTCACTTACCCTTACCCCAGCCGGAGTTAGCCTAGTGGGGCCGGCCCGGTAACATCCTGTGTGCGGCCCGGTTTCGTTCAGCTTTGAGCCTATCCGTTTATTATTATTTTTCCCGCCCGATTTTCGAATTCCATTCAGCACTATTCTTGCAATTCAAATTCCCGGAGATTTATAAATCCATTTTGAGCAAAAAATACTCGTTGGAAGCCTAGACAGTAACCTAGCCCCTGAATTGGTTGTAACTGATTTGAGTTAGCTATTTATTTAATAAAAAAATTAACCCACAGCCTTTGACCGTAGCTTATTAATCTTGGGACATTTTTAGAAAGTTGTCTCAACCTTCTAAAATTTTGAAACTTGGCTTATGCCCTCCCTAGTCGACTTATATACTATTAGTTCAGTCTTATTCAACTAAAACCTTGTTAGTACCTCCATCAACTTCTAATCCAATCTTAGTGTAGCATAAAATGATAGAATCACTATACACTTAGTTTGATACTTCCCCCACTACACCTTTACTTAATTAATCCCTCTCCACTTGAACTAGCCCTAATACCCCTAGTCTCATACCAAGTTAAGAAAGTGATCAACACTTAGCACTTGGTAGAAACATCTAGCTTGCACACTTAATGAAAACTTTGGAAGAGAACTTGCAACCAACTCAATAAAATCCAACATGAACCCTATGTTTGAAAACAAGTATGTGTGTTTGGAATGTTGTTAGTATTGTTTTGATTGTGTGCATTGTGTTTATTCTTATTAGACGCTAGTGTTGCTGAGGAGGATATTGAGGGGGGATTCTATCAGAGAAGAAGAAGATACCCCGGACACTTTGCCAACCAAGGCAAGCCATCTTTTGAATCATACTCTCCAAATGCCTAGTTTTCCTATTTGCATTCCTACTTGTTTTTAATAAATTGCATGATTGAATTGCTACTTTAGAATGATAGTTGTGTAGTGGTACCTTGCTTAGCAGAGGTATCCAGCTGAGTTAATCCTACCTACTTAGGGTATCATCACTCTATATAGTGCTTAGTCGCTAATAAAATTGAGCCACCTATAAGGGAACTCTATTTGAAATGGATGACTTGAACTTGAAACTTAAATTGGAGATTTTCCTACATGATGGTTTATGAAGGAAAATAATCTTGACTAATAACTATGGAATGTATTTGCAATGATAATAAGTGATTATCCATGTGAGCCAACCATTACCGTACGACCACATTACCCTAAATGGGAAGGGGCTTAGTCCGAGCTTGTTTACCCTAGTATGGGAGGTCTTGTATCATCCTTTATAGAGTGCACCGTGCGCGGGTACTTCTGAACCGGTGGAAATTCCATTCATCCGGCACTCCGGAGCGGGCAAAACTAGAGGTGCCGGAACGGGGTTTCCGTATCCCGGGCTCTGAAAGGATCCTGTACTAGAGTGAGCAAGTGAAAGAGTTTGTTTGATTATCGAACTCGCATACTTTGTATGACGAACCGTGGATTTCTCCCGGCAGATGTATCGAATCTTGGGGTAAAGTGTACCCTCTGCAGAGGTTTCAACTATTCGATAGCCGCGTCCTCGGTCATGGACAGTTGGCAGCTGTACTGACTTTTGTCAAGAATGTTAACCACTTACGGTGAACTTGGTGAATGACTTGACTTGACATTGTTGTTGACCAACACTTGAAGTTCCTCTTTAGATTGAACTTAGAGAATTAAATCTTCTTCTCTCTAATGAACATTCTTGGGAAATAAAAACTAGCTTTTGCAAATAAACTTAGTGCTTAGTCCACCATAATCAAACTTGCATATCTACTGCGTCCTTTTTGTTATAAGATGGTTTGCGAGTGCATCCAAGTACTCATGGCTTGTCCCCTTGGCTATCAACTTGGCCAGGACTGGGGAAGATTATCCGGAGGAAGGTTATGAAGATGGAGTACCAGAAACTAAGATCATCTCCTGAGTCGCCATTGCTGTAGGGGAAGGCATGGACCCAAAGACGTTATCTCCGCTGCTATACATGTTGTAATATGAACTTGGTCATTATGACCATTGTATTTGAACTATTCGTATTGTAATTCTATGGAACTGGTTACCAACACGTTATGTGTATCACAACAATGATTCTGGGATTGTGGTGGAATACATAACGGCACTTGAATTTCGAAATCGGGTGTTACAGTGAGGCCTCATACGGAGAAAGCTATAGGGGGTAGATCTCCGCCCCCCCCCGGTCTAGGGTTTTGCCGGATAAAGACCACCGGAGCATCGTCCACCCTAGAAAACTTGCATGCAAGTGTCCCTAACATATGTGTATAGGTGTGACCCAAGGTTGGTATATGCAATATATAGGACCGGGCAAGGCCTTCTTCACATACGTGGGGTGTTAACACTAGCTGAAATCCAGGATCTGTACATGGAAACTCCCGCTACGGGTCTATCAGAGCCTATTTCATGGTAAAGTGGGCCCAACCATTGCTTTCCATGTATATATGTCCTAAACAAACCAAAATAAAGCAAAAGATCCATCGGTGAGCCTCATACGGAAAAAGCTATAGGGGGTAGATCTTCCGACCCCCCCGGTCTAGGGTTTCGCCGGATAAAGACCACCGGAGCATCGTCCACCCTAGAAAACTTGCATGCATGTGTCCCTAACATATGTGTATAGTGTGACCCAAGGTTGGTACATGCAATATATATAGGGACCGGGCAAGGCCTTCTTCACATACGTGGGGTGTTACACTAGCTGAAATCCAGGATCTGTACGTGGAAACTCCCGCTACGGGTCTATCGGAGCCTATTTCATGGTAAAGTGGGCCCAACCATTGCTTTCCATGTATATATGTCGCTAAACCAACCAAAATAAAGCAAAAGATCCATCTGTGAGGCCTCATACGGAGAAAGCTATAGGTGGTAGATCTCCGACCCCCCCGGTCTAGGGTTTCACCGGATAAAGACCACCGGAGCATCGTCCACCCTAGAAAACTTGCATGCATGTGTCCCTAACATATGTGTATAGGTGTGACCCAAGGTTGGTACATGCAATTATATAGGGACCCGGGCAAGGCCTTCTTCACATACGTGGGGTGTTAACACTAGCTGAAATCCAGGATCTGTACGTGGAAACTCCCGATACGGGTCTATCGGAGCCTATTTCATGGTAAAGTGGGCCCAACCATTGCTTTCCATGTATATATGTCCTAAACAAACCAAAATAAAGCAAAAGATCCATCGGTGAGGCCTCATACGGAGAAAGCTATAGGGGGTAGATCTCCGACCCCCCCGGTCTAGGGTTTCGTCGGATAAAGACCACCGGAGCATCGTCCACCCTAGAAAACTTGCATGCAAGTGTCCCTAACATATGTATAGGTGTGACCCAAGGTTGGTACATGCAATATATATAGGGACCGGGCAAGGCCTTCTTCACATACGTGGGGTGTTAACACTAGCTGAAATCCAGGATCTGTACAGTGGAAACTCCCGCTACGGGTCTATCAGGAGCCTATTTCATGGTAAAGTGGCCCAACCATTGCTTTCCATGTATATATGTCCTAACCAAACCAAAATAAAGCAAAAGATCCATCGGTGAGGCCTCATACGGAGAAAAGCTATGGGGTAGATCTTCGACCCCCCCGGTCTAGGGTTTCGCCGGATAAAGACCACCGAGCATCGTCCACCCTAGAAAACTTGCATGCATGTGTCCCTAACATATGTGTATAGGTGTGACCCAAGGTTGGTATGCAATATATATAGGGACCGGGCAAGGCCTTCTTCAATACGTGGGGTGTTAACACTAGCTGAAATCCAGGATCTGTACGTGGAAACTCCCGCTACGGGTCTATCGGAGCCTATTTCATGGTAAAGTGGGCCCAACCATTGCTTTCCATGTATATATGTCCTAAACCAACAAAATAAAGCAAAAGATCCATCGGTGAGGCCTCATACGGAGAAAGCTATAGGGGGTAGATCTCCGACCCCCCCGGTCTAGGNATGCAGTGTAAATGCCTACATTCTTCTAAATTATTCATTCTTACCCAGCTGTCAATCAAAAGGGGCTCATGTTGTCTGTTGGAGAATTGATTATGAACGTTCACCGAAAGGGCACAGTCCCCATAACAGGAACCACAAAAGGTTTATTTCTCCCTTTATATTATTATATCCTCCACGCCGAATGCTGTATATTAAACTTTTTATCACTATTCTATCTCCATATGCAGTTGATACCGTATTACGGCTATCTAGATATGCTTGCAGCAAAGAGAAAGACTTTGACCTAAATGTCGATATTTCTGGTTAGACTCATTTAAAGTTCAAGTAACATATATGTGGAATATTTAACATATCTACGATCTAAATTGTTATAATTGTTTTTGCATGAATTAAAATTCAAGAACAATCCAACGAAGAACCTCCGCAAGTTATTGCAACCACAAAACAGCTGCAGGGATATTCTTTCTACCAGGATCCTATTTCGAAATGTTTCAAATTCTTCAACGTGCTACAAATGGTTTCAAAATAGACCTATCTTGGTAAGCAAGACCTTTCCACACAATCATAGGTATTTCATACTATATTTCTGGACCTCTATTAGCTGTTTTGTGGTTTTGCTATTCTGGGCAGTTTGAACTGGTTCGAACACAGCCAGCCATTCGATCTCAACATCACAGGGCAGGAAATTGTGGATGAATGTCCTAGAGGATCAACATATGGGAAAAAATTCATGGATGCTGTTACGAGAACAATGACAACTGCTCATGATAGGCAGTATTTGGGCAATACAAAAAGAGAAACCCATTACATGGCCTTCAGTTGGGCGGTGAGTTCAAATGCAGTACCACAACTGAAACTATTTTACATTAGTATCTATGGAACACTATATCAGATACAATTTAATCCTGCCATTAATTCAATGTAGGATGATTTCCGCCACAACTCCCCAAAACCAACATTTCAAGCATGCCAACAATACTTTGTCGGAGAATTCTATAAGTATGAAGTTGACAAATGCACAAAGGTAACATAAAGAAATTATGGTTTTACCTTTCATTCATTCTGATGCTGTTCATCATCTGCTTCACATTTTCGTCATGTATATTGACAGATTGTTGCAACTGTGGACATTGGAGGAAAGAAAGTTGTTACATATGGATGAACTGCTAGCCAAAGAGATTAGCGTGGCTGGACCCTAGTTTAATGAATTCCCGAAACAAGATTAAAAGGTCCATGAGAAGCATGTTGTTAACCTCACAGCGGTGACTTATGCGAAGGGCATGAAAGGTGTCTATCCACACTGGGAGGGTGGACAAATGTTGACATGGAATAGGTCTACAGTAAATGATGTCAGCAGGGTGCTAGAGGGTCTGTTCGTAACTAATTAACATCTAGCATATGAGCAACATACTATCACTTTATCTAACATGTTTTCCCCTATGCATGGCTGCAGGCCTAACACTGCTGTTTATGCTCTCCATTATGCTCAGTTCTTCAGTAAAAATCAGCTGTCTATCCCAATTGACAATGTAAGTACCAGCTTCTTACCAAATTTGTACTGGGACATAAGAAATATGTGTTAGGAACATGCATTGATCATCGGTTGTACTTCCTGTTCAGACCGACCTCGGCGATATCAGAGCTAGGCACCTCTGGGAGGTTATGACAATGGATGGCAATACAGGATCACTGCCAGCAGCCCTGCATGTCATCAGATATGAGAATCATTACGCCATCTGCAAGTAGTTGGCTTCTATACTAGGAAGAAGCACTGGTTTACATGCGGCATGTATTTATCTATCTATGAACTAATACATCCGGCATGTATTATCCAGCTAGAATTTATTTTCAATAGAACTATCGCACCTGCTAGCATATGCAACCGGAGATTGCTATTATTTTTTGATCTATATCTCGCATTTCTGTGTAACATTTGCTATGCATTTCTGTATCTTCCCCTATATGTAATGAAGACGACAAACTATATATCTAATAGACACTGCCTACCGAATGAGTTATTAATTTGATATATCTAGTTCACATGGATGCACCTGCCCGTGAACTCCATAATATATGTTTGTTGTTTTACTGAGTTCAAAGGAAATACAGCAGCTAGGGTTTTAATCATGGTCTGTCCACACAAAATTAAGATCCCTATATAGAACACCTATATAGCCCTCATCGAACCCGCGGCCAGTGTTTCCTATTCTGTACTATCCGGAGGCAGCTCTATATCACACAAATCTTTAGTACAATAAGTTTTCGTTTTCGTTTCATCCTATTTTTATTAATCTTCTTGCCGTTATGTTAGCCCATTTCTATCGATTTCATGCAGACTCTAGGTGTCTGTTAACTCACCAAGGATACCATTCATATGATCATTGAAAATGAAATTTTCTTGCATTCATGGTAATAGGACATTTCAGAAATAAAAATAGTGGTACAATGAAAAAATATGAATTTTGTATATCTATATTGTTTCTACTTTCTTAAACAAACTTACTCGTAATTAAGCATGCCATTTACTTCCCCGTACCACAAAAAGTAGCGTCTACATACCAGCCATGTACTATACACGGATGCTTATTAGTACTAGCACCAAAATCATCGCATTTTCCTCACTCCTCGAATATATGTAGCCACAAAACTATGTACTTGATAGAACATTTTCAAAACTAGAACCTTCAAATATTTTGATCCGTCCTATTTGTACATGAATTGTGGTATTTATATGCGAGGGGTGGGAAGTAAAGAAACATCTTATTCACCTATGGTAGTTATTTTTTAGATACAGTTATCAAACTTGTTTCACACACGTAGCTGCAATCTAATCACCAACTATCTAAATAGCTGGTCAGAAAAAAAAAAACGGAAACCAACTCAAATGTGAACATGTCATATGTGTCTCGCATAGGAATAGGTTATATTCGTAGCAGAAAAAATCACAAATACACAGGACCTTTTCCAATCATTCAAATTCTGGCTCTCAGATATTTGATGTATATGGTTTTATTTTGAACATTTTTCCATTTTAGGTATATGTAGCCATAAAACTATCTACTCCCCACACGAATATCCTAATCATTGGAATGTTGTATTGTTAACACGGCAGTAGCTACTCCAGTCTACCAAGATGGATTGTTATAGAGGTCACATCAAATAACAAGGGAAACTCATCCATATAGTTGTTTCTTGAATAAATGGAAATGCGTCGTTAAACCTTAACCATTTCACAGTAATACTAATTAGTAGATATACAAACAGTATTTTTGGTAACTAGTAGCATTACACAAATTTCTAATAATAAGTCGCAGCTGCAATATTAAATGATTTTTCATCAAGTACAATACAGATTTCTATCTAGAATTCAAATTCTTCTTCAGAAATTTTTGGTTTCTTTTTCTTGCGCAAATCAGTGGCACCTTCCTTCTGAGGGCAAGTTCTTATATCGTGGCCCGGTGATTTGCAGCCACTGCAAAACCTCGTTTGATGAACACCTGTTCTTCCACCAGGGGTTTTCCTTTTTATATTTGTATCAAACCGGGTCAGGTATATCTTATTTGTAGGTCTCCCCTGCTTTGTCTTGATAATTGGAGGTTTGATGGAACTAACTTCTATCCCCAAATTCTTCTCCCGGTCAAATAGTTGCAACCCACATGACCCCGTGTCACCAGATTCATCGCCACTTTCCATGTGACTTGGGAGCCTGTTACTAGTACCGGCTGGTACATTGTAACCAACTTGACAAGTACGACTAATTGTACATTTATACTCGGCTATTTTAGTTTTAGCTACTTCTAAATATTTGATAGCTATTTCAGAAGTGGTTTCATCGTACTCACCGACGCTTACTAGATCAAGAACTCGCATGTAAAGGTTCCTGTGCCTCAGCGTGCGAGACATCTCTCCCTGGATTGAGCTTCGCCGCACATTGCCATAACGGAAAGTCTCATCCCTAGCTTTAATGGTCCATCTTTTCATTATATGGCATTCCGGTATTTTCATCAAGCCGCTTTGGATCATAACCTAAAAAAAAGGATGCGCAGTCAAGAAACAAGTCATGGAATCTAATTATGTTGCATATATCTGTAAGACAAAATAGATAGGCAGTAATGCACTTACAAGCATTATGTGGCAGCATATAATACCAAAATGTTCATACAGCCGGCATTGGCAATTATATAGCCCACTGTCTGGGTTGACAGTAATGGTGAAATTCACTCGGCTCCAAGCATCTCGACTGTCAGCATCGACATGCTTCACTTCATAAGAAAGCCCTTCAGCATTGGAGACAATAACATAAGACGATGACTTCCTCATCTCAGCTTTAAATAACTTGAAAACGCTAGGAGTATAAACTCTGGAAGCATGTTTCTCAATAGGATAACCAAAGTGTGGTTTAGATGTTTTCTGTCAAAGAAAAATGAAACCTTTGAGTTTAGGTATCAACAGAGTATCTGGCAAGCCAAGAATTTCGTAAAACACAGTACAAAGTGCTAATACCTGGGATCTGTTTTTCTCCGCTTTGTCATCTGCTTTTTCTCGATCATCGATTAGTTTAGTGTACTGTTTGATGAACATGTTTATTGAAGATTTGCAAGGTACATACACCTTCAACACATGGTTAGCACTCTCACTCCGTTGCATGCTTGTCATACGAGCACAGAATACGTTATTAAAAAATGGCTTTGCCCACTTGTCCCTCACCTCGTAAGCACGGGTCATGAAAGGATTGGTACCCAAATTGTACCTTTCAATTAAGTAACCCCACCCTTTCTCGAATTCTTCCACTGTGAGCATGTGGTTGATAACTTTATTGAACTCATCACTGAATGTTGGGTGTGACTTGTTGACGTCTACGGACTTCTATTCTTGTAGACACTTGTTGGGCCTCCAAGTGCAGAGGTTTGTAGAGCAGCAGCAAGTTTCCCTTAAGTGGATCACCCAAGGTTTATCGAACTCAGGGAGGAAGAGGTCAAAGCTATCCCTCTCAAACAACCCTGCAATTATGATACAGAAAGTCTCTTGTGTCCCCAACACACCCAATACACTTGTCAGATGTATAGGTGCACTAGTTCGGCGAAGAGATAGTAAAATACAAGTAGTATTGATGATTATAAGTAGCAAATGTGATTTGAAGTAAATATCGCTGCGAGCAAACATGTAACAAAACAGCAAGTAAACGGTGTGCAATGCTTGGAAACAAGGCCTAGGGATCATACTTTCACTAGTGGACACACTCCCAACAAATATAACATAATTGAACAAATAAACAACTTCTCTCCACTATGGTACTCTGAATTACTCTCCTATTGAATAACACTAATCATTGTGTAGTGGCTACAGAAGCACCCCTTAAAGTTCATCAAGTACTTGACAAACACCACTCATAGAGATATCCAAATCAAAGCACAACTCAAGATAGATATTGTTGCAACTTAGACCAAGTACTAACACGGTGCACACATTGTCAACATTACACCATGAAAGGAGGAATAGATCACTTCAATACTATCATAGTAATAATTATTCTCATAATCCACAAGAGATCACAATCATAGCCTAAACCAAGTACCACCATGATGCACGCACTGTCACCGTTACACCATGGCAGGAGGAATAGATTACTTTAATAATACCACTAGAGTACACATAATATCTGAATAATAACATCTACTTGTTCAACATGATACAAAGCTCACGATCACATAAAGATCACATCATGGGAGAGAGAGGTGAACCACATAGCTACCGGTAGAGCCCTCAGCCCCGGGGATGAACTACTCCCTCCTCATCATAGGAGACAGCAAGGTTGATGGAGATGGTGGTGAGGTCGATGAAGACGGCGGAGACGGCGATGGAGACCGATGGAGATGGCTCCGGGGGCACTTCCCCGTCCCGGCAGGGTGCCGGAACAGAGACTTCTGTCCCCCGAAATTCATCGGTGGCGGCGGCGGAACTGCGGAACTCTTTCTGGAAAATTGCCGACTCTTTTAGGGTTTTCCGTCCCGAGGCTTTATATAGGCGAAGGGGTGTCGTCAGAGGGGGAGCCAGGTGCCCTCACACGGGGCTCGCGCGGCCAGGGGCCTGGCCGCGCCACCCCTGTGTGTGGGGCCCTGGTGGCCCCACTCCTTCTCTCCTTCGGATCTCTGGAAGCTTCCGGGTAAAATATGACTTCAGGAACTTGTTTTGTCCAATTCCGAGAATATTTTCTGTGTATCACTTCTGAAACACAAAAACAGCAGAAAACAGGGAACTGGCACTGTGGCAACTTGTTAATAGGTTAGTTCCAAAAAATGCATAAAAGTGCCACGAAGTGTAACGAAACATTAGGCAAATGGTGTAAAAACAAGCATGGAGCATCAAAAATTATAGATACGTTTGAGACATATCACCATCCCCAAGCTTAACTCCTGCTCGTCCTCGAGTAGGTAAGTGATAACAAAAGAAATAATTTTTGAGGTGACATGCACCTACACAATCTTGATCATATATGTAAGCATTGTGAGCTGGGATCATAGAACTTAAAACATGGGCATGAAAATATAATCTTGACAATAAGAACTTAGCAACCATGTTGTAAACACGAAAATAAACACAAACAAAAGATCATGAAAATGAAACAATGAAAGTCAAACGTGTGTTCAAATCATAAGGAAAAACATACAAATGGTTTTCAGCTTGTCCTTCATAGAGAGCAAAACATAAATGCATAGGACACCTTCAAGTTTAAGAGGGCGACTAGATACAAATAATTTAAGAACAAGTGAAACCATAGTCATGAATCAATCAATGAAAACTTTGGGACAATGCACATTATACTCAGAATGACAACTATGCTCTCTTAATGGTGCATAAAGGTAGAAGGTGGAGACTCAACATAAAGTAAAAGAAAGGCCCTTCGCAGAGGGAAGCAGTGATTGCAAGTTTTATAACCTTCAAAAATTATGGTACTTACCGGCTTTGAGCTCTCATTGCCCCCATCATAAGCATCTTGAATGGTTAAAGTTAATGCGAGAACAATTATGATGCATATGTTTGACAAATCATAAGTTGAAAACCTCGTGCCCCGTGAATACGAGTACCCAAACCTCATGCTACTTTACTTAGAGTCCCAAGCAAGGCTCTTGTCATTGTAAGTATATGCATATCATTGAGAACCTCCAATGGGGTACCTTCGTGCCCGATGACATGGAACAAGCCCACACCAAAATGACAGGACAAGCAGACAATGAACACCTCGACATCTCTTTTATTTGCCTTTTGTTTAGCTTTTTATTGTGAGATGCGTCGTCGAATGTTCACCATGGGTATGCTGCAAATTTCCACCATGAATTATGCATGGCTTAGATTGACGGCCCAGCGTTTCCCTAACACATATACAAACTCCATGATCCCCACAAGATTCCCAATTCATTTCACACCGCGGGCATCCATAAACAAAAGATCACGATATCAACTCAAATAAGAAGTGCAATGTTGAAAGCTTGCCCCATGACAGCATGGATGGGCTAGAATCCAACTTACAACTTGCAAGCATAACAACTCAACATAAGAGACCACAATGTCAAATTTTTAAGAACGGGAAAAAGTAAAGTGTGCCTTCCGGTTCGTGAGAGCTTTACTGACCGAATTTCGCATAACACTGGTAAGAGTTTAATTTGAAGAGAAAATAAAAGCAAGTCAAATTTACTTGGAATAGCAAATTGCTAGTAGGTATGTATGGTGGACACTTTGGAAAACTTTGGCTTTTAGGAGTTGGATGCACGAGTAGAGCTCATACTCAGTACAAGGCGAGGGCTAGCAAAAGACTGGGAGCGACCAACTAAGAGAGCAATAACGGCCATAATCATGCATAGCGACAAAGCGACATTAAAAGAAGCATAAGATGGCATCAAAAGTCAAAAACTAAATGATCATAGAGGCTATTGGCGACTTTGTAAGAGTCTAACATGTGTGAGCATGCGCCAAGTCAACTCAAATAAAGCATCAAGGAGAAAACCAAATAAATGCTTTCATACAATAAAAACAACGCATGATTTTTTCAAAGGCTCATTAAGCAATCTCAGCTATTTGAGACAAGTCATGCTACAGCAAAACCACTAAGCATACTATCAAAAAGACATCAAGCATGACATGAAAAATCCTAAGCCGCAGTCTACACAAGCTCCTTCTTGTACCACTATTTTGCACAAAGCTTTTTCTCTTTTCCAACACCATTTGAAATTTTTAAAGACACCTCTTTTGATGAAAACCAATAAATATCAGAGGCAAAAATACACCTTGATGAAAAGATATGACAAGGTCTGAATGCAAATCAAGGCAAAAACGAAAACCAAAAGCAGTAGCGGAAAAAGAAGAACACTCATTGAACGATAAGAGTGAAAACTAGAGTGTTCTTGGCAAATGAAAAGCGAGTTCATCTCCTCCAAAAGAAACATGATGTGATCTAACCATTTATTGCAGCAAACTAAACTAAACTAATAATAAAAACTAAAACAACTGACGCTCCAAGAAAAACGCATAGTGCATGAAGCAATAAAAATATAGTGTCTTGAAAGGTGACCTGATTTTTGCCGATGAAGAAGGGGTGCCTCGGGGGCATCCCCAAGCTTTGATGCTTGTACTTCTTGGATATTTCTTGGGGTGATGCATGGGCATTCCCAAGCTTGAGCTTTTGTCCATTCTTCAACTCATCTCATCATTCTCCAATCCCTACACTTGAAAACTTCTTTCATACAAAACTAAACACAATTCTATTAGCAACATTAGTTCAAGCATAACATATAATCAACCTCTTTTTGCTTCAGGTTTCAACCCAAAACCACCACATATAAAGCATATACTACTGTAGCGACTTCTCTAAAAGTTCCATGATCAAAAGAACTTAAAAGAAAGCGATAAGGTGGCAAACACAAATATTGGCAGAAATCTGTCAAAACTGAACAGCTGACAAAGGTCGAATTTTTGAGGGGTTTTCTGTTGCTCAAATAAAAAAGTGTTCAACTAACGAAAGTTTGGATATAACCTGGGGCATATGCACAATAAATCGCAGGTCCAAAAGATATACAGAGAATTTTCACAAATTTTTACGGTGCAGCACCGAAAACAGTTTCAGGACAGCAACATCCCCAAATCTTACCTCACTCAAATTAGAGGTTTCTCTTGGCACAACAACAAAATAAAAAGGATAAGGAGCGGTTATTACAGTAGTAATAACTTCCAAAACTCAAATAAAAGAAAAAGTACTAAAAATAAACAATGGGTTATCTCCCAAGAGTGCTTTTCTTTAACGCATTTGAGCTGGGCGCAGTAATTTGCAAAGATGCTCATGTGGGCGCCATATAAGAGCTTGAGGCAAAGGCGCCATATAGGAACTTAAAGCAATAGAGAGAATCAAAAAGCATATGTGAAAGACATTTATATCTGAACCACTTCCTATGAAAAATAGTCTTGTAGAAAAACAAGTCATGAAAGCGCAAAGCAAAAAGCATAGGAAGGCAAAACAAGTACAACTTCAAGAATTGCAACATAAAGAGGGGAAACTCAATATTGTTGAGATCCATCAAACCATGTTTCCCTCTCTCATAATAACTTTCAGTAGCATCATGAATAGAACTAACAATATAACTATCACATAAATCATCCCTATCATGAGCCACATGCATAAAAGAATTAATACTCACCACAGGAACAATAGTAGTAGGAGCAAATTCAACAGAATAATTATTCTCATCACCATAATCATCATAAATAGGAGGCATACTGTAATCATAACTAATTTTATCCTTAATAGTAGGTGAACTGAAAATATTATACTCATCATCATAGCCATCATAAACTAGAGGTTTAGTATCATCACAAGCTAAAGAACAGCTATTTCGCAAAGCATATTCTTCAAACATATCATCATAAGAAGGAACATCACATATGGAAGATAAAATATTATCAGAACAGACCTTCTCCACTAAAGCTGGGAAACTAAAAATATCATGCTTAACAAAACCAGCTTCCCCAAGCTTAGACTTTTCTATAGCATTAGCAATAACGGTGTTCAAAGCATTCATACTAACAACACTATTAGCATGCAAATTAAGCTCCAAAGGTTTTTCAATTTTCTCCTCAAACACTTCATATCTAAACTCAGGAAAAAGACTAGAGAACTCATTGTTTTCCATTAAGCCTAACTAGTGAAAATAAAAACAAGAAACAAAAAGATGTAATTGCAGAATCTAAAGGAAATAACTCCGAGCACTCACACAGGAGGATGCGAGTACCTTTTACCTTACCTCCCCGGCAATGGCGCCAGAAAAGAGCATGATGTCTACGCACTTCTATTCTTGTAGACACTTGTTGGGCCTCCAAGTGCAGAGGTTTGTAGAGCAGCAGCAAGTTTCCCTTAAGTGGATCACCCAAGGTTTATCGAACTCAGGGAGGAAGAGGTCAAAGCTATCCCTCTCAAACAACCCTGCAATTACGATACAGAAAGTCTCTTGTGTCCCCAACACACCCAATACACTTGTCAGATGTATAGGTGCACTAGTTCGACGAAGAGATAGTAAAATACAAGTAGTAGTGATGATTATAAGTAGCAAATGTGATTTGAAGTAAATATCGCTGCGAGCAAACATGTAACAAAACAGCAAGTAAACGGTGTGCAATGCTTGGAAACAAGGCCTAGGGATCATACTTTCACTAGTGGACACACTCCCAACAAATATAACATAATTGAACAAATAAACAACTTCTCTCCACTATGGTACTCTGAATTACTCTCCTATTGAATAACACTAATCATTGTGTAGTGGCTACAGAAGCACCCCTTAAAGTTCATCAAGTACTTGACAAACACCACTCATAGAGATATCCAAATCAAAGCACAACTCAAGATAGATATTGTTGCAACTTAGACCAAGTACTAACACGGTGCACACACTGTCAACATTACACCATGAAAGGAGGAATAGATCACTTCAATACTATCATAGTAATAATTATTCTCATAATCCACAAAAGATCACAATCATAGCCTAAACCAAGTACCACCATGATGCACGCACTGTCACCATTACACCATGGCAGGAGGAATAGATTACTTTAATAATACCACTAGAGTACACATAATATCTGAATAATAACATCTAATTGTTCAACATGATACAAAGCTCACGATCACATAAAGATCACATCATAGGAGAGAGAGGTGAACCACATAGCTACCGGTAGAGCCCTCAGCCCCGGGGATGAACTACTCCCTCCTCATCATAGGAGACAGCAAGGTTGATGGAGATGGTGGTGAGGTCAATGGAGATGGCGGAGACGGCGATGGAGACCGATGGAGATGGCTCCGAGGGCACTTCCCCGTCCCAGCAGGGTGCCGGAACAGAGACTTCTGTCCCCCGAAATTCATCAGTGGCGGCGGCGGAACTGCGGAACTCTTTCTGGAAAATTGCCGACTCTTTTAGGGTTTTCCGTCCCGAGGCTTTATATAGGCGAAGGGGCGTCGTCAGAGGGGGAGCCAGGCGCCCTCACACGGGGCTCGTGCGGCCAGGGGCCTGGCCGCGCCACCCCTGTGTGTGGGGCCCTGGTGGCCCCACTCCTTCTCTCCTTCGGATCTCTGGAAGCTTCCAGGTAAAATAAGACTTCAGAAACTTGTTTCGTCCAATTCCGAGAATATTTCCTGTGTATCACTTCTGAAACACAAAAATAGCAGAAAACAGGGAACTGGCACTGTGGCAACTTGTTAATAGGTTAGTTCCGAAAAATACATAAAAGTGCCACGAAGTGTAACGAAACATTAGGCAAATGATGTAAAAACAAGCATGGAGCATCAAAAATTATAGATACGTTTGAGACGTATCACTTGCACACGTGCCACAATGCCTCTTGAGCTTTACGGAGAATGTGCCACTTGCACCACCGGTGATGTGTATTTGGTAGATTTTCTCTTATTGCTATTGTCATTGCCGCGCTTTGGTCTGCAAAACATTAATAGATGTCAATGGAGAGAGGCCTTTTTATGGAGTCAGTTCCTAAGAAAAATAACCTGAATACTCCACAAATACCTGTTAACATTGCTTGAGGTGCCTTCCCCCCCCCCCCCCCCCCCCCATCATTGCTATGAATTCAAGGAAAGCCCATTTAAAGTTGACAGCTCTCTCGTTTGACAATAAAACTCCGGCAAAGATAACACTCTGGAAGTGATTGTTAACTCCAACAAACATGCCAAAAGGCATCTTATATATGTTTGTTTCATATGTTGTGTCAAATGTAACAACATCTCCAAAATGCTTGTACAGTGATCTGCTTCTGCCACTTGTCCACATTAGAGATGACAACCTGTTGTCCTCATCTAGTTCAGCTGTGAAAACAAATCTTGAATCTCTTGCTATCTTATCCCTAAATGTTTCCAATGTTTTCCTCATATCATCCTCAAGAGCCTCTTTTGCGATGTTTGAACAAACCGTTCTCAATGTCTTCTTGCTGAATGGTACTTTATCCATCGAACCAAATAAGCTGCCCATAACTAGATTGACTCTTGTGAGGCTTACGTTGTTTTCTCTGAGATGCCTTATCAGTTCTTTCGTGTGCTTGTCAATTTGTCTATGTGAAGCAAGATGTTTTTTTTCCCACAACTCTCCACCATGTCGTGGGTGTGCTTAGGTATAAATTTCTTCACACACCACTTAGCACTATCATTCATTAAGATCCTCATGATTGCTTTGCATCCACACCTGGTTGTTGATATTTTGGTATCTTTGTCGAAACCCTAGGAGTCACTATATCTTTTTTTAATCACTTTGTTCTGAAAACAAAAAAAGAACAGATCAAATGAACATGAAACACACCTCACGTTGACACCTGTACTCCTGCATGGTACGTTCTCCTTTCTTGTTCACATAGTTGTCCCCCATTCTGATGCTAAAACCAGCAACCCATGAGTACATGTTATAAAACTGGTACGCTTCCTCAGTTGAAGAAAATTCCATCCCCAATTCTGGTTTGAACATAACAGTTGTCCTATCATTGCAGTACATTCTCATTGACTTCTCTATGTTCCAAGCTCTACTATCCCTGCATATGTTAGGTTAGGGTTAGAATTTTCCCAATAATCTAATGGTATTTTCTGCGGGAATTAAATGAATCCATACATTGTCTGAGACGTAACTTCAGAAGCTGCTACTTCTTCCTCTACTATTTTGTAGCTCGAAACAGTCCTAGAGCAAGAATTCATCGATGCTGTATCGGAGTAGTTTTCGGAACCACCATTTATGAAACTGTCTTCAAACATACTTGTGTCAACTGATTCAGAAGGTAGCTGCATCTTGACATGTAAGCTGCATGTGCACATATTATGAACATTAGCTCCACAACACCGTCAAGGAAACTGTTAACCTGAATGTCTACAGATAACTCACTCAGATGGTACTCCAGCACAATTTTCATCAACACTGTAAGCTTTGTTGCAGAACATAGAACCGTCGTTTGCTTCCATAGGATGGTCACTGCCAAAGCTGGGCAAGAAAGGTTGGCCGCAACTACTTAAAGAGGAACTCCCAACTACAGATGTGTATGAACAAAAAAAATTCTGGTGCAGAGAACTCACTTTTTTGCATGTTCTTCCAATGGAACCTGCAAGAGCTCATCTTGAGCTACAGATGAATTCACTCCAACGTCATCTATCCAATCACCTTGCTCGCTGCACAAATTAAAGCTAAACACCTAAAAACTGAATATTTTTGGAGAAAAAGATACAGCACTTAACATAATGTTCCGCGGCGAGTTCCACGGCGCCGACCGCGGTGAGCGCTCAGACCGTTGCCGATCACCACAGCCACGGAGACATGCAGATCAACGGCGTGAGAGAAGAGAGCAGGCATGTTGAAGCAGAGCGCCCGACCCTAGCGAGTCATCACTCCAGAATGTCGTCCGTTCGCCAACGATGTAGCCGGTCCCGCATATGGGCTGGAAGCAAAATCTCCACCTTCCTCACCACATCATCTGCTAGCTCTAAAAATCATCAGCTAGCTCAAAGTGACACTTTTTTTTAAAGGGATAGCTCCCAAAATACCTAGACCTGCTGCTTTTTATATCCAGGCAGTTTCAGTCACCAGGATACCAGCAGCTAGCGGGGAACCTATCCAAAACCTTGGAGTTTAGCCGCTAAACAAGAGCTAAGATTAGTTTATTTTTGAAATCTAGTGTTTTTATTCTGTTCCGGATTGTACCCGGTGAACATTTTGTAATCTTATGGTTAATTTAGTAAATCGCTGTGCTCTTAAAAAAAATCACGCGGTGGTACAAGTTACACAAATAACTCACGAAACATAAAGTTGGTCCTAGAAATATACACATGACCTCAAAAATATTTCTGAAACGCAATCAAGTCCTTCTGCCTCACCGCTCAAGTCGGAAGATGGAAACCACTAATGGCCACCGTCTTCATCACCGATGATGAGACAAAATGGGGTGGGTCATGTGAAAAAATCCGGTCAATGCTTGAAATGCCGCTTGGATGGTCATGTTAACTTTCGTTACCACCTGATGTGTGCCATGAACTCCTAGAATTTTCTACGGACCAATATAGTCCCGATTAAAATCGTGTCATTTCATCGGTGCATAGCTTTTGATGACAGGAAGTTAAAACTAACATATAAACTTAGGGACAAGCCAAATGGAGCCTAATGAGCAAACTACCAAAACATCGCCATGACCCAAACATTGATCATCACCATTGTTGTGCCCGGCACTTGTCCCTCCTGCAGGTTCCAACTACAAAAGGATGCACCAAAGGAGAAGCATGATGCACTAGTGAATTAGGATCCAAAGGAGACTCTTGTTTGGAATTTCTTCTTACTTCCATTCAAGCATAGCTCAGGTTAAAAAAAACCCAGCATGAAGAGGTTGAAGTGAAAATTATCGCAGAGGTAAAGCGGTAGTAACATATGTAGCTTTATCAGTGCATTTTGTGGTATAGGAGGGCTATCCTTCTGTTGCCACAACTTACACCACAAGCTATTGCTAGTGTCACCAAAAATCACTAGTTCTTAAATAAACCCGAGAATTAAGACAGAAGGTAATATTAAATTATCCAAGTGAAAATATTGCACATTCAGTATACGAAACAACAGAGCAAATCAGTAACACAAACCATGGTACATATATATACAGATGAGACAGCACTTGTGTTTCAATGGTACAAATACAACATGCCAAAGTTGGCATCTCAGCGATCAAGGGCTGCACAGTAAAATAACTGAATCTTAACGAAACCGTACATCAACAACACTTTTCTCACATTATTGAACTCCAAATGACCTGACGGTTGGGTTGTGTAATGCTGCTATCATGGTTTTCTTAGAAAAAAAATAGATGGATGTGTGATGTGGATGCATCTAGCTTCCACAAGCCAGACACTCTTCCCGGTTGTTCAGGGAACAGACCACTTGAGCCATTTTGGCCTCATCATCCTCCTCTGCCGTTTTGACATCAGTGTCCTGCAAAAATCATGTGTGTTTCATGGTCAGTTTGTGTTTGGGAAGCTGGGTTGAAAAGAGTGCAAAGCCGATGACGAACCAAAGCCAAAATACATACCCCATTCACCTTCAGAAAACCAGTATCCACTGTGAACTTGATAGCATCAGCGGCTGCCCGTGTTCTTAAATAGTACATCCCAGTTTTCAGGCCCTGTTATTGACCAAATTAGATTATCAACATGGAGATTTGTTTTAGCAAGACAGGATATGAACTGCTGAAGGTTCAAAATTCAAATGATGGTTATTACCTTGGACCAAGCATGGAAATGCAATGAAGTTAGCTTCGCAAAGTTTGGTTGGTCCATGTGGACATTAAGGCTCTGGCTCTGATCGATGTAGCAACCACGATCAACAGCCATGTCAACCAACGTTTTCTGCTTGATCTCCCAAACAGTCCTGGTGCAAGAATTGCATAGAAACTTAAGATATATAAATAGCAACTGCGTCCAATAGAACAGAAGGCAAGGGTTATGAACTACATACTTGTAGATTGCTTTAAGATCATCAGGGATTTCTGTCATCTTTTGAACAGAACCATCTTCATAAATTATCTTGTTTTTCAGGGCAGGTGTCCATATACCCATCTCAGTCAAATCATGAAGAAGATGCTTGTTAACCACAACAAACTCGCCACTGGAAGAAATGTTCAAGAAAATCAACGATATGCACATTAAGTTCAGAATGTGAGAACTACGACTGTATTTACAAACCTTAGAACCCGGCGGCTGTATATGTTCGATGTGTAAGGTTCAAAACACTCATTGTTGCCAAGAATCTGACTAGTGGAAGCAGTGGGCATTGGAGCAACAAGAAGAGAGTTTCTTACTCCAACCTTGGAGATAGTCTCCCTTAAAGTTGGCCAGTTCCATCTGCTTGATGGCACTACATTCCACATGTCAGGTTGGATAATGCCCTGCAATGAAGTTGATAGAGAAAAAATTAGGAAGATTACATGCAACTTTCCAACAGTGATTTAATCACCATGCTACAGATTAAAGAAACAATGAACTATCAGTATTAACTAGGAAGACATGTAGAGAGAAAAAACCTTGCTGACAGGGCTCCCTTGATATGTTTCATAAGGACCTTCTTTAGCAGCCAGTTCAGCAGAAGCTTTCAGAGAATGGTAGTAAATAGTTTCAAAAATATCCCTATTCAACTGCTGAGCCTGAAAAGGAGAATGTATTTGTCACATGTCAGCTAAGCAAACAAGGAACAGGTGCCCGAGTTGAGCTGGAAAAGGTACCTCAGGTGAATCAAATGGCATGCCAAGTAACATGAAAGTGTCTGCCAAGCCCTGAACACCTATGCCAATTGCCCTGTGTCGCATATTAGACCTCCTTGCAGTTTCAACAGGATAATAATTCATATCAATTATTTTGTTCAGATTGAATGTAACAGTTGACGTAACCTGGTAAAAACAACATCATATTAGAACCTTCATTAAAAGATAACAGATGAGAGAATCTACAGTAGGATCTGAGCAAACCTCGCCTAGCTTGTCAAAGTCAAAGTATCTATTGTGTGATCCATTACTGCCAACAAGTTTAGATGGATGGGACTCTATAGGGACGCCCTGCAACAGAAGTTTATCATAAGGCACAAGAATAATACAGCTTTCAGGACAGTGATCAAATCCAGCCAAGCAGAGAGGATATATACCTTTTCCCTTACAAAACGTGGTAAAGCAATAGACGCTAGGTTGCAGACAGCAGTTTCCTCAGGACTCGTGAACTCAATTATCTCGGTGCACAAGTTTGAAGATTTGATTGTACCAAGATTCTGCTGGTTACTTTTCCTATTGCATGTATCCTGCAGATAAAGTGCATTAATAAATTGTTGGAACCTGATCATTGCCAATATCAAAATTTGGAACCCAGAATCCTGAAGCAGGTACTCGTTGTTTTGCAACAAATGTACCTTGTACAGCATGTAAGGTGTGCCAGTCTCTATCTGTGCCTTCAAAATGTCAAACCACAGGGTCTGTGCTGGAATAACTTTCTTTGCCTTACCCTGAAAGCAGCAAGTGGATTAGTGATTACTGTTTCTATTTAAATCCATGTATAGGAATAAAGGTTTTAATCTTACTTCTCGCTCATATTTCTTGTACAGGTCCTCAAACTTCTCACCCCAGCAATCAGCCAACCCCGGAGCTTCATTAGGACAAAACAGGGACCAGTCCTCATTATTTTGTACTCTTTGCATGAATAGATCAGGAACCCAGAGAGCAAAGAAAAGATCCCTTGCGCGATTTTCCTCCTATTAAATTGGAATTCATTACAACTCGTTTTAGAGATAGGACATAATAAACATGGATCACAGACAAAGCACATAGGGTTGTGTCATTTAAGCTTTTATCTTATGCAAGAATGCATAATAGAAATTATATCAATATCCATTATTCTTGTAGGGACATAAATTACAGAACTAAGACTTGCAGAGGCATCAACAGGTTGTAAACTTTACATGTAAGAGGTACACCTCATTGTGATACAAAGTAAAGAAATTTTGAATTGTTACATGCTTGCAGTTTTGAAGCAAAAGAGGGTTGGGTTAACATTTTACCTTGCCATGGTTCTTTCTCAGATCAAGGAACTCAAAGATATCAGCATGCCAAGGCTCCAAGTATACAGCAAAGGCACCTGAAATTTTTGGAAGTTTGGTGAATTTCAGAAACCTATGAAATCACAATGCCATAAAAACTGCTAGACAGAAGAGTAAAACCTACCCTTTCTCTTGCCACCACCTTGATCTACATAACGCGCAGTGTCGTTAAAAACACGTAGCATAGGAACAATCCCATTGGATGTCCCATTTGTTCCTCGAATATAACTCCCAGTAGCACGAATGTTGTGAACCGAGACACCAATTCCTCCAGCAGATTTGCTGATAACTGCACATTCCTTCAGAGTATCATAGATTCCCTCGATGCTGTCATCTTTCATGCAGATAAGGAAGCAGCTGCTCAACTGCATCATCAAGAATAAAACAGTAAGTAGACAATTTCATAATATGCACTAACTGAGGTTATCCGGTGGCAGATTACACGCAGTACCTGGGGCCTAGGGGTGCCAGCATTGAAAAGGGTTGGGGAGGCATGAGTAAACCAGCGCTGGGACATGAGATGGTAGGTTTTGATGGCAGAATCAATGTCCTCCTTGTGTATCCCTACTGAAACTCTCATTAGCATGTGCTGCGGCCTCTCGATGACATTCCCGCCAAGCTTCAGGAGGTAGGACCTCTCCAAAGTCTTGAAACCGAAGTAGTCGTAGTCGAAGTCCCTGTCGTAAATTATCTCGCTGTCCAAGCGAGCGGCATTCTGAAATCAAATTGTGACAACATTTTAGAAGAGCAACATCTCAGAACAAACAGAACAGAGCAGAGCAGAGCAGAGCAGGGCTCGTTAAAATTTGAAAATACAGAGTAAAGCCCTAGGGAGATTGAGTGCAATGGAACAGTAAATTTGCAGCAACCGTTACTATTTTTCAGTAGCCTTCCGTTCTAGTATAGTACTAGTAGTATAATAATAATCTATAAAATACAGTTACATCTTCAGAGACTTTTTTTTTTGTCAGAAATGTACCTTCATGATGATTTCGTAGACATCCTCGGCAATCAGAGGTGCCATGAGCCCGGATCTCTCGTTGAAGTGCAGGTACATCTCCTTGATACTGCGTCCACGCAACACACGAACCACCCACAGTCAGAAGACAATACATACATGAATCCAACGGAATGAACCAGAGCAGCAGCGGGCGAGGTATACTCACGTCTCGGAGAACGACTTCTTGGTGCTCTTGTGCAGGTTGGACACGGCAATCCTGGCGGCGAGCTTCAGACCAACACGAGACATACACAACGTCACGTCAGGGGCAGGCGCCAACAGAGAGAGGAGAAACAGAGGAAATCAATCAGCCAGCCAAGCGTGGGGGGGAAGCGGTTGGTTACCGATGCATAGTCGGGGTGGGAGGCGGTGAGCGCGGCGGCGGTCTCGGCGGCGAGCTCGTCGAGCTGGCTGGTGGTGACGCCCTTGTAGACCCCCGCGCACACCTTCTGCGCGACGAGGACGGGGTCGCAGTGGTCCTGGCTGAGGCCGTAGCTGAGCTTCTTGAGGCGCGCGGTGATCTTGTCGAAGTGCACCGTCTCCGTCCGGCCGTCCCGCTTCACCACGTACATCTCGGCTGGTAGAGACCTTCCGTCGAGCAGGTGGTGCGCGCCGCCGCCGCCGCCGCCGGGGTGTGTGGATTGGGTGAAGGGGTGGTTGGTGGTGGTAGGGTTTGGGGGCTCGCGCGGGGCGGGGCGGGTTTAAATGCCTTCCCTGGCGCGCGTAATGGAGCAGGAAAATCCCCCGCAAGATTGAAACGGATTTGGAACGGGGTTGGCGCGCGGGAGCGGGAGCGGTGGCCCGTTTTCCCGCGCGGGTTTTGGCGCGTCCCGTGGGCGTGGCGGGAAAAGGAGAACGTGCTGGGTAAAAGGTGTATCGGGCTGGCTTTGTGGACTTTGGGGAACCTACCGTCGGTATGATGATTGGTCTGTGTCGACTGTGTCTTGCCGGAGAAGATGGCCGTTGAGATCTGAAGCGAGGGTCACATCGCCGCGCCGTACGAGATTCGAATCCGGTAGTGTGCGAGAGAAGGAAGCAGATGCCGATGCATAAAAAAAGAAGATGCAGTTACTTTTGGATAAGACGTTGGCACTGCAGCAGCTCCAAACGGAATGCTGCCATGCTGGTGCATATTTTCAGGATCGAATGTTACGTGTTCTACGATCTTTGCTCAAGTTCACATGGAAGAAGATTTCTATATGGCGTTTCTAATTGCCCAAAAGAAAAAGGTGGGTTGATGAACTTGTGTTGCATCACGCGAGCAGTTGTTTGTTCATGAACTCGTGATGCGGCACTAACATCATGACTATTTAGATTATGTGCTACTACTATATTAATCATTTCCTAAATTAATTGCAATTCTCTGTTAGACATCAAGGGCCATGTTTGCGCTCCTGGGTAAGCTCACCAGTAAGCCCAAAAGGTAACGATATCGAGGAAATTACATGTAACCAAACGACAAGCATTTAACCAAAACTGCAAATTCTGGCAACCAAACGTTGGGGGTTGCATTCTCTTCCGATGTAGGGGAAAATACTGTAGGCAACCCAAACGAAGTGCACATCTTAAAAGAGCTCTAAGCTCCCTGTAGTTTGAGGCCTTGTGGTTGCTCCAACGAGGAGCGCACTCGTTGCCCTGCCATGTGTGTTGGTTGTGACATTGTGTGTTGACTAAAACATCTCAAGTCGGTTCGAACAACTTCACTCTCTGTGTAAACTAGATTGGATTGGTCAAAAGAAAGATATAATAGGTAGACAGCCGCCGCCGCCTCAGGGATTTGCTGCCGCCGCCTCTTCTTCTACCCAAGGATTGCCGCCTCTTCTTCTCCCCACAGATCGCCACCGCCGCAACCTTCCAGCCACTCTCACCACCATAGCCAACCGTCGTAATGTCTTGCTGGCGCCAGGCTGTGGATCCACGAGGAGGCGTGGCTGTGCACACCGCGCCGGTGATAGCGATCCAGATGGATGAAGAGGTGACCATGGCTGTCGTTGGGGATGAGGTCCGGCGAGGGAGGCGAGGTCGCGCATCCTTTGCCTGCGTAGGGGATGATGGCAGCGAATTGACGGCGACGGTTGCCTGGAGAAGATGAAGGGCAGAGAAACAAGGTGAGGAGGTGATTCTCACATCTTCATATCTTCCCCCCTTCTCTAGCCAATCCCGTTGGAGGAATCTATGGGCAAGTACTGTTGTTAACTTTGATGAGAGAGCTTGTTGGAGCAACGAGTGGGTAAAAATTGGCGGTGGATGGCCATGGCCCCTGATGGTCTTTTTTATGGTAAAATTTGTTCTCTCATGTATCAACTGTTTCAGAATGGATGAAGCTAGACAGCCACTACCCAGAAAAGTTCCTATTCCTTCATGCCAGATTAATCCGTACATGATGATTATCATAATCTTGTTGGTGATTGTGGTCATACATCTGGTGAATGATGTTTGTTTGGTGCCTCATTCCTTAGGGTAATACGTGAGATATGATTTGCCTTCTCTTGGATTCCTGATTGATCCCGAAGTAGTTTTCTATGAGATCGAGACTTACCTTGGCCGGTTGATATTACTGCTTCCATATGTAGTTAAATTGGCATTCTATTTTTCTCCCAAATTTCTGCAACTAACTGTTTGTATGGACAGTTCGTTTCTTTGTCTTTTTTTGTGAGCGGTTTCTTTGTCAGTACATTTGATCCCACAAATGAGCATTTGTTAGTCACACCAAATACTATTCTATTAATCCTTATGCTACATTGTCCAATTGATAAGATATCTTGCTATGTTAAAGATGATGGTGTTGCTGTGCTGAGAATCGAAGGATCATTTGAAACATCTGAATTTGCAGAGAAATATATCCCTTCCAATAAAAAATATACGGTGTTCAGCCTCTTGCTCCAGAGTGGTACTTCCAACAGAAGATAGAGTACCTAAATGATATGGCGGCACCAAACTTTTTAGGGTCAGGAGAGCAATCAAGGTGCATAAATTGGTGCCATGTGTCATAATTTTTATGTTCATTCAGTCGATAGAAGGCACGCTAATTAGCTACATCTTCTTTTCCAGAGAGAATATGAGAAATTCAATGTATAGACCAATGTTTGGTCGCGCTGAAGCCCAGAAAAATCCCGAGAAACAATGGACGGGATGGAACCACCGATAGTACTGTAGCTTTTAATAGGATGGAGTACAGACCAAAGTTTACAATCTGGAGTAGTAGCATATACTGTATTCAAAATCTCATTTTAATGGTGGGATTTTTGATAGGTCCAGTCTCTACTGTAATAACTAATTCTCCATATACTATGTGAACAACATTAAGGCAGTAAAGGAAGCAATGTGTCATGATAGATCCTTTGGTATGGAAAGAGTTTGTTATGTGCAGCTCGTCAAAGATTATATTCCACTGACATTCATGACCGATATGCTAACATGAATGTCCTCTTTTTTTGTAAGGCTTAGATTTCTTATATCTGAGATATTCTCTTGCCTACGTTTCCTTTAAATTTGATGAAGTTTCATGAACATTTGTCTCATACAGATCAACATGAAAGGTTGGATGGTATTCACTGTCCCATCTACATTGTGTTGGCACTGGATGCATCTTTAGAAGGCAGGCGATGTACAGTTATAATACCCCCAAAATAAAGAAGCTACACTTAAAGAACTGCAGCTTCACCAGTAAGAGGTTGGATGGTATTCACTGTCCCATCTACATTGTGTTGGCACTGGATGCATCTTTAGAAGGCAGGCGATGTACAGTTATAATACCCCCAAAATAAAGAAGCTACACTTAAAGAACTGCAGCTTCACCAGTAAGAATATGACAGGGAAAGAGAACGTTTGGATGGTAGTCAAGGCCCCACCTATTTTCTTAGCAACAATGATGTACAGGGGCAGACAACAAGCTAGGATTATTGGCTAATGCAAGAAATGGAGAAATTGAGCTCTTCATCATTTTTATTTTTTTCTCTTCCGATTGTAAACTTCTCTGAATCTTGTTTGTGAAATTTAGATCTTAGTGGAAGCATTCCAGAAGAAATTGGTAACCTTAAGCTAATAAAAGTTCTTCAACTCCTTGGATGCAAGTTCACAAGCACCATGCCTTGGCCTACTTCTCTGGTAAAGTAACCTTCAAGACGGTTCTGGAAACTTAGACATACAACATAAAAAAGTTCAGAAACCTTGGTCTTTTGGTCCTATTTTAGTCTATGAAGATGAGGGCCTTTTTTGTATTATACAGTCTCCGCTTTTCTTTATGGAGTAGTTTCAATACAAGTTAGCTTCTTTTTGGTGTATGGTTATTTTGATAAATTTATTATATATGTTTTAATTGTAGGAGGTGTAACTTGCGGTTTATTTATTTCACTTGCAACTTGCCGGCTGATCGTGTATAGTTCATTTGAAATTAAACAGTGCAAATTCTTTTTTAAAGCCAATCATAATTTCATATATAATAATTTTAACGTCAATATTTTGATATTGGAATATGGTAATGATGAACGCACAAATATTCAGCAGCGCAGCAAAGCGCGCTAGGTCCTTTTAGTACAGATCCAATTCACATGCAGCACAAACCGGGCTATGATCACCGGATGCCCAAAATGGTTGCGAGCAACCAAACACACTCCTATTGTATCTACCATAATAGTACTGGTAAACAAAAAAATTCATGTCTACATCACGATTCATGGCACGGACAGATCCAAACCATGCATCTCAATTGTTGAGTCAAGTTCGCACTTTCCTCTCTCTCTCTTGAGGCTACTGCACAAGACTCTGAGCCGGTTAGTAGTGGTGCAAGTCATTATTATTATTTATGTTGAGTTGCACAATTTATTGAGTTTGTCATCTCAAACTAAGGAAAAAACAAATGCACAATAATGAAATCATAGATTTTCTTAATTTTATCATATGTATATCACATTCGATATGGTGTTTTGTTACTATTCTTCAAAAAAAATGGATTTTATTAGCATACATGTGTTGTCAGCTGATTATTGAACTCAAGAAAAATAGGAATCAATAGACCACGAAAGAGCTAGTAAACGACTTACCAAGTAAAGATGTGAGAACAAATCACTCTAGACATTTCGTACACTCTAGAACATCATTTACTTAGACCTCAGCATACAGCTTACCTCGAATAGGAAATTATACATTCTAGAAACCTGGAATCAAGATATTCATTAGATGACACACACACATATACAGTTCACAAGAGTGTTGTAATTACCATATGCAAATGTGTTTTTTGTATCTAATAGGATTTAGTTTAATGAATTTTTTAAGAAGCAATGTATTAACGAGAAAACAACTGATACAACTTTGATTGCAAAATATTTTAAACTTTAATGCAAATATGTTTGCAATGATAATTGAAGTCATACGACACAATATATTGTATATTAATATTTACCAATAATAAATTTGTTAAGTGTGACAGAAAATTTTATGTTTCATGGTTTTTATGGAAAAATAAACATATGGAACACAAGATTAGTTGTAAGAAATAGCCAGAGGCGGATCTAGGCCCAGGGCAATTAGGGCCATGACACGGGGCGTATGGAATTTTTCCGCTTGCCATCTATGAAAAGAAAAACTGGCCCAGGGCGCATCCCAAGTCTGGTTTAGCAGCTTGCCTCCTCACTCGAACTGGAAGGGATCCAAAGTCTGGTCGCTTGCGTGACTCCTGGCCGACCTTGTTCTCATTCTATTCGCCCAAGAGCGTGCTGACGCCGCCATTTCCCACCGGCCATGGCAGCGGGTAGTTTGCTACATGTTCTCTAGCTTAGTCTTGTGCTTTGCTCCTGTCCATCGTCAGCCGCAGTGGCGCCCACCCTGCCTGGTCACCCATCGCCGCCTGCTCTTGCCCGTACTCTACACTCAGGCCTCCTCCAATCCTCCTCAATGCCGCCCAATTGTTGTCAGCGCCCTCGGACTTGCTTTGCTTAGCTGCTTTTTAGGACACATAGAGACATTGAGTACTAGTCGACTGCTTTCCAAGGACAAAGCTTTATTAACTATGACCACCGAGTTGAGGAATATAATGAACGATGATTTAAATGAATTATAACATGATGTGCTATGTTGAGTGAGATGTGTTTCACTCTGTCAAAGATGATGATGTTTTATATTGTTTTCAAGCATGCAAGTCATGAGGGATTTTTCCTCGTCGTTTCGTAAGTTCTCGTATTTGTATCAATGATTGAATTTTTTGCTTGATGTTTGTGCATTTTCTTTTGAATTGTTTTTTGCTTTCTTGAAAGTATTGGTTCTTCTATAGCTGATGAAGCCTAGGAAAACTTGGATGAACTAAACCATTTATTTGGTATTATCTTTTGTATCCTCGTACTACTATTACCAGTTTTAAGTCATTTCTTATGTGCATTCTTGGACCACTTGTGGTCAAATCCATGCCCCACCTGGGCTCCTTACCATGGTGGTGGTTTGGAGTATCCCACACCACTTCTTATCATGTCCCCTTATGTTTCTGAGGTTCAACAAAAATCGATGGAGCTCTCATGTGTGGCATTTTGGCTCTTTCTTGTTGTCTCAGTCACAGAGGGAAAATTGGGTCTCAAGATCACTCTGAAGATGTTAAAGTGCATCTGCACTTCTCCTTTGGAGGTCAACCTCAACAGAGCCAAGATGAGCATCTTCGTCAAGTTGTTTCATCATGTGGCCCTACAAGGCGTCCACTCCAAGCTTTGGTGGCGGACGTTGAGCATCATAACTCTGCACGGCGCCATGGTGTGATCTTCCTCCATGTCGGCATGCAAAAAGGAAGGTCGGTTGGCTCGAGTACGACATCCCACAACCGCCTTGTCCCAAGTGGTGAAGTTTCGAGTGAAAGAGAAGGTAGCCATGCTCGCATGCTTGGCACAAGAACTAGGGAGAAAGACTTGATTTTAATCTACATGTTATGTTTAGGGTCCTCTTCCAGAAAACAAATTGAGGATCATGTTGTATTTTGATTTCTTTGGGAATCCTTTAGGTAATTTATAGTCCCACTACTCTAATCTAATACAGATTCTGGGTCCTTCAGGACTCATGTAAAATAAAAGGTCAAGTCAAAGTACATTAGACAGGGTCAACAAGTCAAAAGAAAAGAAGAAAACAAATAAAAGATCAAAGCAACGCCCGTGAAGAAAAAAGCCCGCTATGTGGAGGGATGACCCGATGAGGAGATGGATGTAGGTATTTTGAGATATGTTCTAGTTCTTGAAAAATTGAGATATACTCTTATGCAAAAAATAAATAAGTTGCTTTATACTACTCCCTCTGATTCATATTGTTTATATGTATGGCTAGTGCATGAAGCTTAACATGGTATCAGAGCAGGCCTGGAGCTGTAAGGAGCTGGAATGAGGGAAGAAGAGACGACGAGTGAGCGTGCCTTGAAGATAGCAAAGAACACGAAGGAGATGACTATAATGAACCGATGTGGGAGCAGAAACAAACTGACTCAGAATATGAACATGATAGGATATATCTTGTCGAGTGACAGCAAGATAGACAAGGCTCCCAACAAGATGGCGATAGGGTGTCGTATCAGAAAGAAGATCACCATCAGAAGCGTGAAGCTGGACATTAAGCTCCATAGGAGTCTCAACAGAGCGGTCATCACCAAGAGCAGCACGAGCAATGAGATCTTGGATATACTTTTCCTGGGAGTATAAAATCCATTGGAAGTGGAGGAAACCTCAATCCCAAGAAAGTAACAAAGAGGACCAAGATCATTCATAAGAAATTGCTTGTAATATCCCAGCACGTAGGACAACTCCGGGGTAGAATAGAGGGCTTTTGTGCATTGCATCTCAAATTACGGAATTTTTTCGCACTTTTGTTACTAAAACCTAAGAGTGATCGAATCTCTCTCCGAGAGGGGATGGTGAACTCTTTGAGTGCTAAAGAAATCGACATGATCTCTTTTGATCTATTACTTGTGGGAAACAATGAAGTTGATTGACTAAAGCCTAGAAGGTCATTTGAATTCAAAATTGGAATTTGAATTATGAACTTAACTTAAATCCAAAAGGCACATTTAGAAAGGATAAATATTTCAAATAAGAAAAACTTTGGACTTAATTAATTACCCACACAATATACATTGTCTTTACAAAGTTTGTGAATAAAAGAATTTTACAATAGTTGACACTAACTGAATGTTACAATCTGAAGCCAAAAAGAAAATAAAGAAGAAAAGAAAATAAATACAAGTTAGAATATAAACTAAATCCTAACTACTTGATCTTCAAATCTTTCTTTCCTTTCTTCTTCATTCTTCTTGTCACCTGCACACAAAGGAATTGCAAAAAGGGAAATGCCACCAAGGTAATACAAGTGGCAGTAACAGTTAAAATGGAATTGCTGTTGATAATCATCAAAGTGTTGATCTTATCAACATGACTCATACACAAAATATCTGCCAAGGATCAAGTTGGCCGGCCAAGTCACCCAGCTAGCAAGCAGCATGGTCATCAAATGCATGCAAGGAGGTGTCAAGACACCAGAACTCAAGGGGGGAGTATAAAATAGAGCACTGTGTGTGAAACTGGTTGACCAAGAACCCTAGTCGACCAGCATCACCAGCACCACAGCACCAGCACAGAACACTTACCAAGTTCTCCCTGCTCATGAGCTGAGCATCAAGGGTGAACTCACCTCACCAAACCAAAACCCATAGCCAAAGCCAATCAACATGGTTACTTAAGCAAGATCAAAAGCAGCAAGGAGCAGGCCAAGCACCAAGGAGGTGCAGGACAGGCAAGGAGGGGAGCCAAACACAAGGAGGTGCAGGGCAAGCCACCTGGGAGGAGCAGAGCAAGTACCAAGAGCAACTGATCAAGCTCAACCAAGAGCATCATCAACATCACCACCAGCCACTCATAAAAGCCAGCACAGGACCAAGGTACAATAGGACTTGCATATCCATGAATAAAACATTGCAAGCATCCAGGTTCTTGCATACACAAGATAAACAACAACAAAGAATCACTCACCACCAAACCCTTCTACTAAGTACAACACTTAGGAGGTTTTGGGGAGGTTTTTCTCCTCAGACCTACAGAGAAATGCTCTGTATAATCTTCATAGGAAGATTTAGTTAACTGGGAAGCAAATCAATATGCACCATCAAGAATAAAGGCCTCAGACCATGCATCATAGGCCAGGACTAAGATCATCATGTGCATCTGTTCTTATCAGTAATTTTAGTTGCCCAAAATGATGATTTAGCCACTGATGAGAAGCCACCAAGCATGTTTTAGCATCACAGGACAGCAGCCATCCAGTTAAATTATCAAGCAATCATTGTGCACCTCACATGGAGGAAACACAACTAAACTCAATAATAACAATTACTTGCTGTTAATTAGATAACATGCTATAAGAAGCAAGCAAAGCCACTAGCAGAATGCTATTCAAGCATGAACTGCTTGATAGAAACAATCATCACTGAAACAAGTTTCAGTTCATATAAATCAACATAAATATGTCTCTAAACAAATTATAGCAAGCTTAAGCTCAGCATGTTTATGCCATCATGAAATCAATCATCAGCATACACATGAACTAGCAACAGAAAGCTATTACTGTCTGCACACCATCACAGACAACCCAGCAAGACAGTCATGATATGAATTAACTGACAGCAGTTTGCACTGCAAGCCAGAGAGCATCACATAAGCATTGGATGGTAAGAACACCACCAGAGTGCCAAGCCATTATCACAAATAGGGTAAAGAGCAAGCTAACTGAATTCTAAAGATTTAGTTAAGAAACTCTTAACTGAATCTCATACTGAAACTAACAGTAGCAATAGTTGCACAGCACTTGATCAAGCTAGCAGCACAGGGAAACATCCTAAGTAAATCATACAAAATTCAGTTAAGAAACTCTTAACTGAATCCTGCACTGAACCTTGCACTGAAACTCACAGTAGCAGTAGACAGTAGCCAGTAGAGGAGCTCTAGGACAACAGCAGCACAAGCTCAAGCTCGGCACAGCAGCAGCATAGGCAAGCATGCCTGGCTCGCTGGCCAGGCCACCATAGCATGAACATAGAAACAAGGGGAAGAGAAGGAACTCACATGTGAGCTCACAGAGGAGCAAGGCAGAGGGCCATGGCGGCGACACGTCAGCGCAGCCACGGTTGTGGCAGGGAGGCCACCATCCAGAGGCTGCGACGGCAAGGGGGGCGGCATCGTGCTCACGGCCGAGCGGCCGAGCACAACACCTAGAGGCGATGTCGGGGTTGTAGGCTGCCATCCAACCGACGAGGCAACGGAGAGCCACCGCAAGCACCGAGAGGCTAGGGCGGAAGCTCCAGCGAGGCCAGCCGGAGCAGATCAAGCCGCAAGGGCGAGATCCACTGGGCGGAGCTCGGCGGCGATGGCGATGATTGGAGGCGAGGTCGACGAATCCCCGTGGTCAGGAGGAAGCACACAGCGAGGCGGAGCAGATGCGCCATAGGGCGGCGGCGGAGCTCGCCGGAGCTCGCCGGAATCGGGCGAGGAACTCGTCGGCGATTCAGAATCGCCAGAGGGGATTAGGGTTAGGAGACGACCGAGCGGGGGAGAGAGTGAGGGGCGGCCAGCTGGGCCGAGCTGGTCCGGTCAAGCCCACTCAGGTTGACTGGCCGGTGGGCCCAGGCTGTCAGCCCAGCCTTTTTATTTGATTTAATTCTAAAAACCTAAGAAAAACCCTAATCTGTTTAAAATAAATCCAGAGAAATACCTATAATAAACTAAAAATAGAAAGTAGCTATTTTTAGCTCTTCTTGGGATTTTGAACTCATTGGTAAATAAAAAAAATCCCATGAGTCAATTGCACAAAAGAAAAAGAAGTTAATTGATTTTTTTGAAAATATTAAAAATAGTTATCTATTCAAGAAAAAAATTCTGGTAATTCTTAATTCTTTAAAAATAAATTCCATTCAAGAATATTTGATGAATATCCTTGAATGAAATTACCCTTAACATATATTCTTTAAAGTCATAAAAAGAATATATCAAGCTTAGTAAATAAATAAATCACTTCTGGGGGTATAAATGAAAACACACCATAAAGCATGCATTTTTGAATCTTTAACCATTGCCCTTACCGGACAATGATGCTGTTTTCCAGAACCCGAGGTCCCTGGTCACTTCAACAAATCCAATTGCACTACCTTGCAGTTTGCAAGCAAGTTCACTCTTGCTCATATCTCTTGATTACTTTTAGCAAATTACTTGCAAATATACCGGTGGTATTATTATTACTGCATTCAAAGTAAAAGGTTGGTTTTTACTAATGAATATGAATAGTGGTTTCGACCATAATGGTTATTGCCCTAGGATGGTGGGCAGTGGGACCATGGTAAGAGTATGGTGGAGGTCCCACTGCAACTGGAAAGTTCACCTAGGACTAATAATAAATGTCGCTAGTGATTCTAGCGCCGTAAATAATGGTAAACCATGAGATCTCGAATGGGACGGAGAAGTCAGCTGTATCTTTTCCCTCTCGCATGCCAACGGATCAGTAGCGAGGGTTGTCTTGCCTAGGCTACTATAGTGTAAAGGGGGGAAATGCATTTCCTGCTAGTCTGCCTATAGTATAGGGGGGACAAATTTGCTAATTGATCTATGATGGATTGTAAGAGTCATCCGGATCAGTCTACCCATATTATATAGGAGCGGGCATCTGAGTCCGGAACAGTCTACCTATGGGAGCGTCCATAGTGTATAGGTGAGGACCAGTGCGCCAATCAGTCTGCATATGTGGTATAGGAGAGGATGGACTTACAAATGGGTGGGTCTGCGGGGTCGCGAAGAAGAATGGTGATTGGCTTGGATCATGAACTGGGCCCCATACAAAAAGAAGTATGGATGAGAAAGTACGCCCGGTTGTGCAGCAAAGTGTTGATCTCTCATGGGTACAAGTGACCACCTCTGCAGAGTGTACAAAAAGTATCAAGATACTCCCTACTCCGGGAAGGAGCTATGAACGCGGCAGGAAAGGAGCCCACCGAAGCTCTAATCAACCTGTGAAGACTGACAGACATAGTTCTTTTAAATAAAAGCAATCTTTGAAGAAATGTTTATAAACACTGCATTTGACCTAAGACTCTTGAGTCTATGGTTGTAGCTAGTGCATCAAACACCTCTATCCTGTTAAATGAACTTGTTGGGTAATGCTCGTTACTCACCCCATTCCCTCTTAACCCTTGCTTAGACTTGGAGGGCCAGAACGAAGAAACTGAAGGAGCATCGGAGGACTACGAGGAAGTCTTCTATGAAGAGTCGGACCTTTCCGGTGGAGTCGAAGGCGTGGATTACACCATCGCCTACGGAAACAACGAAGGAACCGAGGAGGAGGCCGACAACTAGTAGTATAGGGTAGTAGCTTGAGTCACAGGAACCTTATAGAATAAAGTGACTTAAGTCAGTTATCATGTTTAGTCTACTTCTATTAGTCCTAGTTAAGGTTTGTAGCATCAAAGTAGAACCTACTAGTGTTCCTCTTTGGACCGAGGAGGAACTGGAATCCTTTGTAAGTTTGTGGCTTGTAATATTAAGTGCTTGAATAAAGACCGCTATGTTTCTGTTGTACCACTCTGAGAGATGTAATATTTGTGAAATGGTACTTCACGAGTGTTATGTCAATGACTTGCATACTACAACATGCAGTGGTATGCTGGGTCATCACAGTTGGTATCAGAGCAAAAGCTTTGACCTTAGGTTGGACGCCTAGTTAATGGGAATGACCTGTAGGAGTCAAATAGGAATAGTAAAGAGTTCTCTAAAATGGTTATGACGTTATTCACTTGAGAATAACAAAGTCATACTATTTAGTGTTACAATTCTTTATTGTTACTATGATGATGCATCATATACTAGTTTTTTATCTTTTATATACTGCTAGGATGGCACGCACCAATCCGTCAAGGACCGTGCAAGTTCGAGATGTGACGTTGGATGAGTATGATGGGAATCTATCCAATCTACTACGGGGCATCCTACAGGAGTGCGGGTGTGTGACCCGTATCCCTGTCAAGAAATATGCTTATTATGAGGGTAGAGTCTTTCAGAAGTACAGGGTAGGGATCATGCTTCCTGCCAAATTGGGCATGAGCGTGGTCATGCCAGGTGGAGAAGCACGCACGGTTAGTACCGCATATAAGATAGCAGTCATGAAAGTCATCACTGATATCCGTGAACACGAAATGGAGAAGTTGTTAGGTACTAAATTCACGCACATCCCACACGACGAGGAAGGAGAAGATCCTTGTCGGGATAGTTACAAGTTTGCGAAGAGACACCCACATGCCGCAGCAGAGCACATGGATAGGTGTAAGCATCTGCTTAGTGTGTTCTATCACGTCCACGGAGCTCTAGTTTGTGAGATACAGAGTCTAGTGGAGGAGATCACCGAGCCGACACCTACTCCATGGCATACGGGGGAGACTTCTGGACCACCACGAGCACCTACTCCAGCTTTCTCCGCTGGAGACTTTATCACTTTAGATGAGGAGGACGATCCTGAGGAGCGGGAGTTCGAGCCCGAGGCTGAACCGGAGATGCCACCAGCACATTTTGCACACGGCTCGATTGGAGCCGGATATGAGGCAGGTTTGGAGTCATGGGGACTGCCCCATAACGATAGTTTTGGGGGAAACTCCATGGGCTGGCGTTTTGGTGAGTACATGGGAACGGCCAGAGATCCGATTCCATGTGATTTGGAGCACGAGGTCACGAGTCAGTTTAGGGTTGTTCACCACGCCGGAGACATGGCGGGGAAGCCCATAGAGATAGAGTCGGATGATGAGGGGAAGTTACCGAGCTATATGGAGCGTGGAGAATGCTCGAGACCCACGATGGAGAGAGGTGCCACTGAGGTTGTATACCCATCATTGAGCGGTTATCTGGGGATGACTGATGTCTATGCATGCGTCTGTTCTTGTAGACAGTGTAGGGCCTCCAAGTGCAGAGGTTTGTAGAGCAGCAGCAAGTTTCCCTTAAGTGGATCACCCAAGGTTTATCGAACTTAGGGAGGAAGAGGTCAAAGCTATCCCTCTCAAGCAACCCTGCAATTATGATACAGAAACTCTTTTGTGTCCCCAACACACCCAATACACTTGTCAGATGTATAGGTGCACTAGTTCGGTGAAGAGATAGTGAAATACAAGTGGTATGGATGATTACAAGTAGTAAATACAATCTGGAAAAAAAATGGCAGCAAGCAAACAAGTAACAAAACAGCGAGTAAACGGTGTGCAAAGCTTGGAAACAAGGCCTAGGGATCATACTTTCACTAGTGGACACACTCCCAACAAATATAACATAATTGAACAAATAAATAACTTCTCTTCACCGTGCTACTCTGAATTACTCTCCTATTGAATAACACTAATCATTGCGTAGTGGCTACAGAAGCACCCCTTAAAGTTCATCAAGTACTTGACAAACACCGCTCATAGAGATATCCAAATCAAATCACAACTCAAGATAAATATTATTGCAACTTAGACCAAGTACTAACACAGTGCACACGCTGTCAACATTACACCATGAAAGGAGGAATAGATCACTTCAATACTATCATAGTGATAATTATTCTCATAATCCATAAGAGATCACAATCGTAGCCTAGACCAAGTACCACCATGATGCACACACTGTCACCATTACACCATGGCAGGAGGAATAGATTACTTTAATAACACCACTAGAGTACACATAATGATGAAGAGTAGCATCTACTTATTCAACATGATACAAAGCTCACGATCACATAGAGATCACATCATGGGAGAGAGAGGTGAACCACATAGCTACCGGTAGAGCCCTCAGCCCCGGGGGTGAACTACTCCCTCCTCATCATAGGAGACAGCAAGGTTGATGGAGATGGCGGTGAGGTCGATGGAGACGGCGGAGATGGCGATGGAGACCGATGGAGATGGCTCCGGGGGCACTTCCCCATCCCAGCAGGGTGCCGGAACAGAGACTACTGTCCCCCAAAATTTGTCGACGGTGGCGACAGAGCTGCGGAACTCTTTCTGGAAAATTGCCGACTCCCCTAGGGTTTTCCGTCCCGAGGCTTTATATAGGCGAAGGGGCGTCGTCATGGAGCTGACAGGGACTCCTCACACATAGGGGGCGCGGCCAGGGGCTGGGCCGCGCCGCCCTAGTGTGAGGCTGGCCCCTGGCCCCCCTCCGGCTCTCTTTTGGTCCTCGTCCTTCGTCCGGGAAAAATAGGAGTTCTGGAACTTGTTTCGTCCAATTTCAAGAATATTTCTTGTGTAGCTTTTCTGAAACACAAAAACAGCAGAAAACAGGGAACTGGCACTGTGGCATCTTGTCAATAGGTTAGTTCCAGAAATCGCATAAAAACGTCACGAAGTGTAATGAAACACAAGGCAAATGGTGTAAAAACAAGCATGAAGCATCAAAAATTATAGATATGTTTGAGACATATCAGCATCCCCAAGCTTAACTCCTGCTCGTCCTCGAGTACGTAAGTGATAACAAAAGAAATAATTTTTGAGGTAACATGCACCATCACAATCTTGATCATATAGGTAAAGCATTGAGTGCTGAGATCAAAGAACTTAAAACATGGGCATGAAAGACATAATCTTGATAATAGAAACTTAGCAACCATGTTATAACATGAAAATGAACACAAACAAAAGATCATGAAAATGAAACAATGAAAGTCAAACGTGTGTTCAAATCATAAGGAAAAACATACAAATGGTTTTCAGCTTGTCCTTCATGGAGAGCAAAACATAAATGCATAGGACACCTTCAAGTTTAAGAGGGCGACTAGATATAAGTAATTTAAGAACAAGTGAAACCAACAATATGAATCAATCAATGAAAACTTTGGGACAATGCACATTATACTAAGAATGACAACTATGCTCTCTTAATGGTGCATAAATATAGAAGGTGGTGACTCAACATAAAAGTAAAAGAAAGGCCCTTCGCGGAGGGAAGCAGTGATTGCAAGTTTTATAAACCTTCAAAAATTATGGTACCTACCGGCTTTGAGCTCTCATTGCCCCCATCATAAGCATCTTGAATGGTTAAAGTTAATGTGAGAACACTTATGCTGCATATGCTTGACAAATCATAAGTTGAGAACCTCGTGTCCCGTGAATATGAGTACCCAAACCTCATGCTACTTTACTTAGAGTCCCAAGCAAGGCTCTTGTCATTGTAAGTATATGCGTATCATCGAGAACCGCCAACGGGGTACCTCCGTGCCCGATGACATGGAACAAGCCCACATCAAAATGACAGGACAAGCTCGATATCTCTTTTATTTACCATTTGTTTAGCTTTTTATTTTGAGATGCGTCGTCGAATGTCCACTATGGGTATGCTGCAAATTTCCACCATGAATTATGCATGGCTTAGATTGGCGGCCTAGGCATTTCCCTAATGAAAGAGCATTTCCCGCCTAATTGATTTTGGCGTGTGTTAACAATACATTATCTATTAATGTGGTGATTATGCTTTGCAGGATTTTATTATATTCTTGCACAAGATATTGGGTTTCCTATATTATACTTGAGAATTAATATTGCCCAAAGGAAATTCTTGAGGAAATGGTTCAAATATGCTCTGGGAGATGGTTTCTATGGACTTTGGCCAGGAAGGCCGGCTTTAGCCGGTCCCCAGACCGGCTATAGCCGGACTGCCCTGTTTCGAAAGAAGCTCTGCGCCTCTGGAGTAACCCAGCTATTTGTCCGGCTATTTCCGGCAGGGCCGGATTTTTCAGACCGGCTATAGCCGGTGTGGAGGCCGGCTTTAGCCGGTGTGACTGGCTTTAGCCAGACTTAACTCCGGCTTTAGCCGGACTTTTCTGGCTGGCAATGGTCTAATTTTTGGGGGGGTATAAATACCCCCACCTTCTTCCCCAATGAGCTGCTCGTCCCAAGGAAGAAGAACACCATTATTGGAGCCACCAAATCAACTAGATCTCCTCCCTCAACCCACCAAAGCTCTTGATCTTTGGAGAATCGAAGGAGAAGACCTTCATCTACATCCTCACCGAAGCGATTTGATTTCCCCTCTCATTTGCTTGAGGGCCCTTGTGTCTTGGGTTCCCTTGTGTCCCAAGACCTTGTTTGTGTATTTGATATCTTGCTACTTGTTGTTTGACAGCATTGTGTTGTATTTGGGAGCCTCCAATTCGGTTATGGATGCGTGCCCCAAGATTGTAAAGGCCGGTTCCGCCTTGAGGAATCCCTTAGTGGAAAGTGAGCTAGGCCTTTGTGGCGGAAGCTTGCACCGGAGAATAGGGTGAGCCTTTGTGGCGTTGGTTAGGCCTTTGTGGCAACCACATCCCTCCAACGTAGACGTACTTCCCCTAAAAAGGAAGGAACTACGGGAATTACATCCGCGTCTCCGTGTGCTCCACTCTCGGTTACCTCTATCCTTTATTGTCTAGGTAAATTCACCTTAGTTGCATATCTAGAGAATTTACCTTTTGTGTCAAGCCTAAATTGAAAAAGAATTAAAATTTGAGTAGCACCTATTCACCCCCCCTCTAGGTGCCCATACGATCTGTTCAATTGGTATCAGAGCCTCGGCTCTTAATTCGGGCTTAACCGCCTAAGAGTATGGATCCTCCACCTAAAGAGGGCTCGGGTCAAGTCTCTATGGATGAGTTCAAATCTTTGGAATCATCCATGACTTCCATGACATCTCAAATAAGTGAGTTGCGTGAAATGATAGCGCAACTCATGCAAGCTAAAACTACTAATGCTTCTCCACCTCCGGAAAACCCCGCTACTCCACAAGTGGAGAATGTGGGGATAGATGAGGAGGGTGCCGACAAAAATGGCGATGCTAAGTCTTCCACCAAGGGCGACGGGAAAGGTGAATACCCACATTGGTATTCACCCGACCCGCCGGTTCCTCATCCTCATATTAACCATAGAGGTGATCCGCCTAAGCTTGATGCATTAAACTTTGGTCAATGGCAATATCAAATGATCTCTCATATGCGCAGTTCTTGCATTGAGCTTTGGAGGGTTGTTGAAGAAGGATTCAAGGCCGTGGATCCCACCAACATGACAAGAAGAGAGATGGTCAATAGTCAACTCAATGCAACCGCTCTCCACATGATTCAAGTCGCCGTTGGGCCCAAGGACTTGCCTCACATCCAACACTTCTCCACCGCCAAAGAAGCTTGGGAAGGTCTCTCCGATGTTTTCGTTGGCAATGAGACCATGAAGAAAACAAGATATATTGCCTTCTCAAATCAAGCGGAGGGATTCTTCATGATGGATGGTGAGGATCATCAAGAGATGTATAGGAGACTCAAGGCTATTGCTACCACCTTCAAGAACCTCGGTGCTCACCATATTGATGATGAGTGGATCAAGATGAAGTACATTCTTGCTCTCACTCCATATGAGCCCGCGGATGTGAAGAGTGTTCAAGGAAAGCACAACTTCAATGAGATGACCTCCAATCAAGTGATGCAAGAGATTCAAGCCTACAAGGTTTCCGCACAAAATGCGGAAGATGCTCGTGCTCGTGCCATAGGAATGCAAAGAAGCTCCAATCTTGCATTAAAAACTAGTGTGGTTGAGAAAGAGGTTCCACTTCAAGCAAGCATTGAAGCAAGGCTTGAGATGTGTCCCGAGGACATAAGACATGAGTACAATGAGCACATGGCCTTCTATGGAAAAACCTTTTGGGTTGATCCACACAAGGCTAAAGAAGATAATCAAAGAAGAAGCAAGTCAAGTGGCTTTCAAAGGAATGACAACAATGGTCAAAGGGTGAGGACATGCTACAATTGCAATGATAGATTTCACTTTGTTGCCGAGTGCCCTTATGAGAAGAGAGAAGACCATGGTGAAAAGCTCATCTTCAAAAGCAAGACCAAGTCACCATCCAAGAAGCCATTCGTGAAGAAGGGTGGACCAAAGAAGAAACAACCAAAGTTTGTGTTCTTGACTCAAGAAGAGTACTCCGCAAGTGAGAGTGATGAAGAAGAAACCACTACTAGTGAGATGGCCGCAATGGCAACCACCTCCACTTCCTCCACATCACTCTTTGAATCTCCCAATGAGGACTCTCTTGTCAAGAACGTCAAGTGCCTTATGGCCAAGTCTTCCGAGGTATCACCCACATCTTTATCTTCCTCTAAGACAAATGATGCTTCCTTGAATGATCTTGCTAGTCTTAGAGTAAAGGAAGAAATTGTTGCTTTTGATGATTATGTGTCTAGTGTAGATGGTGTTCACAAGCTTCACTTTGAACGTCTATTGAGCCAATATGGTAAAACTCTTGAAAAACTAGATGAACAAATGAGGCTTGAAAAAGAATATGCTCAAGATATTGCCTCACTAACCGAGTCTCTTGAAGAAGAGCAAGAGGAACGAGCAACTCTCGAAGAGAAGCTCGATTCCATTGAGGAAGCTAATAATGAAGTTGTTTCCAAACTCATTAGAGAGCGTGACCATGCTCGTGCTAAAGTAAAAATGCTTAAAAAGGAAAAGGTTGAATTTGGTGTTGGTCATGATATACTTGTTAAGGATTTAGAAGATCTTGACAAGGCTCACAAGGTCTTGAAAAGTGAACACTCTATTCTTACCAAGTCACATGAACAACTTCAAATTCAATTGACTAAGAATAACGTGCCTAGTTCTTCTACTTCTACTTGTGATCATGCAAATGTTATTGAAGAAAATGCTAGGTTGAAAGATGAGCTTGCCAAGTCCTCCATTCCCATAGGTGAGAAAAACCTGAATGACCTTTTGAGTAAGCAAAAGGCATTTGGTGATAAAACGGGGATTGGCTTTGTCTCAAAGAAGAAGAAGAACAACAACAAGAAAAAGAAGGCCAAGCCCGCACAAGCAAAGAAGGATCCTATTGTGGGTGGCAAAGCCACTCATGATGATCATGCGGGAATTGCTAACCCTCACTATGTTTTATTTCGTGATTATTATGGTGATGTTTATGCAAAATATGTTGGTCCAAATGATGGTTATGTTGCTTGGTCTATTTGGGTTCCAAAGACCCTTGTTGCTAACAAAAGAGGACCCATTGAGAAATGGGGACCTAAAACCAAGCAATAATTTCTTGTAGGACTATGCTTCCGGTGGATCTAAATGGGTGCTTGATAGTGGATGCACAAGTCATATGACCGGAAGCAAGGAGATTATGACGGAGATGAGGCCTAATGATAACAACATAACCGTCACTTATGGAGACATGTCACAATTCGAGGTATTGGGTCTTGGCAAGGTGGTGGTCGCACCGGATATTTCCCTTGTGGACGTCATGCTTGTTGAGACCCTAGGTTACAATTTACTTTCAGTTCGTGCACTTGGTAAGATGGGCTTTGCCGTCTTCATTGATAATGAAATTGTGGTACTCTTGTGGAGCAAGTCTCTAAAGGTCGCTTTCGTTGGACACATTGAAAACAACTTGTATGTGGTGGACTTCTCGGGGAAAACCACTACAAGTGCAATGTGTTTATTTGGAAAGGCCGATGTGGGTTGGCTTTGGCATCGCCGACTAGCCCATGTCAATATGAGAACTTTGCAAAGTCTTCACAAGGGTGGCCACATACTCGGACTAAAAGAGAATGTTTCTTTTGCCAAAGATCGTGTTTGCAAGGCTTGCGTTCTAAGAAAGATGCATGATTCTCCCCACCCAAGCAAGACTATCATTTCTTCCAAGAGGATCTTGGAGCTCCTTCATGTGGATCTTTTTGGTCCTCCCTCTCATGCAAGTCTTGGTGGGAAGAAATATTGCTTGGTGATTGTTGATGACTATTCAAGATATACTTGGGTCTACTTCTTCAAGCATAAGAGTGAGACTCAACAAACCGTCATCGACTTTGCCAAGGAAGTTGAACGTCAACATGGGCAAACTATTTTGGCAATAAGAAGTGACAATGGCACCGAGTTCAAGAAATACACCTTAAATGGATTTCTTAGTGATGAGGGGATTCGTCATCAATATTCCGCTGCATACACCCCTCAACAAAATGGTGTAGCCGAAAGGAAGAACCGGACTCTTATGGATATGGCTAGGTCCATGTTGGCGGAGTTTAAGTCTCCATACAACTTTTGGGCCAAAGCTATCTCTACGGCTTGTCACTCTTCAAACCGGCTCTTCCTCCGCAAAGGCCTAAACAAGACTCCATATGAAATACTCACCGGAAGCAAGCCCAACATCTCCTACTTCCGAGTCTTCGGGTGTAAGTGTTTCTTTCAAAGAAAAGGAGTTCGTTTAGGTAAATTTGATCCGAAAGCAATAGAAGGTATTTTTGTTGGTTATGGTGTCGAATCCCACACTTATAGAGTCTTCAACAAGTCCACCAGACGTGTTGAAGAATCTTGTAGTATGGTATTCGAAGAGAATGACGGCTCCCAAGGGGGGCGAGATGTTGTTTCTTGTGATGTAGATGATGAAATACCTCGAGAAGCCATAGGAAGAATGGGCGTGGGATTTTTCCGCCCCATTGAGGGACACCTTGTGGCGGACCGAGAAGGACTATGCTCTACTCAAGTGGAGCCTTCATCTTCACAAGCTCAACAAGCCTCTCCCAAGGAAGCAACTAATGCACCAACCGAAGAACAAGACAAGGACCTTCATGAAGAAGAAGGGGCACCACCATCCTCTCCGGTTATCTCAACCGCCCCCAATTCTTCACATGACCAAGATCAACCTACTCATGAAGATAATAATGATCAAGGTCAATTTGATGGTCAAGACGGGGACCAAAATGATCAAGATGATCAAGTGACTCCTCCAAGGTCAAATGAGGAGATCGAAGCCCGTCGCAAGAAAAGAGTTGAAAGGGATTTGGAGCTTAAAGGTCATACCCTTGAGAGGGTTATTGGAGATTTAAGAAGCAAAGTGTCAACCCGGCGTCAATTGGCACAATTTAGCTCTCATCATGCTTATATCTCCATGTTTGAACCTAAGAAAGTATTTGAAGCTCTTGAATATCCGGATTGGTTGGATGCTATGCATGAAGAACTCAACAACTTCAAGCGCAATAATGTATGGGTGTTAGTGGAGAAGCAAAAGGAGTGCCGCAATGTGATTGGCACAAAGTGGATATTCAAGAACAAACAAGATGAGCATGGAATTGTTGTGAGGAACAAGGCTAGATTGGTTGCTCAAGGTTTCTCTCAATTGGAAGGGATTGACTTTGGAGAAACTTATGCTCCCGTGGCTCGCCTTGAGTCCATCTGTATCCTTCTTGCATATGCCACTCATCATAACTTTAAGTTGCAACAAATGGATGTTAAAAGTGCTTTTCTAAATGGTCCATTGAAAGAGGAAGTGTATGTTAAGCAACCCCCGGGGTTTGAGGATCTCAACTTCCCGAACCATGTCTACAAACTCCATAAGGCACTCTATGGCCTTAAACAAGCCCCACGCGCGTGGTACGAGCACCTTAGGGAGTTGTTGTTAGACCGTGGGTTTGAAGTTGGGCAAATCGATCCCACTCTTTTTACTAAGAGGGTCAATGGGGAGCTTTTCGTATGCCAACTATATGTTGATGATATTATCTTTGGCTCTACTAACAAAGCTTTTAATGATGAATTTTCAAAGCTTATGACCGGTAGGTTCGAGATGTCTATGATGGGCGAAATGAAGTTCTTTCTTGGTTTTGAAATCAAGCAATTGAAAGAAGGGACTTTCATTAATCAAGCCAAATATGTCCAAGACATGCTCAAGAGGTTCAAGATGAAGGAACTAAATGGGGCCGCCACACCAATGGCCACAAAATGTCATCTTGAACTTGATCCCAATGGTAAAGATGTGGATCAAAAGGTATACCGTTCTATGATCGGTTCTTTGCTTTACCTTTGCACATCTAGACCCGATATTGTGTTGAGTGTAGGTGTGTGTGCAAGGTATCAAGACGCTCCTAAAGAAAGCCACCTTATGGCGGTTAAGAGAATCTTTCGATATTTGGTTCATACCCCAACTTATGGGCTTTGGTATCCCAAGGGCTCGGATTTCTCTCTTTGTGGCTTCACGGATTCGGATTGGGCCGGTGACAAGGATGATAGGAAATCAACCTCCGGAGCTTGCCAATTTCTTGGTAGGTCTTTGGTGTGTTGGTCTTCTAAGAAGCAAAATTGTATATCTCTCTCCACCGCCGAAGCCGAATACATTGCCGCCGCAAGTGGATGCACTCAATTGTTGTGGATGAGGCAAACTTTAAAGGAATATGGTGTCAATTGTGCCAAAGTGCCTCTTTTATGTGACAATGAGAGTGCTATCAAGATAGCCTATAATCCGGTGCAACATTCAAGAACCAAGCATATTGAGATCCAGAATCATTTTATTAGAGATCATGTTGCCCGTGGTGATATTGAGCTTGCATATGTGAGCACCAAGGATCAACTTGCCGATATATTCACGAAGCCCCTTGATGAAGCAAGATTTGGATATTTGAGGAATGAGCTAAATATCATTGATTCAAGGAGTGTGGCTTGAGCATCTTGCAAATACACCTATTTTTCAATACTTGTTTGGTTTAGGTGTGGGCATGGAGATAGGGGGAGTGCGGTCCTAACCAATTGGGCTATCCCTCCCCCATAATGCCGATAGTAACAAAATTGTTCTCTTTCTATCATTTTTGTGATATATGAGTTTCAATGACGAGTATTGGTTATGGACCCAAGATACATCTTCGCGGTCCAATGCCATAACACTCATACATGGTGGCCTCGGCCACCGACCTCTTCTTTTCGAAGAGTTGATTCCTTGCAAATTCTATTTGAGTTTATTGAACTTTTTCGTCATTGTCTCTATCCTTGAAATGGGAAGGCACTTGCATTGGTTTTTCCAAAGATTTCTTGTGTTTGCAATGACAAGTGCCGAGAACCACTCCTTACATGTTTTTCTGTCCTAAGCCCACTTATCTAAAGCCAAAGCTTCTCTCTCTTGCATGCCCAGAACTTCTTGAAATCAAATTCATCTGTTTTGTGCCATCATGACCGGCTATAGCCGGTCCTTCACCGGAAAAAGCCGGGGTGCGGCTTTAGCCGGCCCATCCGGCTATAGCCGGCCTGGGGTTTTCGAGCGCAACCCTTAAGGCTGTGGGGGTGAGGGTTTTCTCAGTTTACCCCCATGCCTATCTCTGCTCGAGCTCCTCCTCCATTGGACCCGCCGCCGCCGCCGTCCCCTTCTCCGGCCGCCGGAGCCCCCTCATCGGCCGGCCATCCTCTCCGGCATCCTCCCCATGGACCAGGGTACCCTCCCCTACTTCCTCCTCTCTCTCTCTCCCTAGGTTTCCCTAGGGTTAGGGTTAGTTGATTCTTGGTGCCTTGTTGTTCATCTGGGAGTGTTTGGTTTCGTGATTCCTTCCAGCATTGCATAGATCGAAAATACTTGACTAGTTTTGGTGGCCTACTCCTGAGATTTCGAATTGTGTTCATCTGGTCCGGCTAAAGCCGGTGTCAGACCGGCTATTGCCGGCCTGACCGGCTAAAGCCGGCCTGAGACCGGAAATAGCCGGTGTAGATCACCAAGTACTGTCCTGTTTTTTCCTTTTGTGCTATTGCTCTTTGATCCTCTGGCATGCATGCTCATCCTATATGCTATCTACCTATGTGCTGTTTGCAGGTGGTTCTCGACCCAAGCGGTCTCGCTATGTTGATCCTTCTCTTGCCCCGCCGTCAAGAACATCACGATGCTCGTATGACCGCTGCTATGAAGAAGAAGAGATTGGAAGAACGAAAGAAGAAATCTCTGTTTGCTAACATTGGTGATCTCAAGAAGTTGTCCAAGCAAGAGTACCGTGAGTTCCGTGAACAGAAGTTCTATGCCTTGCCTAGGGACATCGACAGTGGTTCCTTTTACCGGTCAGAGCATCAGAGGATCTATGAGCAGGTTTATGAGACCATGAGCACAAAGGTTTGCCCCATGAAGTTCACCAACATTGCATCGTTGTCTAGGGATGAGTACTTTGCTGATGCTCTCTGGGTCACTCAGAAGTTGGGGTTGCACAAGTTGATGGTATTCAGACAAGACTATAATCCTCAATTGATCCAGCAGTTCTTTGCCACTTTGGAGTTTGACACTCGGGGTGAGGTTGGTTTCACTTGGATGTCAGGTGAAGTGCGGAAGAGCTCTACCATCTCTCGCTTCGGGCAGCTCTTGGGCTATAGATTTGATGGCGTTCATTGACCTAGAGGTGCCCGTTTGCATCTTGACACCACAGAGTACAACAAGAGGAAGATCCAGTGTCTCTATGGTCCCGGGGGCAAAGTGGGAGAGACTGCAAATCTCCTTCCCCTCTATGATATTTTGCTTCGGATGTTCCGTGCCAACATTGCTCCAAGTGGGGGCAACAATGATTCTATCAGAGGTGGACTTGTGCATCTACTCCACCATGCCCATCTTGTCTTCGAGGCCAGAAGGGAGTGTGAAGGGATGGAGCTTGATGTGATGTACTTTATCTTCATGGAGATGAAGATTGCTATGCTTGACAGGAAAATCCCTCCTTATGCTCCATTTATCATGAGGCTTATCATTGACAGAGGCATTGAAGGAGACTTTGAGATTGAGCAAGATTTTCTAGATGAAGAGTTGGAAGTGCACAAGCCCAACAAGCTCTACAAGAAGACCGCTCATTTGGTGTCTAGCACCTCAAGTGCTTTTCCCTCTTCGAGCGATGCGTTGGGTGGCAACCGCTATGCTAGTGGTTGTAGGAGGAAGAACGCGGATCCACCAAGTGGTGGAATGGGTCAAGAGATGAAGAAACTCAAGTGGTGGCAAAGGGCTTTGTTTTGCATGAACAATGATGTGCGTCAAACTCAATACAAGGACTATGTGGACCGCAAGCACATTCACAAGAAGCAAAGGGATTTGGATGCTCGTTTGAGGGCTGTGGAGAAGGGCAAAGGAGCTAGCCATGATGAGGAGTCCCAAGAGCAAGATCTATCCGAGGACACTTTTTCTTTTGGCAAGTGGAATGAGGGCTCATCTTTTGATTGGAAGGAGCTAGCCGAAGTCACGTCCAAGGGCAAGGAAGCCATTGATGAAGAAGATGAAGAAGGAGATGGAGATGATGATGAAGAGGAAGAAGATGATGACCAAGAAGATGATGAGGATGATGTGGACTTTGATGACGTTGAGGAGTGATCTCGTGTTGTTGTCTCCCTTTTTGGCGTCTTGATGCCAAAGGGGGAGAAAGTCCCATTTGCATGTGTTTCCATTTGGATTTGTGTTGGTTTTCCATTTGGATTTGGTTGGGGGTCACAAGCTCTTATCGTGTGCTTGCTCGCTTGTGTCCCATGGTTGAACTCTAGTTGGATTATCATCTACTACTATGCGTTGAACTATGTGCTATTATTATGTGTGGTAGACCTATTGACTATCTTTGTTCTATATATATTGTCATATTATATGCTTGTTAATTATGTGCTATTGAATTATTATATATCTTGTGCACATATGGATCACATTATAAAATCTAGGGGGAGTTCTTATTGTTGATGTGCCTTTGTATTCAACTACAAAATTCAAAATAAGGCACATAGCAAGGGGGAGCTCCGTCGATATTTTATATTGCTTGAAACATGCAAAATTATGTATTGTCATCAAACACAAAAAAGGGGGAGATTGAAAGAGCATTTCCCGCCTAATTGATTTTGGCGTTTGTTAACAATACATTATCTATTAATGTGGTGATTATGCTTTGCAGGATTTTATTATATTCTTGCACAAGATATTGGGTTTCCTATATTATACTTGAGAATTAATATTGCCCAAAGGAAATTCTTGAGGAAATGGTTCAAATATGCTCTGGGAGATGGTTTCTATGGAGTTTGGCCAGGAAGGCCGGCTTTAGCCGGTCCCCAGACCGGCTATAGCCGGACTGCCCTGTTTCGGAAGAAGCTCTGCGCCTCTGGAGTAACCCGGCTATTTGTCCGGCAGGGCCGGATTTTTCAGACCGGCTATAGCCGGTGTGGAGGCCGGCTTTAGCCGGTGTGACCGGCTTTAGCCGGACTTAACTCCGGCTTTAGCCGGACTTTTCTGGCTGGCAACGGTCTGATTTTTGGGGGGGTATAAATACCCCCCCACCTTCTTCCCCAATGAGCTGCTCGTCCCAAGGAAGAATAACACCATTATTGGAGCCACCAAATCAACTAGATCTCCTACCTCAACCCACCAAAGCTCTTGATCTTTGGAGAATCGAAGGAGAAGACCTTCATCTACATCCTCACCGAAGCGATTTGATTTCCCCTCTCATTTGCTTGAGGGCCCTTGTGTCTTGGGTTCCCTTGTGTCCCAAGACCTTGTTTGTGTATTTGATATCTTACTACTTGTTGTTTGACAGCATTATGTTGTATTTGGGAGCCTCCAATTCGGTTGTGGATGCGTGCCCCAAGATTGTAAAGGCCGGTTCCGCCTTGAGGAATCCCTTAGTGGAAAGTGAGCTAGGCCTTTGTGGCGGAAGCTTGCACCGGAGAATAGGGTGAGCCTTTGTGGCGTTGGTTAGGCCTTTGTGGCAACCACATCCCTCCAACGTAGACGTACTTCCCCTAAAAAGGAAGGAACTATGGGAATTACATCCGTGTCTCCGTGTGCTCCACTCTCGGTTACCTCTATCCTTTATTGTCTTTATATCTTGTATCTTGCTTAGCTTGCTAGTTGTCATATAGGTAAATTCACCTTAGTTGCATATCTAGAGAATTTACCTTTTGTGTCAAGCCTAAATTGAAAAAGAATTAAAATTTGAGTAGCACCTATTCACCCCCCCCTCTAGGTGCCCATACGATCCGTTCACCTAACACATATACAAACTCCATGATCCCGCAAGATTCCCAATTCATTTCACACCGCGAGCATCCATAAACAAAAGATCACGATATCAACTCAAATAAGAAGTGCAATGTTGAAAGCTTGCCCCATGACGGCATGGTTGGGCTAGTCTCTAACTTACAACTTGCAAGCATAACAACTCAACATAAGAGACCACAATTTCAAATTTTTAAGAACGAGAAAAAGTAAAGTGTGTCATACGGTTCGTGAGAGCTTTACTGACCAATTTTCGCATAACACTGGTAAGAGTTTAATTTGAAGAGTAGATAAAAGCAAGTCAAATGTACTTTGGAATAGCAAATTGCTAATAGGTATGTATGGTGGACACTTTGGCAAACTTGGTTTTTAGGAGTTGGATGCACGAGTAGAGCTCATACTCAGTACAAGGCGAGGGCTAGCAAAAGACTGGGAGCGACCAACTAAGAGAGCAATAACGGCCATAATCATGCAAAGCGACATCAAAAAAAGCATAAGATAGCATCAAAAGTCAAAAACTAAATGATCATAGATGCTATTGGCAACTTTGGAAGAGTCTAACATGTGTGAGCATGCGCCAAGTCAACCCAAATAAAGCATCAAGGAGAAAACCAAAATAATGCTTCCAAACGATAAAAACAACACATGATTTTTTCAAAGGCTCATTAAGCAATCTCAGTTATTTGAGACAAGTCATGCTACAGCAAAACCACTAAGCATACTATCAAAAAGACATCAAGCATGACATGCAAAAGCCTAGGCCGCAGTCTAAACAAGCTCCTTTTTGTACCACTTTTTTGCATGAAACTTTTCTCTTTTCCAACACCATTCAAACCTTTTTGAGGAAAATCTTTTGAGGAAAACCAACATATACCAGAGGTCCAAATACACCTTGATGCAAAGATAAAACAAGATCTGAGCAAAAATCAAGGCGAAAAATGCAAGCTAAACGCAGTAGCAGAAAGAGAGAACACTCATTGAACGATAAGAGTGAAAACTAGAGTGTTCTTGGCAAATGAAAAGCGAGTTCATCTCCTTCAAAAGAAACATGATGTGATCTAACCATTTATTGCAGCAAACAAAACAAAAGAAAACTGAAAGCAAAAGTAAAGACGCTCCAAGAAAAACACATAGTGCATGAAGCAATAAAAATATAGTGTCTTGAAAGGTGACCTGATTTTTTGCCGATGAAGAAGGGGGTGCCTCGGGGGCATCCCCAAGCTTTGACGCTTGTACCTCTTGGATATTTCTTGGGGTGACATGGGCATCCCCAAGCTTGAGCTTTTGTCCATTCTTCATCTCATCTCATCATTCTCCAATCCCTACACTTGAAAACTTCCTTCATACAAAACTAAACACAATTCTATTAGCAACATTAGTGTAAGCATAGCATTGAATCAACCCTTTTTTGCTTCAGGTTTCAACCTAAAACCACCACATATAAAGCATATACTACTGTAGCAACTTTTCCAAAAGTTCCGTGATCAAAGAACTAAAAAAGAAAGCGATAAAGCGGCAAACACAAATATTGGCAGAAATCTGTCAAAACAGAACAGCTGACAAAGGTCGAATTTTTAGAGGGTTTTCTGTTGCTCAAATCAAAAAGTGTTCAACTAATGAAAGTTTGGATATAACCTGGGGCATATTCTCAAGAAATATCAGGTCCAAAAGATATACAGAGAATTTTCATGAATTTTTACGGTGCAGCACTGAAAACTGTTTCAGGACAGCAACATCCCCAAATCTTTACCTCACTCAAATTAGAGGCTTCTCTTGGCACAACAACGAAATAAAAAGGATAAGGAGCCGTTATTACAGTAGTAATAACTTCCAAGACTCAAATAAAAGAAAAAGTACTGAAAATAAACAATGGGTTATCTCCCAAGAGTGCTTTTCTTTAACGCCTTTGAGCTACGCGCAGTAATTTGCAAAGATGCTCATGTGGGCGCCATATAAGAGCTTGAGGCAAAGGCACCATATAGGAACTTAAAGCAAGAGAGAGCATCAAAAAGCAAATATGAAACACATTTAAATCTAGGGATTTCTATTTTCGTGCCCTCAGGTCGTTAGTTGTACTCAGTTTTCCCCAGCCGCTTAGTTTTTCCTCAGTTTTCCCCTCGCTCTAGTTTGAAACCCCTCGCAGACGCTCGGACGGGAGGTTTGCCGTTTAGTTGACCGTTCCGTGTTGACGTGTGGGGCCGCGTCGTGTGGGGCCGCGTCGCGTGGGGCTGGTAGAACGGGACCGCGTGGGACAGGACGAGACCGCGTTTGGTTGTACGTGAGAGCTCGGTTTTGTCTCTCTCGGCCCAAATTGGCATTTTTCAGAGCGCCTTTTTCCCCTCTCTCTCTCTGTAACAGTTCTCTCTCTTTTCACCAAATTAGTATCAAATCTAGAGAAGCTTCTATCTCTGTCTTTCTTTAATGATTGTTGCCTTTTGGCCCTCGTTTTTTGCCCAATATGTTAACAAATCTAGTAGCAAATCTAGAAGCTAGTAGAGGATAAATTCACAGCAGCATAATAAATCGAGAAAATATAGGAAAAGCTGCATACAGCAGCCAACATAGCATATATATATATATTGAGGACAGATCCAATAGTACTACCGATCCCTAGATCCAACATAAGCTACATTTTACATGGGATTAAGCTTGGAGGCTGCGCAGGTGAATCCCAAGTGCTTTGTGTTTGGCCATGAACGCATGCACGTTCACGGTCGTTCCAACTCTAGCGCCGCCGGTGGCACTGCCAAGGGATTCGGCATGGTTCACCAGGCAGTTGAAGTCGGTGGCGCGGAGCCTCCTGTTGCAGAAGGGGCACCTGTAAACGCCTCGAGCAAAGTGGCGATCGTAATGGCCGGACTGTAGCCTCCTGAGGACGTGACGAGTCTTGGTGTGGAAGGACTCGTTGTCGCTGTCGACGTCGCTGCTCTGCACCTGTCACGTAGCACCAAAGATCGAAAAACACGGAGTCAATTGCAGCGATGATGGAACAGAGAGTGAACAAAAGATCATGCATGATAATATGGGCACGAAAAAAAGAAGCCTCAGTTACATTGGACACACTTATATCCAAGATTTGGGTCAGTGAACCAAAGATCATGCACAACAAATTTGTACACACCAATTGTTCACAGACCAAACCCTGAATCAATTTGTGCCCAGATATTCATCATCATCGGCACAAATTAACGGGATGGGATTGATTACTCACATAAGTTAACCGAATCGTAAACAAAAGCAAATCACAAACACTAATAATGCTAGATCTATCATAATAACGCTAGATCTATCATAAAAGGATTGAACTAGGAACAGACTAACCCTAATAACGCTAGATCTATCATAAAAGGATTGAACTAGGAACAGACGAACCCTAATAACGCTAGATCTATCATAAAAGGATTGAACTAGGAACAGACCAACCCTAATAACGCTAGATCTAACACAAAAGGATTGAAATGGCATAAGAACAAGGGAACAAAGGGTTACCTCCGGGTAGTCGTCGACGATGCTGGTGTCGTAGGGGTTCGCCGACGCGACGTACGGCACTGGTTCGTACGGGTCTTCGTACAGGTCCCAATCGACGGGTGCCTGGACGGGTGCCTGGACGGGGGCCTGGACGGGGGCCTGGACGGGGGCCTGGACGGGAGCCTGGACGGGGGCGGCGGCCATTGCGCCGACGGCTGATGCGCCGGCGCCTACGTCGGAAGCAGCGACGGGGGCCTGGACGGGGCCGGCGGCCGATGCGCCGGCGGAAGATGCGCCGGCGGCCGATGCGCCGGAAGATGCGCCGGCGGCCGATGCGCCGGCGGCTACATCGGCAATGGGCATCTCATGCTTCTCCATCGCCGGGGTTTTTTCTTAGGGGGTTTTTCGACGCGAAGTGGAGAAGATGATGGGACAGGAGAGGCGGTTGCAGTGAGAATGAGAGTGGGCAAGCGTCGAGAGAGAGAAAGAGGGGCTCTATAAAGACGAAGGTGGCGTTTGGTGTACCGCAACACGCGTCCGCTATGCACGGCTGCAGCGTGCACCGCGACACGCGTACTCAGTTCTACCCTCGGGCCTTATTCAGAAATTTTATATGCACTCAGTTTTCCCCTCGAGTACTAGACTGGCAAGTGCAATATACTCAGTTCTACCCTCAAGTAGCTGGTCAACAGAGAGTCAACAAATGAGATTAACATAGCTAATTGAGTCATTTCATGCGCAAAAAAATCCAAAAAAATAAAAACATAGTGGCACCTACTCATGGAGTCTTCCTACGCAACCTGCCACCTTAACCAACATAGATAAATCATGTTTTACCACAAATTGCCACTTCTCATAATCACTAGTAGCTATGAAGATGCATGGTTTTCCACTCAAACCCCTTTGCAAAACATCTTCCCCAAAACATAGTTTGTCTAAATGAGGCCATAATTGTCACACTCATGTATATTTGAATTGCAAATAATTTGATGTAGCCCAATATGAATTATATTGTACAAAACACGCATTTTTCATTTTGTAATTATTTTGTTTGAATCCCTTAGTCTATTTACTATTTACGTGCCCTTGGTTTCTTAGTACTACTTAGTTTTGCCCTCAAGTACTGTCACAAATGCTCACAGAAACCCAAACTTATCCCGATTGGTTGAGCGGTTGTCACACGGATCGACTCCACCAACCGTTGATCCACTGATCTAACGGGCAGTATACCCCTATCCGTCTCTTCGTGGCCACCCCTCTCTCTCTCTCTCTTCGTGGCCACCCCTCTCTCTCTGTCGGTGGATCAACGGTTGGTGGAGTCGATCCGTGTGCATTTATGGATTATTTTACCACGTAACTATCCCTTCCCTCTATTATCAACGGTTGGTGGAGTCGATCCGTGTGCATTTATGGATTATTTATGGAGTCTATTTATGCATTATTTTCCACGATTTAAAAATGTTAAACTAAAAAGTGGTAAACAAGAGACATACATATTTATCACCCCTATTATCAACTATCTTTAGCATTCCTTTTCTTTTAGGGAATTTAGTTTTGGTAATTTGAAATGGCCCAAAAGTGGTATAATTTTGGTAGAAACATGAGACATACATGTTTGGCATATTTGGGGCATTTCGGTGAATGAATTATTTATCACCCCTCTAACAATTATCAACTATCTTTAGCATTCCTTTTCTTTTAGGGAAAATAGTTTTTTGGCAATTTGAAACGGCCCAAAAATGGTATAATTCTGGTAGAAACATGAGACATACATATTTGGCATATTTGTGGGATTTCGGTAAATGGATTATTTATCACCCTTCTAACAATTATCAACTATCTTTAGCATTCCTTTTCTTTTAGGGAATATAGTTTTGGCAATTTGAAACGGCCCAAAAATGGTATAATTCTGGTAGAAACATGCGACATACATATTTGGCATATTTGTGGGATTTCGGTGAATGGATTATTTATCACCCCTCTAACAATTATCAACTTTCTTTAGCATTCCTTTTCTTTTAGGGAATATAGTTTGGGATATAGTTTTGGTTATTTGAAACGTCCCAAAAGTGGTATAATTTTGGTATAAACATGAGACATACATATATGTCACCCCTCTAACAATTATCAACTATCTTTAGCATTCCTATATTCCCTAACACTTATTTTTTTTGGTAATTTCGGTGAATGCACACACTAACTTTGAAAACAACTACAAGTACATGTAACTGAATAATGGATTTGTAACAAGGGATCCCTTGTAACAACTTCTAGCGCTTGACGAGCAATGATAAGAATCCGATCACAATTATACAACAAAAAAAACAACCAGCCATCAGATTAGCTTGCTTCTTCAACTCGATCAGCTGCTTTAACTGCTTGTTCATTTTCTTCAGTTCTCCCTTCACTTCCACCAGTTCTGCATTGGGAGCATTAGGCATAATCGGGACGGCCCCTCTCTCCACCGCATTCTCTACAGCAAGTACCCCCCCTCCCAAATTGCGCTCCCCAATACCGCCAATTGATTCCTGCAATTTAAGCCTCTGTACGTACACATCGGTCCACTCGAAATACCTGCATTTCTCCAGGATCTGAAAACAACAACGTGAACCCTAAATCCCAAATTCGAGGGAATAACAAGAAAATCGATAGAAAACAGAGCAATTGGAGCGAGATCTAACCTTATCCCCCTCTCTATATGGCAAGCTCTCGCATGCAAGGAACTCACGTCCACGGTTGCCGTTGTCGTTCGTCTTACAGATCGACCGCTTCAGAGGCTCTTGGCGTGGGCAGTCAGGGCATCTTGTCAAAGGCACGAGTCCATACTGCGGCCATGAAGAACGGGAGGTCGAAGAGAAACTAGACATCACCCGCCTGCCGGGGAAGGGCTGCCGCTGCCGGAGAAGAAGAACAATGGGGCGCGGGGAAAGAAGGGGGAAGCAATGGCACGGGCACGGGCGCGGGGCTGGCTCGGGCTCCCATTTTGCAACGGGCACCTGGGTAAGCTGTGGGTCCGGCGCGCTAACGTGGACAAGTTGCGGGTCCCACGATGATCTGGATAAGTGGAAGCGTGTCCACTGCGGGGCACCAACGGCGGCCCCACTTGCCGGCACCAACGGCGGCCCCACTTGCCAGCACCAACCAACGGTCAACTTAACGGGATTCCTCCCATCCGAGCGTCTGCGAGGGGTTTCAAACTAGAGCGAGGGGAAAACTGAGGAAAAGTTAAGCGGCTGGGGAAAACTGAGTACAACTAACGACCTGAGGGCACGAAAATAGAAATCCCTTAAATCTAAACCACTTCCTATGAAAAATAGTCTTGTAGAGAGACAAGTCATGAAAGCGCAAAGCAAAAAGCATAGGAAGGCAAAACAAGAATAACTTCAAGAATTGAAACACAAAGAGGGGAAACTCAATATTGTTGAGATCCATCAAACCATGTTTCCCTCTCTCATAATAACTTTCAGGAGCATCATGAATAGAACTAACAATATAACTATCACATAAAGCATCCCTATCATGAGCCACATGCATAAAAGAATTAATACTCCCCACATGAACAATAGTAGTAGGAGCAGATTCAACAGAATAATTATTCTCATCACCATAATCATCAAAAAATAGGAGGCATATTGTAATCATAACTAATTTTCTCCTCAAAAGTAGATGAACTAAAAATATTATACCCATCATCATAACCATCATAAACTAGAGGTTTAGTATCATCACAAGCTAGAGAACAGCTATTTCGCAAAGCATATTCATTAAACATATCATCATAAGAAGGGACATGGATAGTACTAATGGTACAACAATTATTAACCTTAGAATTTGTACCAAAAAGATTTTCAATATCAAAAGTAGAGTGCTTTTCCCAATCATGATCACTAACATAGGTAACAGGCATGGGAACATCACATAGGGGAGATAAAATATCATCAGAGCAAACTTTCTCCACTAAAGCTGGGGAACTAAAAATATCATGCTTAACAAAACCAGCTTCCCCAAGCTTAGACTTTTCTATAGCATTAGCAATAACGGTGTTCAAAGCATTCATACTAACAACACTATTAGCATGCAAATTAAGCTCCAAGGGTTTTTCAATTTTCTCTTCAAACACTTCATATCTAAACTTAGGAAAAAGACTAAAGAACTCTTTGTTTTCCATTAAGCCTAACTAGTGAAAATAAAAACAAGAAACAAAAAGATGTAATTGCAGAATCTAAAGGAAATAACTTCGAGCACTCACACAGGAGGATGCGAGTACCTTTTACCTTACCTCCCCGGCAACGGCGCCAGAAAAGAGCTTGATGTCTACGGACGTGTCTGTTCTTGTAGACAGTGTTGGGCCTCCAAGTGCAGAGGTTTGTAGAGCAGCAACAAGTTTCCCTTAAGTGGATCACCCAAGGTTTATCGAACTCAGGGAGGAAAAGGTCAAAGCTATCCCTCTCAAGCAACCCTGCAATTACGATACAGAAAGTCTCTTGTGTTCCCAACACACCCAATACACTTGTCAGATGTATAGGTGCAGTAGTTCGGCGAAGAGATAATGAAATACATGTGGTATGGATGATTACAAGTAGTAAATACAATCTGGAATAAAAATGGCAGCAAGCAAACAAGTAATAAAACAGCGAGTAAATGGTGTGCAAAGCTTGGAAACAAGGCCTAGGGATCATACTTTCACTAGTGGACACACTCCCAACAAATATAACATAATTGAACAAATAAATAACTTCTCTTCACCGTGCTACTCTGAATTACTCTCCTATTGAATAACACTAATCATTGCGTAGTGGCTACAGAACCCCTTAAAGTTCATCAAGTACTTGACAAACACCGCTCATAGAGATATCCAAATCAAATCGCAACTCAAGATAAATATTATTGCAACTTAGACCAAGTACTAACACGGTGCACACACTGTCAACATTACACCATGAAAGGAGGAATAGATCACTTCAATACTATCATAGTGATAATTATTCTCATAATCCATAAGAGATCACAATCGTAGCCTAGACCAAGTACCACCATGATGCACACACTGTCACCGTTACACCATGGCAGGAGGAATAGATTACTTTAATAACACCACTAGAGTACACATAATGATGAAGAGTAGCATCTACTTATTCAACATGATACAAAGCTCACGATCACATAAAGATCACATCATGGGAGAGAGAGGTGAACCACATAGCTACTGGTAGAGCCCTCAGCCCCGGGGATGAACTACTCCCTCCTCATCATAGGAGACAGCAAGGTTGATGGAGATGGCGGTGAGGTCGATGGAGACGGCGGAGACGGCGATGGAGACCGATGGAGATGGCTCCGGGGGCACTTCCCCATCCCGGCAGGGTGCCGGAACAGAGACTTCTGTCCCCCGAAATTTGTCGATGGCGGCGGCGGAGCTGCGGAACTCTTTCTGGAAAATTGCCGACTCCCCTAGGGTTTTCCGTCCCGAGGCTTTATATAGGCGAAGGGGCGTCGTCATGGGGCTGACAGGGACTCCTCACACATAGGGGGCGCGGCCAGGGGCTGGGCCACGCCACCCTGGTGTGAGGCTGGCCCCTGGCCCCCCTCCGGCTCTCTTTCGGTCCTCGTCCTTCGTCCAGGAAAAATAGGAGTTCTGGAACTTGTTTCGTCCAATTCCGAGAATATTTCTTGTGTAGCTTTTCTGAAACACAAAAACAGCAGAAAACAAGGAACTGGCACTGTGGCATCTTGTCAATAGGTTAGTTCCAGAAATCGCATAAAAATGCCACGAAGTGTAACGAAACACAAGGCAAATGGTGTAAAAACAAGCATGGAGCATCAAAAATTATAGATACGTTTGAGACGTATCAATGACTGACTTCAACTTAGGCCCTACACCCGATCTCGACTACTTACCGGCAGAGTCATCTTATACCCCTGCTTCAGTCAGGAGGACATCTCGAGCGACTGGATGGACACCGGGGATGTACCGGGAGTTCGACTACCCGTAGAAGACCACCAACGATAAGGAGGCGATATGTGTGTAACATATGTACCATATGTGTATTATGTAGTATTTGCTTTTGCAATGGGAATAAGTGAGTGTAGCTACTCACGGGGTAGTGTGTAACACTATGTTTCTTTTACCCATGTATATACATGGTATATGTTTGGTGTGATTTGGCCATGTTTTATTTGGATTTTATTGTGTGACTAACACTGTGCATAAAGTTGAGCTCAGAAAGCATGGGCATGGTGTAACTATAAGTTTCGCTTGATGTAACAGGGTTAGGGGGATAAAATGGCGATGGTAGTTGATGAGGAATCCGAGCAACAGAGGATGGAGACCGAAGCCAAGGCAAAGGAGGCAGCCGATGCAGCGGCTAGGGAACCATTACCACCACCACCACCATTTCTCACACAACAAGATTTTGCCCAATATATGAGGATGGCAGATGAAAGGCAACGGATGCTCATTGAGTGTCAGTCGAAGATGATGCAGGATGTGATGGATCGCAACTGTGAAGGTCAGAATGAAGGAGTGCATGGAGTCTCACTGGCAGAATTTCTGAATACAAGACCACTTCCATTTGCATCAGCACCGGAACCAATGGATGTCGAGGATTGGTTGTTGGATACCAAGAGGAAGCTCAACACTGTGAATTGCAATGATAGTGAAAAGCTTAGGTATGCCACTCATCTGTTATGTGGACCCGCAGCAGCTTGATGGGACAATATTGTGGCAATACATCCTCCAGGAAGGGTATTCAACTGGGAGGAATTTAAGAGGAAGTTCAGAGAGGCGAACGTGCCAGAAAGTATCATGGAATTGAAGAGGAGAGAGTTTTACAACTTAGAACAGAAGGACAAGACCATCATGAGGTATGTCAAGGAATTCACTCTTCTATCACGTTATGCTACGGATGCAGTAAACACGGATGAGAGGAGGAAGAAGCGGTTTATGAGGGGTTTGCATCTGATGCTTGGTAAATAACCATCCCGTTGGGAACCCCAAGAGGAAGGTGTGATGAATATAGCAGCAAGATTTTCCCTCAGTAAGAAACCAAGGTTTGTCGATCAGGAGAGGAGAGACAAACGACTGAAGGTGATGCTTGCAAGCTTCACGACAGCTTTGGACAATTTATATATGGCGCCTCATCCAAGCTTTGCTTTGCTAGCAGCAACGTGGAACCTGCACACAACACAACCAAATACTTTGTTCCCAACTTGCGATGAGGTTGTCAATCTCACCGGTTTGCTTGAAACAAAGGGTATGAGCGTATCGAGTGGAAAGTGATAATAGTATCCGAGTAAAGTAAACAGGTGATAGCAATATGATGGAAATAGGACCGGGGTCCACAGTTCACTAGTGGTGTCTCTCCATAAAATAACACATGCTGGGTAAACAAATTACAGTTGGGCAATTGATAGAATAAAGATAAACGTGATATGTCAAGAAGATCACTATGCGATTTACTCTGGGCATTACAACAAAATACATAGACCGCCATCCAACTACATCTATGACTAATAATCCACTCGCGGGGATATCATCCGAACACCCCATGAGTATTAAGTTGCGAACAACAGATAATTGCATTAAGCAAAGTGAGTAATGTAAACAAAGCATATGCCCTTGAGCATATGAATGTTGTTTTCTCCCTAGTAGCAACAACACATCTACAACCTTAGAGGTTTCTGTCACTCCCCCAGGTTAAATAGAGGCATGAACCCACTATCGAGCATAAATACCCCCTCTTGGAGTCACTAGCAACTACTCGGCCAAGATAGCTACTAACAACGGAGAGCATGCAAGATCATAAACAACATAGAGATAACATAAGATATATTTCAGTATAGCAACTCAATCATAACACCAATATTCATCGGATCCCAACAAACCAAACATGTAGAATTACATAACGGTGATCTCAATCATGTAGGGCAACTCATGAGATCTAAACATGAAGCACATGGTGGAGGAGACAACCATCTAGCTACTGCTATGGACCCATAGTCCAAGGTAGACTACTCACTCATCGCTCTGGAGGCAAGCATGGCGATGAAGAAGACCTCCGGTGGCGATTCCCCTCTCCGGCAGGGTGCCAGGAAGAGCTTCTGGACCCTCCCAATCTCGGGTCGACGACGGCGGCGGATCGCGATGTGTTTCTAGAAAATTGATCTGGTACTTAGGTTTTTCCCGTCGGGGGGTCTTTATAGGGGAAGGGGCATCGTCAGGAGTGGACCGAGGCGGCCTCACACATAGGGGGCGTGGCCAGGGGCCAGGCCACGCCGCCCTGGTGTGTGGGCACCTCGTGGCCCCACTCCGTCTCCTCTTCGGATCTCTGGAAGCTTCCGGGAAAAATAAGACTTCAGGAACTTGCTTCGTCCAATTTCGAGAATATTTCCTGTGTTGCACTTCTGAAACACAAAAATAGCAGAAAACAGGGAACTGGCACTGTGGCGACTTGTTAATAGGTTAGTTCCGGAAAATGCATAAAAGTGCCACGAAGTGTAACGAAATAGTAGGCAAATGGTGTAAAAACAAGCATGGAGCATCAAAAATTATAGATATATTGGAGACGTATCAAGCATCCCCAAGCTTAACTCCTGTTCGTCCTCGAGTAGGTAAGTGATAACAAAAGAATAATTTTTGAGGTGACATGCACCTACACAATCTTGATCATATATGTAAGCATTGTGAGTTGGGATCATAAGAACTTAAAACATGGGCATGAAAGATATAATCTTGACAATAAGAACTTAGCAACCATGTTATAACATGCAAATGAACACAAACAAAAGATCATGAAAATGAAACAATGAAAGTCAAACGTGTGTTCAAATCATAAGGAAAAACATACAAATGGTTTTCAGCTTGTCCTTCATAGAGAGCAAAGCATAAATGCATAGGACACCTTCAAGTTTAAGAGGGCGACTAGATACAAATAGTTTGAGAACAAGTGAAACCAACAATATGAATCAATCAATGAAAACTTTGGGACAATGCACATTACACTAAGAATGACATCTATGCTCTCTTAATGGTGCATAAAGATAGAAGGTGGTGACTCAACATAAAAGTAGAAGAAAGGCCCTTCGCGGAGGGAAGCAGTGATTGCAAGTTTTATAGACCTTCAAAAATAATGTTACTTACCGGCTTTGAGCTCTCATTGCCCCCATCATAAGCATCTTGAATGGTTAGAGTTAATGCGAGAACAATTATGATGCATATGCTTGACAAATCATAAGTCAAAAACCTCGTGTCCCATGAATACGAGTACCCAAACCTCATGCTACTCCACTTAGAGTCCCAAGCAAGGCTCTTGTCATTGTAAGTATATGCGTATCATTGAGAACCGCCAACGGGGTACCTCCATGCCCGATGACATGGAACAAGCCCACATCAAAATGACAGGACAAGCAGACAATGAACACCTCGATATCTCTTTTATTTACCATTTGTATAGCTTTTTATTTTGAGATGCGTCGTCGAATGTCCACTATGGGTATGCTACAAATTTCCACCATAAATTATGCATGGCTTAGATTGGCGGCCCAGGCATTTCCCTAACACATATACAAACTCCATGATCCCCACAAGATTCCCAATTCATTTCACACCGCGGGCATCTATAAACAAAAGATCACGATATCAACTCAAATAAGAAGTGCAATATTGAAAGCTTGCCCCATGACGGCATGGTTGGGCTAGTATCCAACTTACAACTTGCAAGCATAACAACTCAACATAAGAGACCACAATGTCAAATTTTAAGAACAGGAAAAAGTAAAGTGTGCCTTCCGGTTCGTGAGAGCTTTACTGACCAATTTTTGCATAACACTGGTAAGAGTTTAATTTGAAGAGAAAATAAAAGCAAGTCAAATTTACTTGGAATATCAAATTGCTAGTAGGTATGTATGGTGGACACTTTGGCAAACTTGGTTTTTAGGAGTTGGATGCACGAGTAGAGCTCATACTCAGTACAAGGCGAGGGCTAGCAAAAGACTAGGAGCGACCAACTAAGAGAGCAATAATGGCCATAATCATGCAAAGCGACAAAGCAACATTAAAAGAAGCATAAGATGGCATCAAAAGTCAAAAACTAAATGATCATAGAGGCTATTGGTGACTTTGTAAGAGTCTAACATGTGTGAGCATGCGCCAAGTCAACCCAAATAAAGCATCAAGGAGAAAACCAAAATAATGCTTCCAAATAATTAAAACAACGCATGATTTTTTCAAAGGCTCATTAAGCAATCTCAGTTATTTGAGACAAGTCATGCTACAGCAAAACCACTAAGCATACTATCAAAAAGACATCAAGCATGACATGAAAAAGCCTAAGCCGCAGTCTACACAAGCTCCTTCTTGTACCACTTTTTTGCATAAAGCTTTTTCTCTTTTCCAACACCATTCGAAATTTTTATAGACACCTCTTTTGATGAAAACCAATAAAGATCAGAGGCAAAAATACACCTTGATGAAAATATATGACAAGGTCTGAACGCAAATCAAGGCGAAAACGAAAACCAAAAGCAGTAGCAGAAAAAGAAGAACACTCGGTTTTTGATAAGAGTGAAAACTAGAGCGTTCTTGGCAAATGAAAAGCAAGGCAACTTCTCCAAAAGAAATTTGTTGGGGTCCAACCATTTATTACAACAAACAAACTAACTAATAAAACTAAAACAACTGACGCTCCAAGAAAAACACATAGTGCATGAAGCAATAAAAATAGTGTTTTGAAAGGTGACCTGATTTTTGCCGATGAAGAAGGGGTGCCTCGGGGGCATCCCCAAGCTTTGACACTTGTACTTCTTGGATATTTCTTGGGGTGATGCATGGGCATCCCCAAGCTTGAGCTTTTGTCCATTCTTCAACTCATCTCATCATTCTCCAATCCCTACACTTGAAAACTTCCTTCATACAAAACTAAACACAAATCTATTAGCAACATTAGTGTAGCATAACATATAATCAACCTCTTTTTGCTTCAGGTTTCAACCCAAAACCACCAAATATATAGCATATACTACTGTAGCAACTTCCCCAAAAGTTCCGTGATCAAAAGAACTAAAAAGAAAGCGATAAAGCGGCAAACACAAATATTGGCAGAAATCTGTCAAAACAGAACAGTTGACAAAGGTCGAATTTTTACCTGGGGCATATGAAAGTTTGGATATAACCTGGGGCATATGAACAAGAAATTGCAGGTCCAAAAGATATACAGAGAATTTATACGAATTTTTACGGTGCAGCACCGAAAATAGTTTCAGGACAGCAACATCCCCAAATCTTACCTCACTCAAATTAGAGGCTTGTCTTGGCACAACAATGAAATAAAAAGGATAAGGAGCGGTCATTACAGTAGTAATGACTTCCAAGACTCAAATAAAAGAAAAAGTACTGAAAATAAAACATTGGGTTATCTCCCAAGAGTGCTTTTCTTTAACGCCTTTGAGCTAGGCGCAGAAAATTGCGAATCAAGTAACATCAAGAGATGAAGTAATTATGAAAGAAGCATCGGGATCCACAATAGGAGTCTTTTCAACAATGCAAGGAATTATGTCCAAATGAAATTTTGAAGATCCTTTATGATTACGCTTTGGTACACTACTTTCATCGAAAGGATTTTTAGGACAAATCCAACTAGAATTATTTTCCCAAACATCATGTATTCCTGAAAGTTTATAAGGTATTGGCACTCTAAAATTGGGTGTGCCAACAACCGTTACAGGTGAGCCAAGCTTATTGAATTTCTTAAAAACTTTTCTAGCCTCATTGGCAACATCTTTAAATTCTAAGCGCACAGTTTCCAAAATGAAAGCTTTCTTCTCAGGGTCTTCAATTTCATGAAGCTTAAGGAACATGTGTTGCAAAAAGGGATTAAGATTAGCAAACCTAGCTTCTAACATGTGAACTAAATAAGCGGAAGCAACTTCATAACTAGGAGCTAGCTCAACCAAAGACTTTTCCTCAACTTCTTTATGCATACTAGTGTGATTTAAAACTCCTCAATGTTATCTTTCCCAATAATTGAACCACTACCTACTGAGAGGTCCTCCAAAACATACTTAGGGAACAACATAATGAACTAAAGTAAAGAAATAACAACTACCAAGGATTCTAATTTTTTTTGGATTTTTGATAAAAACAATGCAAGTAAAATAAATAAAGTAAAGCAAAACAATAACAAAGTAAAGGATGTGTGTGCGAAAAACTCCCCTCGCAGAAGTCTTCTACTTCCTCCCCGGCAACGGCGCCAGAAAATATGCTTGATGCTTGGTAAATAACCAGCCCGTTGGGAACCCCAAGAGGAAGGTGTGATGAATATAGCAGCAAGATTTTCCCTCAGTAAGAAACCAAGGTTTGTCGATCAGGAGAGGAGAGACAAACGACTGAAGGTGATGCTTGCAAGCTTCCCGACAGCTTCGGACAATTTATATATGGCGCCTCGTCCAAGCTTTGATTTGCTAGCAGCAACGTGGAACCTGCACACAGCCCAACCAAATACTTTGTTCCCAACTTGTGATGAGGTTGTCAATCTCACCGGTTTGCTTGAAACAAAGGGTATGAGCGTATCGAGTGGAAAGTGATAATAGTATGCAAGTAAAGTAAACAGTGCGAGTAAAGTAAACAGGTGATAGCAATATGATGGAAATAGGACCGGGGTCCACAGTTCACTAGTGGTGTATCTCCATAAAATAACACATGCTGGGTAAACAAATTACAGTTGGGCAATTGATAGAATAAAGATAAACGTGATATGTCAAGAAGATCACTATGCGATTTACTCTGGGCATTACAACAAAATACATAGACCGCCATCCAACTGCATCTATGACTAATAATCCACTCGCGGGGATATCATCCGAACACCCCATGAGTATTAAGTTGCGAACAACAGATAATTGCATTAAGCAAAGTGTGTAATGTAAACAAAGCATATGCCCTTGAGCATATGAATGTTGTTTTCTCCCTAGTAGCAACAACACATCTACAACCTTAGAGGTTTCTGTCACTCCCCCAGGTTAAATAGAGGCATGAACCCACTATCGAGCATAAATACCCCCTCTTGGAGTCACTAGCAACTACTCGGCCAAGATAGCTACTAACAACGGAGAGCATGCAAGATCATAAACAACATAGAGATAACATAAGATATATTTCTGTATAGCAACTCAATCATAACACCAATATTCATCGGATCCCAACAAACCAAACATGTAGAATTACATAACGGTGATCTCAATCATGTAGGGCAGCTCATGAGATCTAAACATGAAGCACATGGTGGAGGAGACAACCATCTAGCTACTGCTATGGACCCATAGTCCAAGGTAGACTACTCACTCATCACTCCGGAGGCAAGCATGGCGATGAAGAAGACCTCTAGTGGCGATTCCCCTCTCCGGCAGGGTGCCGGGAAGAGCTTCTGGACCCTCCCGATCTCGGGTCGATGACGGCGGCAGATCACGATGTGTTTCTAGAAAATTGATCGGGTAGTTAGGTTTTTCCCATCGGGGGGTCTTTATAGGGGAAGGGGCATCATCAGGAGTGGACCGAGGCGGCCTCACACATAGGGGGCGCGACCAGGGGCCAGGCCGCGCCGCCCTGGTGTGTGGGCACCTCGTGGCCCCACTCTGTCTCCTCTTCGGATCTCTGGAAGCTTTCGGGAAAAATAAGACTCCAGGAACTTGTTTCATCCAATTCCAAGAATATTTCCTGTGTAGCACTTCTGAAACACAAAAACAGCAGAAAACAGGGAACTGGCACTGTGGCGACTTGTTAATAGGTTTGTTCTGGAAAATGCATAAAAGTGCCACGAAGTGTAACAAAACAGTAGGCAAATGGTGTAAAAACAAGCATGGAGCATAAAAAATTATAGATACGTTGGAGACGTATCAGCATCCAATGGCCAAGATGCAACTTAGAATGTTAAAGGCAGCGGATTTCCAAGAACTTGTTGATGCAGCTATCACCATGGAGGATGATTTCAAGCAAGTTCAGGAGGAACGCCGGAAGAAAGCCAAGATGGAACCTAGAAGATATCCGGTCAACAAACCAACTGCAGATCTTAGCTTCAAACCACGACCGCCAAGTCAGGGAATGGTACCTCGGGGAGGCGGAGGAGGAAATCCTAGAGGAGGAATTACTTGTAATCTGTGTGGAGCCAGGGGACATATAGCAAAGGATTGTCAAAGGCCCAAGGTTATCTGTTATGGCTGTAACCAAGAGGGACACATGAAGAATCAATGTCCTAATAGAGCTGCATGGGGAAAGAAGACAACCGGAGGAGGATTTAACCGAGGTGGTAATTCAGGAGGAAATGGTGCAGACAAGAGATCTCGACCTTATGGGAAATTAAATTGCACCAACTTGGAGGAAGTGAATGATTCGGAGAAAACCGTGATAGGTATGCTTCAAATCCTATCTCACCCTGGCAAAGTACTTTTCGATACTGGTGCAACTACTTCATTCATTTCGCAAGAGTTTGTCGATCTTTATGGACTCACTTGCAATAAGTTAGAATACCCCATCACTGTTTTATCTGCGGGGGGAACGATTCTAGTCACACATCTCAAGCAAGAGCAGGTCATTATGATTAGTGATTGCATCTATCTAGCTGATCTTTTTCTTATCCCTATGAAGGATATGGTTGTGATCCTTGGAATGGATTGGTTAGAAGAGAATGGAGCCTAGATAGATTGCAAGGAGAAAACGGTATCACTTAGATGTCCAGGAGGAGGAAGGATAGTTTATCAAGGTGACCGTCATGCACATATTGAAGTTCAACTACAGCTAAATTCTTTGAAGTAAGCTAAACTTGAAGACATTCCAGTGGTCAATGAATTCCAAGATGTGCTTCCAAAGGAATTACCAGGTATGCCCCCAGACAGAGAAATTGAATTCACTATTGATTTGATTCCTAGAACAGCACCTATAGCACAGGCACCATATAAGATGGGACCTAAGGAGTTAGTTGAGTTAAAGGAACAATTGGATGAGTTAGAGCAGAAAGGATTCATACAAGAAAGCATTTCACCTTGGGGTACACCCATGATATTTGTGGATAAGCGGGATGGAGGACGCAGAATGTGTGGAGATTACAGAAACCTCAATAATGTTACTATCAAGAACAAGTATCCACTACCTAGAATTCAGGACTTATTTGATCAAGTCAGGGGAGCCGGAGTATTTTCCAAAATAGATCTTCGATCCGGATACCACCAGATTAAGATCAAGAAGGAGGACGTTCTAAAGACAGCTTTTGTGTCCAGGTACGGACATCATGAGTATTTGGTCGTACCTTTTGGATTGACTAATGCACCAGCCATTTTCATGAATCTCATGAACAAGATCTTTATGCCTTACTTGGACAAGTTTGTGATAGTCTTCATCGATGACATCTTGATTTATTCAAAGGACAAAGAAGAGCATGCCAAACATTTGAGGATTGCTCTACAGATTCTCAGAGAACATCAGTTGTATGCCAAGTTTAGTAAGTGTGAATTTTGGTTGGACCAAGTAGAGTTTCTCGGGCATGTGATCAGCAAGGAGGGCATAGCAGTAAATCCAAGTAAAGTAGCATCTATTTTAGAATGGGAAGCACCAAAGAATGTCAAGCAGATTAGAGGATTTCTGGGAATGGCAGGCTACTACAGAAGGTTCATAGAAGGATTTTCCAAGATTGCAGGACCAATGACAAAATTGCTCTGAAAGAATACACCATTTGTTTGGTCGGAAGAGTGTGAGGTTAGTTTTCAGACACTTAAAGATAAATTGACCACAACACTGGTGTCCAGAACATGAGAGCAACGAGAATAATGGAAGGGAAAGGGAGACAACAGAGAAGGGGGTGGAGGATCGGAAGAGGAAGGAGAAGAACTAGGTGGTGAAGAGGGTGGTGGTGGGGAAGGAGCAGCATCGACAAGGATGGGGCATGGATGAGGGTCAATAGGCATAGAGGGTGGTGTGTCCGAGAACAAAAGAAAGGATATGTCCTCCACCGAGAAGGCCGAGGAAGAGGGGCACGGGTAGAAGGAACACGACTCCTCAAAAGTGACATCACGAGATATGCACATCCGACGACCAATAGGGTCCCAACACAGATAACCCATGTGCTCATCACTCTAGCCAAAAACGCACACTCAACTGACTGAGCGGTCAGTTTGATGCGCTCACGAGGGGCCAAAAGAACATAGCAAACACAGCTAAACAAGCGAAGGACCGAATAATTAGGGGAGCGAGTAAACAAACGCTCTAGAGGAATACCACCATGTAAGGCAACCGAGGGCTGAAGGTTAATGAGATAGGTGGAAGTAGAAACAACCTCAACCCAAAAGTGAGGCGGAAGAGAGGCAGCAATCATTAGCGCCCGAGCTATCTCAAGCATATGGCGATGATTGCGCTTAGCCACGCCATTCCGAGCATGAGCGCCAGGACAGGAGAAAACCACGCTACATCTGGGAGACGTACTCCCCAACAGAATCAGCTTGAAACACATGAATAGGCGTGGAGAACTAGGTGAGAACCATGGCAGCAAATCGCTTATATATAGAGAGAACCTCGCTACGACAAGTCATGAAGTAAATCCAGGTATAGCGAGAGAAATCATCGATAAATATAACATAGTAGCGATAGCCCCCCTTCGAAGCGAAGGGAGCCGGACCCCATACATCAGAATCTATCAAATCAGAAGGACGCTCCGACACAGAGGCACTTGACCTACTCTGATGCTACTTGGGCTAGTGATCCTTCGGATTGCCGCTCACTTTTTCCATACTGTGTGTTTCTTGGTGGTTCTCTCATTGCATGGAAGACAAAGAAATAGACCGCTGTTTCTCACTCGAGTGCAGAGGCTGAGTTGAGAGTTATGGCCAGTTTGACGGCCGAGGTGACTTGGTTACGATGGTTATTGGAGGATTTTGGTGTGTCTATCACTACATGGACTTTCCTATTTCAAACAGTATAGGTGCTATCAGCATTGCGCGAGATCCGATGAAGCATGAACTCACCAAACACATAGGTGTTGATGCCTCCTTTGTGCGCACTGTTGTGCAGGATCAGACTCTCGCTTTTCAGTATGTGCCTTTCGAGTTGCGGTTGGCGAATTTCTTCACAAAGGCCTAAACTCGAGCGCAACATAGCTTCTTTCTCTCCAAACTTAGTGTTGTTGATCCATCATGAGTTTGAGGGGGGGGGGGGGGTAGACATGTATAGTCTAGTTTTTCTATTTCTCTATAGTATAAGGGGCTCTTTGCATATTATCCACACATGTACATGTATTGGCCTTTGGCCCCCTATGAATGATATTTGCTCATTCTTATCATGGTATCAGAGCGTACTGTCTCAAGTTCGAGTCCTGGTATTCACAAATATTGCTGGTGCCCCCTCCGTCCATGTGCAAGGCGTATTGTGCCTGCCTCTGAGTTCCACGTGTTGACCTTCTCTTCTCCCCGTGAGAAGGGGTATTGATGTGTATAAGTGAATTGACTAGCCCTTTCCATCAGTTCCGACTTTTGGTTGCATTGGTAAGTGCATGAAGCTTAACATTATATAGACGTGTCTGAGTTCTAGATATATCCATCCATACTAGTAACAGGTAAAATGGGTCGGAGGAAGTAAATTAGTTTCACATATATAGACTAATAATTTCCTAGATCATTGATACTCTACAGGCTCCCAACAAGAAAAGAATGGAAATAGTCCAACAAAAGTATTATTAAATAGAATATTCCGGACGAAAATCTGCTAAATAGAGTAGTAATTCGTTTAAGAAATGTGATGGTAGAGGGTATATTGTTATTTTCTTTAGGGCAGTTGTTAAATAAACTGTTGCACATGCTCTTAGCCTCCCTAGCACAAAGTCAAGAGAAAGTGGTTTCTGGCCGCTCATACCGCAATCCGAATCTCACGAAAAAGGTTGGTGACACAGATAACCGGGCAGAGCTAGACGTTCAAGATAAGAACTGCAGCCGCGATGAATCAATTTTCTCTTGAACTTATGGCTGAATTAGCTTCAGATTATTGTCGTTTAACAAGCAGGGACAGCAGCACAAGTTAATTGAACCACACTTGATCGGAGATCATGGACTACACTCACTCATACAGTCACACGCGGAGGAAATAAAAATCGACCGAGACCGAGACACACAAATCGTAGCTAGGCACGCACAGCACTGGAGTAAAGTAAGCTGGCTAGGCGTCGAGGATGGTGGGGCAGTTGAAGCCGTTGGGCGGGTGCTTGCCGCAGGTGATGAGCAGCCGGAGCGCGACGGGGAGGTAGATGTTGATGTTGAGGAGCCGGGCCCGGATGGTGGTGCAGAGGCAGAGCGCCGCGTCCAGGTCCGCCACCCCCTGCACCAGCGGGCAGCACTTGGACCGCGCCTCCCGCCCGATCACCAGGTGCACCAGTCCTCCCAGCACGTCCACGCACGCGTTCAGCTTCAGAGCGTCGATCGGGCACGTCTTCCCGTGCCCCGGCGACGGCGGTCTCGGCGCCGGCACGTACGGCGGCGTGTATGGTGGAGTCGGCGGGACGTACGGCGGCGTGTATGGCGGTGTCGGTGGCACGTACGGCGGTGACGGGATGTATGGTGGAGAAGGCGGGACGTACGGCGGCACGTACGGTGGTGGCAGTGGCGTTGGCGGCACGTACGGCGGAATGTACGGTGGAGTCGGCGGGGCGTAGGGCGGTGGGCGCGGCGTGGGCGTGGGCGGCGGGTGGCAGGGCGGGCATTTGGAGCCCGACGGCGGGCCGCCGTGGTGCTTGGGCGGCTTCCCGTGGTGGGGCGGGCTGTGTCCGCCGCCGCCGTGGCCGGGGTCCGGCAGCGGGCAGTTGCTGCTGTGCGAGCCGTACGAGGCCGGCAGGAGCAGGGCGACGACAATGGCGGCGAGCAGGAGCGAACCAACGGAGGCGAGGCTAGCCATGGCGCCGCGGCGGTGCAGACTGTATAATGCCGTGAGCCCGTGACCGATCGGCAGGTTTTATAAGGGTAGACCGTCAGAGGCGCGCCCTGGGCGGGGCGCCATGTGTTCGATGGGAGTCCACCTGGCGAGGACGCGCGCGCAAGAGGCCACGGCGCGGGCAGGCTCACGGGCGAGGCTGGCATTGCCTTTCTAGGCCATGCACGAGCAGGTGGCTGGCCGGTGGCGCCATGGCTGGCAGCTCGTGATGCGCCCGAGAAGGGGACTGAGGGTTTGTCCTGCGCGCCCGTGACCTGCCAGGGCTTGGCGCATTCGGCGCCCTGGACGGACGGCTGGACTGCTGCGCCCGGCCTTGTATGAAGAAGCGAAAAATTCCATTCCACGGGTACTTGGGGGTCCGAGTACCATCCTTTCGTCAAGACTTAACATGACTGCTAATATGATATTTCACAAATCACAATGATCAACTCTGCCCAATCCTCATATCACATTATCACCATTCTGAAGAAGCGTGTGTTGCGCAACCTATCCACTCTTTCACATGCAATCTGGCGCGATCGAGTAAGAAGTTGCCACGTGGCAACTGTCATCCAGCGTCAAGTAAAAAAATACTAGTAAGAATTTTTTGATCTTGTCTTTATTTATTTATTTTTCTCTCAAATCATGTACCTGAGTAGATTTGTTTTCAGGAGATCTTCAGAATTAGATTCAGTGTTGAATGATTAGGCGTTTTTCCGGCAATTGTCACGTTATAGCCAGTTGTCTGCCAAATTATTGATTATCAGTTACAGTAATTTGGTCATGAGGTTACTCATCACCACTCAATGTTCATGGACATTATTTTGATGGTATGATAACATCTCTTACTTAACATTTGAGTATTTTTCTAGCTCCGCATCACCTATAGTGTCTGAAAGTATATAAACTATTACATCGTAATCATAACTCATACATCATTATGCTGGAAAATACCACGGTAGTATAACTGGCCAATAGTGACAAAAATATTTAATAACATGAGATCTTGTTTTCGAGTTCATGTCGAGACAAAGTCAAGTTAAAGATAATAACAATCGGATCAACTACCTGTGAGATAGATCATGAGATTGTTTGGATTTATGATGATGTCAATATGATGTGGTACATTATGCATGAATGCACCGTACTCTTCACAAAGAGAAATTTCTATCAAATAATCGAAAATATTTCTTCTTTTGTTATCAAGCAAAGTAGAGGTCTTTTAAAATTTTGTTCCAAACCTTGGTTATATTTCTTAATTCAGTTACATTTGTTATTATTTCTTCATGATAAAAACTATGAGAATTTCTCGCACAAACATTTAAACCTCGCTCATAATGGAATTGGTTGCAGACCTTCACCCACATAGCTCTCCACTTTCTCAATGATTGCAATTCTAACTAGTTAGGCCTTGTTTACTTCTCCGGTATTTTCACCCCCAAAAGATATGGGGATATGTGGGGATTTGGTGTTCACCCAATACTCTCAAATCCCCTCAAATACTCTTTCCCAAAAATACTCTACCATGATGGAGAGTTTTTAATCTAGCTAAAAATACATTAGAGTGGAGGGGATTTATGGGGATATCCCGGGATTATCCCCTCAAAACCCGGACTAGTAAACAACCTATCGGGGAAATTCGGGGATTCGAAATAATCTCCTCCCATCCCCTCAAATACCCTAGAAGTAAACAAGGCCTTAGTGAACTAAAAAACATCATAGCTAATACCCTGTAAGAGCATTCTATGAAGCCGTTGTCATGTGAGATCCCGCTTTTGACAAGCTCACAAATCATATTCAAGACGATGGCTGACAAAAGGTTCACATGTCATGCTAGTGCTCAAATGAAATTGCTTGAATCAGGAACAAAATCTCTAGCAACACTGCATTCTGAGGCAACAATGAAAGCTCCATCAGATTGGAGGATCTAGAAGCCTTAATGTCCTACAATAGGTTACCATATTTAAGCACCAAACATGCATCCTAATAACTAGGTTTTGCTCTCACGGTCTCACCCTGCCCTCGTTGAGAGCCCACAGAGAGAGACCGGGCCATCCCTGAGGCCTCTCTAGCTACGCGAGCGATCGTAGATTGTGGAGGGAGGCGCCGGAGTTTGTAGTAGTATGTGTAGCGGTTGTTTGCCAGTAGGGGGATTTTTGCCTAGTAGTTGGGGGAGCTCTAGATCTCTGCGACTAGGTCCATGGAGTTCTAGGGTTATTGTTCCTCACGTTGCTGCTTCTCTGGCTAGAGCAGGGAGTGGAGAGAAGGGCCACCGTATCCTTGAATAAAATTTGGATCCTCGTTACCTCAAGATGCAGAGGAGTGTTGTGGTGAAGCTTTCCCTGGCCAGCCGTGGAGGCGAGGGGGAGTGGAGAAGCTGTGCGGCATCCTCGGCAATGAGATGGTGGCTCTACCCTCCTATGGTGAGGGATGTTCATATGGAGGTCCGGAACTGGTGAGATATGGATCTTCTTCCTCTTCCAAGCCAGCATGGTGGTGCTGAAAAGGAGGAGGGAGGAATAGTTCTGTGCCTGGTTCGTGGCCTGGTTCCCGATGCTCCGCATGAAGGAGGAGGGTGTGTACGCTCACACACTCAAGAAGACGTGATTCCTAGAGTTCCCAAAAGGTAGTGACATGACGCCGTTGTTATCTTGGGCCAAAGAGGCCACTCCTTGCTCTGGTGCTTGGCTCACCTTGAGCTTTTCTTTCGCCTAGACGGTATAGTGGTAACTAGGAAGATCTTCTTCAGCTTAGCAGTGCGCTCATTGACTGCATGTATACTAGTGGTTTCGTCCCCAGGGATGGCGCAGGAGGCCGTAGTGGGAAGCTCAATAGTGGAGAAGGACCCGATTGCCCGCAAAATGCTATTAGGACCCGGGCACCATGAAGCCCTTTTATTTAAATGCCAAAAAGTTCAAATTTTAAATCTTTAAAAAAATTCAAAAAAAAATCTGGATATAGCCAATTGTATACACTATGATTGTGCAACTTTTCAATATGAAATACCTTGTCATGTAGGCTCAGCAAAAAAGATAAAGTGGTCAAAATTTGAAAGGAAAAAAAATCTATACTATTCATGCTCCAGATCTGGTTTTTTGTTATTTTTATCGAGGACACAATACAATGTATTTTGAATTAAAATTTTGTACAATCGTAGTGTATGAAGTTGTCTACAACCAGGTATTTTTGTTTAATTTTTTTGAAACTTTGAAATTTGAAATTTTTTGTGGTTCAAAAAACGGGCTCCACTGAGCCCGTCCACCAAAACGACGCTCTCCCGATTGCCTCCCTTTTTACTATTTTGAGGTCCCTATCAAGTAATACACAAACTATATACAACAGATAACTTAAAAACAATGGTAAGCATGAAAATCAGACACATCACCACAATTAACGACCACATCTTGACAACAGATCATCTAAATATGCACTAACTAGCAGCAACCGCCATCAATTCCATCCAGATCTAGCACATGATCACGGTTCTAAGTTGCAAAATTAATGGTTTGAGGTTGAACGGATCGTATGGGCACCTAGAGGGGGGGGGGGGGTGAATAGGTGCTACTCAAATTTTAATTCTTTTTCAATTTAGGCTTGACACAAAAGGTAAATTCTCTAGATATGCATCTAAGGTGAATTTACCTATATGTCAACAAGCAAGCTAAGCAAGATACAAGTAGTAAAGGCAATAAAGGATAGAGGTAACCGAGAGTGGAGCACACGGAGACACGGATGTAATTCCCGTAGTTCCTTCCTTTTTAGGGGAAGTACGTCTACGTTGGAGGGGTGTGGTTGCCACAAAGGCCTAACCAACGCCACAAAGGCTCACCCTATTCTCCGGTGCAAGCTTCCGCCACAAAGGCCTAGCTCACTTTCCACTAAGGGATTCCTCAAGGCGGAACCGGCCTTTACAAAACTTGGGGCACAACTCCACAACTGAATTGGAGGCTCCCAAGCACCACAAAGATCTCAATCAACAAGTATCAAGATATCAATCACACAAACAAGGTCAAGGGACACAAGGGAACCCAAGACCAAAGGGCCCTCTAGCAAATGAGAGGGGAAATCAAATCGCTTCGGTGAGGATGTAGATCAAGGCCTTCTCCTTCGATTCTCCAAAGATCAAGAGCTTTGGTGGGTTGAGGGAGGAGATCTTGCGAATTTGGTGGCTCAAAATAAGGTGTTCTTCTTCATCAGCTCGAGCAGCTTGAGGTGGAAGAAGGGGAGGGGTATTTATACCCCCTCCCAAAATGTAGCCGTTGCTGACTTGGAGGGGCGGATTATCCGGCCAAAGTTGGACCGGATTATCCGGCTGGCCGGAATATCCGGCCCCTGGCCGGATTATCCGCCCCCCTATACTGGGTGACGCCGCGTCTGGTCCTTAGCCGAATTTGGGGTCATCTCCGGGGGGGGGGGGGGGGCGGATTATCCGGCCCCTGGCCGGAATATCCGGCCCCCTATACTGGGTGACGCCGCGCCAGGTCCTTAGCCGTTTTTCGGCCACTCCCCGAGGGGGCGGATTATCCGGCCACCCCTGGCCGGAATATCCGGCCTGACATTTCTTCATCTGTCAAAACTGCACAGCTTAGCACACACTTAATATCCCTAATGTTGTTATCTAACACACAAAATCCGAGGGAAACAAAATTTGCACTTTCAATCTCCCCCTTTTTGGTGTTAGATGACAACACTAGGATTTGCAAGAAAGATCGAATATTTCAAACAACAAATATTTGAGCAAGATAAAAGGCTCCCCCTAGATGTGTGCATCTTCACCAACAAGTTTAGAGGAGACATACCTTTGCATAGATAACTCAATCATTATGGAATTCCGAATATGATAATATGATATACCGGACAATAATTTCATAGCCATTTCACCAATAACCATGAGCTAAAAAAATAAGTGAACAACGCATAATGATCCACATGGCACATATAGAACATGTAACATAGTCTCATACACCACACGGTAGCACATAAACGACACGAAGTTCAACCACACACAAAGTTCAACTTAAGACGAACGAAATAAGAAGAAACACAAGCGCCAAAGAATGATAAGCGCACAAGCTTGTGTTTCCACCCATGCAAATCCCGAAACACTCCTAATAGAACTACTTCTCCCCCTTTGGCATCAAGACACCAAAAAGGGAGAAGAGCGATGCTACACGTCCCGAGGAATCAATCCTCCCCATCATCGAAGTCGCCGGAGTCCACATCATCATAATCTCCGCCATCACCCTCGTCATCTCCAGCATCTTCATCTTCATCATCAAAGTCCTCCTCAGCCTCTGCACGAGCACCTCCCGCGGGAGCATCTGGAGCATCAAAGAGATGCTTCTGCATATCCACCCAGTTGTAGCGATCGGTGTTCCAAGCATTATAGGCCACAGGAGCAGTAGGAGTGGGATCGGCGGTCTGAGCACCACTGAGACGGTGAAGGATAAGCTGCTGAGTGTCCTGGATGCTCTTCCTCTCGACATAGGCCTGGTAGTTCTCACGGTGGATCTCTACCTTCATGCACAGAACATTTCGCTCAAACCAACTGAGCTTCCTCACCTCCCGAGACACAACAGATGCAGCAGCCCTCTGATCACGAGCAGTAGCACTAGTCCTCGCATCAGCCATGAAAGTGTCAGGATATGCAGCTGAAGGAGCAGATGTCGCCTTTCTCTTGATATACATCTTCTTGACCTTGTGCTCCACACAGTCATCATGAATATCATAGTCTCCAAGGACATGCTTAATGAGAAGCATGATGAAAGGAGCATATGGCACAGTGTTCCTCTGAATAATAGCATCCTTGATCTCATAGAAGATGAAATCCATCACATCAAGGGTAAAGTCCTCAGCAGGGTCAGTCGACGTGGCACACTCATGAGCAAAAGCAAGTAGATCAACAAGAGAGGTGCGAATGGCATCATTGTTGCCACCACTAGGAGCAATGCTCTCCCTGAAAATGCGGACCAGCTGATCATAAAGCGGATGCAGCCCATGGATGAAGCCCACAACACCTGTGGAGTCATATAGATCATACAACTTATCTTTGTCAGGCTTGGTCCCCGGGTTGTGAATACGGCGACCCACTGGAGTGTCTCCATCATACGCATACCCCAAGAGAGAGGCAAACGTAGTGAAGTTCGATGTACACTCATGCTCGCCGGTCATCCACTTCATAGATTTCTAAGCATTTGGCAGGATCACAAGGGTAGCATAGAACTGCTTGATAAGACCGGGATTATAGTTGCACTGAATGTTGGCCAACCCCATCAAACCCAACTTCTCAACCACAGAAAGTGCTTCATCAAAATAAGACTTGCTGCGAAGGTGATCAAAATCAATAGGATGCATCGGACGACAGGGGTTCTTGAATGGCTCATAAACATCACAAAAAATCCCCCACTGCTCCTCATTCCAGAAACCACGGTCCTCAATGTCTTCATCTCTTGCTGTGGCATACCAATTGTTGCGCCTCACAAGAATGTACTCGGCCTCGGGCATGCTCTTGTAGTTAGGACGTGGCTCTTTGCCTTTGCGACGACGGGCTTGAGCTTTGGCAACCTTGGCAGCTTTCTCCTTCTCAGCCTTTCTAGCAGCCTCCCTCTGGCGCTGACGGATTACAACCTCATCAACTAAGACTCCGTGTTCATCCGGAATAAACCGACGCTTGCGCTTCGGCACACTCAAACCACCTGAAAAAGAGAGGTGCAAGGATAGCATGGGGATAAGCGGATGCACACGAGTTACGGAAAGGATCAATGAATTATGTAGTATGAACAACAATCTTCACCAAAGTATCAAAGTGAAAGCAGCAATATATAAAAAAAAATGCACTCCCAGGCCGGATTATCCGGCCAGGGGGCGGATAATCCGGTCACCCGGATATTCCGCCCAGGGGGCGGATAATCCGGTCACCCGGATATTCCGCCCAGGGGGCGGATAATCCGGCCCCTCGAGAAATTTTTCTAACAGTTGCTGCAACCTTCAATTCGATAGATCGGGGAAGACAATCATACAACATAGTTCATAGGAGAGGAAAACAACACCTAGAAGGCTAAAACACCAAGAACATGCTAGGGTAAAAAAAATCCTAGAGATAGAACAATACCCGCATCCATTGCTAAAACGGCTTGGTGAAAGCCTTCTAGAAGAAGAGGAGAGCAACCTCCGACGAAATCCGGCCAAGGGGGTGGCCGGAGCTCCGGCGGCGGCGACGGGAAGACGGCGGCGGCAGCAGGCAACTGTTGGAAGGGGTGGGGAAGGGACTGCCCTAGGGCAGCCTGACCCTGCCCCTTATATACCCAGGTGCCACTTGGGCCGAATTATCCGGCCAGGAGGGGGCGGATAATCCGCCCCCCCCGGATATTCCGCCCAAGGGGGCGGATATTCCGGCCTGGGAACCAAAAACTGGCCAGCTCGAAATTTTCAAAAACAGATGTTGTTTTGATGAAAAATTTGAACTCGTGTGCATAGATAGATGTCTTGAGAGAGGATGGCTTAGGTGAGAGAGCAAACATGGAGTGGTTCTCGGCACTTAACATTGCAAGAGCAAATCGACTAAAAATCCAATGCAAGTGCCTTCCCATATATAAAAAATAATAATATCGAGAGAGAACACCAAAACCTTAAATAAGATATGCAATGAATCAACTCTTCGAAAAGAAGAGGTCGGTGGCCGAAGCCACCATGTTTGAGTGTTATGGCATTGGACCGCGAAGATGTATCTTGAGTCCATAACCACTACTCGTCATTGAAGCTCAAAAAAATCATAAAATGATATTAAGAGAATGATATGATTACTATCGGCATTATGGGGGGAGGGATAGCCCAATTAATTAGGACCGCACTCCCCCTATTTCCATGCCCACACCTAAACCAAACATGCATTGAAATATAGGTGTATTTGCAAGATGTTCAAGCCACACTCCTTGAATCAATGATATTTAGCTTATTCCTCAAATATCCAAATCTTGCTTCATCAAGGGGCTTCGTGAAAATGTCGGCAAGTTGATCCTTGGTGCTTACATATGCAAGCTCAATATCACCACGGGCAACATGATCTCTAATAAAATGATTCCGGATCTCAATATGCTTGGTTCTTGAATGTTGCACCGGATTATAGGCGATCTTGATAGCACTTTCATTGTCACATAAAAGAGGCACTTTGTCACAATTGACACCGTATTCCTTCAAAGTTTGCCTCATCCATAACAATTGAGTGCATCCACTTGCGGCGGCAATGTATTCGGCTTCGGCGGTGGAGAGAGATATACAATTTTGCTTCTTAGAAGACCAACACACCAAAGACCTACCAAGAAATTGGCAAGCTCCGGAGGTTGATTTCCTATCATCCTTGTCACCGGCCCAATCCGAATCCGTGAAGCCACAAAGAGAGAAATCCGAGCCTTTGGGATACCAAAGCCCATAAGTTGGGGTATGAACCAAATATCGAAAGATTCTCTTAACCGCCATAAGGTGGCTTTCTTTAGGAGCGGCTTGATACCTTGCACACACACCTACACTCAACACAATATCGGGTCTAGATGCACAAAGGTAAAGCAACGAACCGATCATAGAACGGTATACCTTTTGATCCACATCTTTACCATTGGGATGAAGTTCAAGATGACATTTTGTGGCCATTGGTGTGGCGGCCCCATTTAGTTCCTTCATCTTGAACCTCTTGAGCATGTCTTGGACATATTTGGCTTGATAAATGAAAGTCCCTTCTTTCAATTGCTTGATTTCAAAACCAAGAAAGAACTTCATTTCGCCCATCATAGACATCTCGAACCTATCGGTCATAAGCTTTGAAAATTCATCATTAAAAGCTTTGTTAGTAGAGCCAAAGATAATATCATCAACATATAGTTGGCATACGAAAAGCTCCCCATTGACCCTCTTAGTAAAAAGAGTAGGATCGATTTGCCCAACCTCAAACCCACGGTCTACCAACAACTCCCTAAGGTGCTCATACCACGCACGTGGGGCTTGTTTAAGGCCATAGAGTGCCTTATGGAGTTTGTAGACATGGTTAGGAAAGTTGAGATCCTCAAACCCCGGGGGTTGCTTAACATACACTTCCTCTTTCAATGGACCATTAAGAAATGCACTCTTAACATCCATTTGTTGCAACTTAAAATTATGATGAGTGGCATATGCAAGAAGGATACGGATGGACTCAAGACGAGCCACAGGAGCATAAGTATCTCCAAAGTCAATGCCTTCAACTTGAGAGAAACCTTGAGCAACCAATCTTGCCTTGTTCCTCACAACAATTCCATGCTCATCTTGCTTTTTTTTGAATATCCACTTTGTGCCAATCACATTGCGGCACTCCTTTGGCTTCTCTACTAACACCCATACATTATTGCGCTTGAAGTTGTTGAGTTCTTCATGCATAGCATCCAACCAATCCGGATCTTCAAGAGCTTCAAATACTTTCTTGGGTTCAACCATGGAGATATAAGCATGATGAGAGCTAAATTGTGCCAATTGACGCCGGGTTGACACTTTGCTTCTTAAATCTCCAATAACCCTCTCAAGGGTATGACCTTTAAGTTCCAAGTCCCTTTCAACTCTTTTCTTGCGACGGGCTTCGATCTCCTCATTAGACCTTGGAGGAGTCACTTGATCATCTTGATCATTTTGGTCCCCGTCTTGACCATCAAATTGACCTTGATCATCATTATCTTCATGAGTAGGTTGATCTTGGTCTTGTGAAGAATTGGGGGCGGTTGAGATAACCGGAGAGGATGGTGGTGCCCCTTCTTCTTCATGAAGGTCCTTGTCTTGTTCTTCGGTTGGTGCATTAGTTGCTTCCTTGGGAGAGGCTTGTTGAGCTTGTGAAGATGAAGGCTCCACTTGAGTAGAGCATAGTCCTTCCCAGTCGGCCACAAGGTGTCCCTCAATGGGGCGGAAAAATCCCACGCCCATTCTTCCTATGGCTTCTCGAGGTATTTCATCATCTACATCACAAGAAACAACATCTCGCCCCCCTTGGGAGCTATCATTCTCTTCGAATACCACACTACAAGATTCTTCAACACGTCCAGTGGACTTGTTGAAGACTCTATAAGTGTGGGATTCGGCACCATAACCAACAAAAATACCTTCTATTGCTTTCGGATCAAATTTACCTAAACGAACTCCTTTTCTTTTAAAGAAACACTTACACCCGAAAACCCGGTAGTAGGAGATGTTGGGCTTGCTTCCGGTGAGTATTTCATATGGAGTCTTGTTTAGGCCTTTGCGGAGGAAGAGCCGGTTTGAAGAGTGACAAGCCGTAGAGATAGCTTCGGCCCAAAAGTTGTATGGAGACTTAAACTCCGCCAACATGGACCTAGCCATATCCATAAGAGTCCGGTTCTTCCTTTCGGCTACACCATTTTGTTGAGGGGTGTATGCAGCGGAATATTGATGACGAATCCCCTCATCACTAAGAAATCCATTTAAGGTGTAGTTCTTGAACTCCGAGCCATTGTCACTTCTAATTGCCAAAATAGTTTGCCCATGTTGACGTTCAACTTCCTTGGCAAAGTCGATGACGGTTTGTTGAGTCTCACTCTTATGCTTGAAGAAATAAACCCAAGTATATCTTGAATAGTCATCAACAATCACCAAACAATATTTCTTCCCACCAAGACTTGCATGAGAGGGAGGACCAAAGAGATCCACATGAAGGAGCTCCAATATCCTCTTGGAAGAAATGATAGTCTTGCTTGGGTGGGGAGAATCATGCATTTTTCCTAGAACGCAAGCCCTGCAAACACGATCTTTGGCAAAAGAAACATTCTCTTTTAGTCCGAGTATGTGGCCACCCTTGTGAAGGCTTTGCAAAGTTCTCATATTGACATGGGATAAACGGCGATGCCAAAGCCAACCCACATCGGCCTTTCCAAATAAACACATTGCACTTGTAGTGGTTTTCCCCGAAAAGTCCACCACATACAAGTTGTTTTCAATGTGCCCAACGAAAGCGACCTTTAGAGACTTGCTCCACAAGAGTACCACAATTTCATTATCAATGAAGACGGCAAAGCCCATCTTACCAAGTGCACGAACTGAAAGTAAATTGTAACCTAGGGTCTCAACAAGCATGACGTCCACAAGGGAAATATCTGGTGCGACCACCACCTTGCCAAGACCCAATACCTCGGATTGTGACATATCTCCATAAGTGACAGTTATATGATTGTCATTCGGCCTCATCTCCGTCATAATCTTCTTGCTTCTGGTCATATGACTTGTGCATCCACTATCAAGCACCCATTTTGATCCACCGGAAGCATAGTCCTACAAGAGATCATTGCTTGGTTTTAGGTCCCCATTTTTCAATGGGTCCTCTTTTGTTAGCAACAAGGGTCTTTGGAACCCAAATAGACCAAGCAACATAACCATCATTTGGGCCAACATATTTTGCATAAACATCACCATAATAATCACGAAATAAAACATAGTGAGGGTTAGCAATTCCCGCATGATCATCATGAGTGGCTTTGCCACCCACAATAGGATCCTTCTTTGCTTGTGCGGGCTTGGCCTTCTTTTTCTTGTTGTTCTTCTTCTTCTTCTTTGAGACATAGCCAATCCCCGTTTTATCACCAAATTCCTTTTGCTTACTCAAAAGGTCATTCAAGTTTTTCTCACCTATGGGAATGGAGGACTTGGCAAGCTCATCTTTCAACCTAGCATTTTCTTCAATGACATTTGCATGATCACAAGTAGAAGTAGAAGAACTAGGCACATTATTCTTAGTCAATTGAATTTGAAGTTGTTCATGTGACTTGGTAAGAATAGAGTGTTCACTTTTCAAGGCCTTATGAGCCTTGTCAAGATCTTCTAAATCCTTAACAAGTATATCATGACCAACACCAAATTCAACCTTTTCCTTTTTGAGCATGTTTACTTTAGCACGAGCATGATCTCGCTCTTTAATGAGTTTGTAAACAACTTCATTATTAGATTCCTCAATGGAATCGAGCTTCTCTTCAAGAGTTGCTCGTTCCTCTTGCTCTTCTTCAAGAGACTCGGTTAGTGAGGCAATATCTTGAGCATATTCTCTTTCAAGCCTCATTTGTTCATCTAGTTTTTCAAGAGTTTTACCATATTGGCTCAATAGACGTTCAAAGTGAATCTTATGAACACCATCTACACTAGACACATAGTCATCAAAAGCAATAATTTCTTCTTTTACTCTAAGACTAGCAAGATCATTCAAGGAAGCATCATTTGTCTTAGAGGAAGAGAAAGATGTGGGTGATACCTCGGAAGACTTGACCATAAGGCACTTGACGTTCTTGACAAGAGAGTCCTCATTGGGGGATTCAAAGAGTGATGTGGAGGAAGTTGAGGTGGTTGCCATTGCGGCCATCTCACTAGTTGTAGTTTCATCTTCTTCACTCTCACTTGCGGAGTACTCTTCTTGAGTCAAGAACACAAACTTTGGTTGTTTCTTCTTTGGTCCACCCTTCTTCACAAATGGCTTCTTGGATGGTGACTTGGTCTTGCTTTTGAAGATGAGATTTCCACCATGGTCTTCTCTCTTCTCATAAGGGCACTCGGCAACAAAGTGAAATCTATCATTGCAATTGTAGCAAGTCCTCACCCTTTGACCATTGTTGTCATTCCTTTGATAGCCACTTGACTTGCTTCTTCTTTGATTGTCTTCTTTAGCCTTGTGTGGATCAACCCAAAAGGTTTTTCCATAGAAGGCCATGTGCTCATTGTACTCATGCCTTATGTCCTCGGGACACATCTCTAGTCTTGCTTCAATATTCGCTTGAAGAGGAACCTCTTTATCACCCACACTTGCTTTCAATGCAAGATTAGAGCTTCTTTGCATTCCTATGGCACGGGCACGGGCATCTTCCGCATTTTGTGCGGAAACCTTGTAGGCTTGAATCTCTTGCATCACTTGATTGGAGGTCATCTCATTGAAGTTGTGCTTTCCTTGAACACTCTTCACATCCGCGGGCTCATATGGAGTGAGAGCAAGAATGTACTTCATCTTGATCCACTCATCATCAATATGGTGAGCACCGAGGTTCTTGAAGGTGGTAGCAATAGCCTTGAGTCTTCTATACATCTCTTGATGATCCTCACCATCCATCATGAAGAAACCCTCCGCTTGATTTGAGAAGGCAATATATCTTGTTTTCTTCATGCTCTCGTTGCCAACAAAGACGTCGGAGAGTCCTTGCCATGCTTCTTTGGCGGTGGATAAGTGTTGGATGTGAGGTAAGTCCTTGGATCCCACGGCGACTTGAATCATGTGAAGAGCGGTAGCATTGAGTTGGCTATCGACCGTCTCTCTTCTTGTCATGTTGTGGGGATCCACGGCCTTGAATCCTTCCTCAACGATCCTCCAAAGCTCGATGCAAGAACTGCGCATATGAGAGATCATTTGATATTGCCATTGACCAAAGTTTAATGCATCAAGCTTAGGCGGATCACCTCTATGGTTAATATGAGGATGAGGAACCGGCGGGTCGGGTGAATACCAATGCGGGTATTCACCTTTCCCGTCGGCCTTGGTGGAAGACTTAGCATCGCCATTTTTGTCGGCACCCTCCTCATCTATCCCCACATTCTCCACTTGTGGAGTAGCGGGTTTTTCCGGAGGTGGAGACGCATTAGCAGTTTTAGCTTGCATGAGTTGCGCTATCATTTCACGCAACTCACTTATTTGAGATGTCATGGAAGCCATGGATGATTCCAAAGATTTGAACTCACCCATGGAAACTTGACCCGAGTCCTCACTAGGTGAAGTTTCCATACTCTTAGGCGGTTAAGCCCGAAATAAGAGCCGAGGCTCTGATACCAATTGAACGGATCGTATGGGCACCTAGAGGGGGGGGGGGTGAATAGGTGCTACTCAAATTTTAATTCTTTTTCAATTTAGGCTTGACACAAAAGGTAAATTCTCTAGATATGCAACTAAGGTGAATTTACCTATATGTCAACAAGCAAGCTAAGCAAGATACAAGTAGTAAAGGCAATAAAGGATAGAGGTAACCGAGAGTGGAGCACACGGAGACACGGATGTAATTCCCGTAGTTCCTTCCTTTTTAGGGGAAGTACGTCTACGTTGGAGGGGTGTGGTTGCCACAAAGGCCTAACCAACGCCACAAAGGCCTAGCTCACTTTCCACTAAGGGATTCCTCAAGGCGAAACCGGCCTTTACAAAACTTGGGGCACAACTCCACAACTGAATTGGAGGCTCCCAAGCACCACAAAGATCTCAATCAACAAGTATCAAGATATCAATCACACAAACAAGGTCAAGGGACACAAGGGAACCCAAGACCAAAGGGCCCTCTAGCAAATGAGAGGGGAAATCAAATCGCTTCGGTGAGGATGTAGATCAAGGCCTTCTCCTTCGATTCTCCAAAGATCAAGAGCTTTGGTGGGTTGAGGGAGGAGATCTTGCGAATTTGGTGGCTCAAAATAAGGTGTTCTTCTTCATCAGCTCGAGCAGCTTGAGGTGGAAGAAGGGGAGGGGTATTTATACCCCCTCCCAAAATGTAGCCGTTGCTGACTTGGAGGGGCGGATTATCCGGCCAAAGTTGGACCGGATTATCCGGCTGGCCGGAATATCCGGCCCCTGGCCAGATTATTCGCCCCCCTATACTGGGTGACGCCGCGCCAGGTCCTTAGCCGTTTTTCGGCCACTCCCCGAGGGGGCGGATTATCCGGCCACCCCTGGCCGGAATATCCGGCCTGGCATTTCTTCATCTGTCAAAACTGCACAGCTTAGCACACACTTAATATCCCTAATGTTGTTATCTAACACACAAAATCTGAGGGAAACAAAGTTTGCACTTTCAGAGGTTTCTTACGACCATCAAGCGAGTTTGAGGATGTAGAAGACAACACATTTGCTACCTCAGAAGGGGAAATGGTGGTGTAGAGTTTGAACGATGAGAGTGATGGGTGTAAATAGAAGGAGGGTTTCCGCGGATGGCGAGTGGCTTGTTCCCGCCGCATTTTTTTTTTATCATCGTGCGATCTCTCCATGGTTGCACGATCTCGTGTGTCAAATTCTCCTATCTACATGTAGCAAGGGTGGCTAGGCTCTACGGAAACGGATTTGACTGTTCCTGTTGGGTCTACTTACGGCCCAGTCACAGGTGCGGGCAACTGAATGCCAAAAATTTGCAGCCCCACGTCCTGGTTAGGGTTGCCGCGGCCCGCGGGCTATCAATCACGTCCAAAGATTCTCATGGCCAGTGGTCTTATCTAGCTCAATCAGAAAATTACTTTATTTTTATATTATTACAAAATACAACATCGCGCTCAGATTTCCTGTTGTTTTGATTCCCCAATCAGCCAGATAGTGTGATTGATTTAAACGAGACATCTGGTGGTTGTTGCGGTTCCAATTGTTGTTCTGTACAGTTTAACAAAATCAGGATCCAGCAATACGAAGAGCCGCATCGCAAACTGTATATTACCGACGCGCCTTTCCTGTCATGGAGAACATAAACACTTGCAGTTAGCTTCATCAGATAACTAGAGCTAGAATTTCCCCTCTGTAGTTTCTAAAAAAGAACATTGGAGAGCTTCTATTCTGATGAAAAAAGATAGATAGTTGCTCATTCTATACGGCATCTGCTGTGTTACTCACCGCGAGGAGAGGATCGAGGCCTGTACGATGCGGCGGCCATGTCGTTTAGGTCCTGCAGAGGCGTCAGGTGTTTGATAACTTCATCCATCATCGGACGCGACTTGCTGTCACGGTTAAGGCAGTGGTGGCAGATCTGGGCTACCTTCTGTACCCCTCGTATGGAGTAGTTCAGCCCCAAGCGAGGATCTACGAGCTGATAGAGCCTTCGCCGGTCGCTTAGATATGGCCTTGCCCACGCAACTAGGTTCTGCTCGCCGGGAGGCCGCTTCTTGTCCACTGATCTTCTGCCAGTCAACACCTCAAGCAAAACAACTCCGAAGCTATAGACGTCGCTCTTAGTTGTTAAATGGCCTGAACAAGTATACTTGGCATGAGATAAGGAACTTAACATGTCTATTGCCAAAACAAATAATAAACTGCGTTTTTGTTCTCTTTGACATTATCATAGCCAAGAAGTTAGGAGAATCATTGTAATGTACCAACTAGTATCTGCATGCTGAAGATTTATCGATATATGTAGCAACTGACACCAGAAGTTTTTGACGAATAGTACCTGTCATTACATACTCAGGTGCAGCATAGCCGTAGGTGCCAAGAACTCGAGTAGAGACATGGGTTTTATCACCTTGAGGACCAGCTTTTGCTAACCCAAAATCCGAAAGTTTTGCATTGTAGTCCTGTAGAAGAAGAACTTGTACAGCTAAAACAACAAGCTACAGGGAAGCAAGGAAGCAAATAAACTGATAAGAGATATTACCGCATCAATAAGAATATTTGATGTCTTAAAATCCCTGTAAATTACTGGTTTTGGACCGACATGTAGAAAGGCTAAACCTCTAGCAGCACCAAGCACAACCTTCATCCTGCAGGGCCAAGGTAGGGGAAGAGTCCCTTCAAGATTAAACAAAGTAAGATGACAGAAGCATAAAGAGGGAGAAAACAAATACAAGATATTACAAATCAATAAACATCACAGAAAAATTGTTAAAACAGTTAGATAGGGACAAAAACCAACAAGACAGAAGAAACTCCTCAGAGACCATTGTTGCTCTAAGGATTTATACCGAAAGTTCCAGTTTTGAATAACAGTTAGCTAAAGCCAGACCACCTAAAAATGAGTGTAGATTTAAGTCTTAGGTTCAACAGAAGGGTCTCTAGGCAAATAGTTATTATGAAGTTTGAACTGGGAAGCTTGTAAAGCATCCTTGCAGCCTTGGAATAAAAAGATTAACATGCAATTGGTCACCATTAGATTATTTTTGCCTCTACACATAAAAATATTGATTTTACTTTCAGAAATAAGATATGTTGAACAACAGCAAATGGGTTCTGAAGATACAATACTATCTAAAAAACATATTCAGATGGGATTATTTTCCCTTTAGAAATGAAAATTTACACGAGTACATTGGCTCATGAAAGTACACATGTATCACTTGCATAAATTAAATGTCTAATAAAAAAAAAAGCCTTCCAAGTTTCAGGACTAAATGTAGGAATATTAAATGTAGAACACATTAACATTACAATAATAACACTAGCAATTGATTGCTTACTTCTGAAAATATGATTTTCTAAACTCCCTCGTGCCATGAATTCATATACAAGTAGCCTCTGATCATCCTCGATACAATATCCAATCAGCTTAACAAGATGTTTGTGATGCAATTGTCCTAGAAAGTCAACTTCTGCCTGCAAATTGATATATTTGGAAGTTTTAGTTCCTCCTAAAAAAGACATTTATGACTTATGAGGCATGCACAGTACTTACCACCCATTCTCTATGACCTTGAAGAGCATTTTCCTTCAAACTTTTGACAGCTACAGTTAGACCAGTGCCGGGTTTTGCAGGAGCTGTGCTGTTTGGCTCAATCCACCCCTTGAAGACATACCCAAACCCACCTTCTCCAAGAATACTGTCTGGCCTAAAGTTAACAGTGGCAGATTTCAATTCTTGGAAAGTAAATTCAAGTAGCTTGTGTGGTGTTTTCTTTTCAATTGATCCATTAACACCATTTTCGTCACCAAAGTTCCTCTGAAAATGATCACCAAGATCTCGATTGCTACTATTTAGGTATCTCATCTCCGCTGTCATGGAAGAAAATATTTTGGTTGAGCATTTCATCCAAACTGGAAATGTACTAATAGACTACACAGTAGATAGCATGACTACACACTCTGAAATGCAATATGAAAGCACTGTGCTCAACTAAGCTCGAATGTGCAAGGTAAGATAAAATATTTGCCAAGATATTTATTAGCTCTTGGACTTCCCCACATATCCAAGCTGCAAGTAGATAGACATTGACCTAACCACCCAAGACCAAGAGTATTGTATATATACTAGGCATCCACATCCATAGCTTTTAATAAGGACATCGAATTGAATTGAAGTGTGAAGAATATGTTTTCTATACTATCCATGTTAATCATATGCATAATGTCAATGATCAGTGTCATAGCACAAAACAACAAAAGTAGATGCATTTTAGTCAATGATCAGGTGAATCATGAGCTTCTTCTGTTATTTCGCAAGGATCAGAAAATGTCACCTTCTAGTTGGAATGTCATAACACAGCTTTGTATGAGGATTTTGATCTCGCGATAAGACAAAATACATCTTTCGCTTACCCACACATAAAAACATTAGCTAAGCTCATGTAGATGCCATGACACAAGCTGTTTTAAGATTAGGACATTAACACCTACCGCAACTCGGCAAAATAAGCAAGGTTAAATTCAAATCAATAGGTTTTGTTAGTGTCCCTCGTCAATCAGGTACCAAAGAAAGAGATCCAAATTCAGCATACAAGTACCATGCCGCCAAATGATGCATTAGAAATCGGCGCCTTATGAGCATGAATGTGCTTGTGTTGAGAAGCTGAGCCACATGCTTCTGCAGTAGTACTAGCTAGGACATGATCCTTGTATTTTGTCTAAATTCCTACTTCCAAGGACGATTGTTTACTCCGAGTTTCCAACAATTTACCCTCCAAATTCGCAGCTGCTTCGTAGTTCGTACTCAATTAAAACGACTGAAGAAACATGTTGCGTCATGGAAGTATGATACAACTGAGCAAAATTCATCCGATCCTCAATCATCACGACGGAAGAAGACTATTTTTCGGCTAGATGAACATCATAGGAGTCCCATAACAATCACCGTCACCGCAGTACTCGCCAAAGGAGCTCCTGGCCCGCTAAATCCCAAAGCAGCTGACCGTTGCCAGAACCAAACAAACCGATTCCACCAACCAGGAAAAAAACAAAGCTTGCGGAAAAAACTCGGGAATTTAATCAGCAGCTACCTGCATCGTGGACGAGGCCGCCTTTGACCGCGGCTCCGGCCGGGTCGACCGCCGCCGCCGCCGCCGGACGGAAGCAGCTGCCGCGCAGGCCCCGCGCGAGCACGGCCCAGCACCCGCACCCGCCCTCCTGCCGGTGCTCCCGGGAAGAAGGAGGCATCGATCTCGCCCGTCCGTCCGTCCGTCCGTCCGGACGGCGAGGCCAAGCGCCGCTTCTCGCGCCGGCCGGCTGGCTACCCTCCACCTACCACTCGCACGACCGGTTCTCGCTTGGGCTTTCGATCGATCCCCACCACCTCCGCGTCGTCGCCGTCCGAGCCCCCGAATAGATAAGTGCGCGCGGGCACAAAGGCGACAGCGAAAGGAGAGGGAAGGAGAGGTTCAGAGGGAGAAAGGTCGCGGCTTGGCGGTGCGTGGTGGGAGTAGACAAGTTGCGCGTGGGAACGGAGTGGGAGTGGCGGTGGCAGTGGGTCGCACTCGGACGCCACCGCAATGTGTCGCCGTCGTCGCCGCCGCCGTCATGGTGACGAAGAGGAATTTCTAATCTTTTTAGCTGCCTGCCTGTCTGTACCTGCGGATAGGGCGGCCATTATTTTACCGTGCTGCGTAGGAGATTCTTTTTCTTCCTCTTTTTTTCCGGCGGATTGATTCGATTCTCCGTGAGCAAAGAGCGAGGATTGCTTCGTGGTAATTAGGTCGATTAAGATAGTATAGGAGTATTTCCCTAAAAAAAAGATAGTATAGGAGTATAATACTTAGTCCAGAAACAAACCACTGTTGTTGTTTTCAGCTTGAATTTAGGGGTGTTTTCCCTAACTTGGGCGCCACTTGGAATGCAAATTTTCCCCACAATTGAACCGTCCGTAGAGAGTATAAATAACAGTTCAGAAATCAACAATTATTGTTGTACTTAGCTTGAATTTGAGTGTTTTCGCTGATTGAGCGCCACTTGGAATGCCAGCTTTGTGGTCTCTTTTGATTTGCAGGATTCGAAATACCTTGGATTGCATTGTCGAGCATTCTTTTATTTACTAGAGGCTGGGCTGCCCTGGGGGCAGCTCCTCGCCGTCCAGCTACGGCATAATGTTGATCCAATCTCAACGCCTAAAGATAACAATGTCCATTCCTTTAGTGACACAAGCGAAACATATCTTTTGTGTTACACTGGGCAAAATTTTGACGATATAGAATTGATACTTTTATTCACATTACAATTTGGTCAGATGTTACAAGGTTTTGTTCACTCTAATAAGAAAACTAATAGTCATCACAACAATGTCACCCTTCATCAATTCAGAACCCGCTGAAGCTAGTATAATAATTCATTGTTTACATCTATATTTTTCTTTTTGATTTTTCTGAAATTTTAAAATATTATTTTTAAGTTTTTTAAAAAACGAGCTATGTGTGGCTCTGGCTCGGTCTACACTTTGAGTTTTTGATCTAAAGAGCCCACGCTAAATGATTCAGTATACAATATCACGCTATAGTGCACTATAGCGCAATTTAGTATGCTAATAGCGCATTTTAAGGCCAGCGCTATTTTATTATAGCGTGCTTTGGATAGTCTTTTTAAGGCAAAACATTATTAAAATCAATCGATGATTGATTGACAGTAAAACATGCTATTAGTCAATGGTTGCGTGTTTACCGGGTCGTGCGGCGTAAGACGTGATCCATGACAGCATATGTCCGCGAGCATATGATATAGGACGGCGTAAGAGGTGCATTGCTATATCATTTATTTAATATATCAGCCAACTGACCACACAAAGAAAGTAACCACCAAATGCTAATATACCTCAATTTAACTGGCATCTCATTCTGAAATACGAGATGGTACTGAAAGCTCCCATGCGCTCTCCAAAAGATATAACAGGACTTGGTGAGTAAAGAGGAATTTCCGAATTGACAAAACAAAATCTTGTGGGCTGGATAAATCCAGTATAGCTGCCAGCTTTAGATTCAGATAAACAATACTACTGCAAACGTTCACTGCTAATCACAAATTTGGAATACAAAAGGCTGATGACCAGCCACGAGTTACAATCGCCTTCAGTACAACATTTCTAATAAAGGACTCTTCAGTTCTGGGCGGCTGGCTGCTGAGTAGGAGGGGCCTGAGACTGCTGCTGCCCTGGAGCTGTTGGTTGCTGGGATGAACTCGATTGTGGTTGAGTTGGCGGGGCCAACATCGGCTGGTATGGCGGATACTGTGGTGGGTACGGCATGCGGGGTGGAGGCATATAGCCGCCACCATATGGTGGGTAGTACGGAGGGTACTGACCATGGTAGTAAGGCGCCGGCGGCCGCATAGGATAGCCCTGTCCTGAGCTGCTTGAAGGCTGACCTTGCCCGGCATGCTGTGGCCCTGGTTTGCCATCGCCCTCCTGTGACCTGACAACAGCACCCATCCTCTGGGGGTCCATAGAAGGATACATCCGCTGATCTGCGGCTGGCGGCGCTGGAATGTTGAAGTAGTGTGATGCTGGTGCCACTTGCTGTTGGCCCTCCATCCCAGGTGGCTGAGGCTGGTCGCTGCTATGCTGCTGAGATATAACTGCCCTAGGGAGCAATCCTCCGTGAGAAACATGACCTTGCCTTCCCCCCTCATCACCATCTGGTCTTGGTGCTTGAGCCCTGCCCCACATGAGCTTCAGACGCACACCCTTGATAACTAGCTTGTTTGCAAGTTCCTCTGCAGCTCTCTCAGCGCCTTCTCTTGTTGTGTATGTCACAAATGCAATAGCACGTTGGATTACCATCCTGATGGACTCAATCTCACCATGTGCATAGAACTGATCCCTCAAATCCTGCTCAGTGACTCTGTTATCAAGTCCACCGATGTAGAGGGTCCTTATAGTCTCATCATCTGGTGGTGCCAGGGATGGCATCTCACCTGCCTTACCCAAAAGTTTCATAGCAACTGGATCATTAACTCTGCAAAGAATAAGAAGAGAACATCAGAAAACAAACCAAAGATCAAGTAAATTGGGCAGATCAAGATGTTCATCCAACAAGGAATAGTTCATTAATTCAGTCCAACTAAAGAAGTTGATTTATGGTAATCCATGCTTTGATACCATGTTAAAAAAACAGGTGCGTCATCTAACTTTGGATAGCTCCATGGCCCATATAAATATGATAAATTTCTTCAATACATGCACCCATTCAAATTAATTCGTGTTTCATTAATACTGCAGATGGTGTTTCCATCCTCAGAAACTATTTCAGATATTTGAGTTTAGCTGTGCCATCTCATTGTCGAACCTAACTAAAATTAATGGTCAATACATGAGAGGAGAAGGCTAATCTGCTTCTTTGGATATGCATCTAAGGTTCAAGGATACTAAACACAGGTAACTGAAAGATATAAATGGTTCTTGGCTTGTTGCCAGACACTACAAAAGAACAGTGCCAGATTTTATGGACACATGAATTAGTAATATAGTGATATGAAGTATTTTATGTTAAATAAAATGTAACAAATCCTTTAACTCCATGTATAAGTAGGCATAGAGACATTCAAAAACAAGCTTTGTGGATACAGGTGTTAATGTCTAAACTAAGTCCGAGGTTCCTATGTCCGTCAAAGTTTTAACTCACGTATAATGATCATGAATGAACTGTCTCTAAATGTGATACACTAATATCTGCTACATAACTAAGATGCAAGTATGTAAATTTTTTGCATGCATAATCCAATGACATACCCATAGTAACGATCTTTGATGTTCTGCTGGGATAACTCCCCAGTCTCAGGCATCTCATGGCGATATGGGCACTCGGCCCCTCTTGTACATTCGCCGCGCACATAGAAACTGCAAACATGTGCTCTGTTCCTCTTGTAATACGGCGACGTTCTCTGAAGCTTCAGAATGGTATCATTTGGACGGGCCTTTCCATATGAAGAATCAAAGTCTATGCCAGCTGCAGCCTACATTCATATAAAGCATGAACTTCCATTAGGAACAACTTATCATAGATTCAAGGCGCATGCATAGCAGCCAAGAGATCATGGTTGATATAAGCAGGGAATGAGTGCAGGGCATTATGGCAGATCAGAGTAAAGTTAAAATATATAGTGCTTATTACTATTTACCGATATACTTTAAATGTTTCTATCTCGTATCGCCAAAGATTAAATTATGGTAGATCAAAAAGCCCATTGATCTTTTTAGTGCCATCTATAATAATACAAGTGACTGGATAGACATACTCAAAGCAGTAAAAATGAGAAGAGGACATATCCAAAATTAGTGCTGAGCTATAAGCATAATCACATTAAGATTATGCTCTTCTGCAAAGTACTCACAGTTGACTAATCAACGAATCAGTTGACTATCTGCAGCAAAATTTAGCCATGAAAAATAAAACATACCTTGCGATCATGCTCTTCCGCAAAGTACTCGCGGTTGACATCACTCCTTGGAATTGCATCATTCGAATTGATCGCGAGCGCCGTATCCCGAACCTGAACTGGCAGACCATATTCAAGATCCAGCAGGCAGACCTGGCAGACGTTCTTCAACTTGCAGCACGTCTGGCAGATCTCCGTCTTCTTATACCTTGCATCCCGACCGGGTCTCCAACGGAAGACGGTAAAAGGCCGCGCGCAGATTTTACATTCTTTGTCATAATCTGCTTTCAACTGTTAAGGCAGACAAGAAAACTAGTAAATTTTGTGTCTTGATGGAACTGAAGCAGATTAGATGCAGAACAAGGAGCATTAGATGTATCAACTCTGCGTGGTTGTGCCACTAGTTTCTTCCTGTTTTGCTAGCTATGTTAAGGGTCTTCTCTAGCTAGTTTTTTTTTTTTCTGCAAGTTCTCTAGCTAGTTAACTTGCTTACTTCCAAATCACTCATCCTACTGAATTGCTGATATAACTGTGATGAAAAAATATGATGTGAACTGGTAGTTTCTTCCTGTTTTGCTAGCTAAGTTAAGGGTCTTCTCTAGCTGGTGAACTTGCTTACTTCCAAATCACACATCCTACTAAATTACTGGTATACCAGTGATGAAAATTACCAAACCACACGTCTTGACACGCGCCTTAGTAAAGAGAAAGTATCCTAAAAGTAAGACAGCAACTAAATCACTCGAAACAGACCCCAGCTTCGTCCCGATCTACATCCCGGCGTACAAACGACTATCGCACCAAGCAGATCGCCGCAGCACGAACGAAACCGAGCCAACGCCGACAGACCCAGCGCCAGGCACGCGAACCGGCCAGATAGGGTTAGGGTTTGGGGGAGGGGTGGGCAGGATTCGTACCATGCGGACGTAGGGGTTGTCGCCGAGGCATGACTCGCAGATGATGGGGAAGTCCGACCGCTCCCACCCGTCGGCCTGCGCGTCCCGCAGCAGCCGGTGCGCCATCTCCGCCTCCGCCGCCGCTGCAGTCGCCGAGAGGCAGCGAGAGAGAGAAAGAGAGAGACCTCGAATACACGACGCGCTATGGGGCTCTGTTTCTCCTCCTGTTGGGTTTGTTGGATACCGATTTTCAATGGGCTCTAATGGGCCGGGCCGGGTCTAAGTAGGCCTGGGCCTACCGGCCCATTAGCTCGGCGGCATAGGCGACGGGGACGGCCGGCAGAGAGGCAATCGATCGAGCTGACGAGCTGCGGCGGCGACATGGACGGCGGCGGGAGGAGCAGGGACGCGGCAGCGGAGGAGCTGGAGAGGCTGAGGGCGGAGAGGGAGGAGCTAGACACCCGCATACGGCTGCTGGAGTCGGAGCTCGAGACCGGCTCCGCCGCTCCCGCTTCGCCCGCGGGAGACGGCGGCGGCGGTGCGTGTCAGACCCGGCGTGGATACGCGCAGGATGATGATTCACTCCCCGCCGACATGATCTACCGGTACAGCCGCCACCTCCTCCTCCCCGACTTCGGAGTCGAAGGTTAGTCAGCTCAGCTCAACGGTGCCCAGCAGCGCCATATGCTTGCTAGGAGCATCTCATCGTCCCTCTGATGCTTCTAACGATGTGGTAGGCCAGCGGAAGCTCTCCCGCTCATCGATTTTGGTGGTCGGCGCCGGAGGATTGGGCTCGCCCGTGGCGTTGTATCTAGGAGCCTGTGGTGTTGGTAACGCTCGTGCCTGTTGCTAATGAAGCCGTTTTGGCGATTATGAACTTGGATGTTTCTCTTAGATAGACAACGCAGTGCTCCTTCTTATTGGTTACTGACATATTGCTTTCCTGTAACTTGCTATCTTCCAGGGCTCTTGGGCATTGTTGATGGTGATGATGTTGAACTTAACAACCTCCATCGACAGGTACAGATAATTTAGGATGCCCTTCTTATCCTCTGTGATCTAATCCATGTACTCACTCCAATCCATAGTAACAAAGTTGTACTAAATCAGCGACACTTATTATGGACCAGAGGGAGTATTATCAACCTTATGACTTATGTTGCTGGTCGTGTTATCTCAAAGAAAACTGAATGATGTAATTTAGGATGTTGGTGATAATCTAATTCACTTGTCGGGATATTTTCTATAAAATCTCCCTAGTCAGTTAGAGAACTTTGCTTGATGAAATGAACCCGTTGAACACAATTGCCATCTGAAACTGATTGTTATTTCGAATATTGAATTGTCGTGTGGCATGCCATTAATGATACATATATTTTCTCTTAGATTATCCACCAGGAAGCATATATTGGAAGATCAAAAGTGAAGTCAGCAGCTGATGCTTGCCGTGCGTAAGATACCGTCCTTTCAAACAATCTTTAATGTAGTCTTGTGGCTTATCACATTTGAGGCTACTGTTTAACTAATTTCAGTTGTGCTGTTTTGAAATCAGGATTAATTCGTCTATTCAGGTGGTAGAGCATCATCATACTTTGAAACCAAGCAATGCCTTGGAGGTTGTGAGAAAGTATCCTTCAGTAATCTGATTTGACCAGCAAAAGAACACCACATTTTTAGAACTAAGATCAATACTCCTGTTTTCAGCACTGAACTAACACAGATATGACATTGTTGTTGATGCAACTGACAACCTTCCTACTCGTTACATGATCAGTGATTGTTGTGTATTGTTAAACAAGGTAACACGTTTTGCTGTTTTACTTTCCTTATCAGTCGTTCTCTAGTACTTCACAGTATTCTAGTCCTGATTGTCTGCTGTGTCATGTTAGTGGTTAGCAAGCCTTCTGCCACTTTGTTAGATTCTTATGTATTAGCTTGCACAAAAATATATTTATGTCTATTTCACTTGCATTGGCTTTCATCGATCAAATTCTGAAATTATGTTTAATTCGTGCAGCCTCTTATATCTGGTGCAGCATTAGGTTTGGAAGGACAGGTAAAGTCCTTTCTTGCAAAAGATCTTGTATTTTTATTGTCCACCATAGTGTTATTTTTATTCATTTGCTGATGCCTTGAATAGCTGACTGTTTACCATCATAACGGAAGTCCATGCTATCGGTGTCTTTTTCCAAATCCACCACCTGTGGCAGCTTGCCAGAGATGCTCAGACAGCGGTGTTCTTGGGGTTGGTAAGTAATCTAGTAGATGATGCGTCATGGCATAACAACAGCACACTGTAGCAGTTGATGTATGCAAAAGTATGGATTGTAATATTCACTGTAAACGTTGTCACTTTGTCAGTGTATGTGTGCATACATAAATTTCTGTTACCCAAACAATTGAAAAGATGAATAGTTAATTTACTCATCAAAATGGTTCAGTTTCAAAATTGGTTATTCCCACCTTAGCTATCCAGTAACTATTTCTTAGATTGTTTGATCAAATAGTGCTTCCTTTTCTACGTTCTAGATAGAGCATGCATTTACTGCTGTAGTTGTAAGAAATGGCACTAAATAGGATGGTATGTACGATGTGCATATTATATGCAATATGGCCTTCATATCTTTTTTGTAACTAGTTTCTACTGTTGTCTCACTACTTTTTGTTGACTAGTTCCGGGAGTGATTGGCTGCATGCAAGCTCTAGAGGCTATAAAGGTTGCAACTGATGTTGGTGAACCTCTATCTGGAAGAATGCTACTCTTTGACGCACTATCTGCTCGTATTAGAATCGTATGTTTTCTACTTTGGACTATTACTGCTTATGCAATTCTGATCCCTTTCATTTCCATACTGTACTTTAGATAGTGATATGTTTACTACTTGTGCTACCCGTTCCAGAAATTAATACATTTTTACTATTCCATCCGAGAATCATCAGTGAATATGCACATCGTACTTCATATGGACGAGGGGAAATCTAGACTTTGCTGTCCATTCCTCAGTATACTCGCAAATCTGAACACAGTAAGTCCTAATAATTACAGCTGCTCAGTGATGGAGCCAGGAAATAAACATGAGGGGGCCAAACATTGAGCACAACTCTAAAAGGAAAAAATGCGCGAAAAATATGGCTTTTGACAGTGACTATAGCAGCGTATGTACAATAAAATGGAGGCGGCGATTTGGCTCTTGGATGCATATGATAATATTATCTGTGCCATCCAGTAGAGCTCTGAGATCTGTTTTTGTCAGAAATGCTGTATTGAAGCGAGTGTAGCGAACTGTTCGTAGATTGCTGCACGTAAGTATGCCATTATAAGTGTTGATGACATATTTAGATATCAGACAAGAGGTAGCATGAAGCAAAACATACTACCCTCATTGGAATATTAGATTAAGGCGAGCTGAAATTTCAATTGAATTGCACACTCTGTCTGTGGTCATTTTGAATTCATCAATAATTTCATCTTCAAGAATACCATAGGAATCTTTTCATGTTGGGGGCAGCCGTGGCCCCTGCTGGTGCCCCCCTGCCTCCTCCCTTGCTGCTGCTGCAGCATGGGCAATGGGTACAGGTTCCATATACTGTCTGCCTGTAACTTTAAGTGTTCTCTTTTGTATCTTCTTATTGTAGACCCAAACTGCTAGCCATAGTTACAATATGGTAAGTGGGATATGTTCATCTGGCCAGTCATGCTAACTGACTCCAGCCCTGAAAATGATAATTTAGATAATGTTGTGTTTATGTGGCGGTTGCAAGTTGCAAGAGAATCAGTTGGGTTGGGATATGCATAGTAGATCATGAGCATTCAGCTCATCCTGCCCTAGCCTTGTTTGATCTTTTGAAGTTGGATTAATTGCTTGAGGATGAACATACAGATGACAATTTCAAACCTGCTTATAAATTGTTACTTCTTGGTTTATCTAAACAAAATCTGCGTATTTCATTATCATTTTTACATATTCCTGCAGGTCAAGATTCGAGGAAGTTCGCCTGCTTGCACCATATGTGCAGAAAATTCTGTTTTCACGCAAGAAGATTTTCAGAAGTTTGATTATGAGACCTTCACACAATCCCCAATGTCTGACAAGGTATGTTTTCCTTCTGTATAGAGACTTTGTTTTGCTTTTAATACTTAAGGGGGCTTCTTTAGTGTCTCTCTAATATCTATGAAAACAAAGGTGCAGCGCCAAACAAAATCATCTAACCTAGTTTCTCCAATACTGGAGTACTTGTTCTAGCTTGAGAAGGTCTGACATTTCACCTTTGCTCTAATTTAACGCAGTCGGCGCCGAGCCTGAACCTGCTGCCAGAGAGTGCCCGCATCACTTGTACAGAGTACAAAAGTCTGATCGACAAGGGCGAACCTCATCTGCTGCTGGACATACGGCCCGCTCATCACTTCCAGATAGTTTCACTTCCTCGGTCTCTGAACATACCACTCTCCGCTCTGGTGGAGAAGCTGCCTATGCTCGAGACCTCTCTGAAGGAAACGATGGATTCCTCAGACAAACGGCCTTCCTTGTACGTGGTCTGCAGAAGAGGCAACGACTCGCAGAGCGCCGTCCAGTTTCTTCGTGAGAAGGGCTTTGGCTCAGCCAAGGACATTGTCGGTGGCCTGCAGTCCTGGGCACACGACGTCGATCCCGACTTCCCCGCGTATTAGGGGAGTGCGTTTTAGGCTTTGTACTGGAGTTTCAGCATTTGTATTGGAACATGTTAACTTTGAGCTTGACATAATTGTTTTTGCACGTCGGCCGGGTACCGCTTGTCTTACTTGAGCTATCTTTTCTTTTTTCCAGAATGTACTTGAGCTATCTTGTGATAGTTTCATTGCATTATTATTGAGCTGGATACAGGAATTCTAGTACGTTACGGCCAGCCATGAAACAAGGAGTGTTGTGGTATATGTATAGTTTTAGCAGAAGTTGAGTGAGACTGAGCCAATCAACACTGGGTGGAGTGGACAAGCATGGTTCATGCTTCCTGGTCCTGTCCCCGGTGCGCCCGTTGCCACCCTTCCCTTTGATCTAGTGTAGTATTTTTTGGGAGCAGGTAGCCGCTGCATAAATCCAAAACACAGTGCCCCAAAATGGCCTGGAATTATGCACGTCAGTCAGCTGCCAGCGTAGTGAGAGCGTGCTTCTTGCTGCCAGAGCCACCCCAGTTCATGGCGGTCAAAGCAACGGCTACATAAGACCTCCAGGCTCCAGTGTTCCACGCAGTCAAGTCAAGCACCAAACCGCGAACATTACTTTACTCGTCCCTACATCCCTACCACTACTTGTTTCCTCATGGCGACGCACCAGAGCAACGGCCACGGCGCCGCCGCTGAGAACGGCCAGGGCAACGGCAAGAGTAACAACCACGGCGCCGCCGCCGCTGAGATCGGTCACGGCAATGGCAAGAGTAACGACCACAGCAATGGCAAGAGCAACGGCCATGTGGAGGAGGTGGACTGGAAGTTCGCGAGGGCCAAGGACGGCGTGCTGGCCACCACGGGGGCCAAGATGAGCATCCGGGCAATAAGGTACAAGATCAGCGTGAGCGTGGATGAGAACGGGCCGCGGCCGGTGCTGCCTCTCGCGCACGGCGACCCGTCCGTGTTCCCAGCCTTCCGCACCGCCGTCGAGGCCGAGGACGCCGTCGCCGCCGCGCTGCGGACCGGAGAGCTCAACTGCTACCCCGCCGGTGTCGGCCTGCCCGCCGCACGAAGGTGACGAAATTTGCTTTCTCATGCATTGCACCCTAGTTTATCCATGTGCATGTGCCGCTGCACGTGTGTCAATGTTCTTCCCTATGTAGCTCAATTTTAGCGCCATTTCGAAATTTTACCCTTCTAATTTGTAAAAACAACAGTGCCGTGGCGGAGCACTTGTCAAAGGATGTACCGTACGAGCTATCGGCCGACGACATCTTCCTGACCGCCGGCGGAACTCAAGCCATCGAGGTCATAATCCCTGTCCTGGCCCAGCCCGGCGCCAACATCCTGCTCCCTAGACCGGGGTATCCGAACTACGAGGCGCGGGCGGCGTTCAACAGGTTAGAAGTTCGGCATTTCGATCTTCTTCCCGAGAAGGGGTGGGAGATCGACATCGACTCGCTAGAGTCTATCGCCGACAAGAACACGGTTGCATTTGTCATTATAAACCCGAACAATCCGTGTGGGAGTGTGTACTCCTACGAGCATTTGGCCAAGGTTGAGATCTCTTACCTTGTTGATCGGTCTATTTACATGTGCATTATGTTTGCTTAATCATTTGGACATCAGTAGTGATCATGTATTTGATGCCATTTAGGTGGCAGAGGTAGCAAGAAAGCTTGGGATATTAGTCATTGCTGACGAGGTATATGGCAAGTTGGTTCTGGGCAGCGCTCCGTTTATCCCAATGGGTGTGTTTGGGCACATTGCCCCCGTATTGGCCATAGGATCACTATCGAAGTCGTGGATAGTGCCTGGATGGCGACTTGGTTGGGTAGCTGTGTATGATCCCAAGAAGATTTTGCAAGAAACTAAGGTAACTCTCTAACACCCTTTTTATATGTTGTTGTGGGAATTAGTATTTTGCTAAACATGTTACTAATAATGTTCCTTCAGATCGCTACGTCTATTACGAACTACCTTAATGTCTCAACAGACCCGGCAACTTTCATTCAGGTTAGTCTTTCTTTTACATATTCATTTTCTATCTTTTTCGTGGCTATATGTGTTGTAGCTACCACATGTTTGGTGACAATTTAGTCTATTTTTTTCACTTTGGAAGTCAAAGTAAAACATGATTAAATTAAGATACAATTATTTTTTATTTGCCTTTGTTATATTTTATTCAGTAAATAAAACATAAATAAATTGAACTAAGCTTTAAATAGTCAAGGCCTTTATATTCAATCGTGTATTATTCTCTGTCGAGTATGCAATATTTTGAAGTGATTTTTTTAATAAAAAGTACATGCAATTTTGATAGCACTTCTTTACTCTAGCAGCTACTGTTGTTTCTTCATAATTTGGTATCGTTGTTACTATTGTTCTCTTATGTATTTTATTTCACACAACTGATTAGTGATTTCTTGAACTATCAAATTGATTAGGGAGCTCTTCCACAAATTCTTAAAGACACGAAACAAGATTTCTTTAAGAGGATAATTGATCTCCTAAAGGAATCGTCAGAAATATGCTATAGGAGTATAAATGAAAACAAGTACATCAGCTGTCCTCACAAGCCAGAAGGATCCATGTTTGTAATGGTAAGTCTATTTTATATAATAGAGTATGAGAATGTCAAAATAAAAAAGGATTCATTTGGAACATCAATGTATTGCATGATTCTATTTTAGTAAGTGGTAAGTATATTTTATATAATAAAGTATATTCTTAGGGAATGTCAATAAGTGTTTTTATGTGCTTGCGAAGATGCATGCATTTCAAATAATAATGATGATGATAGTCAAAATTTATGGTAAGGACTTGTCATGGTAATATACTTTGTCCATATTTGTTGTTAGTATGCAATGATGATGAACATGCTATGTTACAACAATCCCCTATTATCTTCTAGAAATCTTAACTGATTCTCAAAAGCTAATATTAAAAACAATATAAACAGGTGAAACTAAACTTACATCTTTTGGAGGAGATCCATGATGACATTGATTTTTGCTGCAAGCTTGCAAAGGAAGAGTCAGTTATTTTATGCCCAGGTAGGAATGTATATGCCTTTTTAAGCAAAACCTACATACATAATAATTAACATCTGCTAGGCCATTTTATGAAATATATGATGTATGCTTCTAAATATCAGAAGGAGCTTATAATACATTGTTTTTACAATATATGCCATTTTTACTATTTTCTATGGTTACTATACATATAAATGGTTATGATCAATCAAAATAGTTTTGTTTTAGTGAATACTAACATGGCATGTTTTTCATATCTTTTTTATCTAGTGTCATTTTCTTCGTTACATGTAGTCGCAACTGACAAAAAATATCAAGTATGTGTTCAAAATTATTAATAATCACTTTATCTTTTAAAATTATATAATTCTTATTTGAGGTTTTCTTATTAGATTTAAAAATTCTATTTCGTAATATCTTCATTTCAAACAACAAAATACATTGTTTTTAATCATCATGAATATACCACTGTATTGAATATTTTGGTGATAACACGACATCCATAAATCGTGAGAGCAAGGAATTATACATTATTGTGGTTGTTCATTGAAATCACAAAACATTTACATGTACATAAGTTATCCTTATCGCTTAGTATACAAATAGGTTTATATAGGTAGGAAAATATGAGCTGTAATCCTGTACTGCATAAGGTTATTATTTGTTATGATCTTCCAAAAAAATGAAGGAAACTTGGTTATAGCTATACTTTTATGATTTATATAGCCGCACTTACATAACCCAACTGATATACTTGTGCCTCCGAAATGTAGGGAGTGTTCTCGGAATGGAAAATTGGGTCCGCATTACATTTGCTATTGTTCCGTCTTCTCTTCAAGATGGTCTCGAAAGGATAAAATACTTCTGCCAAAGGCACAAGAAGAAACTGATTAATGGTTATTAACTTTACATGAGACAAAAGTTGTTAATCATTTCAATTGTCTCTCCACGTGTATCCTTTTCAATAAAATGGAACTTTGAGTTCCCTTTGAATAAAATTCAAAAGACTCCGTGAGTATTGTATGGTTGACATGGTTGGGTTGAAACATGGTTACTACAAGAAAACTAAAACATTGGGGTTTACCGATTAGAGGAGGTTTTTAGGGTATATCGACTATAGGAGGTGAATAGGAGATTTAAAATAAAATAAAATTAGATAATAAAAATGAAACAACAAGCAGGCTAACTAGATATAGCACTATGTGAAATAAACTATATAGGCAAGAATTGAAGGACCAGATGCAAACAAAACCTGACGTATCCTGATATTTCAAGTGGTTGGGAACAACTCTACATCTTTTGAGTTTTGAGAGGTTAATTAGGGATGTGTGCCTCAAAGTCACATAGACGTCACCTTCTTCTCCTTGAGATAAGCTCACGCGGAATCAACTTGCTGAATCAGTCATGGTGGGTCGAGCTGATTCCAACCTTCACAAACTTGTCGAGGCAAGGGCTCTTAATTGACATCTAGTCGACTAGGAGATGCCAAATCTCCAAGAGTATTAGATCAGGATTTGTATGCTCCAAGGTTCTCTTGATTGATGCTAAGCGCAATCTCACTCGCAAATATTTCCGTTCCTGAGGTGACCTCAAGAACAAGATCAGGAAGCTTGGTAGGAATCTCTCTTAGATTTCTTTTATTATTTGACATCTTAATTATCTCAGATTTTTACGGGTTTGGAGGTGCGATGACCCTACACACCACTACATTTGTATTGCGTCAGTCATTGATATATATTTATGAAATAACTTTCCGTGCATATTACTCCCTCCATTCCGGTTTAAAGGGCCTACGCGTATTTCTAGGTTGTCAATTTAAACAACATAATACAACATATATATTACAAAAAATATATCATTAGAAACTTTAGACCTTCTAGTTTCTAATGGTATAATTTTTTATGTTATATAGTTTATATTACTAGTTAAAAATTCACAACTCAGGGATACGCGTAGGCCCTTTAAACCGGAATGGAGGTAGTACATCCATCGGAGTAGCACATCAGAAATATTGTGGGTCCACACTTACATATTAACTATTACAAGCCAAAGGAGAACAAAAAAATTCAACGTCTTCCTCATGACAACTGACGTAGCAACTCACACAAAGATATCACTATTTTACTACTATACTAAGGACCTTAATTACAAGATCAACATCCTCAAATGTTACTTCCAAGGTTGATTCTCAGGGTTTTCTTCCTCTAGAGACTCACAACCTAAGCAAATATTTGAGAAATAGATAGGGATGAGTACATCGTACTCAACAAGTTCAGTACTAAGGTGTTTAGAATGCTCTAGTTACATCTACGACTATAGGTTTTTTGAAAAGATCGAAATGTCGCCTAGAAGGGGGAGGGTGAATATGCGTTTTTGAAACTACTACATATTTGGATTGAACAAAATTAATGTGGAATTAAACTTCATTTTATTTCAAGCACAATAACTATTCTGTGGTCCGGGTGCAGTCTTTGCTGATGGTTAGAGTGCCATTGTTGCGAGTGTTGCATCACCGCGATGGGGTATTTGTTTCATTTTTCTCTCTTTTTATTTTTTCTAGGCCTTGTGCATCCTTGATGTCCTAGATATTGGGTTGGTGCAGAGGCTAGGTGTATTTGGTATTCTCACGATATTAATATATTCCCTTACTAAAAATGTATTTTGCTTTGTATCATGATACTCATTCACATTGTTTTTTGTTAGAAAACTAACTCTGAGTACTGCATGATAGATTCATACCCCCTCTGTTTTGATGAATAAGACTTTCATACTCCCTCTGTACGTTTTAATGATTTGCTCTAAAATCCTAGTAAAATTTTACACAGGTTGACTTTTTAGAATAATAAAAGCCTTATTTATTGGAACCCGGGTAGTATAGCACATTCTGTAATTAAAGTATACATTTTAGTGGACACGGAATTAACTAATGATGAAAGAAATCAAGACTATTTTTTAAAGGAGTGTTGTAGGGGAAGTAATATTTTTAAAAAAATAATAAGAACTCAAATTTGCATCAATGAGTACTTAAACTTAGGTGGTTGGGTTGTACATCCACTTCCCTAACCATATAAAGTAAGCTCCCTACTGAACAAAATCAAGACTTTGGAGCTAACAAAATGACACGGATCTTCAACTATGGTATTGCATAGAAATATAAAAGTTATCTCTATTTTGGACATGCTTTCAATACCTACTTTGGAAAGAATATACTTAAAACTATGATCACAATTTCAGCCTGGTACTCCAAGTGACAAGGGTATAGTTAATAGAGCCCGTATGTTGAGTACCCCTGAGGCCCGTTAAGCTAGGCCCAATTATAATGATAGTCGAATACGAGTCTTTACCGTATGTCGATATTGTAATCTGTATCGGACCCTACCCGATCCTCGAGACCTGGCCACCTATATATAGGGGCCAGGAGGGGACGGTGTAGGCCAGATTGAAAGCAAGCCAGGTTGAACACCCAAGTTTACTTTCGACGCACACCTATTTCGACTAACTTTACCTTCGAGTTCATTCGACGCCCTATCTCCCCGATCCTAAGTCCTTCATCTAGGACATTTGTCGAGTTAACCCTCGTCAATTGGCGCCGACCGTGGGGACCTTGGGCGTCGGAATCATGAATTCGACGGCTTTTTCGCTTTTAGCCAACAGCAGTGTAGAAGTCGACGAAAATCAAGAGATGAAATTGACAATTGGAAGTTTGAGCATCCTCATCGGGCCATCAGGCTCATCTCGACTCTCGGATTCGACGAAATCAGATCGGTCGGCAAACAAGCCCGAAACAGAGGAAACGTGGGAATCATCAGAAGACTCTTCCAGCGAGGTAAACTCGCCGGTCAGCTTCGACAAAACACCAATCGCAGAAGGCGACAAAATTCGGGAAAATTTCGACTCAGAAGAAAGAGCGTGCCAGACGCACAACAACGCAAAGGACTTCGCCGTGGGAAGAAGCGGCGTCTCCAAAGTACATCAGTTATGCGTTATTATCACCGAAGCAGAAGAAGAAAACAACAGCGAAGGAAGTAAAAAGGTCGACAGGCTAGTCGACAAAATGAAAGAACACAACAAAAAGGAAAAGGAGAAAGTCCACGTTTCGGCTGGCGAATGGAGAATGATTAAATCAGCTATCAATCATGGTACAGAAGTACCCGAAGGATCGAGAAGAGAAGTTCTAATAGGATATCAGTACGCATTATACCAACACAGGAAGAAACTAAGAGAGGAAAGAGACATGGTTTTTCAAGACAATAACAGTATATCAAGGGAGGAGTACTGGGAAGACCATAGCGAAGATTCAGAGTACATCAGAGAAAGGCACGGAGATCCAAAGCACAATAGAAAGGTGACGACGCGTAGCAGAGAAGAAAGGTACTCAAGGAGCCCTACCGCACAGCTAGAAGAGGAGGAATACGACTTCATACAAGAAACGCCAGAAGCAGCATTGGTAGCAGCACAATCGTATTTACTAACTACAAGGCTAGAACCTGGGGACCCGCGAGAAGACATGCACCGAGCCGCGATACGAAGCCTTGGAATAGTGGAAAGCAAGATCAGGGAAAAATGCCCAGAGATAAAGTCGACAAGCTGCAAGGAAAATCAAAAGGAGAGGTTCGGATACAACCTCGCAAATAACGAGTACAACGAGTCATCAGAAGAGGAAAGGCGACAGAAGAGGAAAGAGGACGCAAGAAATATAATAGCGCAAGCTCAAGTAAACAAATCGCGTCATGCTTGGAGGGAAGAGAATTATGAAAACGACGATACGGAGATGGGGGCGTTATGCTTTACCCGCAGGGTTCGCAAAACGCGGGTACCCAAAGGATTCAAACTGCCACACGACCAGCATAAGTATGATGGGTCGCAAGAACCTACCCTATGGTTATCAGACTATCTGCAGGCAGTACAGATATTGGGGGGAACAAAGACGACTGCAATGCAAAGTTTGCAGCTACACCTCACCGGCGCAGCACGGTCCTGGTTGAATACCCTACCCAACGAATCCATTGGAAGTTGGGGGGAACTCGAAAGTCAATTCGCACGAAATTTTCGTTCAACATATAAGCGCCCAGCATCACTGGAGGAAGTTTAGGTGTGCGTGCAGAGGAAAGGCGAAACTCTACGTTCTTATATACAACGCTGGAGCATAATCAAAAACTCAGCAGAGGACATCTCCGACGAACGAGCAATAGACGCCTTTACGGCCGGACTTCGTCGCTCAGATCTCGTCGAAGAAATAGGAAGAACAAGACCTACGACAGTAGCCGAGTTAATGGAACAAGTCAACAAATTCGCTGATGGAGAAGACGCATACAATAACAAAAGAGGATGTTCACCAGAAGTCGACAGAATAAGCAGACAGAGGAGACGATACCGCAGCAGGGGTAACCAAGAAAGGCGAAGTCAGGTAGCCACGGGCTACGTAGTAGAAGAAGAGGAAGGATATGACAGTAGGAGGTTTCAAGCAAAAGAAGTAGAAAAGTCGAGATACTCCGGTCCTTCGGCCGAGAATATGCTATACGGACCTTGTCGAATCCACTACGCATATCTCGACGGGAAAAGAGTTTCAAATCATCAGATGAAGGATTGTAGAACATTCCTAAGGCTGCAAAGCGCCATGGGCTCAAGCCAAGGAGGGAGGCAAGGAGAACAACACAGAAGTCAAGGATATCAAATGCAAATGCTAGCAAGGCACCTAGAGTCAAAAGTTTACATATCAGCCATGATTCAACCGGTGCCCAGGTCAAGGAAGGAGCGAAAAAACATATCCAGGCAAGTAAACCTAGCAATATCATCACCACCAGCTACCACAGAGTACCTACGGTGGTCAGAACAACCAGTTAAGTTCAGTAGAGCAGACCACCCGAAGAAAGTTCCCAGGCCAGGCCACTCGCCTATGGTTTTAAAGGCGCAAATAGGAGGGTACGACATCGGAAGAGTGTTCATGGATGCAGGGAGTGGCATAAACTTAATATATGCTAGAACCCTAAAGGCAATGTGCATCTCGCCGTCGAGTCTGAAGCCAATAGATTGCTCCTTCCACGGAATAGTACCAGGAGCCGCAAACTACCCTTTGGGAAGAATAGAACTCGATGTCTGCTTTGGCAGTAGCGGCAGCTACCGAAGAGAGAAGCTGGAATTCAAAGTTATGGACTGGCCGTCACAATATCATGCAATCCTGGGGCGCCCAGCATTTGCAAAATTCATGGCAGTACCACACTACGCGTATCTTACGTTAAAAATTCCAGGACCCAAAGGAACAATCACAGTACAAGGGAGCTTTGAAGTAGCCAACACATGCGACAGAGAATTCAACAGGATGGCGCAAACCTTCGGCATGACAGCAGAATACGAGAGGTTAAAAGGAGAAACGGATCATAATGTACTACCCGACGTTGGACGATCCCTGCCAGATCAGGCTTTCGACACAACTCAGGACTCGAAGAAAATCCAGGTCCACCCTACAGATGCAAACAAGATGACATCAATTGCGGTGAACTTGGATCCTGCATAGGAAAACGCGCTCGTCGAGTTCCTCCGTGAGCGCTAGGAAATCTTCGCCTGGTGTCCATCAGACATGCCAGGGGTTCCCAGGGAACTCGTCGAGCACGCATTAAATGTAGATCCCAAGGCAAAGCCAGTCAAGCAGCCATTGCGATGATTTGATGAACCTAAAAGGAAAGCGATAGCATCAGAGTTGCACAGGCTAGAAAATGCCGGATTTATCAGAGAAATCAAAACTTCGAGTTGGGTGTCGAACCCAGTCATAGTACCCAAGAAGAACACAGACGTACAAAGAGTATGTGTCGACTACACATCTCTCAATAAGCATTGTCCAAAGGATCCCTTCCCTCTACCCCGCATCGATCAGATAATCGATTCAACAGCGGGATGCGCGAGGCTTTCATTTTTGGACGTATATTCTGGTTACAATCAGATCAAATTGAAGAAAGAAGACGAACAAAAAACGGCCTTCATCACACCATATGGAGTGTTCTGCTACCAAGTGATGCCGTTTGGCCTAAAAAATGCAGGAGCAACTTATCAACGGATGATACAAAACTGCCTCGGAAGCCAAATAGGGCGCAACATCCAAGTCTACATTGATAATGTAGTCATCACTACAAGAGAAGAGAAATCCTTAATCAGCGACTTGGCAGAAACCTTCGACAACCTAAGCAGGTACAAGCTTAAGCTCAACCCGACAAAGTGTTCCTTCGGCGTATCAGCGGGACAACTTTTGGGGTTCTTGGTATCAGCACGAGGAATAGAGGCAAACCCAGAGAAGATTCAAGCAATCTTAACAATGGGGAAACCCACGAAACTACACGACGTACAGAAACTCGCAGGTCGCGTCGCGGCTCTAAGTCGCTTCGTTGCTCGACTGGGGGAGAAGGCGCTTCCTTTTTATGCACTTATGAAGAAGTCAGACGATAAATTTGAATGGACAGAAGAAGCAGACGCAGTGTTTGCACAGTTGAAAAAAGTGCTTTCCACGCCACCAGTGCTGGTCGCACCAAAAGAAAAAGAACCACTACTATTGTACATCGCCGCAACTCATCAGGTGGTGAGTACAGTATTGGTAGTCGAAAGAAGCGAAGAAGGAAAAGCCCATGGCGTCTAGAGGCCGGTATATTTCATCAGTGAAGTGTTATCTCCAACAAAATAGAGGTACCCGCACTATCAGAAGTTGGCATACAGTGTTTTCACAACCGCACGTAAACTACGACAGTACTTTGCGGTGCACCCGATTATAGTGGTCAATGAGGCGCCACTGTCGAGTATATTAAACAATCCTTCAGCAACAAGACGTGTCTCTTTGTGGGGAATCGAGTTGTCTCCCATGGACATCATGTACGAAAAAAGGAAGGTGATCAAGTCGCAAGTCTTGCCAGATTTTACGGCAGAGTGGCTGGAGCTGTAAAGCACGGGACCACCAGACTTATCCAGTGTTTGGACAATGTACTTCGACGGTTCTAAGAGAGTCCAAGGCGCAGGCGCAGGAGTAGTTTTGATATCGCCTCATGGCGACAAATTGAAGTATGTCTTAAGGATGAGCTTTCCACAGGCTTCGAATAATGAAGCAGAGTACGAGGCTTTATTGCACAGAATGAAGATGGCTAAAGCATGTGGAGCAACTCACCTAAAAATATTTGGAGATTTCAACCTTGTTATCCATCAAGTTATGAACAGATGTGACACAATCAATGACAACATGATGGCCTACAAGAATTTGTACCACTATCTAGAAGGAACGTTCGATGGATGCGAAGTCTCGCACATAAGCAGGAACAGTAATGAAGAAGCCGACAATTTAGCAAATATCGGGTCACAGTGTTTACCCGTGTCGTCCGGAGTATTTTGGGAGGAAATAGTGGAAAGATCAATAAAAAGTGAAAAAAGTTCGACTACTACAGCAGGCTCGGGGGCTACGTTGGAACCGGAGGAGGTCATGATGATAGAAGAAACGTGGATGCAGCCATATCTTGCATACATGATAAATAAAAAATTACCAGAAGATGCAGTGGAGGCCAAGAGGATAACTCGAAGATCGAAGGCGTTTGTCGTGTTGCAGGGGAAATTATACAAGAAGAGTATTACCGGCGTTTTGCAGCGTTGTGTAACACCCCAGGAAGGACAAACAATACTACAAGACATACACGGTGGAGTGTGCGGCCATCATGCTAGCAGCAGAGCAATAGCGGCAAAGGCTTTCCGGGCAGGATTTTATTGGCTAACAGCCATCGAAGACGCAAAAGATATAGTTCGAAAGTGTGAAGCATGCCAAAGATTTGCATCTAGACCGCATGCACCAGCAGCAGAGCTCCAAACAATACCATTATCCTGGCCCTTTGCGCAATGGGGCCTCGATATGGTGGGGAAATTGCACAAATCTTGGACAGGAGGGCATGTTTACATGCTAGTGGCAGTCGATAAATTTACCAAGTGGGTGGAAGCGGCCCCGGTAACAACTCAGGATTCGACAGCAGCAATCAGCTTCATCAAGTCGATAATATTCCGTTTTGGTGTACCATATAGCATCATCACAGACAACGGGACAAATTTCACTTCAAAGGAATTTAAGAGTTACTGTGACGGACTAGGGATCAAGCTCAAATTCGCATCTGTGGCGCACCCGAAGACGAACGGGCAAGTCGAAAAAGCCAATGGCCTGATATGTAGTGGGATAAAAAAAGAGGCTTTTAGCACCTCTCGAGAAAGCCAAGAGCGCTTGGGTAGAAGAATTGCCCTCCGTTCTTTGGAGCCTAAGAACTACGCCTAACGCAGCAACTCAAGAAACTCCTTTCTTCCTGGTCCATGGCGCAGAAGCCGTACTTCCAGTCAAAGTTACACACGAGGCCCCAAGAGTGACGGCATACAACGAGACAACATCGACAGAAGCACTGCAAAACGATGTCGATGCACTAGATGAAGCAAGGGATAAGGCATTAGAAAGAGCCACGCAGTATCAACAGAGCCTACGAAACTACCACAGTAGTCGAGTTCGTCCACGATCCTTCGTGGTGGGAGACCTAGTTTTGCGACTCAGGCAAGACAGCCATGGCAAATTGGAGTCCCCTTGGGTGGGACCCTACATCGTCATAGAAGTAATACCAGGGGGAGCATATCGACTACAAGACAAGAAGACAGGAAAAGACGAGAGCAATCCGTGGAACGCAGAGCAGCTACGACGTTTCTACGCGTAGACTACATCTAGTGGTGCAATTAAACTTGAGTTTGCCCCTCTGAACCCAGAACATGAGGCCATAGGTCGGGTTCTTTGGGTTGAACTCGACAAAATTGTACAAGTATTTTCCTTTCTCCGCTCGGGGGCTTCAACCCTCGGGTCGTATGAACGAAATTTCTATCGCAACATGAAGACCTTTTTCATTATAAAGGTTGTGCAGACAACCCGATAATACTCAAATAATTTGGTTCACAAAAGAACCCGATATTCTTCATACCAATTGGTTCGCAAAGAACCCGATATATCTCAAGCATACCTCAGAACAAGTGACTTGTTTTCATGGTACTAGTAAAAACATCAAAACAGAGTACGAGTATTCATTACAGATAACATGGCAGCAAGGACATTATCAAACGAAATTACATAAAAAACAGATCCTAGTGGAAGTGGACTTCAGCTTCATACTTCTTCTGGCACTGGGTGCCGTCATAGATCTTCACGTCGAACTTCGACGTGCCGATGTGGAAGTCGAAGGCCATGAAGAAGCCTTGGTGGATGTCGTGGTCTTCTGCAAACTGCGACCAGCCACCCTTAAAGTACTGTTCGCCGTTGCCATCATACCAAACCTCCACTTCATATGGAGTCCTGCTGCCAGATTGCTCGCGAAGAACCGCTTCTCGCAGTTCACGCCCATCCATGAATTTTGTGAAATTCAGTGGCAGACGCTGAATCTCGCGGCACTGCACCATGGCAATGCAGAAGAAAGAGAAGATCCTGGGATGAATAGCAGGAGCAGCAGGATGAGGAGCGCTTGGACCTGGGGCAGCGCCAGTCACCTTGGGCTTGTTTTTGCTCCCAGGTGGGCGACCGAGACGACGCTTGGCTGGAACGGCCAGTGACGATCCTGCGGCGGCCGGAGTTGCATTGTTCTTGTTTTGGCTTCCACGAGGGCGACCTTGACCTCGGGGCGCCACCGAAGAGCCAAGGTTCAGACGGGAACCATCTGCATCAGCCATGTGGACAACGGAAAAAGGAAAACCCTAGATGGAGGAAGAAGATGATGCGGCGGAGGAGGAATCTGATTAGGGGCCGTTTGGATGTTTGTATTCGGGTCTAGTATTGGACATTGGCATTCTTCACGCCCGAATACCCAAATTCCAGGTGTTTGGATGTGTTAGGCATTGAGGCTGTGTATTCAGGCCGAATATTGAACAAGTCTAGGCAGCCGCGTCCTGAATGAACGAGTCTGGAGCTCGACTTCGTGAGGTATTCAGCTGAATCGTTTTCTTCTCGCCCTTTGCCCACAACCAGCTCGCTTTCTCAAATATCCTGTATCGCCGCCGTCCTTCTCCACCTCCGGCGAGGCTGGCCGCCGCCGCCTCCACTCTCCTAACCCTCGCACAGGGTCCACCTCGACTTCCTCTCCCTCCTTCTTGACGGAATCGACCCGAGAAGCCCCCAATTGTCTGCATCTTCCCGAGCTTTGGCCATGAGTCGCCACTCCTTCGATCTCCTCCGCTGTTCCATCCCGGTCCTCCCCGACGGCTCTTGAAGGTACCCAGAGTCTCTACGATCCTTCCTAATATCTCTCCGAGCAGCCGCGCGTCACCTAACATCGTCCCCACTTCGACTTGTCCAGTCACTGACGCCGTCGTCCATGGCGATTCCACCTCGCCTCCTTCCGATTCCCCAACCATGGCAGCGTCCTCCTAGAGAGCTCCGCGCCGTTCTGGGTTGGGGGAGCAGGGAACTGTGGGAACTGCTGTCATCTTTTGCTTCCGCTTGCTGCATCCCCCGGGACGAGGCCGTAGTCAACGCTTGCCAATTTTGCTCAGTATATATCATATTCAAACATATTATCATGAACTGTTTTCAAACATATTCAAAAGTTATACAAGAAATCGTTTTAAAACATGTATCATGAGCATACTCTCATATGAATGCAATACATCACTTTGACCATCCAAACATGCTTTGACATTCAAACAGGATATCAATTCCAAGTACCAAATGTTTAAACATCCAAACATAAATATTGGCATTGATCTCAATGCGAATATCTAAGGATATTGATATTCCACTGAATGCAATACCAAGCTTCCCAATACAAACATCCAAACGGACCCTTAGGGTTTTTTACCCTTGCTAGAGGGTGCTTTATTTATAAGCACGTATTATCGGGCCCCCGTGCTAAAATAAGGCCCGTAAACATATTTTACAATAGGAGTTAAATTCTGCACACAGCAGACGATAATACCAAAGAGACAAAACAAGAAGAGGAGACTGTGGTCGCATGATATGAAAACCTCAACTTGGACTCGGGGGCTTGCAAATAGTAGACGTTAATAGGAGGAAGAAGAACTGAACTTTGAGCCTATGCTTGGTTACAAGTATCCAAACATAGCCTCGGGGGCTACTCCCATCTGGAGCGCTGAGCGCGCACCCGATAGAGGATGAGACAATCAATAGTGCAGATGAAGAAAGATTGTCATACAAACTTCGACAACATAGTCGACAAAATATAAAGAGATTACTCCCATCGGGAGCGAAGAAGTTAATTTAAAGTCCAAAATTCTTCGATTTTATCAGTCAAAAACTTGGCTGCGACATAAGATTCTTGAGTTGCATTATCGCAATGAAACTCGAATGCCGTGATTTATCACGAAGGTAAGACCCCGGGATCCGTCCTGTGTGGCCTGGTATACGCACATGGATGCGCTCTGCTGGTATGTATCCGTGTCTACGACGCGAAGAAAATCCTGGTGGACGCACTGGGTACCCTGAGAATCACTGGGATTCATTCTTTGTAAGTCCTAAATGCGGCAAAAGAGTGGGTTTGACCGGTATCCCGAATTCAAGTCCAAGGGGATTGAATTTGAAGTAGGTGACAAGTATCTGTTCCAGCAGTTAACTGACCTCTTGATCTGTCAGAGTTGTCAGGCTTGTTCATCAAAACCCCTTGCAAAAGAATATCATGAAAATAAGTCGAAAGACCAAGTCGAAGATTTAAAGATAAGAAGAAGTCGAAGAAATGATCAAGTCGAAGATTTGAAGATTAGAGATTCAACCCGAATCTACAATTCTTGTAGAATCTCAGGGGCTACTGACAAGGGTATAGTTAATAGACCCCGTATGTTGAGTACCCCTGAGGCCCGTTAAGCTAGGCCCAATTGTAATGATAGTCAAATACGAGTCTTTACCGTATGTCGATATTGTAATCTGTATCGGACCCTACCCGATCCTCGAGACCTGGCCACCTATATATAGGGGACAGGAGGGGATGGTGTAGGCCAGATTGAAAGCAAGCCAGGTTGAACACCCAAGTTTACTTTCGACGCACACCTATTTCGACTAACTTTACCTTCGAGTTCATCCGACGCCCTATCTCCCCGATCCTAAGTCCTTCATCTAGGACATTTGTCGAGTTAACCCTCGTCACCAAGTTTCCAACTCCCTTTACTGAAGGACCACATCTGTAAATGGGATGCAAAGTTTCTACTGTTGTTTTGACTAACTCATAAGGGTATGAATCTTATCGCTACATTATAATCTTAATTTATTATTTATTCAACACACAATGTAACATTTTATTCATGCAGTGGATCATCAAGTGATTTGGTTTTTAGTTTCATGCACTCAAGGGACGATGGGTCAACATTTTCCAATACCTCAGATGAGCATTTACACCTTGCTCATTTGTATCAAATTTGCACATGATTTATTATAATAATGTTGTATAATGCATATGTTGGATAGTTTTGAACAGAGAAAATGATTCTTTGTCTTACCCCCATTTCAAAATGTAAGCATACCATATTTCGAAACGGAGGTAATACATATTATGAAGTCCGAAGGCTATGAAGCATTAAAAAATATTCCAACCATGGAACAAAACATTATAGATTGCATAAATAGGCGGAACTTAAAAAAACATCATCAAAGAGTAAATAATAGATAACTATGTTGCTTAGTTGTTGTTTTTAAGTATTTTTTAATAATTACAATATATGTTAATGTGTATCACGAATTTTATGTGAATAAGTGTGCGTAGAACGTGTGTTATATATACGCGCACAACATTGGGTGTGCGACATATTTGAGTCGCTTGGCAAAAAGCTCGCTAAAGGGATACAAAATTCAAGATTACATATTTATGTTATAAATTATGAGACGTGCGTTGCATGTGCATGCTTACTAGTGTTATTTCAGTTACAGAATTCTTCCCATGATTTATCCTCTAGCATGTTCTTCAGATTTTACCTCCCGTCTGGCGAGGTACCGTACCGTGGCCATAATGATTCTTTATGGTCTAAAAGCAACATGCAAAAATTGAACGTTTCTAAGGTCGACGATGAAGAAATGAAGAAAATGCTTATTCATATATATGTGCCTAAAAAAGTTTTATCTCTTCAAGCGCTAACCCAGTCGATTTTCCGTTTTCATCCTTAGGTTAGTCACAACGAGTTTTTTGAAACTAGATCGCATGCTAACATGTTTCCACAACTTTTGTATCCATACTTTCCATACTGTTGTCACATATTGACATATTATGCACTACTTAGTTGGCTAAAATAACTTGGTTGCCAGTTTCATGTAGGTCATTTTAGATCGATGTAACGTTTCCGTGATACAACTTTTGTGGATTGATATCAGCTCTTAGTTGTTGAAAACACTTAAAACCTCCACTTTTAAACCGTGCATATAATTGTGTTGTTTAAAAACATGTATAGAAGTAGTATCTGGTAACTAAGAAGAATCATCATGGCAACTATTCGGTGCTAATTTGGCAACTAGTGCGATGCATTTTTTGTTGTCCCAACATGTATACATAAGATCTAATTTTGAAGCTCTCGTCGAGACAAACCCAACAATGTAAATGCTAATCGGATCAACAGTATAGGAGATAAATCATTTTAAAATTTTGGATTTAGATAATGTCACCATGAGGTGGCATATTGCTCTCTATAGGACAAAAACATCCGCATGGAAGACTAATTCATACATGTGCTAATTAGATTTTTCCAAATATAACAAATAGTGATTTCAAATAAAGTCAAATCAGTCCACAAGGAATAGATCAATAGTCCATGGTGACAAGTCAAAGTGCGCCGGACATGAGGCCAATTTGTTTAGCTTAGGTTCCTCACGAGAGCTAGCCTATACTTAAATGTTGCGATACATAATCACAAGCAAGCCCTCGTGTGAATCGTGCATGCAGTTCAATAGTGCATTCTGCTGCAGTAGACTTCATCAGAAGTCAGCTGATGTCTCCAGCGTGCAGTTGTTGCTGCGTGACGTGCACAACAGTTTCAATGAAATCTATACATGCTCTCTAAAATCCCATGCACATCGAATCTCAGCTTCCTTCCTCCTTCCCACCTTTATGTCCAGCTTCCCTAGCTCCTTCTCTACATATAGCTTATCTCTGAAAGTGCTTGCTCGTTAACTCCAAGTAATCGAGATGGTAGGAGGAGAGATGGCGGGGTCAGCCGGGCCTGGGGAACACCATCATCATGGCCAGGCGCCGGCGGTGGGCGCTGCAGCACGTCTACCGGCCGCGGAAGGCTTCGCGGTGCTGGAGCCACCGGTGGACGAGGCGGCGGCAGCCGAGAGGGTGGGGGAGGTGACCTCGCTCCTCGCCGCCTTCGCCGGCCACCTCCGCGATAGGACCGCGCACCATCTGGGTACGCACTACGCAGCACGGCAAGCACGATTGTTATGCATGATCGATCGCCGGCTGATCGTCTCGCCGCCGCCGGCATTCACTTTGCTCGATCGTCGGTCGTGTTGAACTGCTGATTGATATTTTCCGTTTTGCAGGATACCCGTACAATCTGGAATTCGATTTCAGCGAGCTCGCGGAGTTCCAGAGATTCTCCGTCAACAACCTGGGCGACCCTTTCATCGAGAGCAACTACGGCGTGCACTCGAGGCAGTTCGAGGTCGCCGTCCTCGACTGGTTTGCTCGCCTCTGGGACATCCAGCAGGACAGCTACTGGGGCTACATCACCAACTGCGGCACCGAGGGAAATCTACACGGCCTACTAGTCGGGTTAGTGTCTCACCATGCATGCATCTATATGAATTTAGCACGAAATGTTTGAATTTCCCTTTCGAAAGTTGTATGTTGATAGTGGTTTTCACACGCAGGAGAGAGCTTTTTCCTGATGGGATTATATACGCGTCCCGTGAGTCACATTACTCCGTCTTCAAGGCAGCTAGGATGTACAGAGTTGAGTGTATCAAGATCGACACTACAGCAACTGGAGAGATGAACTGCACAGATTTTGAATCCAAGCTGATGCAGAACCCCAAGAGTCCTGCAATTGTCAACGTGAATATAGGTTACAACCATGAATGCTTTCACTCACTAGTTACGTATACACTTGGAATGGTTTAAATTTGCTTTCCTTAAAACGGCTGGGCTCCTGTTGATTGATATTGGACCTTTTGTTTGTCTCTTTTTCTTGCAGGGACAACCGTCAAGGGAGCAATTGACGATCTTGACAGGATTATAAAAACACTTGAAAGATGTGGATTTCAAGATCGATTTTACATACACTGTGATGGTGCTTTGGCCGGCCTTATGATGCCATTTATCAAACATGTGGGTCATGTTAACCTTTACTGTCACATGGGCTATTTCAGCACATATACATAGTTGCATGCTTCTCACGTTCAAGTAGTTATGCTACTTTTCATGTGTCATAATATTTTTGCCACTTAACAAAAATCTATGAAGAATAATGGATAATAAATTTTATTTGTACTCTGTATTTTTCTAGGCACCAAAGGTGACATTCAAGAAGCCTATTGGAAGTGTGAGCGTGTCTGGCCACAAGTTATTGGGATGCCCGGTGCCATGTGGTGTGGTAATAACAAGGCTCGAGCACATAAAAGTGCTCTCTACCGACATCGAGAGCATATCATCTAGAGACGCGGCGATTATGGGGAGCCGTAACGGGCATGCGCCAATGTTTATGTGGTACACACTAAACAAGAAGGGTTACCGAGGCATCCGTAAAGATGTCGAGAAGTGCTTGAAAAACTCTCATTACCTTGTAAACCGTCGCAAGGAGTTTGGAGTAAGTGCATCCCTGAATGCATTGAGCACCACAGTGGTATTTGAAAGGCCACATGATGAGACATTCGTGCACAAGTGGCAACTCTCTTGCGAGGGTAACATCGCGCATGTGGTGGTGATGCCCAATATCAGCATAGAGAAGCTCAACGTCTTCATCGAAGAGCTCGTGGCTAAGCAAAGCTCGTGGAGTGAAGGCAAAGGGTTCAGTGTATTGTGTGTTGCAGCGGACATAGGGAAAGATAGTTGTCTCTGTGATGTGCATAACAAAAATTAGAGAATCTTATAAGTTATATTGTTGGAGAACGGTGACATGAAATTTGACAATACCATAAATGATTGATTTGGCTTTTACAAAATGAACCCTATAGCGTGTCGTTATCCAACTCTTATGTTGCACTGTCTAAGATAGCGACATGTTTTTGTTTCATAGTGTTAATAATAAATAGATTGTGTCGGTATGTGTCATTGTGTCTACTGTCTATCCCTTTCTATCCATTATCCATGAGCTCTATATATGCCCGTTATACATAGATTATCAAAGTGACACATACTACCTTTGTCTTATATGGATGCCACATTCTTACTAAATTTCAGGGATAAATGTAAAAACTTTATGTTTTAAGCATGTGGTGTGTTTTGGCAAGTGTAGCACAAATTTGCAATGGCATTTAAATTGTAATGGTACTTGGCAAAGGCACAACTGGGCTCAGCAAACGCTGAAAAATAACAATGTCATGTAGCAATTATGTCCTATAAAATTGCGTTTTGCAATTATATCTTCCTATACTAGCAATGTGAAGGTAATCATATCTAAATTCTACTTGTCACCCATGTTATTATCGAGAGGAACTTGTCACCCATGCAGAGGTGCGATTGGCTTTTTTTCCCTAGAAAGCTGACTGGTTTAAGAGGGAGCGTATCGAAGCTTTGCTGGTGTTAATATTATGGGGCATGTTCTCGTTCCATGGTGCTGATGGAGAATGTCATAGGAACCGAGATCTGAGGACTAGAAAAGGTTGTTCGAGTGTGGGTGGTGATGAGGAATTGGCTTGGCGATCTGTGACTTGGTACAACGGTATGCAAGTGGGGGCGACTACGCAGGAGGAGTTCAGAGTCCTACCTTGCCGGGTGAAAATCCAAGATTTGGCCTTCATGGTTGTGCCTGACAATGGCCTTACTGAAGACATTGTTTTGTGGGCGAGGACTTTCTCTAGGGTGAAAACCTATGATCTATGATTGGGCGACAACGGTGCTTGTACATTTTTTTGTTCTTGGAGGCGTCGCTTTTGGAGAAGCTGAACTTCTGGTGTTGTCTTAGTTGTGGTTGTACTGCTTCTACAAGGAATAGATTACCGTAGCAAGACCTTTTTATATTTTTTCTTATATTTTTTACTTGTATATCCGTAATGCCATTAGGACACTGCGTTGTTGCAGAGACTAGGTGTAATTGGTATCTCAGTGATATTAATATATACTCTTTATCAAAAAATATTATTCTAACACACTAGCATTTTGTTGTCAGCGTGAGCCAATAGTGCACGTGAAGTGGCAAAATGGAGAACTCTTAAGGTGAGGTCAGTACGGCTTGATATGCCTACTTAAAATGTTTTGGCTCTCGTTTACGCCTAGGATCAGCCTTCATGTTCTAATATATGTCATTTTAACTTACTGCGCAAAACTCACCATCCATGCAAACTCCATATTACCCTCATTCAGAACATTCATAATGTTACTCACTACTCTTGGAATAGCAGTACTATTCGTTATTATTCTAGTAGTGTTAGAATAACATGTAAAAGCATCTCCACTGCCCCCCCCCCCTAAAGGCCCCCTAACCGCCGTATAGGGGCGCAGATGCAGAAAATCCTGTCGAATCGCGTCCCCTAAATTTGCTTTTCATCCGGCATGGCGCAAATTTGTCTGGCACACCCAGCCCATGGGGGCAAGAACCAACACTTCGTCGTCTCCACCTGCTCGTCACGTTCTTCCTCGCCGCTCTTCCTCGTCCACACCGAGGACACCACGCGCCAACGGCGTCATCATTGGCTCACTGCCCTCGATGGCGGCGCCCAACACCCGCCGCCTCCGGCCGAAGGAGGCGGGCTCATCCACGTGTCCAGCGTTCGGGTGAAGAAGGAGGCCAGCGCGCCGCTGACCCCCTGATACGTCTCAAACGTATCTATAATTTTTGATGCTCCATGCTTGTTTTTACACCATTTGCCTTGTGTTTCGTTACACTTTGTGATGTTTTTATGCGATTTCCGGAACTAACCTATTGACAAGATGCCACAGTGCCAGTTCCCTGTTTTCTGCTGTTTTTGTGTTTCAGAAAAGCTACACAGGAAATATTCTCGGAATTGGACGAAACAAGTTCGGAAACTCCTATTTTTCCTGGACGGAGGACGAGGACCAAACGGGAGCTGGAGAGGGGCCAGAGGCTGGCCACACAATGAGGGGGCGCGGCCCAGGCCCTGGCCGCGTCCACCTGTTGTGAGGAGCCCCTGGTCCACTACCGATGATGCCTCTTCGCCTATAAGAAGCCTCCCGACGGAAAACCCTAAAACAATCGGCAAATTTCCAGAAAGAGTTCCGCAGCTCCGCCGCCGCCGCCGCCGCCGACGAATTTTGGGGGACAGAAGTCTCTGTTCCGGCACCCTGCCGAGATGGGGAAGTGCCCCCAGAGCCATCTCCATCGGTCTCCATCGCCGTCTCCATCGACCTCACTGCCATCTCCATCAACCTTGTTGTCTCCTATGATGAGGAGGGAGTAGTTCTCCCCCGGGGCTGAGGGCTCTACCGGTAGCTATGCGGTTCACCTCTCTCTCCCATGATGTGATCTTTATGTGACCGTGAGCTTTGTATCTAGTTGAATTGGTAGATGTTATTATTCAGATATTATGCTACTCCCGTGCTTTATATTTGTAAACTCCGGAGATACCTTGTATCATGGTGTGACGGTGACAGTGTGCGCATCATGTGTGTCTTTTTGGTTAATGTCTCTATGAATTGTTGGTGTTTGTTGGAACCATCTAGTGCGTTCACGGTGATAGTGTGGGACAATTTAGTTTGGGTACACACGGACTTTGAGGAGTGCTTCGTGGCCCTATGCATGATTAGTGTTTGTTTTCCATTGGAGAATTGTTTTGAGTTGCATATTGATGATAGTATCTATTGGTTTAATTATTTTATATTTGTTGGGAGTGTGTCCACTAGTGAAAGTATGATCCTTAGGCCTTGTTTCCAAGCATTGCACACCGTTTCCTTTCAGTTTTGTTACATGTTTACTTGCAGCAATATTTATTTCAGATTACATTTACTACTTATAATCATCACTACTACTTGTATTTCACTATCTCTTCGCCGAACTAGTGCACCTATACATCTGACAAGTGTATTGGGTGTGTTGGGGATACAAGAGACTTTCTGTATCGTAATTGCAGGGTTGTTTGAGAGAGATAGCTTTGACCTCTTCCTCCCTGAGTTTGATAAACCTTGGGTGATTCACTTAAGGGAAACTTGCTGCTATTCTACAAACCTCTGCACTTGGAGGCCCAACATTGTCTATAAGAACAGACGCGTGCGTAGACATCAAGCTCTTTTCTGGCACCGTTGCAGGGGAGGTAAGGTAAAAGGTACTCACATTCTTTGGTTACTAAGTCTTTTAGTTGCTGGTGAGTGCTCGGAGTTATTTCCTTTAGATTCTGCAATTATATCTTTTTGTTTCTTGTTTTTATTTTCACTAGTTAGGCTTAATGGAAAGTAAAGAGTTCTTTAGTCTTCTTCATGAGTTTAGTTTTGAAGAGAAAATTGAAAAACCTTTAGAGCTTAATTTGCATGCTAATAGTGTTGTTAGTATGAATGCTTTGAACACCGTTATTGCTAATGCTATAGAAAAGTCTAAGCTTGGGGAAGCTGGTTTTGTTAAGCATGATATTTTTAGTTCCCCAGCTTTAGTGGAGAAAGTTTGCTCTGATGATATTTTATCTCCCATATGTGATAATTCTTATGATGCTTGTGCTCCTCATCCTTTTAAAATACCTATGAAAATTGTTGATCGTGCTATGAATAACTGCTATTTAGGAGATGGAACTGTCCATCCCGGTGATCATTTGCTCTTTATACATGAATTATGCGAGTTGTTCAAGTGTGCAGGTATTTCGATGAACCAAGTTAAGAGGAAGCTATTTTCTTTATCACTGAAGGGCAGAGCTGCGAAATGGTATAAAACACTGAAGGATGGCCGACCTATTGATTGGGAGGAGATTGTACTTCTCTTCTACTCTAAATTCTATCCTTCTAGTGAGGTTTATAAAGATAGGAATTATATTTATAATTTTCATCCACATGAGGGAGAAAGCATTGCCCAAGCGTGGGGAAGATTGAAGTCACTAATGCTCAAATGTCCTATTCATGATCTTCCCCGTAATATTGTTATTAATAATTTTTATGCAAGGCTTTCAGGACATTACAAGGACCATCTAGATGCATGCTTGGATGGGTCTTTCACAAGCAAGGATGTTGACACCAAGTGGGATCTGCTTGAAACAATTCAAAACAATATTGAAGGTTGGGATAGCGATAAAGGTAAAGGATCATGTATGAAATACGAGTTTGATTGCATTAAGTCTTTCACTGAAACTGCTAATTTTCAAGAGCTTAGTGCTAAATATGGGCTTGATCCTCGAATTATGGTTGATTGTTTTAGAGCCTTTGCTTCTCATATTAATGTTCCTAAGGGAAATGGGGACGTGTATTGATACGTCCAAAACGTATCTACTTTCCCGAACACTTTTGCTATTGTTTCTCCTCTAATTTGTGTGTTTTGAATACAACTAACACGGACTGACGTTGTTTTCAGCAGAATTGCTCTGGTGTCTCGTTTTTGTGCAGAAATTCAACTTCCAGTAAAAATTCGGGAAAATCATGAAAAATCCTATTTCACCAGAAGACCCACGGAGCCAGAAGACAGGAGGGAGAGGAGGCTCGAGGGGCCGTCACGCACTGGTGGCGCGGCCCAGCCCTGGCCGCGCCACCCCTGCGTGAGGGGGCCCCAGGCCCCCTCTCGACCTCCCCTCTCGCGTACATATACCCCCGGACGACATAATATCAGGGGGACGGCGTTTTTCCCAGATAGACTTTCGCTGCGCCGCCGCCATCAGAAACCGCGATTCGGAACCAGAAACTCCGTTCTGGCACCCTGCCGGGACGGGGATTCGGAGGAGATCTTCATCACCATCACCACCGACGCTCCTCCATCGACCATCCATGACTCCCCCATCCATGTGTGAGTAATTCCCCCGCTGTAGGTGAGGGGATGGTAGGGATTGGATGAGATTGTTCATGTAATTTGATATGAGATTGATAGGGCATAGTGCCTAGTATCTTTATTTAGTGCCTATGACATTGTTGCAACTTGTTGTGCTTAATGCTTGTCACTTTGGGCCCGAGTGCCATGATTTCAGATCTGAACATGTTATTATTTCTATGATGATACTTGTTGTTTATGGTCTTACCTACAAGTTGTATACACATATTGTTGACCGGAACCCGAGGCCCCAAAGTGATAGAAATTAGGATAACCGGAGGGGATGGCTATGATGTGAGGATCACATGTGTTCACCGAGTGCTAATGCTTTGCTCCGATACTCTATTAAAAGGAGTACCTTAATTACCAGTAGTTTCCCTTGAGGCCCTGCTGCAACAGGCTGGTAGGACAAAAGATGTCGTGCAAGTTTCTCCTTGCGAGCACGTACGACTATATACGGAACACATGCCTATGATTGTTTGTACTAGGATGCTTTATCATTATTTATCTGCAATGCCCATATCTCATTGATTTCATGAATTATCTTATCCATGCAACGCCCGTAATCCATCCCTATGCCTACAGTATTTGTTCCTACTGTTTACAACCGTTACTATTACTGCTGCTATTTTACTACTGCTGCTACTGTTTCATTACTGTCACTGCTATAGAACTGTTGTTACTGATAAACCGCTGCGAGAAAGACTGTTTCCAGGTGCAGCTGAATTGACGACTCATCTGTTAAGGCTTACATATATTCTTTGGCTCCCCTTGTGTCGAATCAATAAATTTGGGTAATCCTTTCATCATGGGTAAACCTCGTGATGGAAAATTTCCTATATTGCCATCCACTACAAGAAGAGGTACGACTCTCAACACCTCTGTTGCTCTTGATTCGCCATCTGTCATGAGTAAGTTGCTTACACCACCACACCCACACGCTACTACTTCTGTTGAGATTGAAAGTGCCACTGATAATTTAGATGATGCTTCTACTGTGCTTGATGAGAGAGGTTCACTAGGTTCCTTTTTAGACGCTACTATTGCTAGAGCTAAGTTGGGAAACACCACTGTTACACCAGTTAGTTCACCTGAGTCTAGGGAATGTTCTAGTGATGATTATGATGATGATGCTTACATTGAGCTTAATGATGATTTTATTGCAGAAGCACGTGCTGCTCGTAATGCAGGTAATGTTAAAGAACTTCTTGCTAGACGTTCTGTTAGATATAATTTGTCTCCTGATCCTAAGTTTGCTGCTTCTCCTATCAATATTAGAGACAAGGATTATGATTTCTCTTTGGATTTATCTTACATATCTATTGTTGAGAAAACTCCTTTTTGTGGTACTAAAGATGAGAGTGCTATGGAGCACATGAATGAGCTTTCTACTTTGAGTAATTTGTTTTCTGATGATATTAAGCTCCGCACTTACTTTGTTGCTAAGATTTTTCCTTTCTCGTTGAAAGATGCTGCTAAAATTTGGTTTAATAGCTTGTCTCCTGGATCTCTTACTAGTCCTATTGCTTTGGTTAATGCTTTCTTTCAGAAATATTTTCCCGCTAGTGCTCAACATGCTGCTGTGCAGAAAATCTTTGATTTTGAACAGGGAAAAGGAGAGATACTGCCTGAATCTTGGACAAGGTTTTGTTCTTTAATTAGAGCTTTGCCTAAAGAACCATTGCCTAAAAATGAACTCCTTGATATATTTTATAATGGACTAACGGATGAATCTAAGTCATATTTGGATAGTTGTGCTGGTTGTGTTTTTAGGGAAAGAACTCCGGTTGAAGCTGAAGAATTAATGGCCAAAATAAGCCGGAATCATGATGATTAGACTTTAGTTGAGCCAACACCAGCACCAACTCCTGCGCCATCTACAGATCCTACGCCGAAGAAGAGAGGGATGATTGAATTAAATGATGAAGTTATGAAGGAAGCTAAGAAATCTCTTAAGGAGAAAGGTATTAAGGCCGAAGATGTGAAGAATTTACCTCCTATAGAAGAATTATGTAAGCCAATCCCTCGCTCATCTACTATTGAGGTGCACTCTCTCCAACGCTTTGATGAAAGAAATATTCCTTATACTAAACCTCCTGATCAATGCTTAGATGAGTTTGATAATTTTATCGTTAAGCAAGTAAATTTTAATAGAATGGTGCATAATCATCTGTTGGAGAATTCTAGAGTTATTAACAAGTTGCAGGATATTGTGGAGAGAACCGCCAATGATGTGAAGATACTTGCTAAATATTTTCAAATGGTTCAAACACAAATTGATCAGCTTACCAAGGTGCAGAAAGACCTGCTAGTTAATGCTGCAAGAGAGAAGCAAGCATGTGAAATACGCACAAGAAGTGGTGCTGCTACTCAAGACCCATTATATCCTGAAGGACATCCTAAGAGGGTTGAGCAAGATTGAAAGGATCGTATGAGCGACTAGAGGGGGGGGGGGGTGAATAGGAGCTACCCAATAATTTTAATTCTTTTCAAGTTAGGGCTAGACAAGAAGGTAAATTCTCTAGATGTGATACTAAGTGAATTTACCTAGAGTGACAAGCAAGCTAGCAATAACAATATAAGTAAAGGCACAAGTAAAGGATAGAGGTCACCGCAATGGAGACACGAAGACACGAGGATGTATTCCCATAGTTCCTTCCTTGTTACGGGAAGTACGTCTACGTTGGAGAGGTGTGGTGCCACAAAGGCCACCAATGCCACAAAGGCTCACCCTATTCTCCGGTGAACAAGCCACAAAGGTGAGTTCACGCTCCACTAAGCGATGCCCTTGAAGGCGGCACGACACCTTTACACAAAGTATTGGGGCAAGCTCCACAACTCAATTGGAGGCTCCCAATAGGCCCACCAAGCTCTTACACACAAAGTCAAGCTTGGGGGACGGCTTCTTCCGGCTATAAATCCGATGAATCACACAAGTAACAAGCCCCTCAACAAAGAGAGGGGGGAAATCAAATCACCCAAAAGGGCTTTGAGTTCTATTGGCTAGGGAGAGAGATCTTGAGCTTTGAAGCTTTGGAACAATGGTGGAGAGAGAGTGAAAGCCGCAGCCTTCTCTTGAGGAAGAAGAAGGCTTTATATACTCCTCCTCGAAATGTAGCCGTTGCTGGTCGACTAGGGCCGGAGTCTCCGGCCAGGAGGGCCGGAGTCTCCGCCCTAAGTGACTCTAGGGCCGGAGTCTCCGGCCAGAGACAGAAGTCTCCGGCCCAACTCCGGCCTGGTCACTGCATAGACCAACTCCTTAGCAAACCCTAACCCAGCCAGAGAGACCGGAGTCTCCGGCCACTGGGACCGGAGTCTCCGCCCCACCCGGAGTCTCCGGCCAGAGACAAAAGTCTCCGGCCCAACTCCGGGCAGGTCTCTGCTTAGACCAACTGGGAGGATTGCTAGGGCGATACTCCTAGGCCGGAGTCTCCGGCCACCAGGGCCGGAGTCTCCGCCCTAGAAGTAGCAATAGCAGTACTTCGAGGATCCCCTCTCCACCAATTCCACCTTCGCGAAGCACCCTATAAGACCACTAAGCCCTAACTCCACTACTGGACTACGGGCTTCGATCTTTTCTTCCCTTTTTGGGTGAACCTCCGCGAGATTCTGAATTAACCTAGAAAATCTGCAGAACTTAAATAGAATGGTTAATTCACCAAATGTTGTTAACAAACACCAAAATACATTTATTAGGGAAATGCCCTTTCAATCTCCCCCTTTTTGGTGTTTGATGACAACATAAGGATTTGCAAGATATAAACACAATAAAATGAAATATATAGCAAAAGCTCCCCCTACTTGTGTGCACAACACCATTTGCATTTGAACATGAGCCACACAAGTAAGAATCATCACTCCCCCTATATATTTCACAATTATACCAATTGCAAGAAATAATATATGAGACTAACCAATAAGCATATAAGTAAGACTAACAATATAGCACACATTTTAATAGTCTTACTAAGCAACATAAGAACTTAAGTCTCACACACATAACATACCACACACATTTAAACGGTTCAACACTAAGATAGATGAGACACAACATGAAAGTCCATGAAGTTGTGTCTCGACCAAAGCAAAGCAAACGAAGTGCAAATCCAAATAACCACCCCATGCAAATCCCAACGAAGACATCCTAGTAGAGCTACTTCTCCCCCTTTGGCATCGAGACACCAAAAAGGGAAAAGAGCGATGCTACACGCCCATGAGATCACTCGTCGTCTTCATCCTCGGGCTCGTCCTCGGAACCGGCATTGAAGTCCTCATCTCCTTCTTCAATATCATCAGAAGCCATGGGCTTCTTGCCATGACGCACATTGGAGGTGCAAGAGGTGACCTCCTCAAATGCCTGCCAGTCAGTCAGACCCTTGCTCCACTTGCCATAGCTGTGAGTACCGGATGAAGAAGAAGAAGGAGGTGATTCCACATAGCCCGGTTGAGATTTCCGAAAGGCCTTGTGAAGAATAGCTTGATTGTCATTGATGTGCTTCTGAGAGATGTAGCTCTCATATTGCTTGTGACGGATGTCCACATTCATGCAAAGCACATTTCTTTGGAACCAATTGAGCTTCTTGTACTCTTGAGAAAACTCATTGGTGGAGCTAGAGCCGGCATTGCTAGCATGCTTCATCCTTGGGCCCCTTCTAGTGGACACACCCTCGGCAAAGGCATCATCATCTTCACCTCTCATTGGAGCAAAAGGTTCCTTGGAGTGACCAGTGGGTTCTTTGCGTTGAAGCTTCACAACCTTGTGATCCACAAGGTTTGCATCGAGAAGAGGAAGGTTGAGTCCTTGAGCACGAATGAGCCTCATGATAAATGGGGCATAGAGAGGAGTCTTCTTGCTGAGAATGCAATCGTTGATTTCCTTGTGAATGAAATCCATCACATCAAGCGGCTCAATATGTGCGGTCTCTCCTTGGCAATAGACTTCATGAGAGTAGGCCAAGAGATTCACCAAGGCCTTGCGAATAGCATCAAAGTTGCCGGCTTGAGGGGCAATGGAGGCCCGGAATATGCGGAGCAAGATGTTGGACCGTTTGGACAGCCCAAGAGTGCCCCCAATGACAATCTTCTTGTCATCCCCGGTGTAGAGAGGAGCAAGCTTCTTCTTCTCATAGTACTCCCCATCAACATGCATCCTCATGCCACTAGGAGTAGTAGCACCACGGAACTCATACCCAAGGAGAGCAGCAAAGTCCATGAAGTTGGAATGACAAACCTCTTCTCCGGTCATCCAAGTCATGGGGATCTCCTCACCCTCTCCAAACACCAAGGTAGCAAAGAACTGTTGGACCAATGTGATGTTGTAGGACTCTTGTATCTTCATGAGTGGATGGAGCCCAAGCTTGCGAGTGATCCACACAGCCTCTCCGAAGTATGCACTGTACTTGGCAAAGTGAGAGAAATCCATCACCGTCTGAGGGCAAACCGGATACTTCTTGAGGGAAGCATAAAATTCCTTCATGATCAGCTCTTGCTCTTTGCGGAAAAAGCAACGGTCACGGGAGTTCCGTGCGAGAGTGTACATATCCCTCTTCCTCATTTCAACAAACTCAGATGCTGATAGCCCTTCCAGAGTCACAAGACTATCAAACTTGACCTTCTTAGCTGCCTCAGCTCGTTCCTCTTCGGTCATCCTTGTCTTGAGCCTCTTAGCATCTCTAGCTTGCTGAGCAATGACCGATCTCTGAGAAAGCTCCCCTGTGGCGGGATTCACAACCAACTTGTCCTTGCTATGGGCTGCCGGCTTCCGAGAACCACCTGCACCTGTGAAAGAGTGAGGAAGATAGCAAGGTTGAGGTGACATGTCCTAGAATCCAAATATAAGCAACTATGCTGTGAAAGAGTGCACATTGGTCTGATCTAGCCGGAGTCTCCGGGGACTCGGGCCGGAGTCTCCGGCCAAAACCGGAGACTTTGCGTCCAGGCCGGAGTCTCCGGCCACAGGGGCCGGAGTCTCCGGCCGGATGCAGGAGCCCGAGCCTAGGAGACCACTTAGACCAAATCGAGTGCAATAACCACAATAAAGTTGCTAAGAAGATGATTGATAGCCACTAGAATGTAGTACACCAATTCAAACTATGGGAAACATGCACATCTCATAGATCTAGATGGAACTAGATGGAGAAGATGAAGAGCACATTTACCGGAGTCCATTGGCGCAAATCGGTCGGTGGGGAGGTTCCCACACCCTCAAGGGAAAGATTGGCCGGTGGCACGGCGGATCCCGGGGCTTGGGAGAGCTCCGGGCAGCGATCTTCGAAGAGGGGGCGGCAGGGGGCGAGTGTAGGGCACGGGGGCGAGTGGGGAAGAATGAACCGTTCTTCCCCACCCCGTGCCCTAAGTGATTTTTGAAACTGCCCGGGCCGGAGTCTCCGGTACTTACCCCGGAGTCTCCGGCCCACCGGAGTCTCCGGGCTGTAAGCCCCGGAGTCTCCGGCCCCCCTCGACCAGATCAACATTTATGGTGTGTAGGACATGTCAATTAGAGATTAGATTTGTTTTAGGATGAGATGGGCTTGGGATGGACACATTGTCACTGTGTGGTACACCATGCTCATGTTTGCAAACATGCAAACAAAATCAAATAAGACCAAACATGAGCATCTTCCCATAAAAAAACTAAGGCAATAAAATCAAATGGGAAACTCCTCCACTAGGGAGGTTGGTGACCAAAGGGCCACCATGTATGAGTACAAAGGTATGGCACCGCGAAGATATATCTTGGGCCCAAAACGTAGACTCATCGATTAAGCTCAAAAGTGTCACAACTGACAAGATAGAACAATACGCTTACTATTGGCATTATGGGGGGAGGGATAGCCCAATCAATTAGGACCGCACTCCCCCTATCTCCATGCCCACATCTAGAACAACACACACGTTAGAGTATGGGAGTAAATGCACCTAGCTCAAGCCACATTGCTTGAATCAATGATATTTAGTTCATGCCTCAATTCCCGGAATCTTGCTTCATCAAGAGGCTTTGTGAATATATCGGCAAGTTGCTCATGAGTGCCAACATAGGATAGATCAATTTCTCCTCGGTTGACATGATCCCGAATGAAATGATGACGAATCTCAATATGCTTCGTCTTATTGTGTTGCACTGGGTTGTGAGCGATCTTGATTGCACTTTCATTATCACACAAAAGAGGCACTTTGTCAAAAATGACACCGTAATCCTTCAAAGTTTGCCTCATCCATAAGAGTTGTGCACAACAACTAGCCGCGGCTACATATTCGGCTTCGGTGGTAGAGAGAGACACACAATTTTGTTTCTTAGATGACCAACACACCAAAGACCTACCAAGAAATTGGCAAGCCCCGGAGGTTGATTTCCGTTCCACTTTGTCTCTCGCCCAATCCGAATCCGAGTAACCTATAAGATCAAAACTTGCTCCTTTTGGATACCAAAGACCAAAGTTAGGGGTATTCACCAAATATCGAAAGATTCTCTTGACCGCCACTAAGTGGCTTTCCTTTGGTGCGGCTTGAAAACGTGCACAAACTCCCACACTTAACATAATGTCCGGTCTAGATGCACAAAGGTAAAGCAAGGAACCAATCATAGATCTATAGAGTTTTTGATCCACTTCTTTACCATTAGGATCGAGATCAAGATTAACCTTTGTTGGCATGGGAGTCTTTGCACCTTTGACTCCTATCATCTCGAACCTCTTGAGCATGTCTTGGGTATATTTGGCTTGGTTCACAAAAGTCCCTCCCTTCAATTGTTTAACTTCAAATCCAAGGAAGAACTCCAACTCCCCCATCATAGACATCTCAAACTTGTCGGTCATAAGCTTGGCAAACTCATTATTGAAAGCTTTGTTAGTAGAACCAAATATAATATCATCAACATATATTTGGCAAATGAAAAGCTCCCCATTGACCTTCTTAGTAAAAAGAGTGGGATCGATCACCCCAATTTCAAAACCACGATCAACCAACAACTCTTTAAGGTGCTCATACCACGCACGTGGGGCTTGTTTGAGGCCATAGAGTGCCTTATCAAGTTTGTAAACGTGGTTAGGAAACTTAGGGTTTTCGAAGCCCGGGGGTTGCTTCACAAAAACCAATTCATTTAAGGGACCGTTGAGAAATGCACTTTTAACATCCATTTGTTGAAGTTTAAAGTTATGGTGTGATGCATATGCAAGTAAGATGCGAATGGATTCAAGACGGGCAACGGGAGCGAAAGTTTCACCAAAGTCAATACCCTCAACTTGGGAGAAACCTTGAGCCACCAATCTTGCCTTATTACGAATGACTATGCCATTTGCATCTTGCTTGTTCTTGAAGATCCACTTGGTCCCAATGACATTACGACAATCTTTAGGCCTTTCTACTAGAGTCCACACATTGTTGCGCTCGAAGTTGTTGAGTTCATCATGCATGGCATCAAGCCAATCCGGATCCTCAAGCGCCTCATAAACTTTCTTGGGTTCTACACAAGAGACAAAAGCATGATGAGAGCAAAAGTTAGAAAGTTGCCTCCTAGTGGAGACACCTTTACGAACACTCCCAACCACATTTTCCAAGGATATGCTTCTTCGTCGTAGAATGGACTCAAGCTTCTTCTCACGGCGAGTGCGAGCCTCAAGAGGAGATTCTTGAGAGACTACTTGATCATCTTCATGATCACTGTTCTGGTCCTCGCCTTGACCATTAAGTGGATTGCCTTGATCATCAAGTGGACCATAGCCACGGAATTCCGAAGGATCTTCATCAAAGGCTTGATCACCCCCGGATACTCCGGTATCCATACCCGGAGACTCCGGTATAGGCCGGAGAGTCCGGACCACAGGGGCCGGAGACTCCGGGCAAGATTGCTCGGTGGGATGATCTTGAGGTTGAGGGTGTGCAGCTTGTCTTTGGTCAATGTCCTGTGTGTGTTCAGCAGGTGAAGGCTCCACATGTGTAGAGCATTGTCCTTCTCCTTCGGCCAAAAGGTGTCCCTCAATGGGCCGGAAGAATCCGACACCCATTCTTCTTATGGCTTGGGGAGGAATTTCGTCACCTACATCACGAACACAACTTTGTCCTACAAAGGAACCATTATCCTCATCGAACCTCACATTACAAGTCTCTATAACATGCCCGGTGGACTTGCTATAGATCCTATAGGAATGTGAGTCCGTGGAGTAACCAACAAAGATACCCTCTAATGCTTTAGAATCAAATTTTGACAAACGAACACCTTTCTTGAGATAGAAACACTTACAACCAAATACCCGGAAGTACTTGATGTTGGGCTTTTGCCCGGTAAGAATTTCATATGGAGTCTTGTTCAAGTTCTTGCGGAGATAGAGCCGGTTGGTGGCATGGCATGCGGTATTGATAGCTTCGGCCCAAAAGTTGTATGGAGACTTGAACTCCGCCAACATAGTTCTTGCCGCATCCATAAGAGTCCGGTTTTTCCTCTCGGCAACTCCATTTTGTTGCGGGGTATATGCAGCGGAATATTGATGTTTGATACCCGCATCACTAAGAAACTCATTTAAGGAGTAGTTCTTGAACTCGGTGCCATTGTCACTTCTTATAGTCAATATGGTGGTATTGAATTGACGCTCAACTTCGGTGGCAAAGTCTTTGACGGTTTGTTGGGTCTCACTTTTGAACTCAAAGAAATAAACCCAAGTGTATCTTGAGTAGTCATCAACAATCACCAAGCAATATTTCTTGCCACCAAGACTTGCATAAGTGGGAGGTCCAAAGAGATCCATGTGAAGGAGCTCCAAGCACCTCTTGGAAGAGATAATGGTCTTGCTTGGATGACTTCTTTCATGCATCTTTCCTTCAATACATGCCCTACAAACACGATCTTTGGCAAAAGAAACATCTTTTAGTCCGAGTATGTGGCCTTCGGTGTAGAGATTTTGCAAAGCTCTCATATTGACGTGGGCTAACCGGCGATGCCAAAGCCATCCCACGTCGGCCTTAGCAATTAGGCATATCGCGGCCGTAGTGGGTTTCTCCGAAAAGTCCACCACATACAAGCCGTTTTCGACATACCCAACAAAGGCAACCTTGAGAGACTTACTCCACATGATGACCACAATATCAACATCAAAATATGTGGCATAGCCCATAGTAGCAAGTTGATGAACGGAAAGTAGATTATAACCAATGGTTTCGACAAGCATGACATTCACTAGGGACACGTCCGGAGTGATCACCACCTTACCGAAACCAAGTACCTTAGAGGATGAATTATCACCATATGAGACCGTGACATTTGAAGTATTGGGCTTTAGATCTTCCACAATATTTTTGCTTCCGGTCATGTGGCTTGTGGCACCACTATCAATAATCCATTTTACTCCTCCGGAAGCAATGTCCTACAAGAGATTAATTCTTGGTTTTAGGTCCCCATCTTTGAATGGGTCCTCTTTTGTTAGTCACAAGAATCTTAGGTACCCAAATAGCATATTCAATGAAACCATTATAGGGACCAACATATTTAGCATAGACATCACCATAATAGTCCCTAAGAAGAACATAATGAGGATTATATTTTCCTGCAAAATTATTATGAGAAGGGCCAGAGACTCCGGTCTTTGGGGGCGGAGACTCTGGGGTAGATGAACTAACCGGAGACTCCGGAGCCTTTGACCCGGAGACTCCGGTCTCCTCGATTTTCTTCTTTCCATTCAGCTCCTCCCACTCCTCCTCGGTGTAACAAATATCAAAGGGGACATGAGGAGTAGGAGCAGCAGCAGGCTTTGTCTTCTTCTTGTTCTTCTTGTTCTTCTTCTTCTTTGAGGACTCGGCCACCAAACAAAGATCCCCTTTCTTTGAGGACTTGGCAACAAAACCGAGGCCCTCCTTTCCCTTGTACAATCTTTGATTGTTCAGGAGATCATTTAGATTCTTCTCTCCTTGAATGCAAGTGGCAAGGCCCTTAGCAAGATCGGCCTTCAACCTATTGTTCTCCTCAATGATATCACTATGATCACAAATAGAGTTAGAAGAACAAGGAACTTCAATAACTTGCATTGGGGGAACTTTAGATTGTTCAATAGTTAGTTGAATTTGAAGTTGTTCACGAATCTTGGTGAGATGAGAGAATTTGCCCTCCAAAGCCTTGTGAGCTTCTTCAAGCTTCTCAAACTTCTCACGAAGATCATTATGACCAACGTCAAATTCAACTTTCTCCTTTTTAAGCAACTTGACCATGGCGAGAGCATGGTCACGTTCTTTAGTGAGTTTTGACAAGATTAGATTATGAGACTCTTCTAGTCCCAACAATTTCTCCTCTAAAGAGACTCTCAAGTTTTGCTCTTCTTCGAGCTCAATTGATAGAGAGCCAATATCATCGGCGGCTAATCTTTCCAACTCTTCCTTCTCCTTGATGGTGTCATGGGCATCACCAAGTTCACACATTAGTGTCTCAACATATATCTTGGTTGGCCCCTTCATGTTAGCAAGAAAATCATCACAAGAAACTAGTTCTTTCTTAATCTTAAGACTACTCACATCATCCAAAGAGGTAGTATTGGAATGAGATGATGAAGGAGTAGGTGATGAGGTTACCTCCGAGGCCTTAGCCATAAGACACTTGTGAGTGGTGATGATGGCGTTCTCATTTAGTGAGTTGAAGAGGGATGTAGGTGGTGTGGAGACAATAGCAATGGCGGCCACTTCTCCATTCTCTTCATCAACAGAGTCATCATCATCGGACTCGGAGTCATACTCCTCATGAACCACCAATACCCTTTCTCCTTTCTTCTTGTTGTCCTTGTTCCCATGTATCTTGGATGGGTAGAACTTTGATGACCGGCGCTTGGGGATGAGCCGGCCCTCATTGTCCTCCTTGTTCTCATAAGGACATTCGGCGATGAAGTGCTTGATTCCTCCACAATTGTAGCAATGCCTCACTTTAGAGTCACCACCTTTTCTTGGAAAGGATTTGAACTTGGATCCCTTTGTCTTGTGCTTGTTGGCATCCCAAAAGGCATTTGCATTGAGAGCCAAGTGTTCATGAAGTGCAAACTTGAGATCTTCTGGAGACCAACACTCTTCTTCATATATTTCTTCTACTCCTTCTCCTTGCTTGGACACCACCTTGGCCTTGAGAGCAAGATTGTGAACTCCTTGTCCGGCAAGAACACGGGCTCTAGTTTCTTCCGCGTTCTTCTTCAAGATAGACAAGGCGGTGAACTCACAAAGAACTTCATTTGAGGTCATACTCCCAAAATCCGGTCTTGAACGGATTATCTCGGATCGCATTGGTTCTCTTGGGTTGATGGAGGTGATGAACATACGCTTGATATAGTCATCACCATTGTCTTTGCACCCAAACCCGGTCAAGGCCGTTGCAAGAGCCAAGATCCTTTGGTACATCTCATCGGGAGTCTCATTATCACGCATAATGAAATCCCTTTCTTCACTTTTGAGCTCATCAAACTTGGAGGACCGAATACTTTCATTCCCAATGAAGAGCATAGTGAGATAGTCCCATACTTCCTTGGCGGTGTTCAAGTTGTTGATGTGTACCGCATGAGTATCCGGTACGGCCTGTTGAAGGAGATGCTTGGCGGTGGCATTGAGTTGCTCATCAACTTCTTCCCTTCCGGTCAAATTGAGAGGATCATGAGGTGCAAAGCCATTTTGTATGACCCTCCACAAATGAGTAGAAGAGCTAGAAATATGAGATTTCATTAGTCCTTGCCATTTAATAAAATTGCGAGAATCAAGCTTAGGAGGAGATCCCATGTTGTTAATGTGTGGCATAGGATAATGGACCGGCGGAGGAGAGTAAGTGTTAGGGGGTGGAATGTTAGCACCCTTTGCCGGACCATCATTTTCCTTAGGAGAGTCACCTTTATTCTCGGCGGAGGTGGAGCCATTGTTAGGTGGCTTCACCTTAGCCAAGGAGAGTTCCACACTAGGAGTGGTGTTTGGGTCGGTGGGCCCGGAAGGTTTTCTTCCAAAGTATTCCTCAAACATAGCCTTCATCTCCAATCTCATAGTGGTTTGCATTGTGTCCAAGGACGCCAAATGCTCTTCACGTGAGATTGAAGAGGAAGAGATAGATGGAGGAGTACTTTCGGGAGGAGTTTCATTACCCTTATCCCCTTCCATAGTTGCTCAAACTCTTAGGCGGTTAAGCCCGAATAAGAGACCACGCTCTGATACCAATTGAAAGGATTGTATGAGCGACTAGAGGGGGGGGGGGTGAATAGGAGCTACCCAATAATTTTAATTCTTTTCAAGTTAGGGCTAGACAAGAAGGTAAATTCTCTAGATGTGATACTAAGTGAATTTACCTAGAGTGACAAGCAAGCTAGCAATAACAATATAAGTAAAGGCACAAGTAAAGGATAGAGGTCACCGCAATGGAGACACGAAGACACGAGGATGTATTCCCGTAGTTCCTTCCTTGTTACGGGAAGTACGTCTACGTTGGAGAGGTGTGGTGCCACAAAGGCCACCAACGCCACAAAGGCTCACCCTATTCTCCGGTGAACAAGCCACAAAGGCGAGTTCACGCTCCACTAAGCGATGCCCTTGAAGGCGGCACGACACCTTTACACAAAGTATTGGGGCAAGCTCCACAACTCAATTGGAGGCTCCCAATAGGCCCACCAAGCTCTTACACACAAAGTCAAGCTTGGGGGACGGCTTCTTCCGGCTATAAATCCGATGAATCACACAAGTAACAAGCCCCTCAACAAAGAGAGGGGGGAAATCAAATCGCCTTGGTGGAAGTGTAGATCTAGGTCTTCTCCCTCAAATCCCAAAAGGGCTTTGAGTTCTATTGGCTAGGGAGAGAGATCTTGAGCTTTGAAGCTTTGGAACAATGGTGGAGAGAGAGTGGAAGCCGCAGCCTTCTCTTGAGGAAGAAGAAGGCTTTATATACTCCTCCTCGAAATGTAGCCGTTGCTGGTCGACTAGGGCCGGAGTCTCCAGCCAGGAGGGCCGGAGTCTCCGCCCTAAGTGACTCCAGGGCCGGAGTCTCCGGCCAGAGACAGAAGTCTCCGGCCCAACTCCGGCCTGGTCACTGCATAGACCAACTCCTTAGCAAACCCTAACCCAGCCAGAGAGACCGGAGTCTCCGGCCACTGGGACCGGAGTCTCCGCCCCACCCGGAGTCTCCGGCCAGAGACAAAAGTCTCCGGCCCAACTCCGGGCAGGTCTCTGCTTAGACCAACTGGGAGGATTGCTAGGGCGATACTCCTAGGCCGGAGTCTCCGGCCACCAGGGCCGGAGTCTCCGCCCTAGAAGTAGCAATAGCAGTACTTCGAGGATCCCCTCTCCACCAATTCCACCTTCGCGAAGCACCCTATAAGACCACTAAGCCCTAACTCCACTACTGGACTACGGGCTTCGATCTTTTCTTCCCTTTTTGGGTGAACCTCCGCGAGATTCTGAATTAACCTAGAAAATCTGCAGAACTTAAATAGAATGGTTAATTCACCAAATGTTGTTAACAAACACCAAAATACATTTATTAGGGAAATGCCCTTTCAAAGATTCTCAACGCACTTCAAGTGATGATATTCCTTCCAAGAAGAAGAAGAAGAAGCATAAAACAACTGCAGAATCCTCTGATGCACGTAAAGATCCTAATAGTGTTTCTATTTCTGATGCTGAAACTGAACCAGGAGATGCTTCCGATAAAGAAGAAGATAAAGAAGAAGTTGAAGAAGAACCGGAAAAGAGTGATAAAAATGTAAAGTACACCAAAGAAGACTTCATTGCCAACAAGCATGGTAAGGAGAGGGAACCTTGGGTACAGAAGCCAATGCCTTTTCCTAGTAAGAAACACAAGTCCAAGGAAGAAGAACACTACAACAGGTTTTGTGAATGGATGAGACCTTTATTTTTGCAAATTCCTTTGACTGATGCTATTAGAATGCCTCCTTATGCAAAGTACATGAAAGATATTGTCACTAACAAAAGGAAAATTCCTAGTGAGGAAATTTCCACACTGCTTGCTAACTATTCTTTTGATGGTAAAGTTCCAGAGAAGCTTGGAGATCCAGGTATACCAACTATTCCTTGCTCCATTAAAAATAACTATGTTAGAACTGCTTTATGTGATTTGGGAGCTGGAGTTAGTGTAATGCCTTTTTCTCTTTATAAGAGACTTGATTTAGAAAAATTGGTTTCAACTGATATATCCTTGCAGATGGCTGATAAGTCTACTACTATTCCTATTGGTATATGTGAGAATGTTCCTGTTCAAGTTGCTAACAGCTGTTTAATATTAACTGATTTTGTTGTGTTGGAAATGCCTGAAGATGATAATATGTCTATTATTCTTGGGAGACCTTTTCTAAACACTGCAGGTGCTGTTATTAATTGCAATCAAGGAAAAGTCACTTTTAATGTTAATGACAAAGAATATACGGTTTATTTTCCCAAGAAGATTGATAGGAGGAATGCTCTAAATTCAATCAAGCATGTTGAGACCATCAAAGTTGGCCAAATTATTTGTTCAGAGCAAAAGCCCAAGGAAGAATATCAAATTGTTATGGTTGGGGCTATACCTATCAAAGTTGAGGTAACATAAGCATTAAGTGAAGTGCAAAGTTTTGCCTCATATAAAGTTAGTTTGGTAACAAGACTTGATCAACCTTGTTAGCAAAGTGAATTTATATGAACAAAACTTCGTTTTCACCGCATCCACTCCACCTCACTTGTATTTACTTTCATCAAATTTTATTCCTTCAGTTTAGTTGCATGATTAAGAGCATCTCAGAGCTGCTGCATGTTTAGTTTTGATTTGCTTGAAATCTTTTCATCTTTGTTTTTCCTGAGTTTTATCGATATGCCAATTTCTAAAAAATCCTCGAAAATAAAGTTTCTCGAAAAATTCCAGAAAATTCTTTATAAATTTTTATGTCAAAATTGGGGCAGAGAGACACCTGGGAGGCACCAGGTGGGGCAGCCACGCCACCTCACACACAGGTGGCGCGGCCCAGCCCTGGCCGCGCCACCCAGGTGTGAGGGGGCCCCACCAGGCCACTCACTCATCTCTTCTTCCCCTGCTCTTTCTCTCTCCCGAAAAACACCGCCCCATTTGCTCAAGCTCGAGTTCTTGCTGTCCTTCACCTGAATTTTTCAATCTCCTTGTTCAGCCCAACATTTCTGCTGAAACTTGGATCATTTGCTCTCCGGTATGTGACTCCTCCACTTGTCCAAGTAGATTTTCTTTTGGAAGAGTATTTCTTGAGTATTTTAGCATTGTAGGTGACAGTATAAATGAGTATGCATGTTTGTTCTCTTGCTTAGAATTGATATTTTGATGCATGTTAGCTCTCTAGTAACTCACTACAGTAGTTTCCTACACGTGTTTGTCTTTAAATCACTTTTTATGAGTTTGTTGAAAATTTTCAGAGAAGGGAGATGGCTAACTTCACATATGGAGAAGTGTTTGAAAGTGATGCACCAAGGTCATCAAGGCCCTCAAGATCGACTGCTCAATATAGGATATCTTATAATGAGGATCTCATGTCACCAAACCCTGAAGGGGACGATGGAGATGCACATCCATCCGCCTTTCCTTGTTTTAACTTTTTGAGTGATGCAGGGATTCTTGATGATTTCTTGCTCCTTATTAACAGGGTTGGGTTGACAGATTATGTGGCAGATGAAAGAGACCAATATGCTTTGCTTACAAAGACTTTCGTTGAAAGTTTTAAATTTATTAACTCTCATTACAATCCTTCCGTTGCATTTAAGATTTATGATAAGTCTATCACCATGTCTTTGGGGAGGTTTTGTTCTATTTTAGGTATTTCCATGTTTGGAACGGCTAAGAAGATACAAAATCACCCCGCTGATTTGTTGGAGCTTTACCGAGGGGTGACCAATGATGATGATCGCAACGCACAGCGTGGCAAGATAAGAAATATTCAGCTCCCAGCTATTAGATATTTTACTTACTATCTTGCAACTAGTATACTTGGTAGAGAAAACACTAGCAATATCTCCAACTATCATTTAGCTTTTCTAGCCACCGCTCTTGATGTTGGTAGGAAGTATAACCTTGGTGCTGTTATTGCTCGTCGCCTAGCCGCTAGGGGGCTATTTTTGGAGGTATTATTGCCGCGCGCATTGTTGCTGAGTTAGGACTTTCTATTGCTCCTAATGATGTATTGTTGGCTCCACAGAGGCTTGATCTTGCTGCTATGAAACTCCATCACTTTGTTACTGCTAACTCTTGTGCAGGGAAATTAGTTTACAGGATGTTATTCATTGATGGAGAGGAAAGAGAAATTCCCTTGCCTCAGCCTAACTTGTTCAGCGTCCACTTGAAGCCATGGTCGCGCACGAAGGTGGAGTTGGACGATCAGCTTAGGCTGCTTGGTTTCAATATCCAACATGGCGTGGTGGTCCAGGAGGAAGAGGAGGAGCCACCCTATCACTTCACCACGTACCACTCCGGGGCATCCTCGAACTCTTATCAGGACGATGGTGCTTCTTCGTCACACTATGGAGGCGCCACCTCATGGCTGAGTTGGCCGAGTTGGGATTGATCTCCACTTAGGCCAAAAGCCTAAGCTTGGGGGGAGGTACGCCGACGGTTCACTCATCTACATATCATATTCTGTCGGTCCTTTGTATATTCATGTTTCGCTTTCTTTACTGTTCTCGTTCTTGTTTTCATTTCTTCCAAAACACAAAAAGACCAAAAATATTTCCGTTGTTTCTCTCTATTTGGTTCTTTAGTCTTCTACCTTTGGTTTGCTTTATTTGCTATTTTCGGTTTGCTACTTGAAAAACCCAAAAATATTTTGCTTTGTTGCTATTTCCTTCCGCTTTTGCTTCAAAAATCGAAAACCCCAAAAATATTTGTTGTTCTTCTTCGGTTTTGTAAAGTTTGTTGCAGAGTTCAGTTCCCCGTTACTCTATTGGAGCTTGGTATTCACTTTATACTATTCAAGCCACACAAGTGAAGAGCAATAATGACGACATATGACAATCTGAGATGTGGTAAGAGGCTGGTATGAACTCTATTTGTTTTCATTTTGTACATATAATCATCTATGTGGACATGCTTAGTCGGTTCATGTAAGGTATATGTCATCTAATGGATGCTTTGTGGTTCTTGCTCTCATATGATTAGTTTCAATCTGCTATTAGCCTGTAGCATGTCATGTAGATGCTTGCATGCATTGTTTTATTCATAGTATGGTATGATATTGTGGTATCCACCTCTGAAAGCTTCATTTGAATTGACTTGGCACATGCTCAAGCATGCATATGACTGAACAGAAAGTCAATTAAGCCTCGATGATCTAAATTGCCTCAGAGTTCTTGTATCATTTTTACGCCTATATTAATTTTGTTTTGTCGCAAGCATGATTATGATAGTTATTGCTCTCTCGATTGTCGCTTCTCAGTCTTTTGCTAGCCTTCACTTGTACTGAGTATGAGCTCTACTCGTGCATCCAATTACCAAAAACCAAGTCTTCCAAAGAGTCCACTATAAATTCCTATGCGTGGTATTTGTAAGCCATTCCAAGTAAATTTTCATGTGCTACCTTTCAAAACTTTCAACTACTTCTCATTTTGTGCCATTGTTTTTAGCTCATGGGGACGTAGTGGTCGGAATTGCTATCTTCCATATTAAATTAAGTAGCCCTCGACTAGGCAGCTTCATCTGCTCGTCATTAATTTTGCAAGAGAGCTGGTCAGACCATTATAATCTTAATTCTAAAAGAAAGAAAAAAGGCACTCCTCCAAAGGAATGTGAAAGTTGGTGGGCACCCGATGGAATCGGTTAGCCATGGTTTGAGAAAGGGAAAAAGGTGGGGAGGAGTGCCAAAGCTTTATAAAAGAGCACCAATGTGCCAAATTTCAAAGAACTCGGAACCGCTCTCACTTGTTTATTATGGAAGATAGTAAGTCCCCATTGCTAGTCGTTGACATAGAACAATCACCTCTCAAAAGAACCTTTTATCTCTGTTTTACAAATGAAAAGCTCTAGCACATGTTAAATCACTGCTTCCCTCTGCGAAGGGCCATTCGTTTACTTTTATGTTGAGTCACCATCTTCTAACTTTAAGCACTTCTTGAGAGCATAGCTGTTATTTTTAGTGTAATGTGCTTCTCCCAGAACATAGTTAATTGTGGTATAACTTTGATGCTTGTATCTTTGATATTTCTACTTCTAGTCTTCCCTTGGACTTCAGAGGTGCCTCAGCATTTATGTTTTGCTCTACAAATAAAGGCAAGTGGGATACCATTCTTTCATATCATTTATGCATATTACAATCTTGTAGCTTCTCTTGTACATGTTACTTGTTATTAGTGCATTGGCACTCTTTCATAGCTTGCTTGACTATGAGGTGACATTAGTTAAGTATTTCTTATTATGAATTGCCTGAGTACTTGATCACATAGTTAGTATATATACATCATATGAGCAAATGTGTTCGTGAAAGTTTTTTTTATCGCTCTCAGTTGTTAACTGAATTGCTTGAGGACAAGCAAATAGCTAAGCTTGGGGGGAGTTGATACGTCCAAAACGTATCTACTTTCCCGAACACTTTTGCTATTGTTTCTCCTCTAATTTGTGTGTTTTGAATACAACTAACACGGACTGACGCTGTTTTCAGCAGAATTGCTCTGGTGTCTCGTTTTTGTGCAGAAATTCAACTTCCAGTAAAAATTCGGGAAAAATCATGAAAAATCCTATTTCACCAGAAGACCCACGGAGCCAGAAGACAGGAGGGAGAGGAGGCTCGAGGGGCCGTCACGCACTGGTGGCGCGGCCCAGCCCTGGCCGCGCCACCCCCGCGTGAGGGGGCCCCAGGCCCCCTCTCGACCTCCCCTCTCGCGTACATATACCCCCAGACGACATAATATCAGGGGGACGGCGTTTTTCCCAGATAGACTTTTGCTGCGCCGCCGCCATCAGAAACCGCGATTCGGAACCAGAAACTCCGTTCTGGCACCCTGCCGGGACGGGGATTCGGAGGAGATCTTCATCACCATCACCACCGACGCTCCTCCATCGACCATCCATGACTCCCCCATCCATGTGTGAGTAATTCCCCCACTGTAGGTGAGGGGATGGTAGGGATTGGATGAGATTGTTCATGTAATTTGATATGAGATTGATAGGGCATAGTGCCTAGTATCTTTATTTAGTGCCTATGACATTGTTGCAACTTGTTGTGCTTAATGCTTGTCACTTTGGGCCCGAGTGCCATGATTTCAGATCTGAACATGTTATTATTTCTATGATGATACTTGTTGTTTATGGTCTTACCTACAAGTTGTATACACATATTGTTGACCGGAACCCGAGGCCCCAAAGTGACAGAAATTGGGATAACCGGAGGGGATGGCTATGATGTGAGGATCACATGTGTTCACCGAGTGCTAATGCTTTGCTCCGGTACTCTATTAAAAGGAGTACCTTAATTACCAGTAGTTTCCCTTGAGGCCCTGCTGCAACAGGCTGGTAGGACAAAAGATGTCGTGCAAGTTTCTCCTTGCGAGCACGTACGACTATATACGGAACACATGCCTATGATTGTTTGTACTAGGATGCTTTATCATTATTTATCTGCAATGCCCATATCTCATTGATTTCATGAATTATCTTATCCATGCAACGCCCGTAATCCATCCCTATGCCTACAGTATTTGTTCCTACTGTTTACAACCGTTACTATTACTGCTGCTATTTTACTACTGCTGCTACTGTTTCATTACTGTCACTGCTATAAAACTGTTGTTACTGATAAACCGCTGCGAGAAAGACTGTTTCCAGGTGCAGCTGAATTGACGACTCATCTGTTAAGGCTTACATATATTCTTTGGCTCCCCTTGTGTCGAATCAATAAATTTGGGTAATACTTCCCTCAAAGACTGTTGCGATCCCCTATACTTGTGGGTCATCATGTATCATGAACCTTTTAAAGACACTTGCATAGAAAGTGATATTGTTATTGATGATTGCAATAAACATGCTCAAATTTCTGAAAGTACTACTTCTTATAAGCATGTTAATTTTTGTGGAGTACATAGACCTTGTGAACAGAGTCACAACAAGGAAGATTATTGTATCCACCATGGGAATGAAGAAACCCGAATGTGGCACAAGGCTCTAGATGAGCTCGGTGAAAAGATTTGTGAGCTTTATCCTTTTCTTTGTGAATTTTGCGATGACATAGGTCATTTTAATTTTCAATGCTCAAGCCCTAATAGTCACCCTTCTAGTACCGCAAGTTTGTATTGTGATGACAAGATTACTCTCAATCAGCATGATGAGCTCACTTTGTTCTTGGGGTGTGAAGAGATATCTAGAAAGATTTCTTTGGTAGACATGAGTGTTGTTGATATTAATAGCACCCTTCGTGGTTGTCGTCTCTATTGTGTTAAAGATTGCCTTGCAAATACTTACATACAAAATCTTATAAAACATGATGTTTTTCCAAGCTATGACAAGACTAATAGATGTTTCTATCTTATTAATAGAGAGGAGGAATCCTCCAAAGTTTCCTCTATTGTTTCTGTCAGTATACCAGATTATGTGGAAAAGATGCCTTTCAAGCCTCTCCCTCCTAAAGGAGAGAGTAAGAAGAGTAAGAAGAAGAAGAAGAGGAGTAAAAGGCGAGAGGAAACGGTATCTTCCCCTAAGCATGTTGCTCCTATTATAGATTATGATAATTCTAATTGGGATGATGTTCCCATGCCTATTACCTATGTTAGTGATCATGATTGGGAAAAGCACTCTACTTTTGATATTGAAAATCTTTTTGGTACCAATTCTAAGGTTAATAATTGTTGTACCATTAGTACTATCCATGTTCCTTCTTATGATGATATGTTTGATGAATATGCTTTGCGAAATAGCTGTTCTCTAGCTTGTGATGATACTAAACCTCTAGTTTATGATGGTTACAATGATGAGTATAATATTTTCAGTTCACCTACTTTTGAGGAGAAAATTAGTTATGATTACAATATGCCTCCTGTTTTTGATGATTATGGTGATGAGAATAATTATTCTGTTGAATCTGCTCCTACTACGATTATTCATGTGGGGAGTATTAATTCTTTTATGCATGTGGCTCATGATAGGGATGCTTTATGTAATAGTTGTATTGTTAGTTCTATTCATGATGCTATTGTTAGTTCTATTCATGATGCTACTGAAAGTTATTATGAGAGAGGGAAACATGGTTTGATGGATCTCAACAATATTGAGTTTCCCCTCTTTATGTTGCAATTCTTGAAGTTGTACTTGTTTTGCCTTCCTATGCTTTTTGCTTTGCGCTTTTATGACTTGTCTCTTTACAAGACTATTTTTCATAGGAAGTGGTTTAGATTTAAAAGTGTTTCATATTTGCTTTTTGATGCTCTCTCTTGCTTCAAGTTCTTATATAGCTCCTTTGCCTTAAGCTCTTTTATGGCGCCTACATGAGCATCTTTGCAAACTACTGCGCCTAGCTCAAATGCATTAAAGAAAAGCACTCTTGGGAGATAACCCAATGTTTTATTTTTAGTACTTTTTCTTTTATTTGAGTCTTAGAAGTTATTGCTACTGTAATAACCGCTCCTTATCCTTTTTATTTCATTGTTGTGCCAAGAGAAGTCTCTAATTTGAGTGAGGTAAGATTTGGGGAAGTTGCTGTCCTGAAACAGATTTCGGTGCTGCACCGTAGAAATTCGCGAAAATTCTCAGAATATCTTTTTGACCTGCGATTTCTTGTGCATATGCCCCAGGTTATTTCCAAACTTTTATTAGTTTAACACTTTTTGATTTGAGCAACAGAAAACCCTAAAAAAATCGACCTTTGTCAGCTGTTCTGTTTTGACAGATTTCTACCACTATTTGTGTTTGCCTCTCGATCGCTTTCTTTTTGAGTTCTTTTGATCACGAAACTTTTGGGGAAGTTGCTACAGTAGTATATGCTTTATATGTGGTGGTTTTGAGTTGAAATCAGAACCAAAAAGGGTTGTTTTACTATCATGCTTATGCTAACGTTACTAATAGAATTGTGTTGAGTTTTGTATGAAGGAAGTTTTCAAGTGTAGGGATTGGAGAATGATGAGATAAGTTGAAGAATGGACAAAAGCTCAAGTTTGGGTTTTTTTTTCGATAAGGGGGACGGCCCCAGCCTCTGCATCAATCGATGCATATGGTCGTGCTCAAGCTTGGGGATGCCCATGCACCCCAAAAAATATCCAAGAAGTACAAGTGTCAAAACTTGGGGATGCCCCCGAGGCAACCTTCTTCATCGGCAAAAATCAGGTCACCTTTTAAGACACTATATTTTTATTGCTTCATGCACTATGCGTTTTTCTTGGAGCGTTAGTTGTTTTCGCTTTCAGTTTTCTTTTTGTTTTGTTTGCTGCAATAAATGGTTGGGTCACATCATGTTTTGGAGAGAGCTATGCTCCGTTTTTCATTTCCAAGAACACTTTAGTTTTCACTCTTTTCATTCAACAAGTGTTCTTTTTTTTCTGCTACTGCATTTAGCTTTTGTTTTTCGCCTTGATTTTCATTCAGATCTTGTTATATCTTTGCATCAAGGTGTATTTGGACCTCTGGTCTATGTTTATTTTCATCAAAAGAGTTATTTCAAAAAGGTTCGAATGGTGTTGGAAAAGAGAAAAAAAATTTATGCAAAAAAGTGGTACAAAAAGGAGCTTGTTTAGACTGCGGCTTAGACTTTTGCATGTCGTGCTTGATGTCGTTTTGATAGTATGCTTAGTGATTTTTGCTGTAGCATGACTTGTCTCAAATGACCGAGTTTGCTTAATGAGCCTTTGAAAAAAATCATGCATTGTTTTTATTATTTGGAAGCATTATTTTGGTTTTCTCCTTGATGCTTTATTTGGGTTGACTTGGCGCATGCTCACATATGTTTGACTCATACAAAGTCGCCATAAGCCTCTATGATCATTTAGTTTTTGACTTTTGATGCCATCTTATGCTTCTTTTAATGTTGATTTGTCGCTTTGCATGATTATGGCCGTTATTGCTCTCTTAGTTGGTCGCTCCCAGTCTTTTGCTAGGCCTCATTTTGTACCGAGTATGAGCTCTACTCGTGCATCCAACTCCTAAAAACCAAGTTGTTCCAATGAGTCCACCATACATACCTATTAGCAATTTACTATTCCAAAGAACATTTGACTTGCTTTTATCTATCCTTCAAATTAAACTCCTTTTGGTGTTATGTGAAAATTAGTCAGTAAAGCTCTCACGCATCCTCGGTTTGAACCCGTTTACGGTGCAATTCCAGATGAAGGTGGCGGACATTGTTGATCAGTTCAAAGAAGGGCTGACACCAGTGGGGGTAGACCTTCAGTGCGATATCGCGAAGGAGTGTGCGAACTTGATGGCACACTTTGCTTTTCTCGCCTTTAAAATTTTGACATTGTGGCTCTCTTATGTTGAGTTGTTATGTTTGCAAGTTGTAAGTTGGAAATTAGCCCAGCCATGCCGTCATGGGGCAAGCTTTCAACATTGCACTTCTTATTTGAGTTGATATCATGATCTTTTGTTTATGGATACTCGCGATGTGAAATAAGTTGGGAATCTTGCGGGATCATGGAGTTTGTATACGTGTTAGAGAAACGCCTGGGCCGCTAATCTAAGCCATGCATAATTCATGGTGGAAATTTACAGCATGCCCATAGTGAACATTCAATGATGCATCTCAAAATAAAAAGCTATACCAATGGTAAATAAAAGAGATGTTGAGGTGTTCATTGTCTGTTTGTCCTGTCATTTTGATGTGGGCTTGTTCCATGTCATCGGACACGGAGGTACCCCGTTGATACGTCTCCAACATATCTATAACTTTTGATGCACCATGCTTGTTTTTACACCATTTGCCTAATGTTTCGTTACACTTCGTGGCACTTTTATGCATTTTCCGGAACTAACCTACTAACAAGTCACCACAGTGCCAGTTCCCTGTTTTCTGCTGTTTTTGTGTTTCAGAAAAGCTACACAGGAAATATTCTCGGAATTGGACGAAACAAGTTCCTGAAGTCTTATTTTTCCTGGAAGCTTCCAGAGATCCAAAGAGGAGACGGAGTGGGGCCACGAGGGCCCCACACACCAGGGCGGCGCGGCCCAGCCCCTGGTCGCGCCCCCTATGTGTGAGACCACCTCGGTCCACTTCTGACGATGCCCCTTCGCCTATAAAGACCCCCCGACGGGAAAAACCTAAGTACCCGATCAATTTTCTAGAAACACATCACGATCCGCCGCCGTCGTCGACCCGACATCGGGAGGGTCCAGAAGCTCTTCCCGGCACCCTGCCGGAGAGGAGAATCGCCACCGGAGGTCTTCTTCATCGCCATGCTTGCCTCCGGAGCGATGAGTGAGTAGTCTACCTTGGACTATGGGTCCATAGCAGTAGCTAGATGGTTGTCTTCTCCACCATGTGCTTCATGTTTAGATCTCATGAGCTGCCCTACATGATTGAGATCACCGTTATGTAATTCTACATGTTTGGTTTGTTGGGATCCGATGAATATTGGTGTGATGATTGAGTTGCTATACTGAAATATATCTTATGTTATCTCTATGTTGTTTATGATCTTGCATGCTCTCCGTTGTTAGTAGCTATCTTGGCCGAGTAGTTGCTAGTGACTCCAAGAGGGGGTATTTATGTTCGATAGTTGGGTTCATGCCTCTATTTAACCTGGGGGAGTGACAGAAACCTCTAAGGTTGTAGATGTGCTGTTGCCACTAGGGAGAAAACAACACTCATATGCTCGAGGGCATATGCTTTGTTTACATTACACACTTTGCTTAATGCAATTATCTGTTGTTCGCAACTTAATACTCATGGGGTGTTCGGATGATATCCCCGTGAGTGGATTATTAGTCATAGATGCAGTTGGATGGCGGTCTATGTATTTTGTTGTAATGCCCAGAGTAAATCGCATAGTGATCTTCTTGACATATCACGTTATCTTTATTCTATCAATTGCCCAACTGTAATTTGTTTACCCAGCATGTGTTATTTATCTTATGGAGAGACACCACTAGTGAACTGTGGACCCCGGTCCTATTTCCATCATATTGCTATCACTTGTTTACTTTACTCGCACTATTTACTTTACTCGCATACTTCTACTGTTTTCCACTCGATACGCTCATACCCTTTGTTTCAAGCAAACCGGTGAGATTGACAACCTCATCGTATGTTGGGAACAAAGTACTTGGTTGTGTTGTGTGCAGGTTCCACGTTGCTACTCGCAAAGCAAAGCTTGGACGAGGCGCCATATAAATTGTCCGGAGCTGTCGCGAAGCTTGCAAGCATCACCTTCAGTCGTATTGGCTTTTTCTTCTTCGAACGATAAACCTTGGTTTCTAACTGAGGGAAAAACTTGCTGCTGTGCTCATCATACCTTGCGCTTGGGGTTCTCAACTGCCTAGCCATAATCATCATCAATTACACACCAGCCATCAAGTCTTTTCTGGCGCCGTTGCCGGGGAGGAAAAAGAAGACCTCTGCAAGGGGAGTTTTTCGCACGCACATCCTTTACTTTGTTTTAAGTTTTGCTTTACTTTATTTATTTTTACTTGCATTGTTTTATATCAAAAACCCAAAAAAATAAGAATCCTTGATAGCTGTTTTTACTTGTCTGCTTTTAGTTTTACTGAAATGGCTAATCCTAAAAACACCAAGTTGTGTGATTTTACTAGCACGAACAATAGTGATTTTATGTGCACTCCTATCGCGCCACCTGCTCCTGCTGCAAACTTTTATGAGATTAAGCCTGCTTTATTGAACCTTGTTATGAAAGAGCATATTTCTGGTGCTAGTACTGAAGATGCTGCAGCTCATCTCAACAATTTTGTTGAGCTATGTGAAATGCAGAAATATAAGGATGTAGAAAGTGATATTATTAAGCTCAAGTTGTTTCCTTTTTCTTTGAGAGGAAAAGCTAAAGATTGGTTGCTATCTTTGACTAAGAATAGTATTAATTCATGGGCTAAGTGTAAGGATGCTTTTATTGGTAGATACTATCCTCCTGCTAAGATTATATCTCTGCGTAGCAATATTATGAAGTTTAGTCAATTTGATAATGAACATGTTGTTCAAGCTTGGGAAAGAATGAAATCTATGATAAAGAATTGCCCCACTTATGGACTGACTACTTGGATGATTGTCCAAACTTTTTATGCAGGACTGAATTTTTCTTCGAGGAACCTATTGGATTCAGCTGCTGGAGGCACTTTTATGTCCCTTACCTTGGGCGCCGCAACAAAGCTACTTGACAACATGATGGTAAATTATTCCGAATGGCACACCGAGAGAGCTCCACAAGGTAAGAAGGTAAATTCTGTTGAGGAAACCTCTTCCTTGAGTGATAAGATTGATACCATTATGGCTATGCTTGCTAATGATAGGACTCATGTTGATCCTAATAATGTTCCTTTAGCCTCTTTGGTTGCTCAAGAAGAGCATGTTGATGTGAACTTCATTAGAAACAATAATTTTAACAACAATGCTTATAGGAACAATTTTGCTAGTAACAATTATAGGCCGTATCCCTCTACCAATGGTAATGGTTATGGTAATCCTTGTAGTAATTCCTCCAACAACACTAGGGCCGCGCCCTCTGAACGTGAAGTCATGCTCAAAGACTTCATGGTAAAACAATCTGCTTTTAATAAGTCTGTTGAGGAAAAGTTAGGCAAAATTGATATTCTTGCTTCTAAAGTTGATAGCCTTGCTCATGATGTTGAACTTCTAAAATTAAAAGTGTTGCCTAATGATGTGAAAGAGAACAATGTTCTTGCTACTGCTAATGCTATCCAAGTTGGAATTGATGAAAATGTTAGATTGTTAGCAGAATTGCATGCTAGATGGGAAAGAGAAGATGAGATTGCTAGGAATATGAAAGTTTGTACTATTACTACCTCTAATGATGTTGTTCCTAATGCTAGCAATCCTCTTACTTTGATTGGTGTAGAGAAAACTCCCACTCCTTGTGTTAAAAAGCCTAAAACTGCTAAAACTTTTTCTCAAAAGAGTGCTAAATTTTTTTGGAGTGTAGGAGATGATAGCTCTAATTCTTTCAATGATTTTGATGTTGATGGCTGCAATATATCTGAAGTTATTTTGTTCTTGCAAAAGCTTGCTTTGACTCCCAATGCTAGTTCTTTAAATATTGCTTTTACTAAGCACATTACCAATGCTCTCATGAAAATTAGGGATGAAAAATTGCAACAAAAAGCTTTTATTCCCAAGAAGTTAGAAGATGGTTGGGAACCCATCATTGATATGCATGTTAATGGTTTTGATTGCTATGCTTTATGTGATCTAGGTGCTAGTATTTGTATCATGCCTAGAAAAATTTATGATATGCTTGACTTACCACCACTTGAAAAATGTTATTATGATGTTCCTATTGCTGATGTTGCTAAGAAGAAACCTTTGGGAAGGATTAATCATGTTCTTATTATGGTTAACAATAACCTTGTTCCTTTTGATTTTCTTGTCATGGATGTTGAATGCTATGCTTCATGTTCTATTATTTTGGGAAGACCCTTTCTTCGAACTGTAGGTGCCATTATTGATATGAGAGAAGGCACCATCAAATATCAATTCCCACTAAAGAAAGGTATGGAACACTTCCCTCGGAAAAGAAAGAAATTACTTTTTGACTCTATTCTTAGAGCAAATTATGAGCTTGATGCTTCATCTCTTGATGTTACTTGATTCGCAATTTTCTGCGCCTAGCTCAAAGGCGTTAAAGAAAAGCACTCTTGGGAGATAACCCAATGTTTTCTTTTTAGTACTTTTTCTTTTATTTGAGTCTTGGAAGTCATTACTACTGTAATGACCTCTCCTTATCATTTTTATTTTATTGTTGTGTGATACGTCCCAAACGTATCTATAATTTTTGATGCTCCATGCTTGTTTTTACACCATTTGCCTAATGTTTTGTTACACTTCGTGGTACTTTTATGCATTTTCCGGAACTAACCTATTGACAAGATGCCACAGTGCCAGTTCCCTGTTTTCTGCTGTTTTTGTGTTTCAGAAAAGCTACACAGGAAATATTCTTGGAATTGGACGAAACAAGTTCCTGAAGTCTTATTTTACCCAGAAGCTCCCAGAGATCCGAAGAGGAGTAGGAGAGGGGCCACCAGGGCCCCACACACATGGCTGGCGCGGCCCAGGCCCTAGCCGCGCCGCCATGGTGTGAGGGGGCCTGGGGCCACCTCTGACATCGCCCCTTCGCCTATATAAAGCCTCGGGACGGAAAACCCTAGGGGATTCGGCAATTTTCCAGAAACAGTTCCGCAGCTCCGCCGCCACCGTCGACGAATTTCGGGGGACAGAAGTCTCTGTTCCGGCACCCTGCCGGGACGGGGAAGTGCCCCCGGAGCCATCTCCATCAGTCTCCATCGCCGTCTCCGCCGTCTCCATCGACCTCACCGCCATCTCCATCAACCTTGCTGTCTCCTATGATGAGGAGGGAGTAGTTCATCCCCGGGGCTAAGGGCTCTACCGGTAGCTATGTGGTTCACCTCTCTCTCCCATGATGTGATCTTTATGTGATCGTGAGCTTTGTATCATGTTGAACAAGTAGATGTTATTATTCAGATATTATGTGTACTCTAGTGGTGATTGTTAAAGTAATCTATTCCTCCTGCCATGGTGTAACGGTGACAGTGCGTGCATCATGGTGGTACTTGGTTTAGGCTATGATTGTGATCTCTTGTGGATTATGAGAATAATTATTGCTATGATAGTATTGAGTGATCTATACCTCCTTTCATGGTGTAATGGTGACAGTGTGTGCACCGTGTTAGTACTTGGTCTAAGTTGCAATGATATCTATCTTGAGTTGTGCTTTGATTTGGGTATCTCTATGAGTGGTGTTTGTCAAGTACTTGATGAACTTTAAGGGGTGCTTCTGTAGCCACTACACAATGATTAGTGTTATTCAATAGGAGAGTAATTCAGAGTACCATAGTGGAGAGAAGTTGTTTATTTGTTCAATCATGTTATATTGTTGGGAGTGTGTCCACTAGTGAAAGTATGATCCCTAGGCCTTGTTTCCAAGCATTGCACACCGTTTACTTGCTGTTTTGTTACATGTTTGCTCGCAGCGATTTTTATTCCAGATTGTATTTACTACTTATAATCATCTATACCACTTGTATTTCACTATCTCTTCGCCGAACTAGTGCACCTATACATCTGACAAGTGTATTGGGTGTGTTGGGGACACAAGAGACTTTCTGTATCGTAATTGCAGGGTTGCTTGAGAGGTATAGCTTTGACCTCTAACCTCCCTGAGTTCGATAAACCTTGGGTGATCCACTTAAGGGAAACTTGCTGCTGTTCTACAAACCTCTGCACTTGGAGGCCCAACAAGTGTCTACAAGAATAGAAGTGCGTAGACATCAAGCTCTTTTCTGGCGCCGTTGCCGGGGAGGTAAGGTAAAAGGTACTCGCATCCTCCTGTGTGAGTACTCGGAGTTATTTCCTTTAGATTCTGCAATTATATCTTTTTGTTTCTTGTTTTTATTTTCACTAGTTAGGCTTAATGGAAAACAAAGAGTTCTGTAGTCTTTTTCCTGAGTTTAGATATGAAGTGTTTGAAGAGAAAATTGAAAAACCTTTGGAGCTTAATTTGCATGCTAATAGTGTTGTTAGTATGAATGCTTTGAACATCGTTGTTGCTAATGCTATAGAAAAGTCTAAGCTTGGGGAAGCTAGTTTTGTTAAGCATGATATTTTTAGTTCCCCAGCTTTAGTGGAGAAAGTTTGCTCTGATGATATTTTATCTCCCATATGTGATGTTCCTTCTTATGATGATATGTTTGAAGAATATGCTTTGCGAAATAGCTGTTCTTTAGCTTGTGATGATACTAAACCTCTAGTTTATGATGGTTATGATGATGAGTATAATATTTTCAGTTCACCTACTATTGAGGAGAAAATTATTTATGATTACAATATGCCTCCTATTTATGATGATTATGGTGATGAGAATAATTATTCTATTAAATTTGCTCCTACTACTATTGTTCCTGTGGTGAGTATTAATTCTTTTATGCATGTGGCTCATGATAGGGATACTTTATGTGATAGTTATATTGTTAGTTCTATTCATGATGCTACTGAAAGTTATTATGAGAGAGGGAAACATGGTTTGATGGATCTCAATAATATTGAGTTTCCCCTCTTTATGTTGCAAATCTTGAAGTGGCACTTGTTTTATCTATCCATGCTTGCTACTATGTGCCTCTTTAATTTATTTTCTTACAAGATTCCTATGCATAGGAAGTGGTTCAGATATAAATGTCTTTCACATTTGCTTTTTGATGCTCTCTATTGCTTTAAGTTCCTATATGGCGCCTTTGCCTCAAGCTCTTATATGGTGCCCACATGAGCATCTTTGCAAATTACTGCGCCTAGCTCAAAGGCGTTAAAGAAAAGCACTCTTGGGAGATAACCCAATGTTTTATTTCCAGTACTTCTTCTTTTATTTGAGTCTTGGAAGTTATTACTACTGTAATAACCGCTCCTTATCCTTTTTATTTCGTTGTTGTGCCAAGAGAAGCCTCTAATTCGAGTGAGGTAAAGATTTGGGGATGTTGCTATCCTGAAACTGTTTTTGGTGCTGCACCGTAAACATTCGTGAAAATTCTCTGTATACCTTTTGGATCTGCGATTTCTTGTGCATATGCCCCAGGTTATATCCAAACTTTCATTAGTTGAACACTTTTTGATTTGAGCAACAGAAAACACCTCAAAAATTCGACCTTTGTCAGCTGTTCTGTTTTGACAGATTTCTGCCAATATTTGTGTTTGCCACTTTATCGCTTTCTTTTGAGTTCTTTTGATCATGGAACTTTTGGAGAAGTTGCTACAGTAGTATATACTTTATATGTGGTGGTTTTGAGTTGAAACCTGAAGCAAAAAGAGGATTGATTATATGTTATGCTTGCACTAATGTTGCTAATAGAATTGTGTTTAGTTTTGTATGAAGGAAGTTTTCAAGTGTAGGGATTGGAGAATGATGAGATGAGTTGAAGAACGGAAAAAATCTCAAGCTTGGGGATGCCCATGTATCACCCCAAGAAATATCCAAGAAGTACAAGCGTCAAAGCTTGGGGATGCCCCCGAGGCACCCCTTCTTCATCGGCAAAAATCAGGTCACCTTTCAAGACACTATATTTTTATTGCTTCATGCACTATGTGTTTTTCTTGGAGCGTCAGTTGTTTTAGCTTTCTTAGTTAGTTTAGTTTTATTTGCTGCAATAAATGGTTAGATCACATCATGTTTCTTTTGGAGGAGATGAACTCGTTTTCATTGCCAAGAACACTCTAGTTTTCATTCTTATCAAAAACCGAGTGTTCTTCTTTTTCTGCTACTGCTTTTGGTTTTCGTTTTCGCCTTGATTTGTGTTCAGATCTTGTTATATCTTTTCATCAAGGTGTATTTTTGCCTCTGGTCTTTATTGGTTTTCATCAAAATAGGTGTTTATAAAAAGTTTGAATGGTGTTGGAAAAGAGAAAAAGCTTTATGCAAAAAGGTGGTACAAGAAGGAGCTTGTGTAGACTGCGGCTTAGGCTTTTTCATGTCATGCTTGATGTTTTTTTTGATAGTATGCTTAGTGGTTTTGCTGTAGCATGACTTGTCTCAAATAACTGAGATTGCTTAATGAGCCTTTGAAAAAATCATGCGTTGTTTTTATTGTATGGAAGCATTATTTTGGTTTTCTCCTTGATGCTTTATTTGGGTTGACTTGGCGCATGCTCACACATGTTAGACTCTTACAAGTCGCCAATAGCCTTCATGATCATTTAGTTTTTGACTTTTGATGCCATCTTATGCTTCTTTTAATGTCGCTTTGTCGCTTTGCATGATTATGGCCATTATTGCTCTCTTAGTTGGTCGCTCCCAGTCTTTTGCTAGCCCTCACCTTGTACTGAGTATGAGCTCTACTCGTGCATCCAACTCCTAAAAGCCAAGTTTTCCAAAGTGTCCACCATACATACCTACTAGCAATTTGCTATTCCAAGTAAATTTGACTTGCTTTTATTTTCTCTTCAAATTAAACTCTTACCAGTGTTATGCGAAATTCGGTCAGTAAAGCTCTCACGAACCGGAAGGCACACTTTACTTTTTCCTGTTCTTAAAAATTTGACATTGTGGTCTCTTATGTTGAGTTGTTATGCTTGCAAGTTGTAAGTTGGATTCTAGCCCATCCATGCTGTCATGGGGCAAGCTTTCAACATTGCACTTCTTATTGGAGTTGATATCGTGATCTTTTGTTTATGGATGCCCGCGGTGTGAAACGAATTGGGAATATTGTGGGGATCATGGAGTTTGTATATGTGTTAGGGAAACGCCGGGCCGCCAATCTAAGCCATGCATAATTCATGGTGGAAATTTGTAGCATACCCATGGTGAACATTCGACGACGCATCTCACAATAAAAAGCTAAACAAAAGGCAAATAAAAGAGATGTCGAGGTGTTCATTGTCTGCTTGTCCTGTCATTTTGGTGTGGGCTTGTTCCATGTCATCGGGCACGGCGGTACCCCATTGGCGGTTCTCAATGATATGCATATACTTACAATGACAAGAGCCTTGCTTGGGACTCTAAGTAAAGTAGCATGAGGTTTGGGTACTCGTATTCACGGGGCACAAGGTTTTCAACTTATGATTTGTCAAGTATATGCATCATAATTGTTCTCGCATTAAATTTAACCATTCAAGATGCTTATGATGGGGGCAATGAGAGCTCAAAGCCGGTAAGTACCATAATTTTTGAAGGTTATAAAACTTGCAATCACTGCTTCCCTCTGCGAAGGGCCTTTCTTCTACTTTTATGTTGAGTCACCACCTTCTTTCTTTATGCACCATTAAGAGAGCATAGTTGTCATTCTTAGTGTGATATGCATTGTCCCAAAGTTCATTGATTGATTCATATTGTTGGTTTCACTTGTTCTCAAATTATTTGTATCTAGTCGCCCTCTTAAACTTGAAGGTGTCCTATGCATTTATGTTTTGCTCTCCATGAAGGACAAGCTGAAAACCATTTGTATGTTTTTCCTTATGATTTGAACACACGTTTGACTTTCATTGTTTCATTTTCATGATCTTTTGTTTGTGTTCATTTGCATGTTTACAACATGGTTGCTAAGTTCTTATTGTCAAGATTATATCTTTCATGCCATGTTTTAAGTTCTTATGATCCCAGCTCACAAATGCTTACATATGTGATCAAGATTGTGTAGGTGCATGTCACCTCAAAAATTATTCTTTTGTTATCACTTACCTACTCGAGGACGAGCAGGAGTTAAGCTTGGGGATGCTGATACGTCCCAAACGTATCTATAATTTTTGATGCTCCATGCTTGTTTTTACACCATTTGCCTAATGTTTTGTTACACTTCGTGGCACTTTTATGCATTTTCCGGAACTAACCTATTGACAAGATGCCACAGTGCCAGTTCCCTGTTTTCTACTGTTTTTGTGTTTCAGAAAAGCTACACAGGAAATTGTAACGACCCGGAAAAATTCCCCTTATTAGAAATGGTTTGTTCTTTTATTTTTTGCATCATCATGATGTTGTGCATCATCATGCATCTATAACCTTGCATGTTTTTGTGAAGTCTAAAAATTATTTGAAATAAAATTTATTCTTTTATTTTGCTCGTATGGTTTAATGAAACAAACCGTCCTCTCCTTCTTATTTTGAATTAAAACTAAAACTATAATATTTACAAATTTCAAGTGTTGAAACTGGTTTGCAATCTTCCCTCTCTCCTATTTTCCTTCCTGGCAGTCCTTGGTAGCAGAAAAGAAAAGAAAAGAAGCAATTGGAAAAAAAGGAGAAGAAAAGAAGTGGCCCAGCTGGCCCGTTTCCAACCGATCCGTCCTTTATCATCTTCCTCGATGGTACGGCGCACATACTAGCGGTGCCACGTCCTGCACCTGGCGATGGGACGGCCGAGGAAGGCTGTCTCCCCTCCTTAAAACTCCACCCCGAGCCTGCAAACCTAACCCTAGCTGCTTTGCCTATTCCCCTCTCCGCCGCCGCTTCCTTCCCATCCTTTTCTTCTTCGCCCACGTCTTCAACGCTGAAGAACCAGGAGCGGGAGCTGCCGAGATCGTCGTCATCTTCAGTTCTTCTTTCAGGTGTCGTACATCCGTGCTCGCCGTCATCGTCTACGTCCCCGACGCCCAGGTCTTCTTCCTCGTGCTCCTCTGTCAAGCTCTCCGTCCGCGCGACCGCTCCGCGCGCATGCCCGGAGCTCCATCCCCGATGCCAAGGACTGCGTCTCTCATCACGTGCGCGCGTCCGCGTTCCCTGCTCGCCATGCTTCTGGCCGTGTTCGCCTCCGTCCGTCTCTGTCCGCGCGCGGCAGACGCTCCTCGGCCAAGTTCTTCGTCGCCCACGAGTTGCACGTCACCACAGTAGAGATAATTGCGCCAGGAGCTTCGTCAAGGTCGCCTTCTTCCTCGCCGGAACGGTGCACGACGCCGGGGCTGCTGGTTCGTCGGCGCGGACGTCGTCTTCCCCGCCCGGGCGCCATGGACGCCGCACGTGCTTCTCCATCAGGTTTTCCAAGCAGTCAAGCGCCAGCTACATCTTCGAACCTCACGCGCGTCCTCTGCAAGAGGACGTCGTCCTCCGCGGTCTTCTTCCAAACAGCCAGCACGCTCCGTCTCCGTCGGCCGCTTCCGTGCTGCCAAGGCGCCACCTTGAGGGCTCAGATCAAATAGCCTCGCACCTGCATTAGATCAGTATCAATCAGCAGATCAGGTGGTCTGTTCCTTCCATTCGATCTGCAGGTTCAGTGTTCGAGTCTTGCCTCAGGCGTGAAGCCACAACTTTTTTTGATATTTCTTTCCTTGACCGCTGACAGCTAGGCCCCGCCCGTCAGTCAAACCGGTGGTCAACTCAGCGCCTGCTGCCTTGTCAGCACCCTGGCCCCGCGCGTCATTCTCTCCGGCTAGGCACTTCTGGGTGAGAAAAAGTTCCTAGTTCTATTTCTGTTTTACTGAAAATTGCTGCAAGTGTGCAGATATTGCTAAATTCATATCTTTTACACCAAAACTCGAAATAAAAAGTATTTTATATGAAAATTTATCAGAAAAATGTGAAGAATATGAATATGGCATCCATTTGCTTCTTTGCATCTTGCATCATGTAATGACGTGGTAGTTTGCATATCACCTAATACATAACATATGGAGTACTTGGGATTACCAACTATGGTTTCACCACTTCATTTAATTTTGCGTAGCTCACTCATGCCTTGTCTTTGCCATGTTAATCAACATTTAAAATGCTGCATAGTAAAATAACTTGAACCATATATTTGTGTGTCGGAATTCCGATTCCGCTTAATTTGGATAAGATGCATTGCATCATACTTGCCATGTCATGCATGCTTGCACATGATCATGCCGATTCTTTTGTCGTAGTAGTAAGTGTTGCATCCATTGTTTGTTGTAGTGATTTGCTTCTTCGCGAATAGGACGCTTCGTGGTGATGTGAGCAACGACAAGTTCTCCGAAAGTTCTTCAACAATCTTTTCAGGCGAGCCCTTTTCTCTCTACCCATTTAATACTTTTGCTCTCGCTAGCTCTATATTCTAGCCTTGTGTCACGATGCTTTTGTTTGAGTCACGTGTCCTATCCACCTGTTATCCAAAGCAAAGCCATAGAACCTTCGATATAAATCCTATTAACCGTGTGCTTGTTGTTCGAGTTGGCCTTGCGAGTCGTAGGCATCTTCAGGTTGTTGGAGTTGTTTTATCTTATTGGGTTGGCAAGTTATCACATGCTCTACTTTATGGATATATGTTGTTGGAGATAATTATGGCTTACTTTATTGTTAATACTTAAAATTGAATTAAGCAGAGGCATCGGTGAGTCATTTTGCCAGTTTTCCGACGGCTCACTTGTGTCCCCTAGGACCCCGAGATCGCATGAACTATTTTGAGATTGAGCGCTCTAATCACACGTGGGTACGTTTACGGACCTCCCCTCGATCACTGCCGGAATCTACATAATTGTCCAGTGGCCACAACTAGTTCGATGTGTTTCCATTTGATTCTTGTCGGGCGTGCAGCTTGTATCTTATGGTCCGATTTTACTTTGGGGGAAGCCGTGGGTGCCTTGTAACCCCTTGTTCTGCACGTCCGTATAGGTGTGGCACTTTTGCGAAGTTGGAATCATCCCGTGGGCACTGTTTCCTTCTTAGCAAGTCCTCGCAATAGCTGAGTCCATTTCGGAGATTCGGCCGAACTCTCGACACGGGTAGCTTGGTTTAGGTGGCTTCCTGGACTTGTTTGTAGTGAAGGAGAGTGCGAGTCGTGACTATCTTGAAGGCGCACCTGTTTTTATTAAGGGTGCGAGTTTTGCCAGAAAGGATTGATCGAACGTGTGGGTACACTTGGGCACCCCTGCAGGGTTAAATCTTTTCGAAAAGCCGTGTCCGCGGTTATGGATGACTTGGAGCTGTACTACTCGATCATAGAATAACTTGCACCTGCTATTTCAATACTATTAAACTTGTGTAGTAAGCTAGCACAACTACAACAATAAACCTGCAATAAAACTTGGTAACCGTGTGAGTGCCTTTGATACTTGCTTCTTCGTTTGGTCACGAGGAGGTGATTCATCGGCTGGGTTATGTTTGGTGTTAGTTTCTAGTTGGTTACTTTTATGCGTTCTCTTATCTTATTCTATTTAGACGAAAGTTGTAGTGTCTCTCTATAGTTTAGTTCTTTTGTTGCCGCTAAGTCCACCATATAGCCTGTAGGCGAGCACAGCTAAATTCCAGTCTCGCGAGTACGTGCCTCGGTACTCACCCTCGTTTTTTTCCATTTTTTTCTCTTTCTCCCTCCTTGTTCGGCAACCTTTGGCCCGACGCTTTTGACAGGTATGGGAGCGACGACGTTAGCAAGGTTACCCTTCCGGCTTGGCCTGGGCAGGGTTATGGATGCCATCGTTTATCTTCAGGCCTCTTAGGCCCATTTGTATTCTTGTCCGTACTCGGATACTATTTGCTTTATGTATGATTTGGATCTTTGTATGTATATTTGGATTCTTGACTCGTGGAGTCTCTGTGGTTATTATATATTCTTTTGTGGGTTCCATCGTGAACTTGTGTAACTGTTGCTACTCGATTCCACCCGCATAATGTGTATGTTTTCGATGTGCACATTATGCCTGGTGGGCGTTTCCAAAGCGACATCATGTAGATTGTGGCGTGATCGCTATAATCTGCAAGGTGCCGATTTGGGGGCGTCACAAGTGGTATCAGAGCCCAGGTTTTGTCGATACCCACGGGTCCAGTCTGCCTGTAGGATAACCTTGCCAACGGACGTTGTTGAGTCTAGTGTCAAAACTATTTTGCTAAAATGCGTTGGATAGATCTAAGTAGGTCTGTATTTTTCTCCTTACCTTGATGCTTCTCTCCTCTTACCTTTTCGAGTTTTAAGTTTTCTCTTGTCTACTTCTTGAGTTATAGGTTTCCACGTGGGTGGACGATCTCTTGCCTTTATCCCATTAGGTCTGTTCTTTGAAAGTTCGTCATCATCAATGCGAGCAAGCATTCATTGTTGGTGGTGTCGAGAAGAAATCTCTTGTTAGTGGTGTCGAGAAAAATAGATCCACGTTAAGGCCCGGGAATGTCAACATCAAGCGCGAAGACTCGATAGTTTCACCAACTCTTTCTCCCTACACGAGTGTGGATCTCGGGGCGAGATCCCTTGTTAGTGGTGTCGATTGTAACGACCCGGAAAAATTCCCCTTATTAGAAATTGTTTGTTCTTTTATTTTTTGCATCGTCATGATGTTGTGCATCATCATGCATCTATAACCTTGCATGTTTTTGTGAAGTCTAAAAATTATTTGAAATAAAATTTATTCTTTTATTTTGCTCGTATGGTTTAATGAAACAAACCGTCCTCTCCTTCTTATTTTGAATTAAAACTAAAACTATAATATTTACAAATTTCAAGTGTTGAAACTGGTTTGCAATCTTCCCTCTCTCCTATTTTCCTTCCTGGCAGTCCTTGGTAGCAGAAAAGAAAAGAAGCAATTGGAAAAAAAAGGAGAAGAAAAGAAGTGGCCCAGCTGGCCCGTTTCCAACCGATCTGTCCTTTATCATCTTCCTCGATGGTACGGCGCACATCCTAGCGGTGCCACGTCCTGCACCTGGCGATGGGACGGCCGAGGAAGGCTGTCTCCCCTCCTTAAAACTCCACCCCGAGCCTGCAAACCTAACCCTAGCTGCTTTCCCTATTCCCCTCTCCGCTGCCGCTTCCTTCCCATCCTTTTCTTCTTCGCCCACGTCTTCAACGCTGAAGAACCAGGAGCGGGAGCTGCCGAGATCGTCGTCATCTTCAGTTCTTCTTTCAGGTGTCGTACATCCGTGCTCGCCGTCATCGTCTACGTCCCCGACGCCCAGGTCTTCTTCCTCGTGCTCCTCTGTCAAGCTCTCCGTCCGCGCGACCGCGCCGCGCGCATGCCCGGAGCTCCATCCCCGATGCCAAGGACTGCGTCTCTCATCACATGCGCGTGTCCGCGTTCCCTGCTCGCCATGCTTCTGGCCGTGTTCGCCTCCGTCCGTCTCTGTCCGCGCGCGGCAGGCGCTCCTCGGCCAAGTTCTTCGTCGCCCGCGAGTTGCACGTCACCACAGTAGAGATAATTGTGCCAGGAGCTTCGTCAAGGTCGCCTTCTTCCTCGCCGGAACGGTGCACGACGCCGGGGCTGCTGGTTCGTCGGCGCAGATGTCGTCTTCCCCGCCCGGGCGCCATGGACGCCGCACGTGCTTCTCCATCAGGTTTTCCAAGCAGTCAAGCGCTAGCTACATCTTCGAACCTCACGCGCGTCCTCTGCAAGAGGACGTCGTCCTCCACGGTCTTCTTCCAAACAGCCAGCACGCTCCGTCTCCGTCGGCCGCTTCCGTGCTGCCAAGGCGCCACCTTGAGGGCTCAGATCAAATAGCCTCGCACCTGCATTAGATCAGTATCAATCAGCAGATCAGGTGGTCTGTTCCTTCCATTCGATCTGCAGGTTCAGTGTTCGAGTCTTGCCTCAGGCGTGAAGCCACAACTTTTTTTGATATTTGTTTCCTTGACCGCTGACAGCTAGGCCCCGCCCGTCAGTCAAACCGGTGGTCAACTCAGCGCCTGCTGCCTTGTCAGCACCCTGGCCCCGCGCGTCATTCTCTCTGGCTAGGCACTTCTGGGTGAGAAAAAGTTCCTAGTTCTATTTCTGTTTTACTGAAAATTGCTGCAAGTGTGCAGATATTGCTAAATTCATATCTTTTACACCAAAACTCGAAATAAAAAGTATTTTATATGAAAATTTATCAGAAAAATGTGAAGAATATGAATATGACATCCATTTGCTTGTTTGCATCTTGCATCATGTAATGACGTGGTAGTTTGCATATCACCTAACACATAACATATGGAGTACTTGGGATTACCAACTATGGTTTCACCACTTCATTTAATTTTGCGTAGCTCACTCATGCCTTGTCTTTGCCATGTTAATCAACATTTAAAATGCCACATAGTAAAATAACTTGAACCATATATTTGTGTGTCGGAATTCCGATTCCGCTTAATTTGGATAAGATGCATTGCATCATACTTGCCATGTCATGCATGCTTGCACATGATCATGCCGATTCTTTTGTCGTAGTAGTAAGTGTTGCATCCATTGTTTGTTGTAGTGATTTGCTTCTTCGCGAATAGGACGCTTCGTGGTGATGTGAGCAACGACAAGTTCTCCGAAAGTTCTTCAACAATCTTTTCAGGCGAGCCCTTTTCTCTCTACCCATTTAATACTTTTGCTCTCGCTAGCTCTATATTCTAGCCTTGTGTCACGATGCTTTTGTTTGAGTCACGTGTCCTATCCACCTGTTATCCAAAGCAAAGCCATAGAACCTTCGATATAAATCCTATTAACCGTGTGCTTGTTGTTCGAGTTGGCCTTGCGAGTCGTAGGCATCTTCAGGTTGTTGGAGTTGTTTTATCTTATTGGGTTGGCAAGTTATCACATGCTCTACTTTATGGATATATGTTGTTGGAGATAATTATGGCTTACTTTATTGTTAATACTTAAAATTGAATTAAGCAGAGGCATCGGTGAGTCATTTTGCCAGTTTTCCGACGGCTCACTTGTGTCCCCTAGGACCCCGAGATCGCATGAACTGTTCTGAGATTGAGCGCTCTAATCACACGTGGGTACGTTTACGGGCCTCCCCTCGATCACTGCCGGAATCTACATACTTGTCCAGTGGCCACAACTAGTTCGATGTGTTTCCATTTGATTCTTGTCGGGCGTGCAGCTTGTATCTTATGGTCCGATTTTACTTTGGGGGAAGCCGTGGGTGCCTTGTAACCCCTTGTTCTGCACGTCCGTATAGGTGCGGCACTTTTGCGAAGTTGGAATCATCCTACGGGCACTGTTTCCTTCTTAGCAAGTCCTCGCAATAGCTGAGTCCGTTTCGGAGATTCGGCCGAACTCTCGACACGGGTAGCTTGGTTTAGGTGGCTTCCTGGACTTGTTTGTAGTGAAGGAGAGTGCGAGTCGTGACTATCTTGAAGGCGCACCTGTTTTTATTAAGGGTGCGAGTTTTGCCTGAAAGGATTGATCGAACGTGTGGGTACATTTGGGCACCCCTGCAGGGTTAAATCTTTTCGAAAAGCTGTGTCCGCGGTTATGGATGACTTGGAGCTGTACTACCCGATCATAGAATAACTTGCACCTGCTATTTCAATACTATTAAACTTGTGTAGTAAGCTAGCACAACTACAACAATAAACCTGCAATAAAACTTGGTAACCATGTGAGTGCCTTTGATACTTGCTTCTTCGTTTGGTCACGAGGAGGTGATTCATCGGCTGGGTTATGTTTGGTGTTAGTTTCTAGTTGGTTACTTTTATGCGCTCTCTTATCTTATTCTATTTAGACGAAAGTTGTAGTGTCTCTCTATAGTTTAGTTCTTTTGTTGCCGCTAAGTCCACCATATAGCCTGTAGGCGAGCACAGCTGAATTCCAGTCTCGCGAGTATGTGCCTCGGTACTCACCCTCGTTTTTTCCCTTTTTTTCTCTTTCTCCCTCCTTGTTCGGCAACCTTTGGCCCGACGCTTTTGACAGGTATGGGAGCGACGACGTTAGCAAGGTTACCCTTCCGGCTTGGCCTGGGCAGGGTTATGGATGCCATCGTTTATCTTCAGGCCTCTTAGGCCCATTTGTATTCTTGTCCGTACTTGGATACTATTTGCTTTATGTATGATTTGGATCTTTGTATGTATATTTGGATTCTTGACTCGTGGAGTCTCTGTGGTTATTATATATTCTTTTGTGGGTTCCATCGTGAAATTGTGTAACTGTTGCTACTCGATTCCACCCGCATAATGTGTATATTTTCGATGTGCACATTATGCCTGGTGGGCGTTTCCAAAGCGACATCATGTAGATTGTGGCGTGATCGCTATAATCTGCAAGGTGCCGATTTGGGGGCGTCACAGAAATATTCTTGGAATTGGACGAAACAAGTTCCTGAAGTCTTATTTTACCCGGAAGCTTCCAGAGATCTGAAGAGGAGTAGGAGAGGGGCCACCAGGGCCCCACACACATGGCTGGCGCGGCCCAGTCCCTGGTCGCGCCGCCATGGTGTGAGGGGGCCTGGGGCCACCTCTGACATCGCCCCTTCGCCTATATAAAGCCTCGGGACGGAAAACCCTAGGGGATTCGACAATTTTCCAGAAACAGTTCCGCAGCTCCGCCGCCACCATCGACAAATTTCGGGGGACAGAAGTCTCTGTTCCGGCACCCTGCCGGGACGGGGAAGTGCCCCCGAAGCCATCTCCATCGGTCTCCATCGCCGTCTCCGCCGTCTCCATCGACCTCACCGCCATCTCCATCAACCTTGCTGTCTCCTATGATGAGGAGGGAGTAGTTCATCCCCGGGGCTAAGGGCTCTACCGGTAGCTATGTGGTTCACCTCTCTCTCCCATGATGTGATTTTATGTGATCGTGAGCTTTGTATCATGTTGAACAAGTAGATGTTATTATTCAGATATTTTGTGTACTCTAGTGGTGATTGTTAAAGTAATCTATTCCTCCTGCCATGGTGTAACGGTGACAGTGCGTGCATCATGGTGGTACTTGGTTTAGGCTATGATTGTGATCTCTTGTGGATTATGAGAATAATTATTGCTATGATAGTATTGAGTGATCTATACCTCCTTTCATGGTGTAATGGTGACAGTGTGTGCACCGTGTTAGTACTTGGTCTAAGTTGCAATGATATCTATCTTGAGTTGTGCTTTGATTTGGGTATCTCTATGAGTGGTGTTTGTCAAGTACTTGATGAACTTTAAGGGGTGCTTCTGTAGCCACTACACAATGATTAGTGTTATTCAATAGGAGAGTAATTTAGAGTACCATAGTGGAGAGAAGTTGTTTATTTGTTCAATCATGTTATATTGTTGGGAGTGTGTCCACTAGTGAAAGTATGATCCCTAGGCCTTGTTTCCAAGCATTGCACACCATTTACTTGCTGTTTTGTTACATGTTTGCTCGCAGCGATTTTTATTCCAGATTGTATTTACTACTTATAATCATCTATACCACTTGTATTTCACTATCTCTTCGCCGAACTAGTGCACCTATACATCTGACAAGTGTATTGGGTGTGTTGGGGACACAAGAGACTTTCTGTATCGTAATTGCAGGGTTGCTTGAGAGGGATAGCTTTGACCTCTAACCTCCCTGAGTTCGATAAACCTTGGGTGATCCACTTAAGGGAAACTTGCTGCTGTTCTACAAACCTCCGCACTTGGAGCCCCAACAAGTGTCTACAAGAATAGAAGTGCGTAGACATCATTGTGCCAAGAGAAGCCTCTAATTTGAGTGAGGTAAAGATTTGGGGATGTTGCTATCCTAAAACTGTTTTCGGTGCTGCACCGTAAAAATTCGTGAAAATTCTCTGTATATATTTTAGACCTGTGATTTCTTGTGCATATGCCCCAGGTTATATCCAAACTTTCATTAGTTGAACACTTTTTGATTTGAGGAACAGAAAACCCCTTTAAAAATCGGCCTTTATCAGCTGTTCTGTTTTGACAGATTTCTGCCACTATTCATTTTTGCCGCTTTATCGCTTTTTTTGAGTTCTTTTGATCACGGAACTTTTGGGGAAGTTGCTACAGTAGTATATACTTTATATGTGGTGGTTTTGGGTTGAAACCTAAAGCAAAAGAGGTTGATTATATGTTATGCTTACACTAATGTTGCTAATAGATTTGTGTTTAGTTTGTATGAAGGAAGTTTTCAAGTGTAGGGATTGGAGAATGATGAGATGAGTTGAAGAATGGACAAAAGCTCAAGCTTGGGGATGCCCATGCATCACCCCAAGAAATATCCAAGAATTACAAGCGTCAAAGCTTGGGGATGCCCCCGAGGCACCCCTTCTTCATCGGCAAAAATTAGGTCACCTTTCAAGACACTATATTTTTATTGCTTCATGCACTATGTGTTTTTCTTGGAGCGTCAGTTATTTTAGTTTTCATTATTAGTTTTGTTTTGTTTGCTGCAATAAATGGTTGGACCCCAACAAATTTCTTTTGGAGAAGTTGCCTTTCTTTTCATTTGCCAAGAACGCTCTAGTTTTCATTCTTATCAAAAACCGAGTGTTCTTCTTTTTCTGCTACTGCTTTTGGTTTTGTTTTCGCCTTGATTTGCGTTTAGATATTCTTAAATTTATTTATCAAGGTGTATTTTTGCCTCTGGACCATGTTGGTTTTCCTCAAAAGAGTTGGATTAAAAAAGTTCGAATGGTGTTGGAAAAGAGAAAAAGCTTTATGCAAAAAAGTGGTACAAGAAGGAGCTTGTGTAGACTGCGGCTTAGGCTTTTTCATGTCATGCTTGATGTATTTTTGATAGTATGCTTAGTGATTTTTCTGTAGCATGACTTGTCTCAAATAACTGAGATTGCTTAATGAGCCTTTGAAACAAATCATGTGTTGTTTTTATCGTTTGGAAGCATTATTTTGGTTTTCTCCTTGATGCTTTATTTGGGTTGACTTGGCGCATGCTCACACATGTTAGCCTCATACAAAGTAGCCAATAGCCTCTATGATCATTTAGTTTTTGTCTTTTGATGCCATCTTATGCTTCTTTTAATGTCGTTTTGTCGCTTTGCATGATTATGGCCATTATTGCTCTCTTAGTTGGTCGCTCCCAGTCTTTTGCTAGCCCTCGCCTTGTACTGAGTATGAGCTCTACTCATGCATCCAACTCCTAAAAACCAAGTTTTACCAAAGTGTCCACCATACATACCTATTAGCAATTTGCTATTCCAAGTAAATTTGACTTGCTTTTATTTTCTCTTCAAATTAAACTCTTACCAGTGTTATGCAAAAAATGGTTAGTAAAGCTCTCACGAATCGGAAGCCACACTTTACTTTTTCTTGTTCTTAAAAATTTGACATTGTGGTCTCTTATGTTGAGTTGTTATGCTTGCAAGTTGTAAGTTGGAGACTAGCCTAGCCATGCCGTCATGGGGCAAGCTTTCAACATTGCACTTCTTATTTGAGTTGATATCATGATCTTTTGTTTATGGATGCCCGCGGTGTGAAATAAATTGGGAATCTTGCGGGGATCATGGAGTTTGTATATGTGTTAGGGAAACGCCTGGGCTGCCAATCTAAGCCATGCATAATTCATGGTGGAAATTTGCAGCATACCCATAGTGGACATTTGACGACGCATCTCAAAATAAAAAGCTAAACAAATGGCAAATAAAAGAGATGTCGAGGTGTTCATTGTCTGCTTGTCCTGTCATTTTGATGTGGGCTTGTTCCATATCATCGGGCACGGAGGTACCCCGTTGGCGGTTCTCGATGATACATATATACTTACAATGACAAGAGCCTTGCTTGGGACTCTAAGTAAAGTATCATGAGGTTTGGGTACTCGTATTCACGGGACACGAGGTTTTCGACTTATGATTTGTCAAGCATATGCATCATAATTGTTCTCGCATTAACTTTAACCATTCAAGATGCTTATGATGGTGGCAATGAGAGCTCAAAGCCGGTAAGTACCATAATTTTTGAAGGTTATAAAACTTGCAATCACTGCTTCCCTCCGCGAAGGGCCTTTCTTTTACTTTTATGTTGAGTCACCACCTTCTATCTTTATGCACCATTAAGAGAGCATAGTTGTCATTCTTAGTATAATGTGCATTGTCCCAAAGTTTTCATTGATTGATTCATATTGTTGGTTTCACTTGTTCTTAAATTATTTGTATCTAGTCGCCCTCTTAAACTTGAAGGTGTCCTATGCATTTATGTTTTGCTCTCCATGAAGGACAAGCTGAAAACCATTTGTATGTTTTTCCTTATGATTTGAACACACGTTTGACTTTCATTGTTTCATTTTTACGATCTTTTGTTTGTGTTCATTTTCATGTTATAACATGGTTGCTAAGTTTTTTCTATCAAGATTATATCTTTTATGCCCATGTTTTAAGTTCTTTTGATCCCAGCTCACAAATGCTTACATATATGATCAAGATTGTGTAGGTGCATGTCACCTCAAAAATTATTTCTTTTGTTATCACTTACCTACTCGAGGACGAGCAGGAGTTAAGCTTGAAGGGAATATGCCCGAGAGGCAATAATAAAGTGGTTATTATCATATTCCATGTTTATGATAAATGTTTATTTCTCATGCTAGAATTGTATTAATCGGAAACATTAATACTTGTGTGATTAATAAACTAAAAAGGTTCCTAGTAAAGCCTCTCTTTTATACTAGCTCGTTGATTAGCTGATGATCAAGGTTTCCTGATCATGAACATTGGATGTTGTTAATAACGGGGTCATATCATTAGAAGACTGATATGATGAACACTCACACCCATAGTATGAATAGCAAAACGATCAAGTCATCAAGTTCATTGCTATATCAAACTCATACGAAATAGTTCTAATCCTCAGACCATGAGATCATGTTAATCACTGATACCGGAAGAGTGCTTTGATGATATCAAACGTCACACCGTCACAGGGTGATTATAAAGGTTGATTTGGGTATTCTGAAAGTATTAGTTGAGGCTCATGGATCAAGAGTGGAATTTGTCCGACCCGATGATGGGAAGATATTCTCTGGGCCCTTCTCGGTGATATTGCATTAGAATCGCTTGCAAGCATGTGACTAGGTCACAGGAATGCATTATCACGAAACGAGTAAAGAGACTTGTCAGGAACGAGATCGAACTAGGTATGGTTGATACCAAATGATCGGATCTCGGACAAGTAATAATATCGCGAGACAAAAGGAATTAACTATGTTCGTTATTGGTTCACATGATCACTAGTTCATCGTTGAGTAAGTGGGAGTCATCATGGATTTCCAGATCCCGCTGTTGATTATTGATCAGAGAGGAGTCTCGATCATGTCTACTTTATTCACGAACCATAGGGTGACACACTTAAGGTTCGCTGACGTGTTTTGAGTGGATTTGGAACTCCGGCTAAATTATTGGACAGCATAGGGGTTGTTTCAGAAAAGCACCGAAACTGTTTCGGTATATCGAAATGACTCAAGGGGGTAAATGTTAATGTTTGTTAATTGATTGAATTAACAAATATTGAAGAAATAAAAATGTTTTATTAATTCAATAAGTGTGGATTTTAATTAACATGAATGTCATGCAAAATTAAAATGGGGGTTACTCATTTGATGAGGGGGGTTACCTTTCCATGAAGGAGGGGGTTACCACCACCATGAAGAGGAGAAAAGGGGGAGGGGCTGGCCGCACCCTCATGGATGGCTGCCCCCTCTCTCCTATATATATGTTGGACATGCTCCTCTTCTCCCTACACTTAGTTGCTTCCATCCCCTACCTTGTTGCTCCACACCATGGCTGTTGCTTAAGCGAAGCGCTGCCGAAATTGTTAACCACCAACACTTGGAGAAGTGGAGGAGGAGGAGTTCCGGCTGATCCCTACTTCCGCTGCCCCGCTGGACCGAGGGCATGGAGGTCGTCACCGAACCGTACGTGTATCCGAGTACGGGGGCGCTGCCACTTGTGGCGCCGTGTACACGATCTTGTGATCGTCAAGTGAACCACTACGTCGACTACGTCAAGTGAACAACTACATCGACTACGTGCGTCTTCATCGACTCTCCATCGTCAACGTTTGTGCGGGAACGTAATCCCCGCTTACGGTCATCGAGGGTTAGTCTCCGTTGCTACCAACTCGTAGAGTATCTTGGCTAGTTTATGTGTTCTTGCGTAGGAAATTTTTTGTTTTCTATGCTACGAACCCATCAGTGGTATCAGAGCTATCTCTATGCGTAGTTGGTATGCACAGTTAGAACACATGTGGATGTGGGCGTTGATGATCATGTTATTGCAATTTTTTGTATTTTAGATCATAGTGGCACAGTGGGATTGAAGCTGCCCGAGACTAACATTACGTGACCGCGTTCACGAGACTTGTCCCACACTTGACATGCTTCGGCATATGTGGCTTTGCAGGTGCACGTTTCTCCCACTATAGTTATGATCTATTTTATAAAGAGTTGTTAATAATATTTTTATCACCATTGTGGTCACATGTTCGTAGGTAAGAACGGTTCTTCCTAGAAAGCCCCAAACCACGTAAAATATGCAAGACAAATTAGAAACATCTAACTTATTTTTGCAGGGCATGTGATGTGATATGGTTAAATTGTTTATGTTACAAATTGTATGCAATGATCCTTTTTGTAAGTTATAAACAACCGACAGGAGCCATATGGTTGTCTTTACATTTAAATGGCCTGCGTGCCGAATATATATATCCAAGTGATATATTGTAATGGAGGAAGACAACCAAGGTGGCACGCCATGGACCTTGGTGCTACGCCGGTGGAATGATGGAGATCATGACATGACGCACAAGATGGAGATCGAATGCGTGAAGGACCATATCATATCACATTATATATGCATGTGATGTTTATCCTTTTATGCATCTTATTTTGCTTAGATTTGATCGCGCGGTAGCATTATAAGATGATCCCTCTCATATAAATATCAAGATAAAAATGTGTTCTTCCATAGCATGCACCGTCAAGAAAGTTCATCGTTTCGAGACACCACATGATGATCGGGTGTGACAGACTCTACGTTCACATACGACGGGTGTAAGACAGTTTTACACACGCGAGTGCTATGGTTCTACTTGGCGAGCCTAGCATGTACAGACATGGCCTTGGAACACGAACCGAAAGGTTAAGCATGAGTCATATGGTTGATATGATGAACATGGTGATGGTCGCCTTTGAAACTATGCTGTTGCACGTGATGATCGGTTGCGGTATAGTGAATTTGGTTCGTGTAATCACTTAAGAAAACTAAGAGGGATGTTGTTTTTAAGTGGGAGTTCATTTAGTAATTTTGAAATATAGAACTCAATTTATCATGAACTAAATCAAAGTGAATTTGCATAGTTTGTTGTAGTTATTGGCATCCGTTTACTACCTTGCATTTAGCTATAATTGAGATAATAGAACTATAGAATTCTGGATGTTAACTTTATGAACTGGTATCATATTGTTTGAATGTCAATCTAAAGTTTAAAGTCCTATTGCAAACTTTTAGCAAACCTTGTTTACTCGATGAATTTTAATAAGTAGTATTAAATCAAGAGTAACAATTCCAGTGTTAGTATCTAAGTATCACACTTGCCTCCATGATCCTTGATATTCAAAAGTTGTTTTTAGTATCAAGGTTATCTAGGAGTTGAAAGAATTGTTTCATAAACTATCATGTGTGGAAGATATTGTGATATCTGAAACAATGTTTGGTTGCAAAGTGATAGAGTATAATTTAGTAAGACACATGTTCTCGTATTGTATGAGAATTTGCGAAGATTAGAGACGCCAGGCGTCCAAATCTCCTAAAAGGTTTAGGAACTAATATTATACTCGCAATTCATCCTCATGAGCTATAGTAGCTTGATCATGAAAGTTGTCATGATAGGATGAATGGAAGATGTAGGTAAAATGTTTACTACACTAAAAGATTACTAAAGAATGGAATTTGGAAGAACGCCAAATATTTGATTATGGTGATCTACTTCAAAGTGTGAGTCCAAGGGTATTAGTGTTTGACTAATCATGCCTTGAACTATGTGCCATGTGTATGGCGCCACTATTGATGTTGATAGATTCTTCTAGATGAAAAAGAATTGCTAAAAGAGAATCCGAAATTTATTCTGGCAGAAAATAAAAGACTAGAAATGTCCAGCTCAGGTATATAGAAGATATACATGTTATGGTTGTATTCGTTGCTTGTTAAAACAATGTGGTTCTTGGGTATTTGATACTAAATTGGTTGGTATGAACTGTCATACAGAACAACGCAATACAAGAACTACAATGGCCTAATTAACTAGCAAATGAATATGGAATGATTCTCATCGAAAACAAATAAAGTGTTATTGTCTTTCATTGGAATTAAACCTAGCCTTCAAGATTTGTTTGAATAATTATTATTTTGTTCTGGTATTATGAGAAAAATGGTTGTTCAAATTATTACCGCATTCACAAAAGATGAATGAACACTTATCTTGTTGGAGAAATCACATCCATAACACTGATGCTAAAAATGTCTCAAGACAAATGATTAGAAGATCACTTATGAGTGACACCACCGTTTAAATCATATTGGAAAGTAAACATGAAGAAACTCCATGTTGATGGAATTTTGGAGTCCTTTTGATTTTGGAATCAATTGACACTTGTGAAAATTTCCTAGAGATGATTAAAACTCCGTTTGTAGGCCAAAGAAGAACGGACGACTAACTTATTGGATATTGTACATGTTGATGTATATAGTCCATTATGTGTAGCCGTGTGTGGTGGATCTTTGAACTTCATCTACTTTAACCAAGGTTTTGAGTAGATATATGTGTATATTTACTTGATAAGGAAGAAGCATGAAATATTTGAATATTGTTAAAAGTATTTCTAGATGAAGTGGAAAATCATTGTAACAAGAGAATAAAGAATTTATGATCTGATCATAAAGGAATATATTTGAGTTACAAGTTTAGCAAACACCTCAAGTTGATGAATCGTTCCATAGACTTGTATTTCCCGAAACACCATAGGAGTATGGAGTGTTCGAGAGATAAAATTGAACTTTGTTTGACATTGTTAGATCAAAGGTGTCGTCTATAAAACTGCCATTATATTTTAAGGATAAAGCTTTAGAGACTACCGCTTTTTACACTGAAAAGAGCGCCATCATGATCCATTGAAATGACACCATATGAGATATGGCATGGGATAAAACCCAAGTTGTCTTTTCTAAAATTTTGGTATGCTATGCATATGTAAAATGTTTACAACCAAAGTCGGATAAATACGTCTTTGTAGGTTATCCCAAAGTAAATGTTGGGTATTCCTCCAGAACACCTAAGACAAAAGTGTTTGTCGCCGAAAACGTCAAGTTTCTTGAGAAGGAATTTTTCGTAAAAAGTCAAGTGGGAGGACAATAGAACTTTAATTAGGTTGTTGAACCTAAGCTATATGTGCTGAGTAGCGCAGCGCTGGGAAGTGTCCCAGAGGTGGCCACAATGCGCATGGCTGTCGTACCTCAAAGGTTGTGGTCACATAGATCAAAGTTCCTATTGAACCGCGTGAGTCGGGTAACAATCAAATAGTTAGATTTGAGAATGAATCATTATTGTTTGACAATGATGAACCGACTGCATGCAAAGAAGCAATGATGGGCCCTGACTCCATCAAATGGCTAGAAGCCATAAAATCCATGATAGTTCCATACACGAGAAACCAAGTTTATGAACTTGGAAGACCCTCAAAAGGCATGAAGCCTAATGAACGTATTTAGATCTATAAACACAGACATGGATGTTTAACATCTTTGAAATAGTCGACACATCGTTAAAAGAGTTTACGATTGTGTTCAATGAGTTGACTATGACAAGATTTGATCTTTCATAGCGATATTTTGTCTGGAATGATTACTGTAGCAACTACTACATATGCCAAGTTTGGTATATGTTAGTTGAACAAACAAGACAACATTCTTCTAATAGAATGGTTACCTAGGACATGTACATGACATGGTCCAATGGGTTTTGTAAATTCAAAGGATGCTAAAAGGCATGCAAACTTCAATGGTTGAAGTAAGCATCGCGGAGTTGGAATATTCACTGTGATGAAATAATTAAAAGGTTTAGTTTCATCGGATACGATGAATATGCTTGCATTTGCAAGAAATTAAGTGGGAGCGCTGAGACATATTTTCAGTACATTATGTAGAAGACATATTGTTAATTGGAAATGATGTATCTTTTATTGGCATAGGTTAAGAATTTCATTAAAATTAGATTTCAATGAAAGACTTAGGCAAAACCAAAATATTGGGTCTCGATGTCTATATAGATAGATCGAGGTACCAATATGGTTGTGCCAAAGTACATAGATGAAATATTGAATGAAGTTCAATATGGAAACGACAAGAAAAGTTCTTGTCGCATGGAAGAGGTTGAAACAAGATTCAGGTGTTTTTAATACTTGATGAGTGAAGCTACATGAATGATTTGATTGATCATGTATACCGTGATATGTACATATCCAGATATGTCCTATGCTCTAAATGTTATGAGCATATACCAGAGTGATAAAAGTCATAAGATGATCACTGGACAATAGTAGAGATATCCTTATGTGCTTTGGAAGGACTAAGGATATATATTATAAAGTGACACATAATTCATTGTAAAGTGTTACATTGATACTAAGTTTGTCACAAGATACAAATTAAGTTTATCTCAATTTTAGCTGTATGTTTAGGTGGCACAATGTAATGGAAGGAAGTTCCATGATGGATTTGGATGAGTTCCAAAGTTAAGACATTGTGATGGATTCTACAACAAAGGTTGAGTATATGGCTACTTTAGAAGTAGCAAAAGAGGGCATTTGTGTCAAGAAGTTTGTTATCAAACTAGGTGTAGTTCCAAGCTGGCTATTACTGTGAAGATCTATTGTGCGACAATAGTGACAACATGATTTTAGCTAAAGGAACTAAGGTCTCACCAAATGACCAAATTTATACCCAACTATCTCATTTGAGAATGAGTGATGCGTAGAGACGCAAAGACATGCAAATACACACAGAACTGAAAGTGTCAGATATGGAGATCAGATTAACCACTGCAACACATACGGATAACACGTGAAAGCCATAAGTGTTATATACGCAAGTATCAACTAGATTATTGACTCTAGTGCAAGTGGGAGACTGAAGGGAATATGCCCGAGAGGCAATAATAAAGTGGTTATTATCATATTCCATGTTTATGATAAATGTTTATTTCTCATGCTAGAATTGTATTAATCGGAAACATTAATACTTGTGTGATTAATAAACTAAAAAGGTTCCTAGTAAAGCCTCTCTTTTATACTAGCTCGTTGATTAACTGATGATCAAGGTTTCTTGATCATGAACATTGGATGTTGTTAATAACAGGGTCATATCATTTGAAGACTGATATGATGAACACTCACACCCATAGTATGAATAGCAAAACAATCAAGTCATCAAGTTCATTGCTATATCAAACTCATACGAAATAGTTCTAATCCTCACACCATGAGATCATGTTAATCACTGATACCGGAAGAGTGCTTTGATGATATCAAACGTCACACCATCACAGGGTGATTATAAAGGTTGATTTGGGTATTCTGAAAGTATTAGTTGAGGCTCATGGATCAAGAGTTGAATTTGTCCGACCCGATGATGGGAAGATATTCTCTGGGCCCTTCTCGGTGATATTGCATTAGAATCGCTTGCAAGCATGTGACTAGGTCACAGGAATGCATTATCATGGAATGAGTAAAGAGACTTGTCAGGAACAAGATCGAACTAGGTATGGTTGATACCAAATGATCGGATCTCGGACAAGTAATAATATCGCGAGACAAAAGGAATTAACTATGTTCGTTATTGGTTCACACGATCACTAGTTCATCGTTGAGTAAGTGGGAGTCATCATGGATTTCCAGATCCCGCTGTTGATTATTGATCAGAGAGGAGTCTCGATCATGTCTACTTTATTCACGAACCATAGGGTGACACACTTAAGGTTTGCTGACGCGTTTTGAGTGGATTTGGAACTCCGGCTAAATTATTGGACAGCACAGGGGTTGTTTCAGAAAAGCACCGAAACTGTTTCGGTATATCGAAATGACTCAAGGGGGTAAATGTTAATGTTTGTTAATTGATTGAATTAACAAATATTAAAGAAATAAAAATGTTTTATTAATTCAATAAGTGTGGATTTTAATTAACATGAATGTCATGCAAAATTAAAATGGGGGTTACTCATTTGATGAGGGGGGTTACCTTTCCATGAAGGAGGGGGTTACCACCACCATGAAGAGGAGAAAAGGGGGAGGGGCTGGCCGCACCCTCATGGATGGCTGCCCCCTCTCTCCTATATATATGTTGGACATGCTCCTCTTCTCCCTACACTTAGTTGCTTCCATCCCCTACCTTGTTGCTCCATACCATGGCTGTTGCTTAAGCGAAGCGCTGCCGAAATTGTTAACCACCAACACTTGGAGAAGTGGAGGAGGAGGAGTTCCGGCTGATCCCTACTTCCGCTGCCCCGCTGGACCGAGGGCATGGAGGTCGTCACCGAACCCTACGTGTATCCGAGTACGGGGGCGCTGCCACTTATGGCGCCGTGTACACGATCTTGTGATCGTCAAGTGAACCACTACGTCGACTACGTCAAGTGAACAACTACGTCGACTACGTGCGTCTTCATCGACTCTCCATCGTCAACGTTTGTGCGGGAACGTAATCCCCGCTTATGGTCTCGAGGGTTAGTCTCCGTTGCTACCAACTCGTAGAGTATCTTGGCTAGTTTATGTGTTCTTGCGTAGGAAAATTTTTGTTTTCTATGCTACGAACCCATCAAAGCTTGGGGATGCTTGATACGTCTCCAACGTATCTATAATTTTTGATGCTCCATGCTTGTTTTTACATCATTTGCCTAATGTTTCGTTACACTTTGTGGCACTTTTATGCATTTTCCGGAACTAACCTACTAACAAGTCGCCACAGTGCTAGTTCCCTGTTTTCTTCTGTTTTTGTATTTCAGAAAAGCTACACAGGAAATATTCTCGGAATTGGACGAAACAAGTTCCTGAAGTCTTATTTTTCCCGGAAGCTTCCAGAGATCCGAAGAGGAGACAGAGTGGGGCTACAAGGGCCCCACACACCAGGGCGGCGTGGCCCAGCCCCTGGCCGCGCCCCCTATGTGTGAGACCACCTCGGTCCACTTCTGACGATGCCCCTTCGCCTATAAAGACCCCCCGACGGGAAAAACCTAAGTACCCGATCAATTTTCCAGAAACACATCGCGATACGCCGCCGTTGTTGACCCGAGATCGGGAGGGTCCAGAAGCTCTTCCCGACACCCTGCCAGAGAGGAGAATCGCCACCAGAGGTCTTCTTCATCGCCATGCTTGCCTCTAGAGCGATGAGTGAGTAGTCTACCTTGGACTATGGGTCCATAGCAGTAGCTAGATGGTTGCCTTCTCCACCATGTGCTTCATGTTTAGATCTCATGAGCTGCCCTACATGATTGAGATCACCATTATGTAATTCTACATGTTTGGTTTATTGGGATCTGATGAATATTGGTGTTATGATTGAGTTGCTATACTGAAATATATCTTATGTTATCTCTATGTTGTTTATGATCTTGCATGCTCTCCGTTGTTAGTAGCTATCTTGGCCGAGTAGTTGCTAGTGACTCCAAGAGGGGGTATTTATGCTCGATAGTTGGGTTCATGCCTCTATTTAACCTAGGGGAGTGACAGAAACCTCTAAGGTTGTAGATGTGCTGTTGCCACTAGGGAGAAAACAACATTCATATGATTGAGGGCATATGCTTTGTTTACATTACACACTTTGCTTAATGCAATTATCTGTTGTTCGCAACTTAATACTCATGGGGTGTTCGGATGATATCCCCGTGAGTGGATTATTAGTCATAGATGTAGTTGGATGGCGGTCTATGTATTTTGATGTAATGCCCAGAGTAAATCGCATAGTGATCTTCTTGACATATCACGTTATCTTTATTCTATCAATTGCCCAACTGTAATTTGTTTACCCAGCATGTGTTATTTATCTTATGGAGAGACACCACTAGTGAACTGTGGACCCCGGTCCTATTTCCATCATATTGCTATCACCTGTTTACTTTACTCGCATACTTCTACTATTTTCCACTCGATACGCTCATACCCTTTGTTTCAAGCAAACCGGTGAGATTGACAACCTCATCGTAAGTTGGGAACAAAGTACTTGGTTGTGTTGTGTGCAGGTTCCACATTGCTGCTCGCAAAGCAAAGCTTAGACGAGGCGCCATATAAATTGTCCGGAGCTGTCGCGAAGCTTGCAAGCATCACCTTTAGTCGTATTGGCTTTTTCTTCTTCGAACGATAAACCTTGGTTTCTAACTGAGGGAAAAACTTGCTGCTGTGCTCATTATACCTTCGCTTGGGGTTCCCAACTGCCTGGCCATAATCATCATCAACTACACGCCAGCCATCACCCGTTGGTGGTTCTCAATGATACGGGTATACTTACAATGACAAGAGCTTGTTTGGGACTCTAAGTCGAGTAGCATGAGGTTTGTGTATTCGTACTTCATGGGACACGAGGTTTTCAACTTATGATTTGTCAAGCATATGCTTTATAATTGTACTCGCATTAACTTTAACCATTCAAGATGCCTATGATGGGGGCAATGAGAGGTCAAAGCTAGTAAGTATCATAATTTTTGAAGGTTTATAAAACTTGCAATCACTGCTTCCCTCTGCAAAGGGCCTTTCTTTTACTTTTATGTTGAGTCTCCACCTTCTACCTTTATGCACCGTCTAAGAGAGCATAGTTGTCATTCTGAGTATAATGTGCATAGTCCCAAAGTTTATTATTGATTGATTCATGATTATGGTTTTGCTTGTTCTTAAATTATTTGTATCTAGTCGCCCTCTTAAACTTGAAGGTGTCCTATGCATTTATGTTTTGCTACTCCATGAGGGACAAGCTGAAAACCATTTGTTATGTTTTCCATATGGTTGAAACACACACGTGACTTTCATTGTTTCATTTTCATGATCTTTCCTTTGTGTTTCTTTTCATGCTATAATATGGTTGCTAAGTTTCTATTATGAAGATCATGTCTTTCATGCCCATGATTTAAGTTCTTTGATCTCAGCACTCAATGCTCTACCTCGTTGATCAAATTGTGATGGTGCATGTCACCTCAAAAATTATTCTTTGTTATCACTTACCTACTCGAGGACGAGCAGGAGTTAAGCTTGGGGATGCTTGATACGTCTCAAACGTATCTATAATTTTTGATGCTCCATGCTTGTTTTTACACCATTTGCCTTGTGTTTCGTTACACTTTGTGGCGTTTTTATGTGATTTCCGGAACTAACCTATTGACAAGATGCCACAGTGCCAGTTCCCTATTTTCTGCTGTTTTTGTGTTTCAGAAAAGCTATACAGGAAATATTCTCGGAATTGGACGAAACAAGTTTGAAAACTCCTATTTTTTCTGGACGGAGGACGAGGACCAAACGGGAGCTGGAGAGGGGCCAGAGGCTGGCCACACAATGAGGGGGCGCGGCCCAGGCCCTGGCCATGCCCACCTGTTGTGAGGAGCCCCTGGTCCACTCCTGACGATGCCCCTTCGCCTATAAGAAGCCTCCCGATGGAAAACCCTAAAACAATTGGCAAATTTCCAGAAAGAGTTCCGCAGCTCTGCCGCCGCCGCCGACGAATTTTGGGGGACAAAAGTCTCTGTTCCGGCACCCTGTCGGGACAGGGAAGTGCCCCCGGAGCCATCTCCATCGGTCTCCATCGCCGTCTCCGCCGTCTCCATCGACCTCACCGCCATCTCCATCAACCTTGCTGTCTCCTATGATGAGGAGGGAGTAGTTCTCCCCCGGGGCTGAGGGCTCTACCGGTAGCTATGCGGTTCACCTCTCTCTCCCATGATGTGATCTTTATGTGATTGTGAGCTTTGTATCTAGTTGAATTGGTAGATGTTATTATTCAGATATTATGCTACTCCCATGCTTTATATTTGTAAACTCCGGAGATACCTTGTATCATGGTGTGACGGTGATAGTGTGCGCATCATGTGTGTCTTTTTGGTTAATGTCTCTATGAATTGTTGGTGTTTGTTGGAACCATCTAGTGCGTTCACGGTGACAGTGTGGGACAATCTAGTTTGGGTACATACGGACTTTGAGGAGTGCTTCGTAGCCCTACACATGATTAGTGTTCGTTTTCCATTGGAGAATTGTTTTGAGTTGCAAATTGATGATAGTATCTATTGGTTCAATTATGTTATATTTATTGGGAGTGTGTCCACTAGTGAAAGTATGATCCCTAGGCCTTGTTTCCAAGCATTGCACACCGTTTCCTTTTAGTTTTGTTATATGTTTGCTTGCAGCGATATTTATTTCAGATTACATTTACTACTTATAATCATCACTACTACTTGTATTTCACTATCTCTTCGCCGAACTAGTGCACCTATACATCTGACAAGTGTATTGGGTGTGTTGGAGACACAAGAGACTTTCTGTATCGTAATTACAGGGTTGTTTGAGAGGGATAGCTTTGACCTCTTCCTCCCTGAGTTCGATAAACCTTGGGTGATCCACTTAAGGGAAACTTGCTGTTGTTCTACAAATCTTTGCACTTGGAGGCCCAACACTGTCTACAAGAACAGACACGTGCGTAGATATCACCCCCCTCATCCGCATGAAGAAGGAGGCCGGCGTGGTGCCTCCTTCGATGAAAAAGGAGCGCGGCCTTGTAGAGGACGCTGCACACCAGCTTCAGTACCAAGCCCAGATGACTCAGAGGAGTTCCTCGATCAGAGAGCAGTGGAGCGCGCCTCCATCAACGAGGTCTAGCTGGGGGCCTTGAAGTTCGCCCTCGCTGGTCCAGGCAAGACGTGAAGAAGGCTGAGGCAGAGCGTGCACCTGGAGGACGACGACGCCGGCCCAAGCCAGTAGCGCGGTGGTCAGGGCAACAGCAACTGGGCGTCCAAGGCCGAGCCGCCGTCCGACGACAACAACGACAATGGGGGCACCAACTATGATGTCTTCTACCAGCGCCTCGACATGCATTATATTAGGTTTTTTCTCTTTTAGTTAAATTCTGCCATTTATGGTAAAAGCCTTCTAATTTCAATGAAATCTATCCAAGTTTGCTAAAATTCGTTGAATACGATTTTCGGGATGGGGGGCACGACTGGAAAACCACCGTCCCCTATACAGAAAGGAAAATGATTTATTTCCTCCGGAGGTCCGCGTCGCTCGCAGCCTCCGGGTTCCCTGCGCGCCGCGTGTCTTTCTGGGTCCACCACGTCTCCTCCCATCGAGTCTTCCTCCGAGGTCCTCCCCCAACTCCCTTCCTCCCCAACTTCTCTCCCATCTCGATGGAGCTCACCGCCGCATTCGTGCCCCATGACAGACAACCTCTATGGAGTGCGTCGCCACCTCCTTTCCCCCCGACGACTACCGGTACTGCCATCTTCCCCGACTTCTCCTTGGCCTCCATTCACACTACCGGTGCTAGATTTATCTAGTCGGCCTCCTCTATGGCCATCGTCGGCTGAGCTCCGGCCTGCTAGAGGAGAAGCCCCGGTAGTGGCCCCTAAAAGCAGCAGCGGCGGTCCCTGGAAGCAGCGGCGGCGGCCCCTAGAAGTCCCCCGCGGTGGCCCCTGGAAGCAGCAGCGGTGCTCCAAGGAAGCAGCGGTGGCGGCCCCTGGAAGCATGGACGGCGGCCCCTGGAAGCAGCGGCGGCGACCGTCGGAAGCAGCGGCGGTGCTTCAAGGACGGGCGACGGTGCTGCCGGCTGAGCTACCGTCGGTGGTGGCAGTGCTTCCAAGGAAGGGTGATGCTGCTTCCTGCGGCGGCCGGTGTTGCTTCCTCCGGCGTGCGGAGCTGCTTCCTACGGTGGCCCGCATTGCTTCCTTCAGCGGGCAGAGCTACTTCCTGCGGCGGTCGGCATTGCTTCCTCCGGCAGGCCGTGGGCGGAGTTGCTTCCTGCGGCGGCTCGCGTTGCTTCCTTCGGCGGGTGGAGCTGCTCCTTGCGGCGGCCGATGCTACTGCCGTCTTCTCCGGCGGTGCTGCTGTGGGTGACAGGCATCTTCTCTGGTGGTGCTGCCATCGGCGGTTGGCGGTGCTTCCAAGGAAAGGTGATGCTGCTTCCGTCGTGTTGCAGTTCTTTCAAGGTGGGGCGACGGTTCTTCTGTCTTCTCCGGCGACGACACTTTCTCCGACGATGGTTGGGTTAGAGAAGGGAAAGAGATGGGTGTGGAAGGTGTGTCCATGGTTCTCATTTTTGGTGAGAAGAGAGAGGAAATCTAGTTGCGGACGCGGTACTCTGTTGACCAGGTTTGGGACACGTGTCGACCGCTCGACCCGAGGGCTGTGAAGTTTTCGGCCCCGGAGGTCGCTCAACACTCGCCATACAGAAATGGGTGCCGTTGCCACCCCCCACACACCATACAGCGGTCTGCCTCGTAGTTCTAGAATGCCACGTATACGGGGACAACTTTTGAAAGCTTGTTTGGCAGATGTTAAAGAATGAAGGGAGCACATGGTAGGATTTTATATACTCGTCCCTTAAGAGGCTGCACAGTTTTCATACTCGTCCCTGATAGACGATAGATTTTTTTTTGGCTTAGCACCATCTCATCTACACCTCTTATTGTTTGGGATTTATCTTTTTTATATCTTCTAAACTATATAACATATAGACTTAAAACTTTGCAGGTCACTGTAATATTGCAATTAGAATGTGGGAAAAATAGTTCAGAATTTTTTTGTGAAAATTAAATTTTCAAATATTTAAAATTCAACAAAAATTGTTTTAAAAAGTATATATGTACTGTCGTAAAAATCCCAAACTATTTTTTTTCCAAAATCAATCTCAAATGTTTTAGTGAACTGCCAAGTTTCAGATTTAAAGGTTGTATAGAGTGAGAGATACAAAAAAAGTTGTTAGAGAAGAAAAAAAATAGGCCAGCATAGATCTTGATGCACTAATTAACAGCTCAAATATAGGGGTGTACATTGAGAGTCTGCTCAGAAAATGCAATCTCCGATACGATATTACTATGCCACAAAGAGTTACAAGCTGGCAGTTGTTCAGAGGGATTTGCAGATTGAAGGGTTCGTCATCGGAGTTTGTATTGATGCACCGGTTATGTCAAGGAAAAAACATTTCGGACACAGATCCAGTTTATACAGTGCACTTTATAGCAGTTGATGCAACACCTCGCTTCATGTTCATCTTGCATTTCCAAGAACATCCAGGATTCTAGGATATAAATTCATCGTATTTTGCAGCGGCGATTTCAAAGGAAAATATACCATACGTCTTCAACAAAAAATCAGATCCAAAGAATTCTTGATTTGATTGGACCGAACCAATTTATTGTTCGACAAATACATCACTGGGGTACATCTGTGCCGCATATTATTACCCTAGCTGATTTCAAATTTGGTATATTGTAGAATCTCCAAGGACGAACTACACTTGCCCACTAGGAAATCTAGCAAATCGCAATTAAACTGCCAAACAATCCTTGTGCTAATGTTGGAAAAGAAAGCACTATAATGTGTATGTTCTGCCTGTCTTATGGTTTTTTCATGTCTAGTGGCTCAGATCCTGACTTGGTTAATCTTCCATTGAGAAGTCTCTCGCCACCAGGATCGTCAAAAGCCATAGCTAGCCGCAGCTATTTGGCAGCCTCAGATTTACGACCTTCATTCAGTAGCATACTGCAAACAAACAATCAGCAACTTCAGTAGCAATTATGTTTCTCTTCCAGAAGACCAAAATGAAGAGGTAAAAAGAGAAACAAAGTCAATTCCATATTAAACGGTGCAAATATTATCAGAGGATTTAACAGTATAAGTTACCCACAAGTAGACAACTAAATCAACATGGACTTAACCTAAATTACTAAAATGGCTCCATGAGCTGACAATATGACATAACACAAAAACAATAATTATTAAAATTTTAAATTAAACACAAAATGCACGCTCACACACTCATGTGGCTTCAAGACGCATTAAAGATGCAATGCAAAATGGAGAACAACTTTAAAGTATTCTATTTTCGTTTTGCTGCAACCAATACTTTGAAGCAAACCTGAGCATGGACAGCCCGACCTGACGGCTCGACCCGGCCCAGCCAGAAAATGGCGGCCCGACTTCTTATGTTGGCACGACAAGCCGGGCCTGGGCTGAGAAATCTAGCCCAATAGACAAGACGGGCCATGCCTAGGCTAGAGATTTAGCAGATTTAGGGAAGGCCCAACCCGATGGGCCAGGTCTGGGATGAAAATGTGACCCGACAATTGGGTCAGGCCTGGGCTAGAAAATGCAGCCCGAGAAATTGGGCTAGGCCTGGGCCGCAGAATTTTGAGTTGGGCTTTTTGCTGGCCCGGCCCGAAAACATGCCTAGATATACTTGGAAGTGTGCAGACTATTGAAAGCTGCCACCCTATAAGCCTACAGAGGCCTATGTTGATAAAATGACCTACAAAGGGGGCGGCTACCTTGCAAGAGCAATAAAGCCTTGAAAATAGCATGCTTTCTTCATCCTTTCCTCTTGTTCAGCTCGGCTATTCTTTGAAGGAGTTTGATTGCCGTCTCCATATCACTCCACAATGGGAAATGACAGAGTCATGATATTATTCAGTGTCATGTGTAATGGTTTACGGGCAGTTTCAGCGGGCCAACTTAAATAGACAGCGTCTGATTTGGTCCGACTAGACAGGAAAACGTTAAAAACCCAATCCAACGAGGCAATGCAAACAGACAGGCAGGGGAGGACCGACCCATCCCGGATCATTTGTGGGCGAGAAATGGGGCAACGCGTATAGGGAAGCAATCCATGCATGCATCTGCGCACGTCCTTTAGTGTCCTCCCATGGTCCACTTGGCAGCGACATAATGACCAGTCATCTCCCACACACGTATGCATGCCAGTCTACATGTCTGCGCCCGCTGCCTTCGCCCTCGATGCACGCACTATTAGTGAGGTATTAACTCCAATGCACGTGGCCCTCTGCGTTGACATCAATGCCTCGCCGTTTCGGCTCTCACACGGGCCTCTTCGTCGACCTTTGAGGGTAATACATTAATGATACAACTATAAAAAATCTGACGAAAGCGGTATGGATTGACACTATAGTAGTAAGAAATATGCAGTTTTTTTTGAAATGGAGGCAAAAGATCTGCCCCAATCTATTAATTAAGAAGAAGAGAATTGCCCAATTAATTATAGGAAACTAGGCAAAACCGTTACAACAAAACCACGAGAGAACCAACACCTAAAACATGCAACCTCTAAACCAACAATCACTGACAACCTACAACCGCGAACTCACGACACTTGGAAGGAAGAACTCATGATACTTGGAGCACTATGATGCAAACATCCACAAACCGGACGACCAAAGAGGGTACCATCACTCAAGTAGCTCTTGAAGTTTTCCTTGCTATGCCCCTCTTCTTACTTCTGCCCCTGATAATTACCTTCCAGAGAGATTTCTCAACCTTCGTAATCATGTCCTCCAAAGCATGCCCCACCAAGACGCAGGCAATGTCCTTGCCATATCTAGGGCTAACTGCCTCTAAATGGCGAGCAAGACACAAAGCTCTGCAGCAAAAAGAGCATTAGCTTTATCTGCTAACACTTCTCTAGTGACCATAGAGGCAAGCAACTAAGGTGGTGAGGGCGCCGAGGCGACCGTCAAGGCCTCAAATGAGCCAAGCTCCAACAGAAGCACCACAGAAGATTCCCCACACAACTCGTGAAGCTCTGGCTTCGTGGCCACCACCAAAGTCTCAAATGAGCCCGACTCTAACAAAAGCATGGAAGAAGATTTCCCACACAACTCATTCGGCTCTGGTGCGATCTGCAACACCGGAACCAAGATCCCATCCATGCCCTCACCCATGAAGGCAGCCGACACAAAAGGTCGTGGCGACATGCAAGGACTACCACAGGGAGAGAAACAACCGTAGAGTTGTTCTTACTCAACCATAGACGACTTTGGGTCGGTGGAGTCAAGCGGAAGCGAAGCCGACATGGAAATAAGCCCCAAACCACCACGAGTACATGCCTTCAATGACTCCAAAGAATCACCTAAGCGTGCCAACAATAGCTTGAAATTTGCCACCTCTTCACGAAGGGGGCGAGACGCCTCCTCGATGTGAACGTTGACCAGCTTAAGGATCTCCATGTGCATCAAAGAAAAAACTGAGACTGAAAGACAGATTCCGAGCTAACATCCTCGCAACACCTAGGAGAGGGACTTGGCGGCACCGCTGCATGCAACGATAAGTGGCACACAACCTTAGCCCAACACTACTAGGAAAACAGGTGGTTAGCGGCACACCATATTTAGATTCTGTGGTGCATTCCAAATATGCCACTATTGTCATGCCACTAAATTTTAATTTCTGTGGCGGATTCTTGTATGCGCCATAGAACTACAACATTTATGTGTCGCATATGCGCCTAATGCGCCACAGACCCTAATGCGCCACAGAAACAACTCGGATATGCGCCATAGAATATTTGTACAGGAATTAAAAACGCGTTTCTGAAACTAAAATTTTATTTCCAAAACGGCGGCGGCGGTATAGACACTGACAGTACTACTACTACTACTCCTACTACTACTGCTGCTACTACTACTACTAGTACTATATATAACTATTTAAACTACTGCTACTCCTCGTCGGAGCTCCCCTCGGCGGTGAGGAAGTTGTACTCTAGCCAGTGCAGATCCTCTTTGTCGAGCTCCGTGTTGGGGTTGTTGTACTCTGCCTCAATCCAAGCCTTTTTCCTCCTCTTCTCCGCGTGCGCTGCCCTTTGTTCCTGCTTCTTCTGTGCCCAAAACTCCTCCTCCCTCGCCACATCCTCCAGATAAAGGCGCTGGTGCTCCGCCATGATCCGCTCGTCTTCCTCGGCGATGGAAATGCGCCACACGACACGCTTGTGGTCGCGCTGATCCTCGTGCATCTTGATCAGGGGCACGACGCCAAGAACTGTGCATCCTCTACTAACTCGATGTCGGGGAAGTTTAGCTCACTCCTAGTGCAGCCAAACCTCTACATGGCAGCGTCATAGGCACGCATGGCTTCTTCGGTGGTGCGGAACATGCCGATCCACACGCGTTGCCTGACAGTGAAGATGTAGGCCGCGTACGTGTCGTACACGCATGCGGTGATGCCGTGGAAGCCTGTCGCACCGAGAGGGTGGCCGCGGTGAGGTGGCATGGCGTCGTCGGCCGGGAAAGTGGCAGCAACATCGAAGATGAGCGGTTTGGATGCCAGAGTCGAAGAGGAGCGTTGTGGATGTCAGAGTTGAAGAGGAACGGGGTGGTGGCGGTATGGCTTGGGAGTGGCGCCGAAGTGGAGCTTTAGTAGCGCGCGGGCGGCGGCGTGGGAAGACGCGCTGCGTGAAGTTGAGGCAACGCGGTGAAGATGCGGCGGTGAAGCCGATGCGCTGCGTGAAGGCGAGGCAGCACGGTGAAGCCGAGGCGGTGCGGGAAAGATGCGATGCATGATGCCGAGGCAACGCGAGAGATGCGGCGTGGTGGCTGCGAGGCGGCGGTGACTCGGCATGGTGACTGCGAGGCGACCGTGACGTGGCACGGTGAAAGCGGGGAAGAGGTGAGCTTTGAAGATCTAAAGTGGACATTATGTGGCGCATACAGTTGTATGCGCCACATAATGTCCACTTTAGATCTAAGCGCATGGAGCCCACACAGCATTCTGTGGCGCATATAGTGGAATGCGCCATAGAATTAGCACATTTCTGTGGCGCATATATATATATGTGCCACAAAATAGCGATTCAAAATCTCTAGAGGTGGGCCCATCACAATTCTATGGCGCATTGGTCTTCATGCACCACAAAAATGGCTTATTCTGTGGTGCATGTCTGCCTTATGTGCCATAGAATTGTGATGATTCTGTGGCGCATTAATGACCAATGCGCCACAAAATAAATTTAGTGGAGCACGCACTTTCCAATATGCCACTAAATGTCTGTTTATGGATAGCTAGTTTCCTAGTAGTGCAACTCCGAGATGACAGGGGACGACAGGGCTGAGCAGACGGAGAGTGGCTCTGCTGGCAAGGAGCATGACCGTATAGGCAATGATGACGAGTGTCTGGAGAAGAGAATGAGTGGCACGGCAGAATCGCTCCCGATGACCAGGACGACGACAGCAGGATGCCTCTAAAGGGCCCACAACATGTGCTGACCTGGTGGCCACACTCGAGGCATCGAAAGCACCTCTGTCTTACCCAAAGTTTGAAGGCGAGACTACGCTTGAGGCCTTCCTTCCGAATCATAGAAGATTGCTCACGGCCGGGTTGGCCGCCCCGAACCACCTGCACCCAGCATCCATTGTCTCCAAGAGAGGTAGCATCAACAACAGAGAGGCCACCACTGAGCTCTGCTGATGCCTTCTCATCATGGTGCACATCAACAAGGCCGAGTGTCGAGCCAGAAACAACACCTTTGGCGGAGGCCAAACGACATCTGCGGAGCCAACACCTCATCATCGTCATCCTCGTCAGACCTTAAAGATGCAGCCTATAGTAGGCTCAGGGCCAATGGCATTGCACCAACAGGAAGGGGCACCTCAGAGATAGGCCCGCCCGAGGCAGCTGCAACAGCGACAATGACCCGAGCCCCTCAAATACCACGACAGAGTCACATAGCTGTCCATCAGGAGAGCAAGAAGCTGCGGGAGGCCCTGGTGGCACCGCTGTCAGCGGCGGTTGTAGGCCACAGACTGCACCCTCTAGCGCTGAAGGGGCGCTGAGCGCCAGGCCAGGAACTGTCGTAGGTTGAAGGCGGTCGTGGGCGAGGATATTGAGCCCACATTCTCCTTCTTGAAACTTTCCACCGGGGGCAGCCGCGACAACCTCGAACGGGCCTTCGGAGGGAGCAAGGCTCGAGGATCCCCGCAAGCCTGCAGTAGAGTAGCCGCCAGCGGAGGTGCTTGGGGACACGCAGGATTGTCCTCATTGCTGGAAGAGAGCGGGACCATCTTGCACATCGGGGATGGAGCAGAGCGCGCAAAGGTGCAGGCAAGACGGCAGCCAACACGAGGTGGCGGCCGCTGTGACCCGGCGACGAGGTGGGCAGCCATGACGAGGTGGCGGAGCCGGGGTGGCCGTTGCGACCCGGTGACGTAGCGGCGGACCTCGGGAAGAACGGGAGAGGATGGTGTGACCCGACGACAACATCAGCAGCAAACCGGCAAGTCCTAGCTTAATAAAGTAGTGTTCACATCCAAACCGCAATGAAAAAATAGACAAACAACTCGGATCTAGCAAGGAAAGCAGTGAATGTAAGACCTGCCCCCGACGAACATCATTGTGTATTCAGGAACCTGGGCATCCACACAGGGAATCTTTAGCAATTGAAAGTAGTTGCATAACTAAGAGCATTCATTCATGCAAGGAAATATTCATGTGGTAGCACCAGAGCAACACAGATCGATGAGCTATCAAATATTCATGTAGTAGAAAACGGGCCTTTGGCCAGGACCCTTTAGTCCCGGCCTCCATCTGGGCCGGGACTAAAGGCCCGGCCACGTCGCCCGAAATTCGCCACCCGCCCGGGAGGCTTTAGTCCCGGCCCGTAACGACCCTTTAGTCCCGGTTTGAGACACAAATCGGGACTAAAGGGCTTTGCGCGGAGCGGCCCGCGTGTGCGCACCCTTTAGTCCCGGTTTGTGTCTCAAACCGGGACTAAAGTATTCTGCCTATATATATGGCTGCAGCAGCCCCTCTCTCCCCTCTTGCATTTTTTTGGATGAAAGTGTGTGAGTGTGTGCTAGCTCTCCTTTTTGCTTGGATGCACTAGAGGTGTTTGTTGAAATGTTTGTTAGAGCGATGCCGCTTCAGTTCACCGAACACAACTACGATATGAGGTGCCCGAGCCACGCTTAAGCCTCTTCCTCTTTATTTCCACTTATTCTAAAAGGTTAGCAACTATATTTCCTCGTTTAGACCGTGCGGTACTAATTTTTAGGATCGTGATTGTGTTTGATATACTGTTGCATGACGCAGATGAGCCATCCATGGATGTACGGTGATCGACGCACCGCCGCTTACAGAGAAGGCGTGCATTCTTTTCGAGATGCGGCCGATGCGAACAAGCATGGTGGTGGCTATATGTTTTGTCCATGTGTTGAATGTCGGAATGAGAAGGACTACACTTCCTCAAGAGTCATTCAGAGCCACCTGCTTCGGTCCGGTTTTATGTCGGGCTATAATGTTTGGACCAAGCACGGAGAAAGAGGGGTTATGATGGAAGACGACGATGAAGAAGAAGAGAACGATGATGACAACTACCGATCTATGTTCCCTGAGTATGCTGATACCGCAATGGAAGACAATGAAGAAGAAGATCAGGGTGCAGAACGGGAACCAGATGAGCCCGCTGATGATCTTGGCCGGGTCATTTCTGAAGCACGGCGAGGCTGCGACACAGAAAAGGAGAGGTTGCAGTTCGAGCAGATGTTACAGAACCACAACAAATTGTTGTACCCAACTTGTGAAGATGGCCAGAAGAAGCTGGGTAGCACACTGGAATTGCTGAAGTGGAAGGCAGAGACCGGTGTGACTGACTCGTCATTCGAAAAGTTGCTGGTACTGATGAAGAAGATGCTTCCAAGAAAGAACGAATTGCCCGCCAGCACGTACGAAGCAAAGAAGCTTGTCTGCCCTCTAGGATTAGACGTGCAGAAGATACATGCATGCCCTAATGACTGCATCCTCTACCGCGGTGAGAAGTATGAGAATATGGATAAATGCCCGGTATGCACTGCATTGCGGTATAAGATCAGAAAAGATGACCCTGGTGAGATTGAGGGCGAGCCACCCAGGAAGAGGGTTCCTGCCAAGGTGATGTGGTATGCTCCTATAATACCACGGTTGAAACGTCTGTTCAGAAATAAAGATCATGCGAAGTTGTTGCGATGGCACATGGAAGATCGTATGAAAGACGATAAGTTGAGGCACCCCGCCGATGGTCGGCAGTGGAGAAAAATCGAGAGAGAGTTCCCGAGATTTGCAGGTGACGCAAGGAACTTATGGTTTGGTCTGAGTACAGATGGCATGAATCCTTTTGGGGAGCAGAGTTGCAGTCACAGCACCTGGCCCGTTACTCTATGTATCTACAACCTTCCTCCTTGGTTGTGCATGAAGCGGAAGTTCATTATGATGCCAGTGCTTATCCAAGGTCCAAAGCAACCCGGCAACGACATTGATGTGTACCTAAGGCCATTAGTTGACGAACTTTTACAGCTGTGGGCCGAACCAGGTGTACGTGTGTGGGACGAGCACAAACAAGAGGAATTTGACCTTCGAGCCTTGCTTTTCGTAACCATCAATGATTGGCCTGCTCTTAGTAACATTTCAGGACAGTCAAACAAGGGATACAATGCATGCACGCACTGTTTAGATCAGACAGAAAGTATATATCTGGACAAATGTAGGAAGAATGTGTACCCGTTCAATCGTCGTTTTCTTCCGCCCAAGCATCCCTTAAAGAAAAAAGGCAAGCATTTCAATGGCAAGGCAGAACCCCGGGGGAAGCCTGTCATCCGTACTGGTGCTGAAGTATTTGATATGGTCAAAGATTTAAAAGTAATCTTTGGAAAGGGTCCTGGCAGCCAACCTGTTCCTAACGGCCCTGATAAGCGCGTACCCATGTGGAAGAAGAAATCTATATTTTGGGAGCTACCCTATTGGGAAGTCCATGAGGTCCGCTCCGCAATCGACGTGATGCACCTGACGAAGAATCTCTGCGTGAATATTCTAGGCTTCCTGGGCTTGTATGGGAAGTCAAAAGATACACCGGAAGCACGGGAGGACCAGGAACGTCATAAAGGAAGAGATGGCATGCATCCAGGGCAGTTTCAAGGGCGTGCCAGCTACGCTCTTACTAAGGAAGAGAAGGAAATCTTCTTTGAAGTCCTTTTCAGTATCAAGGTCCCGACTGGCTTCTCGTCGAATATAAAGGGAATCGTAAATATGAAAGACAAAAAATTCCAAAACCTAAAGTCTCATGACTGCCACGTGCTTATGACGCAATTGCTTCCGGTTGCATTGAGGGGAATTCTACCGGAAAATGTTCGCCTGGCAATTGTGAAGGTATGTGCATTCCTCAATGCAATTTCTCAGAAGGTAATCGATCGAGAAAGTCTATTAGGGTTACAGATTGATGTGGTCCAATGTCTGGTCAGCTTTGAGTTGTTGTTCCCGCCATCCTTCTTCAATATAATGACACACCTCCTAGTTCACCTAGTCGAAGAGATTAGAATTCTCGGTCCTGTATTTCTACACAATATGTTCCCCTTCGAGAGGTTCATGGGAGTCTTAAAGAAATATGTTCGTAACCGTGCTAGGCCAGAAGGAAGCATCTCCAAGGGCTATGGAACAGAGGAGGTCATTGAGTTTTGTGTGGACTTTCTTCCTGACCTTAAGCCGATTGGTGTTCCTGAATCTCGGTATGAGGGTAGGCTGACAGGAAAAGGCACACTAGGAAGGAAAGCAAAAGTATGTATGGACGGGCATTCTTTCTCTCAAGCACACTACACAGTTCTACACAATTCCACCGTGGTGGCTCCGTATATCGTGAGACACAAGAATATTCTACGCTCCGAAAACCCGGGGAAGACTGACTCTTGGATTAAAGGGGAACACGAGAAGACTTTCGGCAGTTGGTTGCAGACACATCTCATGAATGATGACACCGTTGGAGATCAGCTGTACTGTTTGGCCAGGCCACCATCTTCTACTATATGTACTTTCCAAGGGTACGAGATAAATGGGAATACATTTTACACGGTTGCCCAAGATAAAAAGAGCACCAACCAAAACAGTGGTGTCCGCTTTGATGCAACAGACGAGAATGGGCACTGTTTGGAAACATATTACGGGTACATAGAGGAGATATGGGAACTTGACTATGGACCTACTTTTAAGATCCCTTTGTTTCGGTGCAAATGGGTGAAGCTGACAGGAGGCGGGGTAGTTGTAGACCAAAAGTACGGTATGACAACAGTGGATCTCAACAATCTTGCGTACATGGATGAACCATTCGTCCTAGCCAACGATGTCGCTCAGGTTTTCTATGTGAAGGACATGTCTACAAAAACGAGAAAAAGAAATCAGCAAAAGAAGACATCGTCCGATGAGCCAAAGCGCCACATAGTTCTTTCAGGGAAAAGAAACATCGTGGGAGTAGATGACAAGACAGACATGTCAGTAGATTATAATAAGTTTCATGAAATTCCGCCCTTCAAAGTGAAAACTGACCCAAGCATCCTACTGAATGATGAAGATTCTCCATGGCTACGACCCAGAAGAAAACAGAAATAATAGATAGGAATGTTGGTGCAATAATGTAATAATGTATTAAACCTTTTATGTAATGCATGATGAAGATTCTCCATGGCTCTTTAGAAAAAAAGCCGGCTCACTAGTTCTTTTCCCGTTTTAATTGAAAATGGCAAACTAGTTAATACTTAGGATAGTTTAAATAATTAATTTTTAAAATAGAAAATAGTTTTGAATTATCTATTCAATTTCAAACACTTTTCATTTTTATAGTTTTGTCAAATTCTCAAATATGCAAAAAGAATATTAATAAACATAGTTTTTAATTAAAAATGGCAAAATAGTTAATACTTAGGATAGTTAAAATAATTAATTTTTAAAATAGAAAATAGTTTTGAATTATCTATTCAATTTCAAACACTTTTCATTTTTATAGTTTTGTTAAATTCTCAAATATGCAAACAGATAACTATTTATAAAACAAATAAAAGAAAAAACAGAAAATAGGCCTTTAGTCCCGGTCCGTGCTACAGACCGGGACTAAAGGCCCTTATGCTGGAAACCCCCGCCCGAGGCCTTTAGTCCCGGCCTGAGCCACCGCCCGGGACTAAAGGTCCCGGGGTATAAAAGCTAGTCCTTCGTCCCCGGTCGGTTCCACCGACCGGGGACTTAGGATTTTCGCGCGCGAGGAGCAAGCAGAGACGCCGCCAGGCTGCCCGACGCCACCGCCGCCCAACGCCCGACGCCACCGCCGCCCGACGCACCGCCTCCGCTGACGTCCTCGAGCCTGACGCGCCGCCGCCGCCGAGGCCCCCGAGCTCGACGCCTACCGCCGCCCGACGCGCCCACCGCGGCTCGAGCCCGAGGCGCCCACCGCCGCCGGACGCCTCCCACTGCCGCCGCCGACCGTCCCGAGGTGCCCGACGCCACCGGCCGCCCGACGCCACCGCCGCCCGACGCCTCCCGTCACCGCCGACCTGCAGGTATGTTAGGGTTAATTAGTTTTAGGTTAGGGTTAGTTTTAGGTTAGTGTTAGGGTTAGTTTTAGGGTTAGTGTTAGGGTTAGTTTTAGGGTTAGTTAGTTTAATTTAGTTGTTAGTTAGTTTTAGGGTTAGTTAGTTTAATTTAGTTAGAAAAAAAGAATAGATTTGTTAGTTATTTGTTAGTTATTTGTTAGTAAATTTGTTAGTTAGTTTAATTTAGTATTTGTTAGTTAGTTTAATTTAGTATTTGTTAGCTAGCTATTTGTTTTTGTTAGTTAGTTTAATTTATTAGTATTTGTTAGTTATTTGTTAGTTAATTTGTTAGTATTTGTTAGTTAGTTTAATTTCCTATTTGTTAGCTATTAGAGTTAGATATTAGGGTTAGAATTAGTTAGTGTTAGGGTTAGATATTAGGGTTAGAATTATTTAGTTAGAATTTATTTGCAAATAGAAATAGAATTATTTAGTTAGAATTTATTTGCAAATAGAAATAGAATTATTTAGTTAGAATTTATTTGCAAATAGAAATAGAATTATTTAGTTAGAATTTATTTGCAAATAGAAATAGAATTATTTAGTTAGAATTTATTTGCAATAGAAATAGAATTATTTAGTTAGAATTTATTTCGTTTTTTGCAGAACTATGGATCCACATAGCAGGAACCTCGAAGAGGAAGAACTTCTCGAAGATATAATCAAAGACGCCCCCGACGTTGAACCTGCTGAATCTCCGTCGTCATATCTAAACCCCTCCGGAGATGGAATGGAGGTTGATCGACCCGAAGATGAAGCCGATGGGGCCGGAGATAGCTCCAATGACGGAGAAGGTGATAGCTCCACTGATGGAGAAGCCGGTGGAGAAGCCGGTGGAGAAATAATAAAGTCCGGCGAGGTATACATATGAAGTTCGACAATCACTTGTAATATGTGAAAAATATTGGAGATAGCTCTATATTGTATACATATACATTCATTTGACGAATGTTTCTCCCTCTTAGGCCTCCACATCGAGCAAAGCTACGAAACGAGGCCCGACTAAAAAGTTGGACGCACGGACGCATTACACCTTTGAGGTGATATTGCCTACGGGCGAACCAAAGCTTCCTAAGAATGCTGCTGACACATTCAAGAAGCAATGCGGAGTTCTCGTTAGGGATCACGTCCCGATCAGCGTTCGGGAGTGGAACAAGCGCAAAGGGGCAGCCGATAGTGACTATGTCGCCGAAAGGTACAAAGATAATCTTTGGAATGATATCATGTCACATTTCAACCTGCCAGAATGTGAGAATCAAGACGCCGCAAATAAACTGAGGGCCAAAGTCAAGCAGTGGACTCTAAAGAAGATGGCCGAACTGTTCCGTAGCTGGAAGAAGAAGCTATGGAAAGACTATCTGAAGACAAAGAAAGTGCCAGTATTCGAGGGGTATCTAGCCAAGCAGGCGAATCACTGGAAGGCATTTCAGGAGTACAAGCAGTCAGAAGATGCCAAGGCATTATCAGAAAAGAACAAGAAAAATGCCGACAAGAAGAAATATCACCACACGCTGGGGCCAGGGGGCTATGAGACTGCCATCCCAAAGTGGGATAAGAAAGAGCAAGATCTGCTAGCTAAAGGCATCGTACCTGAACCCATTCGTGATGAGTGGGAAATGAGAGCAAGGAATTGGTTCCTTGCGCATGGTGGTTCGTACGACGAAGAAACAGGGGACCTCATCTGCAGTGGCGGTCTTAGGATACCCAGGGAGAATTGGAAAAAGATAGTGAAAGAAATTAAAGAGGGAAAAAGACAGTTCACTGCAGATAGAGAGAAAGATTTGCTCACACTGGTCCTCGGCAATGACGAACATGGAGGACGAACGCGAGGCTTCGGTCCTTCTTACCCGTGGTGGCTTGGGTTTGCCAGAGACCAAGACACTTACAGAAGCCGGGCGAGAGCAAAGAAGCGACAGCAGGATGAGGAGAATGACAAGTTCAACCAGTTGCTTGCCAGGCTTAACGAGCAACAGAAGCAGATTGACGAGCTTAGAGGAGTAGCGCGCCAGGAAGATCCTGGACTCGATATTATCGGCGCCCCATCTAAGCGGAAAAGCAGCGTGGCTGAATCTGAGGCCCCGCCCGACGATGCACGAAGAATGATAGAGGGCGGTCCCGGCTACCCCGTGGATGGAATCAAGGAGTCAACATCATGTGAACTCCATCAGAAATTCAAGAACATATCCATGAAGGTGGCCGTCGGACAAGCTTTACCTTCTGGCCCTGATGCACGCTGGCATGGCCGTGAGATTCCAGCTGGCTTTGCTAAAGTCGGGGTGGATGAAATCATGGCGGGGTTTCATGATATGGAGCTCGACATGGCTGGACCCGAAGATGAGAGGACACTCGGAGAAGTACTGGGTGGAGTCATCCTATGGGACAAGAACTACATCAAGCTTCCAGGCTCGGCCCCAAGGACAACACCGCCTCCGAGTCGTCGCAGGTCACCTACACCTCCATCACCTCCAAGCCCTCCACATGACGACGGCCACCACAACACGAGTCCATCTCGATCACCGCCGCCGGACTTGGGTCGGCCGTCTCCGCCGCCGCCCGCTAAGGATACTAAGCGGAAGCGTGCCAGCAAGAACGCTCCGTCCATGAGTTCTAAGCGATGGAGCTCCCCAAAGCGCAAACTGTCGCCCCTCCCAAAGGTACCTCATGCTAATCTTCCTATCAGACCTTATGATCGTACCGACGAGGAAAACGCCAGGATAGCAAAGGAACATTATGAGGCGCAGATGAAAAAGAAGGAACCCGAGCCCTGCCCAGAATACACCGAGAAGCAAATAGCATATGCAAAATACTTCATGACCCTTCCATCACAGTATGACTTACACCATAAGCCTGACGACTATACACGCACATTGCAGAAGGAAGGGCAAAAGAGCAAGTCACGTGCAAGTGCAAGTGCAAGTGGGAGCAAATCAAGTTCAACTACAAGCAAAATAAGATCAGACGTTCCTCAGCTTGGACAACAGGCCAAACAGTCGATCCCACCCCTCAGGGTGTTACCCGAGAATGTTCCCTCTCTGGTGCAGGGGCAAGATTTGGGATTAGCAAAGAAGTGGGCGGATGAATGGGGTATCCCGGTTGAAGTCATTCTGGCTTCCCAAGACGACATGGTACCCAAGGCTGTGGTAGCCCCTAAGTCACAGTTTGTCATGGGAGCGCCTTTGGTCAGCAAAGATAAGTTTGATGATCTCCCAACAAATATGCGTTACTTGCATACATGGTACTTAAGTGAATCAAAGAATGGGAGAACGATGATCGTGGCGCGTGTCCCACGGGAGTACTACGGCCGCCCCGAAGACATCCATATCGACTTTGATGAACTCTTCCAGATGTACAATGCCGACGCCCTCGACAAATCGCTTATGAGTTGCTATTGTCTGTAAGTTTTTTAATTTGTTGTCTACATATAACTTGTTCAGTTATTTCAATTCATTGTCTACATATAACTTGTTCCGTTCTGACTTGTACTCTATTATGCAGAATGAAGATTCTGGAATGTAAAAGTAGGAACATCCTAAATATTGGGTTTATTGACCCAGATAAAATACATATAAAGACGCTAACTGATAACCCCAAGGAGACAGAGGAAAACCTTCTAAGGTTTCTAACAGATCAAAATTTCTGTGACCACATACTGTTTCCATACAACTTCAGGTGAGGGTCTTACTCTGTTGTGTCCATTCACTTATAAGTGTAATTGATAAGTTACTGACACATATATATATATACATGTGCAGCTACCACTGGATTCTGTTGGACATTCAAATTGATAAGGGAAGAGTTGATGCCTTCGACCCATTATCGAGACCCTTGGAACAGTTCCAAAGCCTGCAGGACATGCTCCAAGGGTAATTTCAATCATTCTTGCGCTCTATCGGTCTCTTTCGATGATTTTCTGATATATCAATTAATGAAAAACTTAGCAAATCATTTTCCTTGTCAGGCAGGGTTTGGAAGCGGTTCAAGTGCGTGACTCCCGGTATCCGGCATGAGAAGCTGACCTTTAGAGCGGCTCAGGTAAGTAGTAGTATGATATACTTTTATTTTCAATACTTTTGTAATGCTAGATTATTATTTTGATTATATATATTCTATTCTCGTAAAGTGCGACCAGCAGCCACGGGGGACGCATCTATGTGGATACTATGTTTGCGAGACCATTCGCACGTTTACCTCTGAGCACAAGGATTACAGATACGATGTAAGCAATAAACATTCACACCTCTATTTTTACTCGTCATTCTTTGTTATCATGATTGATATTCATATTCATCTCCTCTTCTTATATAGTACACGGCCATGCGGGAGAAGTACCTACCAGAGCAACGCGCGATTGCTGTTGCAGAGGAGCTGGCGACCTTTCTGAGAATAGAAGCTATAGACGACAAAGGACGATTTAGTGTAGCTAGGGGCCATTACTAATGTTGGTCCATGTAATCGAATAGACGGGCTCTTGTCCCGATAATTCTGATCTCCATATAATTGTATATATATGCTCGCTTGTAAGATAAGTTAATCTTATATATATGCATAAACTAATTCCCGAACACCAAGGCACCAAACGAGGCATCACGTTAATCCCCCACCTAAAACCCTAAAACCCCTAAACCCTAAAACCCTACAGCAAAAAACAAAAATCTGCAGATGACCTTTAGTCCCGGTCTGTGTTAACCGGGACTAAAGGTCCTGGCCCTGATTCGCTCCGAGGTGCCCACGTGGACACCCTCCAGTCCCGGCTGGTAAGCGGGCCGGGACTAAAGGTTCAGCCTTTAGTCCCGCGGCTGGGGTCCCGGTTTGCAAACCGGGACTAAAGCCCCTTACGGGCCGGGACTGGAGGCCCCGTCCCCACTAGTACAATGTCTTATTTGATCATGGTGACATCTAGAGTACACACATGTGCAAGAATCGTCATCACATATCCATCAGCCATTTGCTAGCTCAGGCAGCACATGGAAAAATCAGGTTGTTCGCAAGTAAATCTCATAGCGGCTTATATTTATATCATCCAAAATCCATGAATTTACCAAGGGTAGAAAACCAAGAAAAATCAGGTTGCCTCTTTCCTTTTCCTTTGAGGCTGTTAAAAATCACTGCCCGATGTTCCTGCCATCCATACTCACTGTCCAGGTATCTAAAAGAGGACAGCCTGCACACAGACTAGATACATAACACCTGAATTTAAAATAAACCTCTAGTTCTGTCATTCTAGTTTAACCGATGTCAACTCAGTCCAGCAAGCAGATGGTTCAGCACTACACAGAACCTGAGCATACCCAAATGTAAACAGACAAACAAGCAAGCAGCAGCCATGATGAGACGCAACTGGATGAAACATTTGATTATTCATGTTAGACATGTATAGTCTGCTTCTTGTATTTCCCCGTAGTATAAGGGGCTCTTTGCATATTACCTACACATGTACATATATTGGCCTTTGGCCCCCTGTGAATGATAGTTGCTCATTCCCCACTTCGTGACATGGTATCAGAGCTCTAGGTTTAGCTCCCGCACGCCGCAACTCCGTGCAATTTCTTACTACCGACGTTCATTCCAGTGCTGTTATCTCTCCTTCCTGGTCCGTGGCTGAAATCCATCTTATACATCTTCAAATCAAAGTCAAAATCGCTACGGTGTGGTCAGATTCGGGCTCAGATCGGCAGATCCCGGGCATTGCCGTCTGATGCCGCACCTGCTCCAACTGGTCTGTGATTGCTGGTTGAATGACCAGCCCGTTGGGAACCCCAAGAGGAAAGTGTGATGAATATAGCAGCAAGATTTTCCCTCAGTTAAGAAACCAAGGTATGTCGATCAGGAGAAGGGCAAACAAATGACTGAAGGTGATGCTTGCTAGCTTGCGACAGCTCAGGACAATTTATAAGGTGCCTCGTCCAAGCTTTGCTTTGCTAGCTGCAACGCGGAACCTGCACACAACACAAACAAATACTTTGTTCCCAACTTACGATGAGGTTGTCAATCTCACCGGTTTGCTTGAAACAAAGGGTATGAGCATATCGAGTGGAAAGTGATAATAGTATGCGAGTAAAGTAAACAGTGCGAGTAAAGTAAACAGGTGATAGCAATATAATGGAAATAGGACTGGGATCCACAGTTCATTAGCGGTGTCTCTCCATAGATAAAATAATACAAGATGGGTAAACAAATTACAGTTGGGCAATTGATAGAATAAAGATAACGTGCATATGATGAGAGGATCACTATGAGATTTACTCTGGGCATTACAACAAAATACATAGACCGCCATCCAACTGCATCTATGACTAATAATCCACTCACGGGGATATCGTTCGAACACCCCATGAGTATTAAGTTGTGAACAACAGATAATTGCATTAAGCAAAGTGTGTAATGTAAACAAAGCATATGCCCTCGAGCATATGAATGTTGTTTTCCCCCTAGTAGCAACAGCACATCTACAACCTTAGAGGTTTCTGTCACTCCCCCAGATTAAATAGAGGCATGAACCCACTATCGAGCATAAATACCCCCTCTTGGAGTCACTAGCAACTACTCGGCCAAGATAGCTACTAACAACGGAGAGCATGCAAGATCATAAACAACATAGAGATAACAAAAGATAAATTTCAGTACTTCAACTCAAGCATAACACCAATATTCATCGGATCCCAACAAACCAAACATGTAGAATTACATAACGGTGATCTCAATCATGTAGGGCAGCTCATGAGATCTAAACATGAAGCACATGGTGGAGAAGACAACCATCTAGCTACTGCTATGGACCCATAGTCCAAGGTAGACTACTCACTCATCACTACGGAGGCAAGCATGGCGATGAAGAAGACCTCCGGTGGCGATTCCCCTCTCCGGCAGGGTGCCGGGAAGAGCTTCTGGACCCTCCCGATCTTCGGGTCAATGGCGGCGGTGGATCGCGATGTTTTTTGCTGTTTTTGTGTTTCAGAAAAGTTACACAGGAAATATTCTCGGAATTGGACGAAACCAAAGCCAGTCGCCCAAAATTTCACCGAAGCTTCCAGAGAACCGAAGAGGAGACGGAGTGGGGCCACGAGGGCCCCACACAACAGGGCGGCGTGGCCAGGGGCTGGGCCGCGCCCCCTATGTGTGAGGTCGCCTCGGTCCACTCCTGACGATGCCCCTTCGCCTATAAAGACCCCCTGACGGGAAAAACCTAAATACCCCGATCACTTTTCCAGAACACATCGCGATCCGCCGCCGCTGTCGACCCAAAGATTGGGAGGGTCCAGAAGCTCTTCCCGGCACCCTGCCGAAGAAGGGAATCGCCACCGGAGGTCTTCTTCATCGCCATGCTTGCCTCCGGCGCGATGAGTGAGTAGTCTACCTTTGACTATGGGTCCATAGCAGTAGCTAGATGGTTGTCTTCTCCACCATGTGCTTCATGTTTATATCTCATGAGCTGCCTTACATGATTGAGATCACCGTTATGTAATTCTACATGTTTGGTTTGTTGGGATCCGATGAATATTGGTGTTATGCTTGAGTTGATGTACTGAAATTTATCTTATGTTATCTCTATGTTGTTTATGATCTTGCATGCTCTCCGTTGTTAGTAGCTATCTTGGCCGAGTAGTTGCTAGTGACTCCAAGAGGGGGTATTTATGCTCGATAGTGGGTTCATGCCTCTATTTAATCTGGGGGAGTGACAGAAACCTCTAAGGTTGTAGATGTGCTGTTGCTACTAGGGGGAAAACAACATTCATATGCTCGAGGGCATATGTTTTGTTTACATTACACACTTTGCTTAATGCAATTATCTGTTGTTCGCAACTTAATACTTGTGGAGTTCTCGGATTGATTCGCCACAAGTGGATTATTAGTCATAGATGTAGTTGGATGACGGTCTATGTATCTTGTTGTAATGCCCAGAGTAAATCTCATAGTGATCCTCTCATCATATGCACGTTGTCTTTATTCTATCAATTGTCCAACTGTAATTTGTTTACCCAGCATGTGTTATTTTATCTTATGGAGAGACACCACTAGTGAACTGTGGACCCCGGTCCTATTTCCATTATATTGCTATCACCTGTTTACTTTACTCGCACTGTTTACTTTACTCGCATACTATTACTATTTTCCACTCGATACGCTCATTCCTTTGTTTACAGCAAACCGGTGAGATTGACAACCTCATCGTAAGTTGGGAGCAAAGTATTTGGTTGTGTTGTGTGCAGGTTCCGCGTTGCAGCTAGCAAAGCAAAGCTTGGACGAGGCGCCTTATAAATTGTCCGGAGCTGTCGCAAGCTAGCAAACATCACCTTCAGTTGTATTTGCACCTTCCTCTCCTGATCGATATACCTTGGTTTCTTAACTGAGGGAAAACCTTGCTGCTATATTCATCATACCAAACTGGACGGTGAACATTAACTGTACCGCAAGTATCAAGAATTTTCTGGCGCCGTTGCCGGGGAGGAAGAAGAAGACTTCTGCGAGGGGAGTTTTCACACGCACATCCTTTACTTTGTTTATTGTTTTGCTTTACTTTATTTTTACTTGCATCGTTTTATCAAAAACCCAAAAAAATTAGAATCCTTTGTAGTTGTTTTTACTTGTCTGCTTTTAGTTTGCTAGAATGGCTACTCCTGAAAACACCAAGTTGTGTGACTTTACTAGCACGAATAATAGTGATTTTATCTGCACTCCTATTGTGCCACCTACTCCTGCTACAAATTTTTATGAGATTAAACCTGCTTTGTTGAACCTTGTTATGAAAGAGCAATTTTTTGGTGCTAGTACTGATTATGCTGCAGCTCATCTCAACAATTTTGTTGAGCTATATGAGATACAGAAATATAAGGATGTTGAAAGTGATATTATTAAACTTAAGTTGTTTCCTTTTTCTTTGAGAGGAAAAGCTAAGGATTGGTTGCTGTCTTTGCCTAAAAATAGTATTGATTCATGGGCTAAGTGTAAGGATGCTTTTATTGGTAGATACTATCTTCCTGCTAAGATTATAGTTTTGCATAGCAATATTATGAAGTTTAGCCAGTTTGATAATGAGCATGTTGCTCAAGCTTGGGAAAGAATGAAATCTATGATAAAGAATTGTCCCACTCATGGACTGACTACTTGGATGATTGTCCAAACTTTTTATGCAGGACTGAATTTTTCTTCGAGGAACCTACTTGATTCAACTGCTAGAGGCACTTTTATGTCCCTTACCTTGGGCGCCGCAATAAAGCTTCTCGACAATATGATGGTAAATTACTCCGAATGGCACACCGAGAAAGCTCCACAAGGTAAGAAGGTAAATTCTATTGAGGAAACCTCTTCCTTGAGTGATAAGATTGATGCTATTATGCTTATGCTTTCAAATGATAGGACTCATGTAGATCCTAATAATGTTCCTTTGGCCTCTTTGGTTGCTCAAGAAGAGCATGTTGATGTAAAATACATTAGAAATAATAATTTTAACAACAATGCTTATAGGAACAAATTTGCTAGTAACAATTATAGGCCGTTTCCTTCTAAAGGTGATAATAGCTATCTTGGTAGACCTAAAATGCCTAGTGAAGAAAGAATTTCTGAACTTGAGAAGGCTACCAAGAATTTTATGCAGGCGCAATATGAGCAGAACAGGGCTTTCACCAAGACTATGGAAGAGCAATCAGCTCTGTTGAGGACTATTAGTCATCAACTTGAAAATTTGAACAAGGCCATTCCTGAGTTACAAGCTAAGGTTTCCAAAGCTGAAACCGATATTTCATCTTTGTCTAATGTGCAATCTTCTTTGGTTAACAGAATGTCCGCTAAGCCTGATCCTTTTGCTACTGCTAATGCTATCCAAGTTAGAATTGATGAAAATGTTAGATTGTTAGCAGAATTGCATGCTAGATGGGAAAGAGAGGATGAGATCGCTAGGAATATGAAAGTTTGTACTATTACTACCTCTAATGATGTTGTTCCTAATGCTAGCAATCCTCTTACTTTGATTGGTGTAGAGAAAACTCCCACTCCTTGTGTTAAAAAGCCTAAAACTGCCAAAACTTTTTCTTAAAAGAGTGCTGAAATTTTTCGAAGTGTAGGAGATTATAGCTCTATTTCCTTTAATGATTTTGATATTGATGGCTGCAATATATCTGAAGTAATTTTGTTCTTGCAAAAGCTTGCTTTGACTCCCAATGCTAGTTCTTTAAATGTTGCTTTTTCTAAGCATATTACCAATGCTCTTATGAAAATTAGGGATGAAAAGTTGAAGCAAAAAGCTTCTGTTCCCAAGAAGTTAGAAGATGGTTGGGAACCCATCATTGATATGCATGTTAATGGTTTTGATTGCCATGCTTTATGTGATCTAGGTGCTAGTATTTCTATCATGCCTAGAAAAATTTATGACATGCCTGATTTACCACCGCTTGAAAAGTGTTATTATGATGTTCCTATTGCTGATGTTGCTAAGAAGAAATCTTTGGGAAGAATTAATGATGTTCTTATTATGGTTAATAATAACCTTGTTCCCGTTGATTTTCTTGTCATGGATATTGAATGCAATGCTTCATGTCCTATTATTTTGGGAAGACCTTTTCTTCGAACTGTAGGTGCCATCATTGATATGAGGGAAGGCACCATCAAATATCAATTTCCACTTAAGAAAGGTATGGAACACTTCCCTAGAAAGAGAAATAAATTAGTTTTTGAATCTATTCTTAGAGAAAATTATGAGCTTGATGCTTCATCACTTGATGTTACTTGATTCGCAACTTTCTGCGCCTAGCTCAAAGGCGTTAAAGAAAAGCACTCTTGGGAGATAACCCAATGTTTTTACTTTCAGTTTTTTTCTTTTATTTGAGTCTTGGAAGTTATTACTACTATAATGACCTCTCCTTATCCTTTTTATTTCATTTTTGTACCAAGAGAAGCCTCTAATTTGAGTGAGGTAAGATTTGGGGATGTTGCTGTCCTGAAACTGTTTTCGGTGCTACACCGTAAAAATTCGTGAAAATTCTCTGTATATCTTTTGGACCTGCAATTTCTTGTGCATATGTCCCAGGTTATATGCAAACTTTCATTAGTTGAATACGTTTTTATTTGAGCAACAGAAAACCCTCTAAAAATTCGACCTTTGTCAGCTATTCTGTTTTGATAGATTTCTGCCAATATATGTGTTTGCCGCTTTATCGCTTTCTTTTTGAGTTATTTTGATCACGGAACTTTTGGGGATGTTGCTACAGTAGTATATACTTTATATGTGGTGGTTTTGAGTTGAAACCTGAAGCAAAAAGGGTTGATTCTATGTTATACTTACACTAATGTTGCTAATAGATTTGCGTTTAGTTTTGTATGAAGGAAGTTTTCAAGTGTAGGGATCGGAGAGTGATGAGATGAGTTGAAGAATAGACAAAAGCTCAAGCTTGGGGATGCCCATGCATCACCCCAAGAAATATCCAAGAAGTACAAGCGTCAAAGCTTGGGGATGCCCCCGAGGCACCCCTTCTTCATCGGCAAAAATCAGGTCACCTTTCAAGACACTATATTTTTATTGCTTCATGCACTATGCGTTTTTCTTGGAGCGTCAGTTGTTTTTAGTTTTCAGTTTAGTTTAGTTTTGTTTGCTGCAATAAATAGTTGGACCCCAACAAATTTCTTTTGGAGAAGTTGCCTTGCTTTTCATTTGCTAAGAACACTCCGTTTTTCACTCTATTCGTTTTAACGAGTGTTCTCTTTTTCTAGAACTGCGTTTAGCTTTCGATTTTCGCCTTGATTTGTGTTCAGATCTTCTTATATATTTTCATCAAGGTGTATTTTTTGCCTCTGGTCTATATTTGTTTTCATCAAAAGAGGTGTTTATAAAAAGTTTGAATGGTGTTGGAAAAGAGAAAAAGCTTTATGCAAAAAAAAGTGGTACAAGAAGGAGCTTGTGTAGACTGCGGCCTAGGCTTTTGCATGTCGTGCTTGATGTCTTTTTGATAGTATGCTTAGTGGTTTTGCTGTAGCATGACTTGTCTCAAATGACTGAGATTGCTTAATGAGCCTTTGAAGAAATCATGCGTTGTTTTTATCGTTTGGAAGCATTATTTTGGTCTTCTCCTTTGATGCTTTATTTGGGTTGACTTGGCGCATGCTCACACATGTTAGACTCTTATAAAGTCGCCAATAGCCTCTATGATCATTTAGTTTTTGACTTTTTATGCCATCTTATGCTTCTTTTAATGTCGCTTTGCATGATTATGGCCGTTATTGCTCTCTTAGTTGGTCGCTCCCAGTCTTTTGCTAGCCCTCGCCTTGTACTGAGTATGAGCTCTACTCATACATCCAACTCCTAAAAACCAAGTTTTGCCAAAGTGTCCACCATACATACCTATTAGCAATTTGCTATTCCAAAGTACATTTGACTTGCTATTATCTACTCTTCAAATTAAACTCTTACCAGTGTTATGCGAAAATTGGTCAGTAAAGCTCTCACGAAACGGAAGGCACACTTTACTTTTTCTCGTTCTTAAAAATTTGACATTGTGGTCTCTTATGTTGAGTTGTTATGCTTGCAAGTTGTAAGTTGGGAATTAGCCCAGCCATGCCATCATGGGGCAAGCTTTCAACATTGCACTTCTTATTTGAGTTGATATCGCGATCTTTTGTTTATGGATACGCGCAGTGTGAAATAAATTGGGAATCTTGCGGGATCATGGAGTTTGTATATGTGTTAGAAAAATGCCTGGGCCGCCAATCTATGCCATGCATAATTCATGGTGGAAATTTGCAGCATGCCTATAGTGGACATTCGACGACGCATCTCAAAATAAAAAGCTATACAAATGGTAAATAAAAGAGATGTCGAGGTGTTCATTGTCTACTTGTCCTATCATTTTGATGTGGGCTTGTTCCATGTCATCGGGCATGAAGGTACCCCATTGGCGGTTCTCGATGATACGTATATACTTACAATGACAAGAGCTTGCTTGGGACTCTAAGTAAAGTAGCATGAGGTTTGGGTACTCGTATTCACGGGACACGAGATTTTCAACTTATGATTTGTCAAGCATATGCAGCATAAGTGTTCTCGCATTAACTTTAATCATTCAAGATGCTTATGATGGGGGCAATGAGAGCTTAAAGCTGGTAAGTACCATAATTTTTGAAGGTTTATAAAACTTGCAATCACTGCTTCCCTCTGCGAAGGGTCTTTCTTTTACTTTTATGTTGAGTCTCCACCTTCTATCTTTATGCACCATTAAGAGAGCATAGTTGTCATTCTGAGTATAATGTGCATTGTCCCAAAATTTTCATTGATTGATTCATATTGTTGATTTCACTTGTTCTTAAATTATTTGTATCTAGTCGCCCTCTTAAACTTGAAGGTGTCCTATGCATTTATGTTTTGCTCTCCATGAAGGACAAGCTGAAAACCATTTGTATGTTTTTCTATATGATTTGAACACACGTTTGACTTTCATTGTTTCATTTTCATGATCTTTTGTTTGTGTTTATTTTCATGTTATAACGTGGTTGCTAAGTTTCTTCTATCAAGATTATGTCTTTCATGCCCATGTTTTAAGTTCTTTTGATCCCAGCGCACAACGCTTACATATATGATCAAGATTGTGTAGGTGCATGTCACCTCAAAAATAATTTCTTTTGTTATCACTTACCTACTCGAGGACGAGCAGGAGTTAAGCTTGGGGATGCTGATACGTCTCAAACGTATCCATAATTTTTGATGCTCTATGCTTGTTTTTACACCATTTGCTTAGTGTTTCGTTACACTTCGTGGCACTTTTATGCATTTTCCGGAACTAACCTATTAATAAGTCGCCATAGTGCCAGTTCCCTGTTTTCTGCTGTTTTTGTGTTTCAAAAAAGTTACACAGGAAATATTCTCAGAATTGGACGAAACCAAAGCCAGTTGCCCAGAATTTCACCGAAGCTTCCAGAGAACCGAAGATGGGACGGAGTGGGGCCACGAGGGCCCCACACAACAGGGCGGCGCGGCCAGGGGCTAGGCCGCGCCCCCTATGTGTGAGGTCACCTCGGTCCACTCCTGACGATGCCCCTTCGCCTATAAAGACCCCCCGACGGGAAAAACCTAAATACCCCGATCACTTTTCCAGAACACATCGCGATCCGCCGCCGCCATCGACCCGAAGATCGGGAGGGTCCAGAAGCTCTTCCCGGCACCCTGCCGGAGAGGGGAATCGCCACCGGAGGTCTTCTTCATCGCCATGCTTGCCTCCGGTGCGATGAGTGAGTAGTCTACCTTGGACTATGGGTCCATAGCAGTAGCTAGATGGTTGTCTTCTCCACCATGTGCTTCATGTTTAGATCTCATGAGCTGCCCTACATGATTGAGATCACCGTTATGTAATTCTACATGTTTGGTTTGTTGGGATCCGATGAATATTGGTGTTATACTTGAGTTGATGTACTGAAATTTATCTTATGTTATCTCTATGTTGTTTATGATCTTGCATGCTCTCCGTTGTTAGTAGCTATCTTGGCCGAGTAGTTGCTAGTGACTCCAAGAGGGGGTATTTATGCTCGATAGTGGGTTCATGCCTCTATTTAATCTGGGGGAGTGACAGAAACCTCTAAGGTTGTAGATGTGTTGTTGCTACTAGGGGAAAACAACATTCATATGATCGAGGGCATATGCTTTGTTTACATTACACACTTTGCTTAATGCAATTATCTGTTGTTCGCAACTTAATACTTGTGGAGTTCTCGGATTGATTTGCCACAAGTGGATTATTAGTCATAGATGCAGTTGGATGGCGGTCTACGTATCTTGTTGTAATGCCCAGAGTAAATCTCATAGTGATCCTCTCATCATATGCACGTTGTCTTTATTCTATCAATTGCCCAACTGTAATTTGTTTACCCAGCATGTGTTATTTTATCTTATGGAGAGACACCACTAGTGAACTGTGGACCCCAGTCCTATTTCCATTATATTGGTATCACCTGCTTACTTTACTCGCACTGTTTACTTTACTCGCATACTATTACTATTTTCCACTCGATACGCTCATTCCTTTGTTTACAGCAAATAGGTGAGATTGACAACCTCATCGTAAGTTGGGAGCAAAGTATTTGGTTGTGTTGTGTGCAGGTTCCGCGTTGCAGCTAGCAAAGCAAAGTTTAGACGAGGCGCCTTATAAATTGTCCGGAGTTGTCGCAAGCTAGCAAACATCACCTTCAGTTGTATTTGCTCCTTCCTCTCCTGATCGACATACCTTGGTTTCTTAACTGAGGGAAAACCTTGCTGCTATATTCATCATACCTTCCTGTTGGGGTTCCCAACTGGACGGTGAACATTAACCATACCGCAAGCATCACCGCCCCCGGCCGCCGGACTGCTCCTGCCACGTCCTGCCTGCTGCTGCCCGATCTGAGCCCCGGCCGCCGATCTGCTTCGGGCCGACGGGAATTGGTAGGCTGGCTGCTGATCTACTTCTCGTTGCTTGGATGTGGCCGCCCCTGTCTTGATTTGATCGGAATCGATCGGAATCAAGGCACATTGCCGGCCGATCGCCCCATGCTGCCAGACATCCCCGTGTGTTCTGTCTGCAGCTGAGCGTTCCTTTCTCCCTTCAAAAAAAAGAGGAAGGGAGAGAGCAGGGGCTTCCGAGCCTGTTGGTGGTACCATCATGGCGTCGTCTTCGTCAGGGTATGTTGATGTTCCTCGCTGCCCACTGACCTTCGATGGTACCAACTATGCGGACTTTGCCGCTCACATGCGTGTCCACATGCGCGGCCTTCGGCTTTGGGGTGTTCTTTGTGGCAAGGTCCCTGTCCGCTGTGTCCCCTTGCTCCAGTGGTGCTTGTGCCGCCGATGCCACCAGTTCTTGCTGCTCATGCTTCTGAGGCTGATAGGGTAGCCGCCAAGACCGCTGATGATGCTGCGGTCAATGCTTATGATCAGCAGGTAGCGGATTTCTCTGAGGCTCTCTCCACTTATCGCGATGCTCAGTGGTGCGATGAGGATGCCCGTGCTGCGATTGTTCTTACTGCTAGTGTTCTGCCTCAGTTTGCTTCTGAATTTATGGCTCTTCCCACTGCCTCTGAGATGTGGGATCATCTTCGCCAGCAGTATCAGCCCTCTGGTGACTCTCTGTATTTGTCTATGGTCCGTCAGGAGCATGCTCTCCAGCAGGGTGATTCCAGTATTGAGCAGTTTTACACAGAGAGTTCAGCTATTTGGCGTCAGCTTGATTCTCTCCGCTCTGATGTCTATGGTACTTGTCCTTGTTGCAGGACTGTGAGGTCTGATCTGGAGTTTCAGCGGGTATATGAGTTCCTGCCTCGGCTTCGTCCAGAGTTTGAGCAACGCCGTGCTCAGTTGATTGCTCGCGGCCGTATTCCTCTCTCGGTGGTGCTTTCTGAGCTTCGTGCTGAGGAGACCCGCCTCCGTGGTGTTGGCCTGCTTGGTGTTCCCTCTGTGCTTGCTGCTCGAGCCCCTCCTATGTTGGCTGCTACTCCAGGGCCCTCTCGTTCCAGTGCCCCCCCACTGCTGGCTACTCCTCCTGATGGTATGGGTCGCTCATCGTCTGGCGGTGGAGGTCGCCCCTTTCATGGTGGAGGTCGCTCTCGCCCTCCTCGCATTCAGTGTGGCTATTGTCAGAAGCCAGGGCACCCTGCTGGTGCCAAGTTGACGTGGGAAAGTGTAGTTGATGTGGGAACTTCTTCTTCTTCACACCCCGGCAACGGCGCCAGAAAAAGCTGTTGCTTGTTGCGTGGTGAATGACCAGCCCGTTGGGAACCCCAAGAGGAAGGTGTGATGAATATAGCAGCAGATTTTTCCTCAGTTAAGAAACCAAGGTTATGTCGATCAGGAGAGCTTTACTGACCGAATTTCGCATAACACTGGTAAGAGTTTAATTTGAAGAGAAAATAAAAGCAAGTCAAATTTACTTGGAATAGAAAATTGCTAGTAGGTATGTATGGTGGACACTTTGGAAAACTTTGGCTTTTAGGAGTTGGATGCACGAGTAGAGCTCATACTCAGTACAAGGCGAGGGCTAGCAAAAGACTGGGAGCGACCAACTAAGAGAGCAATAATGTCCATAATCATGCAAAGCGACAAAGCGACATTAAAAGAAGCATAAGATGGCATCAAAAGTCAAAAACTAAATGATCATAGAGGCTATTGGCGACTTTGTAAGAGTCTAACATGTGTGAGCATGCGCCAAGTCAACCCAAATAAAGCATCAAGGAGAAAACCAAAATAATGCTTCCATACAATTAAAAACAACGCATGATTTTTTCAAAGGCTCATTAAGCAATCTCAGTTATTTGAGACAAGTCATGCTACAGCAAAACCACTAAGCATACCATTAAAAAGACATCAAGCATGACATGAAAAATCCTAAGCCGCAGTCTACACAAGCTCCTTCTTGTACCACTTTTTTGCATAAAGCTTTTTCTCTTTTCCAACACCATTTGAAAATTTTAAAGACACCTCTTTTGATGAAAACCAATAAAGATCAGAGGCAAAAATACACCTTGATGAAAAGATATGACAAGGTCTGAACGCAAATCAAGGCGAAAACGAAAACCAAAAGCAGTAGCGGAAAAAGAAGAACACTCGGTTTTGATAAGAATGAAAACTACAGCGTTCTTGGCAAATGAAAACGAGTACATATCCTCCAAAGGAAATTTGTTGGGGTCCAACCATTTATTGCAGCAAACAAACTAAACTAATAAAGAAAACTAAAACAACTGACGCTCCAAGAAAAACACATAGTGCATGAAGCAATAAAAATATAGTGTTTTGAAAGGTGGCCTGATTTTTGCCGATGAAGAAGGGGTGCCTCGGGGGCATCCCCAAGCTTTGACGCTTGTACTTCTTGGATATTTCTTGGGGTGATGCATGGGCATCCCCAAGCTTGAGCTTTTGTCTATTCTTTAACTCATCTCATCATTCTCCAATCCCTACACTTGAAAACTTCCTTCATACAATACTAAACACAAATCTATTAGCAACATTAGTGCAGGCATAACATATAATCAACCTCTTTTTGCTTCAGGTTTCAACCCAAAACTACCACATATATAGAAAATACTACTGTAGCAACTTCCCCAAAAGTTCCGTGATCAAAAGAACTCAAAAGAAAGCGATAAAGCGGCAAACACAAATATTGGCAGAAATCTGTCAAAACAGAACAGCTGACAAAGGCCGAATTTTTGAGGGGTTTTCTGTTGCTCAAATCAAAAAGTGTTCAACTAACGAAAGTTTGGATATAACCTGGGGCATATGCACAAGAAATCGCAGGTCCAAAAGATATACATAGAATTTATACGAATTTTTACGGTGCAGCACCGAAAATAGTTTCAGGACAGCAACATCCCCAAATCTTTACCTCACTCGAATTAGAGGCTTCTCTTGGCACAAAAACGAAATAAACAAGATAAGGAGCTGTCATTACAGTAGTAATGACTTCCAAGACTCAAATAAAAGAAAAAGTACTGAAAATAAAACATTGGGTTATCTCCCAAGAGTGCTTTTCTTTAACGCCTTTGAGCTAGGCGCAGAGAATTGCGAATCAAGTAACAATAAAAGGGGGATCAGGATCCACTATAGGAATAAAGAAATGAATACTATCCAATTGAGGTTTTGAGTATCCCTTGTAGTCACGCTTTGGTACACTATTTTCATCAAAAATATTTTCAGGACAAATCCAACTAAAATTAGTTACCAAGGCATTATGAATTCCTACAAGCTTACAAGGTATTGGCAATCTAGAATCTTCGTTGGGTGTACCAACAATTTCAACAGGCGAGCCAAGCTTATTAAACTTCATAAAAACTTTCCTAGCCTCAATTGCAACATCTCTAAATTCTATGCGCAAAGTTTCCAAGATAAAAGCTTTCTTTTCGGGATCCTCAATTTCATGAAGCTTAAGGAACATGTATTGCATAAAAGGCAGAAGCAACTTTATAACTAGGAGCTAGCTCAACCAAAGACTTTTCCTCAACTTCCTTATGCATACTAATGTGATTAAAGAAACCTTAATGTTACTTTTTCCAATAATTGAACCACTACCTACTGAGAGGTCCTCCAGAACGTACTTAGGGAACAACATGATGAACTAAAAGTAAAGAAATAAAAACTACCAAGGATTCTAATTTTTTGGGTTTTTGATATAAAACGATGCAGGTAAAATAAATAAAGTAAAGCAAAACAATAACAAAGTAAAGGATGTGTGTGCGAAAAACTCCCCTCGCAGAAGTCTTTCACTCTTCCCCGGCAACGGCGCCAGAAAAGAAGCTGCTGGTGCCAAGTTGACGTGGGAAAGTGTAGTTGATGTGGGAACTTCTTCTTCTTCACTCCCCGGCAACGGCGCCAGAAAAAGCTGTTGCTTGTTGCGTGGTGAATGACCAGCCCGTTGGGAACCCCAAGAGGAAGGTGTGATGAATATAGCAGCAGATTTTCCCTCAGTTAAGAAACCAAGGTTATGTCGATCAGGAGAAGAGCAGACAATAACGACTGAAGGTGATGCTTGCTAGTTTGCGACAGCTTCGGACAATTTATATATGGCGCCTCGTCCAAGCTTTGCTTGCTAGCTGCAACATGGAACCTGCACACAACACAACCAAGTACTTTGTTCCCAACTTGCGATGAGGTTGTCAATCTCACCGGTTTGCTTGAAACAAAGGTTATGAGTGTATCGAGTGGAAAACAGTAGAAGTATGCTAGTAAAGTAAACAGTGCGAGTAAAGTAAACAGGTGATAGCAATATGATGGAAATAGGACCAGGGTCCACAGTTCACTAGTGGTGTCTCTCCATAAGATAAATAACACATGCTGGGTAAATAAATTACAGTTGGGCAATTGATAGAATAAAGATAAACGTGATATGTCAAGAAGATCACTATGAGATTTACTCTGGGCATTACAACAAAATACATAGACCACCATCCAACTGCATCTATGACTAATAATCCACTTGTGGCGAATCAATCCGAGAACTCCACAAGTATTAAGTTGCGAATAACAGATAATTGCATTAAGCAAAGTGTGTAATGTAAACAAAGCATATGCCCTTGAGCATATGAATGTTGTTTTCTCCCTAGTAGCAATAGCACATCTACAACCTTAGAGGTTTCTGTCACTCCCCCAGATTAAATAGAGGCATGAACCCACTATCGAGCATAAATACCCCCTCTTGGAGTCACTAGCAACTACTCGGCCAAGATAGCTACTAACAACGGAGAGCATGCAAGATCATAAACAACATAGAGATAACAAAAGATATATTTCAGTATAGCAACTCAATCATAACACCAATATTCATCGGATCCCAACAAACCAAACATGTAGAATTACATAACGGTGATCTCAATCATGTAGGGCAGCTCATGAGATCTAAACATGAAGCACATGGTGGAGAAGACAACCATCTAGCTACTGCTATGGACCCATAGTCCAAGGTAGACTACTCACTCATCGCTCCGGAGGCAAGCATGGCGATGAAGAAGACCTCCGGTGGCGATTCCCCTCTCCGGCAGGGTGCCGGGAAGAGCTTCTGGACCCTCCCGATCTTCGGGTCGACAGCGGCGGCGGATCGCGATGTGTTCTGGAAAAGTGATCGGGTACTTAGGTTTTTCCCGTCGGGGGGTCTTTATAGGCGAAGGGGCAATGTCAGGAGTGGCCCCAGGCCTCCTCACACCATGGCGGCGCGGCCAGGGCCTGGGCCGCACCAGCCAGGTGTGAGCTTGGCCTGTGGCCCCTCTCCTACTTCTCTTCGGATCTCTGGAAGCTCCCGGACAAAATAAGACTTCAGGAACTTGTTTCGTCCAATTCCGAGAATATTTCCTGTGTATCACTTCTGAAACACAAAAACAGCAGAAAACAGGGAACTGGCACTGTGGCAACTTGTTAATAGGTTAGTTCTAGAAAATGCATAAAAGTGCCACGAAGTGTAACGAAACAGTAGGCAAATGGTGTAAAAACAAGCATAGAGCATCAAAAATTATAGATACGTATCAGCACCACCATAGGAAATTGCAGAGAGCTTTCTACAACAAGCTCATCCTTTTCGAGTGGACCTTGTTCCTCCAAATCCTCCACGGGAGGAGCTGCATGAGCATTTTCACCGTGACGTATTTGTCACATAGAAGAGCCCATTCCTCGAGGAGAGAGAGAAAATCATCCGCTTTCATGTTCCAAACCTATATTCAAAAATCACAACAAAAAATTGCTTAAATAAAAGAGGATTATTACCACTAAAAGAGAATTAAAGATTCATGAGTCGACCTCTGTTTGTGGATGGTTAGATTTCAAGCTTCTGCATGCATGGATATTAAAGTCAACTGCCCATCGCTGATATATAAAAGGAAAGGAAATTATTATAGATATAACGAAGGGTGATTGCCAAGTTATTCTTTAAACAATATAGGGCGTAATAATACCGTCTCAAGTTTCAGGCCAGCTAGTGCTGCGCCCAAGCATAAACCTGTGGACATGCCACCACATCCAGAATAAAGATCAAGTACTGTTGCTGTTGTCACCGATGTATTATCCTCAAAATCTACATCAGATGAAATCTCTGAACTTTCATTAATATCTACAAGAAAACAAGAGTTATAACCCCGTACAGGAAAGTTTATTGAACAGATCATCCAAATTACTAACACGCTGAGAGATCACAAGAAATAAGAGAAAATTATAGTTGACAGAAGCAAAGATAAGTTTAACTAACAGATAAAAGTACCCAGGCACACGCTACTCTTAAGCTAATTCTATCCCTTCTTGAGTGTTTGAATAAACTAAAATTACACATAAAATGTCATCCTATATTCTAGTGAACCAATCAGGAGAACGTAACAACAAAAGAATGGACATAGGACAATCTTCTTCAATTGTAATTTAACCAAGTTATTGTAGACATGGACATAGGGGAAAATAACTTCATATGTATTCTCTAAGATTCAACTATCAGGATTTAATTAAATCCATTAAACAGAATTAATTTGCAAAACTGAACAGAGTTCTTGGGGCACAGCAACAATTACCATTTGTGATGTTGGCAAACGTGGAGTAAGCCACAGTGTACGTTTTGTCATAGTAAAGGTCATAGCCCGCCGCAATTTGGGCTTTTGCTTCACGATCAAGCTGAAACAAGGATTTTTGAAAAATTTAAGAAGCACTACATTACAAAATCAACACACACACTTCTAAACAATAGCACTTACCTTGGGATCAACTTGCAATATCTTGACTTTTGACACAATAGAGTCAAGCGGGTTATCATTCCTCTCATCGGAGAGGAAGACCCGCTTTGCATCATGAGTGTGGTCATCCAACAACTTTGCGGTTGAGATCACTGTGTCCTCAGGACGGAAGAACCATCGACACTCAAAGTGTCGGCCATGGTCGGTTCCCTCGAAAAGTTCAGTGATTCTGCCGATGTAGTTAGGTTTTTTTTCCTCGGCCTATACAGGAATGAATAAAAGGGAATGAGAATGACAATACATATGCAAACATTTGACATGTAGCGAGGATTGTTTACATCATCAGCCATATTCACGGTGTGAGGTGTTGTATGGATGCTGTTTGGTCCCAAAAATGTCATCAAGTAGAATTTTATATGGTTGTGGCACAATTAATAACCATTGACAGCAGCAGGAAGCATAATGGTAATAAAATCAGGTAACGAAATAGAGCATTACAATGATGGTCCAGTTAAAATCAAATGGGCAGTTATTTCACAGCAGCATGCATAATCGCTATGTGATGAGTTGTAATTGCAGTAAACAAAAAAGGAGCAATCATGTCGTAGCAGCAAGCATATAATAGTCACATGAGTTGTGGAGGCAGACCACTACTATGAAAATCTAACAAGATAGAAGGGCATTTCTACAGCAACAGCCATATTCACAGCGACAATGTCAAATGGATTGAGTTAGTTACTAGGAAATGCATCTAAGCAAGGCAAGCAGAAGTGGGAATAAATTTTCTACAAATAACTTGAGTAGTGATGCTACTGGCATAATTAACAATATTAGATCATCGGTTTCACAGCAGAAGCAAAACTGAATAACATGAGGTTTAGAGACTGAGTAATACCATTGAGGCAAGCATACTTGCAAGCATCTAACAGATGGTGAGGATTTGACAGAGAAACCAAATTTAAAATGAGGGATGTCAAATGGATCAAATGTTGGTACAAGAAATGCCATTGTGCGACACAAACAGGGGTGGAAACTCAACTTTTGTAGAGAAAACTACAGTAATAATAATACCAATGCACAGCTAGTTACAATGTTACACACATTTCTAAGAGATGGCGAGGGCGATATAAATTCCAGTGAACAAAGCAAACAGACATATAAATTCACATCGACATTATTCATGTTTAATCATCAATCCCACAGCAGCAAGGTACACAGAGATCTAACAGCTAGGATAGGTTTTGACAGCCGCAACCAAACAATGTTCATACTCATTTTGTACAAGTAATGCAACTAAGGAAGAGAGGTTGATTTTAAAAAGTAACACATGCAGAGTTGCGAACTTTCATCACGTGCAGAGACCGCATCAGTGATCCCTCATTGTGACAAATAACAAACGGAGGGTGACAAATAACAAACGGATGATCGCAGATCTGACAGCAGCAAAGCATGCTGACAAGCAGAGGCAAGGAAACAGAGAATTTACCATCACGTAGACATCATCACCGACGCTGTACACGATCTCTTCCAGCTTCGCCGCTCTGTAATGGCGCCTCGCCTTGAGCTGCTCCTCCTCGCCTTTCCTGCTTATGTCGATTCCATGCATGGCGGTTTACCCTCGTAATGGTGTTTTCACATTTTGAATGCGGGAGTGCTTGATTTACCATGATCGGGGTGATTTGTTTCTTATTTCCATTTCGATATCGTACATTTACTTACCCTTGTTTTCACATTTGGAATGCTTGGACGGCTTGATTATATTTACCGTGTCAATCACTCTCTTTGGAGTTTGGAAAAAAAGTGTTCATACTCGTCCCTGTGAGTAACTTAAGAGGCTGCAAAGTTTTCAGCCATATCCACCGTGTGAGGTGTCGTATGGATGCTGATAAATGATATTACTGTGGCACAGAGAGTTACCCTTTCTATTGGAAAAAAATGTTACTGACTTAGTATAAATTTGGTACTAAGTACAAAATCACGGTTACTCTTTTGCGATCGAAGGGAGTACAAATTATTGTTTCCTCGTAGCACCATTTTCAGAATGGGGAACACTTGGCTCTCCCACTCGGATTTTCATGTTACGTTGGCCTCTCCCATAGCCACCTCCCCAACATTGACCGCATTTGCCTTCGGCTCAAGCGTATTCGATCGGTTGTGATCTAGGGCTCAAAAGTTGCCCGCGGTGTATCTCGCTAACTGTAGAATTGTCATTCTCCTCATTGACCGCTTCGAGGAACGTCGCCACATTTCTGACCTTGAAATTCGTCTTCGCGACATCGTGAAACTATCTCTTAGTAAGGCTAACTCCCACAATGCCACTTATTGGCGGCAACGTGCAAAAAATCAAACTTTGTGTCCTCGGTGATGAAAAATCCTACTATTTTCATCTTTGTGCCTCTGGTCGGTTTCGCAAAAATCAAATCAAGGTCCTTGATGCCATCGATGGTAGCCCTACCTTCACCCATGACGCCAAGGTTGTATTCTGCATGACTTCTACAAAAATCTTCCTAGCATGCCTAGGCTCTCTCTCAACCTCTTTCTCCCTTGTTTCCTTCACCTCCTTTGATTCACTCAAGCTGACGGTTCTGGCCCTGCTTGTTCAAAAAGAATCGGAACCTGCCAGGAATAACCTCCTTGAATCTCTTTAAGATTTTCACTCCCTCACTTCGGACCTTCGGCCTATAAATAAATCCTTCATTGTTCTCCTTCCCAAAAAAGATGGCGCCAATAAACCCGAAAATTTCAGTCTCATCCCCCTTGTGAATTGCACTCTTAAATTTAACACTAAATGTCTCACCATTTGCTTTCAGGAGCTCATTCCTTTCCTTTTTCATCCTTATCAAACTGGCTTTATTTTTGGATGATCTATCACTGGAAATTTTGTGAACGCGGTCGACATTGTTCAAGCTTGCCATAAGCGCTCCGCCCCCGCTGCGGTTTTCAAAATTTACTTCTGTAAAGCCTTTGATTCCATTAGTTGGGAGGCGCTTGACTGTATTATTCTTGCAAAAGACTTCCCTGAGCTATAAAGAAACTGAACCAAATTGATTAACCAATCTAGTCAAACAACTGTTCTTTTAGTGGCATCCTTGAGCGTTGGATTGAATGTCGGAGAGAGCTCCGCCAAGGCGACCCCCTCCCCCTTCCTCTTCAACATTGTTGTTGATGTCTTGCGGAATCTCCTCCTCGAGGCACTGCGAGCTAGGATCCTTCTTCACCCCCCTCTCATTGACGACCTACTATGTCATGTCCTTCAATACGCTAATGACATCCTTATCATTATCTGTGTTGGTCCTTAGCATCCTGCTAACCTTAAAAAACTTCTTAATGATTTTTATGATGCCACTGACCTCGATATCAACTACCACAAGAGCACGTTTGTTCCCGTTAAAATGTGGCTCACCATCGCCTCCAATATTGCTACCACCTTCAGCTGCGCCGCTCTCTCCACTCATAAGCTCCACTCTCTGACTTTGCCTCCCTCACTCCACTCATAAGCTCCACTCTTTGACTTTTCCCCCATCATTTTGAGAAGTGATATGGGCCCCCTTCTTTTCAGCTTATTTTTTAGATTCTCCCAGAAGCTACCCTCCACCAGCTTCTCCCAGAATCTCGTTTCTAAAATTTTCACAACAATCTAGATTAGTCTCTCTGGGTGGCGCGACCGCTCCCTCCCCATTGGTGATTGTCTTCTCGTCAACTCTACTCTGACCACAATGATCTCTCACGCTATGTGTGTCCGGTTGCTCCCTGCGGGGGGTAATTGAGGCAATCGACAAAAGATGAGGCACACCTTTCTTTGGACCGAGGGCCAAGGCAAAGTTGTGTGGGAGGTGGCCTGCACTCCTAAAAGTGTTGGTGGCATCTGCGTCCTCTCCATCCCCGCTCAAAACTTAGGGCATGTACAATGGTATGCCCCAGAGGTGTTGCCTCACAACTTTAGCTAGGTTCGGGTGGTCCAACTTAGGTTTGGATGATTACTTTTAGAGAAGCAGTCTCTTCTGCAGGAGGCTGCCTCTTCAACACTAAAAGTGAAGAGGAAGGAAAAAAGGTGAGAGAGAAGGAGAGAAACTAAAGCTCCTTTTAAGGAGAAAGCAAGCATCATGGATTGGACCAATATTCTTCACACCTATTGCTTCATTTACTTGTTAGGTTCGTGCTTACGTGGGGCAGTAGCATACCACTGCCCCCATTGCTCATGCCCTTAGCTCTCCTATCTAAGTTTCTTTCCAAGCTTCACTCTGACACCTCGCACCTTGGGTTTGCTGGTCCCAGAGGTAGTACGGCTAGTCCCCCGAGAAGGATCTTGGTGACATTGGCTCGCGGGCTACCCCCATCCGGAAGGACATCATCGCCAGCCTTCTCGCTTTCCGTTCCATCACCACTATCCATGTTGGTTACAGTACTGCTTCCTCCTTCTAGCTTGATTCTTGGCTTCCTGTCAACAATTTCCTTCTCTTTTCTCCAATGTAAATCACCCCAACTCTAACTTGGCTCCTATTATCCACCTTGGCATCTCTAGTACCCTTGTTCCCCGTCTTGTCTTAGCAGAGCCGCAACGGCAGAGATGGCCTCGCTGGACGACGCACTTCTTGCAGTTTCCCCCTCTCCGGACACTGCCAAAGTTTGCCTCTGCCATGCCACTAAAAAAACCTAACGCACAGAGATGTGTTCGCCAATTCTTTTAATCATTTGCTACAGGATGACATGCTGATGAACGCATGGAAAGTGCATCACCCGTGAAGTGCAAAATCTTTGTCTGGCTTGCGCAGAAGCACGAACGAGCAGAGGTTCCGTCATCCGCTCGCTACCTTTGCTACCTGCCCATGAAGACACTCCCCACACTTTGCAAAAGCTTGCGAGGTTTGGTATTTTTTTCTCCACTACCTTCACGGATGTTTCTCGAGGCACATCTGGAAGCGACGCGACACTAAGGTTTTCAATGGAGTAGGTCGACGAGCCCATCCAAGTTGTCACTCGACGGTGTTTTGACGACATTCGGCTCTGGGCCAATCGTTATATGATTTCAAAGGAAACTATACCATACCTATTCGACAAGAAATCAGATGCAAAGAGTTATTGAATTGATTGGACCAAGCCAATTTATTGTTGGACTAACACCATAATTGCAAAATAATAATAGTACATCACTGCACTACATCTGTGCCGCAAATTATTACCCCAGCAACAAATCTGAAACGCCTACATGCCCCACGATTTTGAAGGGATTCAGAGTATATTGGGTCACTGCCCCTATCTGTTTTCAAATTCCTACAAGTATATTTTAGAATCTCCAAGGTGCACTAAAAATTGGCCACTAGGAATTCTAGCAAATCGCAATTAAACTGCCAAGAAAACCTTGTGCTGATGTTGAAAGAAAAAGAGCACAATAATGTCCCTGTTCTGCCTGTCTTATGGTCTTTTCAGGTCAGGTGGTTCAATGTTATGCCGACTTGGTTGGTCTTCCATTGAGTCCTCGCATTCCTTTAGAAGTCTCTCGGCAGCAGGATCATAAGCCATAGCTAGTCGCAGGTATTTCGCAGCCTCAGAATTCCGACCTTCATTCAGTAGTATACTGCAAACACACAATCAGCGATTTCAGTAGCAATTAGGTTTCTCTTCCACAAGACCAAGATGAAGAGGTGAAAAGGGAAAAAGTCAATTTCATACTATGCAAAGATTCTTGCTCTCCTTTCATTTTGGAGGGCTCATACTATTAAGTACTAAAGCTGATATTAAGTCTTGACACCCCATTCTAACACTCCGGTCTTTTTGCCACTAACCTCGGTGGTAAACTCTCCTGAGAATAGTCTACTATTTTCCCCCACTAACTCTCTTTCTTCTGATCCACCTTAATCTTCCCAGTCCGTACAAATACCCCTCTAATATGACATGGTGGAAGTACTAAGTTAGCTATAGGTTCAGACTAAATTTAACAGTAAAGTTAAACTAAGTTACATAAGTTAGCTAAAATTGGACAACCTGAATAAACATGGGCATCAGCTAAATTACTAAGTTGGCTCCATGAGCTGACAATATGACACAACATTAAAAATGTGCATGTATGCATGCTCACACACTCAAGATGCATGAAAAACGCAATGCAAAATGGATAGCAAAGTTTTCTCGAAAAAATGGAGAGCAACTGGCAAGGATTCTAACTTTTTTTTGCTACAAGCAATACTTAGAAGTGTGTGGACTACTTAAAGCTGTCACCCTAAGGAGCCCATGTTGATAAAATGACCTGCAAAAGGGCTGGTTACCTAGCTAGAACAATAAAGCCTTGGAAATAGCATTGCTTGTTCTTCACTTCCTCTGGTTCCTTGAGCTCTGCTATTCTTTGCAGGAGTTTGATTGCCATCTCATTATCGCCCTACAATGGGAAATGATGGGATGCTGATATTATCCACTGTTATTTGTAATGGCTTAAAATGGGTCACAGCAGAATATTACTATACCTGCTGTTGATGTGAAAGACCAGCGCCAAAGTATACAAGTATAAGAAAAGGATCATGTTCTTCAATCTACACAACAGAGAACAGTAAATATTATATCATTGTGTTATATTTCCTCAACCCATACCATTCAAAGTTCTAAAGAACATCTGATATTTGAACAGACCATTGGTATAGCATGTTCGTAACAAACTGCGGCTTCAGCAAACAACTTGTCTTGGAACAACTTCTGCCCCATTCCAATCAAATATGGAAACAGATCTGGGTTTTTCTCTATTACTGTTCTGTAGGCAAAAAATGGTTCATCAATCTACTATTCGCAGATAGAAATGCTAGACAACTGAAGAAGCAACCATATATAGGTTACAGCAACTTACTTGATAAGTGGAATAGCTTGATCTCGACAGCCAGTTTGCAAATATTGTAATGCTTGCTATTAAAAAAATACAGATACATGCTTCAGAATTAATGACTAAGTAATATTTCATGACAAAAATTCTGTAGATTGCAGTCATTCATACTTCAAGAAGCTCCTCAGGTGAATTGGACTCAGATACACTTTCATCAATTATCGTACTATTCTCAAACATGAACTTTGGAGTCTCATTCTCAGATGACCCCAATTTTGATTGCACGTGAGTACCTCCAAGGGGCCACTGCTGCAAGTCAGTTTACAACGAGAGAATAAACCAAGCTTCAGCAGAAAAAAGGCATATGCCAAGACAAACAATAAATGCAATAATCTGATCTGCCTGAGATGAAAGTGGATGGGAAATTAATGAAGTTAGATTAGCATGATGGCAACTGCATGCAATGCACATAGTTGAAACAGCCGATGGCTACAACATTAAATATTTCATACTGTTTCACCTGCATTATCTTCTGACCATCAAGAGGAGTTTTCGGTGATGCATTACCAGAGTGAGCTCCAATAACAGGCAATCCCAACATTTTGCGTATAACATCATTTCTGAGGGACATTTGCTGCATTTTTATCATTGAAGATTAGATACAATGCAAAAATATGCAATGTGAATATTGGAGCAGTAATATGAACATAAAATCTGCAACGTAAGTATGTACACATGCATAAATCATTGATACTGAAACATCTATCAAACTAACAGCAAACAGGCGGAGAAAGAGAGAACTCTTATAGATCTGTTATAAAATGTAAAATTAGTCCCTACCACATATATCTATTTCATTCTCTGGAAAAATAATGTAACCTAACCGGCGTCTCTACATAAAGATTTCCTTGCAATCGTCAAGTACATACATATATAAGTACGGATAGGTATAGAGTTCTTATAAAAAATTGGTGCAGCAATATCCAAAGTTGACAAAAATGGCTTTCATTACAGAAGGGAGCAAGTCAGCTGACCTGAGCTACAGTAAATAAACCATTGGTAGTCCAGTAAATCAGGCTTCCCTGCCCATCAAAGATAAAAGGGGTAAATACAATGCATCATTATCACCTGAACCATGACCTAAATGAAACAAAAAAAGGCACTTGTGAATCTTCTTTCAGTCTGTTTGATGATGACGCATGATTATGTTCCAATCATACTAAGAACAACTTCTATTGAACTATTAGCTTCAGGCTCTGCTCCAAGAACTTTGATTAATTCAAACAAATTGGACCATCTATGCTTAATTTATCCAACCTAGTTTGCTAGTGGGAGCGCAAGTGCAAATATGTGGAGATATAGAGCATGTTACTGTACAGAAACTGCCTCCCTCCCTCTATATACTAAAATGGAGCAGAAACTATAACTCTACAGTTTACAATAAGTAATCATATCTAACCAAATGAACCAAATTGGAAGGAACTGACCTGGGGGACCACATAAGCGATAAGAAACAAAGGAATAGCCAGAATATCAAGGTATATCTTGTAGTACTGCAAACAGGATAGAAATACTTTCAGAACATAAGAGTGAAGATACACATGACCATCACGGAATCAAATACATGAGCATTCAAATGGACCTCGTTGAGCAAGTTTCTTAATAGAGAAAACTAATGCCATATGGCAGATTTTAATGTCAAGAGCATTGGAGCACCAGACATATGCCCTATCAATGTTTTATGCACATTTACAGGTAGCGCCTCAGGATCATAGCTTGTACTGTATTAAAACAGAAGGTCACCATAACAGCTCAGCAACAGCATTAGCATATTAGCAAATACGCACGTAACAGCAATACATTCATGATACAACTATACAGAATATGTTATCTGAGTGAGGGGGGTCAAATTTAACTGCATGCAGAAAACATGTGGAGTGTATTCTTAGTAGTACTGACCAACTAAACTCCAAAAGTGCGTAAATCTATCCATCTCTACGGATTGACACCAAACTAGTAAACAAGTATGCAGTTTGCCAAGTGAGTCGCCAATCATTGACGTTCGTCACACAAGATCTTGGCAAAAGGCCCGTTATGCGAGTAATTTGCATGTAACTTGTGACAGCTAGCAACTTGCATCCAATATGTCAATGGTTTCAGGAACATGCCTTTGCTATTAAGCCTAAAACTCCAGGGTACTGCTTGGTATGGCTCGTCTGGAAGGAAATCTGAGGAGGACAAGAAACAACAGTCAGAGACAATTTACTGCAAACGAGCAGCAAATCCTAGCTTCAAAAATATATAAACTAGTGTTGACATCCAAAAAGCAATGAAAAGAACAGACAATCATTCAACTTTCAGTGGAAATTTTTGTGATTAAATCAACAAAAGTAGCGGAAAGTATTTTGGTTCCCGAGCTCCAGCAATCCCTTCATTTTAAATAATTAAAAAAAATCATATTTCTAAGTTTCAAAAAATTATGAAAATAAATATTGACAGTCAATTATGTAACGTATAAGCATGCAAAATTTTATTACGAAATTATTTGAATTGTGGGCTACATAAAAATAACAAAATTCTGATAAAAAATTTAGATTTGGAAATATACATACTCAGATCTACACGTTTGTCATTTTTGTGTAGCCCAGAATACAAAGTATTTGAACATGATTTTTTGCATGTTTGTGGGATAAATAGTTGGCTACATCTGATTCTTTTTTTTTTGAAACTCAGAAATATGATTTTCGATTTTTTTTTAAAGGATCACTGGTGCCCATGTGCACGAAATCTCCACTCCAAAAGTAGTTCCATCAAGAAACATAAATTAAATGATCGCTACTATGGTCATAGGTCAATTCACAGGTGGACTTGTTCCTCAAAGTTTAATACAATAGTCCCTCCACTAACAGACTAATGATTACCAGCAACTAACTAAAAACCAAAATAAACATGAAGTGCCCAATCAACTCAGCACTAGTTAAAGCTGTAAGTGCAATAGCTCAATTTACACTCGCATGAGTTCAAAGCTATAACTCCCAGGTATTTATAGATGATGGACTTGTAAACTCTGAATGTCCAACATTCCAATACATGTTAACCTCTTTCCAAGAGAAAATAACAAACAGATGTGTCCATTGAAAATAAATGTCACATGGTGCAAACACAAGTACTTATATTATATTAATCCAATGATATCAATTTGATGTAACATTACTTATATTTTATTGGATCAAATGTTAGCAGTCAGTGAACTGAAATAAAGTAACATGCTGCAGTAAGCAAAATCTTAAAACACAAAAACTGGATACAAAGCAGTAGAGTACCTGAACATTTAAATAATGGAGCCCAGCAACTAAGATAGGAAAAACAGGACCTAAAGCGCCATGTGGAAACTCAGTCAAGTTCTGAAACCACAGAATACCGCCCTGTATAGTTGTCAAGAGTACCAACAGAAAATTAATTTTAAATCGTTCAAAAAAAATTAACTCATTAACTACAAATGTATATAATGTATACACTGAAAGAACCAGAAACCTCCCAACATTTTCCACTACACAACTAATGATGATGCAAGAGACTTTTCTCTTTCACCACAAAATACACTGCCTTTGTTAAGAGTGTTCTTACAGCTTATATGATATAGAAAACATAAAACTAATCACTTAGCAGTTATGTATCTTCTCTCTTCAGCTCATCAAATTTCCTTCGTTTGAATGTGAATTACAGACATTAATTGAGTTCATGCGAATCCCAGGGTTTATTCCATTTAATTTACATGTATTGTGTCATGATTAGAATTGATAGAAATGTCACTACATGTGAAACATCATCTCTGTAATGGAATTTTAAGATGCAAAACTACAAAAAATGAGGATAGCTTGAATGCCTATAAAACAGAGAATGGTGCATCGGTATAAATGTATGGTTACAACAATAAGACCTTCAGATCCTACCCTTAAGAAATTTAGGACCAGTGAAAGGATTGTAATAATACATAATTGAGTACAGAGATACCTTGAACATACATTATCTAATCCAGGGTGATTACTCAGGCACATACTCCGGATGCTTGCCATCCACAGTATAAAGCAAGGGAACTGCGCATACGAACAAACACCAGAGTGAATAGATGATAGCAAGAAAGTACATAACTAGTTGGTGTCGAATGCTCAGGATGTCGGAAATAAAAAATAGATGGAGTACTTTAGAAAATGAATAGCAACTTTATTTATTCTCAAACTATGTGAATTATATAAGATCTTATCACAGGATTTTATCATTACCTGAACTGAAAAGTAGGCAAAATTCCAAAGGAAGGAGGGGCAACCGAGCTCTCGCCTTTTCTTCTGGAAAAGAGAGTATTGGTCACGATAACTCCTTCCTGATAGAGGAGGGGGCAATGGAGGGGGCACTTTAAAAGGAGATATATGAGAGTAGAATCAGAAACAAATAAACATAAAGAGAAAACATAAACAATTTAAATTCAATCAAACAAAAAGGATCTAGAAGAGGTACTCCCCATAAATTACGTTTGCTAGTTGGTAAATATTCTATAAACTCGAAAATTCTTAGAATAATTTTACGAAAAATGAACAATGCTCGTCTGATTCTGGTATTCCATGGTGACCAGTTAGTCCATGCATATCAAATATTTTTAGTAACAAGAAAACACTGAGAGAAGCTGGCAGAACTTACATTTTCGAAAAAGTTTACTAATTTCAGCAGTCTTCTGATATTGCAATATCAGGGCAGGCAGTATCACTAGTCGCATGGCCACAGTTGAGACGGAGATGGTTACCCACCTGCAATGAAAAATCAGCGATTAGATTCGTTGTTCTCGGAAATGAAGGATATACTGTAAACCAATAGGGCAATGCAGATACCACAGAGTAGCAATGTAAGCGAATGAGGAACGCCAAACCAAACATCCTTAGGCTGGAATTAATGGCGGCATCGGCAATACAACAAGAGTAACGGAAAATTGACAAGCGATGCCTACCATGGTAGTCCGGTGAGACTATGGAACCCGTCGATGCCGTCGACTACCGTGCCCATGGCGGAACCCCACAGGCCACCTCCGTCGCCACCGGCGGCCACTCCCACAGCAGCATCCGCCGCGCCGGCGAGCACCTCCCCGTAATCGACGGTACTCGCATCACCCAAGGAAATGCTTTCCCTCTCGACGCCCTCGCCCTCGCCAACCGGAGCCTCCGCTGCGACAGCGTCGGCGGCAGGGGCGGAGGGGGAGCGGGAGTACCAGGAGAAGCTTCGCGCGGGAACGGCGAAAGGGAGAAAGCGGGGGTGGGAAGGGAGCAGGGGAGAAGGTGACGGTGGCTGTCGCGTGGGGCTCCGGTCGCGCGAGGAGGAGAGGTGGTGGAGCGCGGCGAGCGGCGGCGGGAGGCGGCTCCGGCGGCCGGCGCCGCCGCCGATGCGGCCGAGGAGGCGCAGCGGGAGCGCCATTGCGGCTGGTGACGTGGACAGCAAGGGGGCCGAGAGGATCCGAGGTTACAAACACTTGCCACGTGCTCTGTCAGCCGTCCGATCGGCACTGGACGGCTCAGTTCTGCGACAGCCTGTTCCTTTTCCTGAAAGACCCCTCGCGTTTCTCGATTTTGCAGCCACGGGCCCTGTGCTCCTTCCTTCCTCTTCCCCTTCCCGTCAGAACCCTAGCTCACTTGACACGGCGCGACCCCACGGCAGCTGATCTCGCGGTCCAGTCGGCGGCGGCGGCGGCGGCGAGATGGTGGTGATGGGGAGCGGTGGCGGAGGGAACGCCTGGGCCAAGGAGATGACTCTCCGCCGCAGGATGGCCAGCATGTGCGCGCTCCCTCCCTCCTGAACTCCTCTGGTTCCTTTTCCTTTGAACGGATTTTCGCTGCCGAGATGCTGAGTCTGATTCTTTTTGTGTGGGCTGCGACCTCAGATTCAACAAGACTCGGGAGCATTTCGCGTCGCTGAAAGATTACAACGATTACCTGGAGGAAGTCGAGGATATGAGTGAGTTGCCCATCACCTGTTTGTAGGCTGCTCGTTCTAGCATGGTAACAATGCAGATGTTCTGATCAAGGCTCGTTTTATTTATTTTTCAAATTCATGTGTCTTTGAAGCCTTCAACCTGCTCGAAGGATTCGATGTCGAGGCGATTGAAGCTAAAATTGCTAGGTATCAGCAGGAAAATTCTGAGCAGATATACCTCTCGCGGGCTAAAAGGGTATGTCATTCCTTCCTTACTGTGCCATTTGCAACAGAGTTTCAGTGAAGATTTCGTTCTTAGTATGTACTACAGTATGTTCTAGCTAGCCCTCTGGCAGGACTTGCAGATTCTGACTTGATATTGCTCTTGTCTGGCCAATATGGTTTTCTGTAGGCTGAAGATCTTGCGGCAGCACTTAAAGCTAGCAGAACGAACTCTGTAAAAGCTGGCTCCAGTGATACGGTTAGTTGATACCAATCTTTTGTACATGTCATATATAATGGTATGAAAACAGTATCTTTGAGAGTTTGATTGCTGGATGTGTACTACATGTCTCCATCAGCTTTGGGGTGATTATTACAAGCCTTCTTGTATCTGTATGGAGAATATTTTCAGTACAGTGAGGTCACCTAATAGATTTTTCACCGTTGCATACTTTTGGATATAAGCAATCAAATGTTGTCACCAAAATTTAATCTAGCTGAAATATAACAGTATTTGGCAATCATGTTGGTCCGGTGATGGAAGTAAAAAAATTACTAAGCTGGATATTCTTTTAGCATTTTTAAGTTGGTAGTGAATGTGCATTCCATCTTGATTTTTTCATCATATGTCCTTAAAAAAACATAGAGGTATTGCAGCTTTAGATATCGGTTGTTATTATCATCATATCATGTTCACCTTTTGGCCTGAATTTCTAGTCGCCAATCATATTTTCAGTTACTTAAATCATTTTAGTTTGACTGTCTGCATCATTGCATGCCAACCATAAAGAACTTAAGCTTGTTAGCTTCCCTGTTGTTCTCTGTTCTACTTACTACGTCAAATTCACTTGATGCATTTTAATCTATCTTAGGTACTTTTTTTTTCTGTGATACAAATACCAATGTTTTGGTACTTTTGCAAACTGTGACAGGCTGCTGGAAGCTCCCAGGGCATTAGTGGTGGGGCGGGAGTTCAAGGTCAGTATGCGCCTGCTGCCGTCCCAGGTGGGTTGAATCAGCCTCGTCCGACAGGCAATGCCCCACAACCAATTGGTGGTTCATCAGATCCTCTACATGGATTTGATGAGCATACCATGAGACTACGTGCAGAGAGGGGAGCGCGAGCAGGTGGTTGGACCGCTGAGTTGGGTAAGCGAAGAGCATTAGAGGAGGCATTTAACAGCATATTCATATAAAGGCTAGGTCAGGCACATAAAATTCCAGGAGGATGTGTGGTTAAGTTACGACAACCCCCAGACCACAGCGCTTAGTACTTGTCCAGCTATGACATGGTTTCGAGCAGAAGGGATTGAGGTATCAATTAGCGTCAAGCGGCCTGGAAATCATCCCTTTGCAAGTCAAGAACTAAGTTGCACATCGATGTACCTGCGCTCATGGCAATGACTGACATGTACTTGCAGTCTCTCAAGTACATCACGGTGGTGAAACTTGTCAATGTTTCTTAAAGTGGCTTGATTTTGTTGTTTGTCAAACCTTGACTGCTCATGAATATAATATCAGTATCACTTTGTCCATACAACAGTTGTTCGTTATTGTTTTGGGTACCTAATTCCTGGTCAAGATCATGTTGCCAGCCTGTGTATTATCTGATATGGAAATTTGTCCCCATGAACACCCAAAAGAAAACTAATTAGGGTTATCATCAGATCCTTCTATGTAAGTGTGTCTTCTGGCTTATAGGAACTCATATTTCAGTTTCCATACAAGTTCTGAATATTTCAACCAAACAGTTGCTGATCTGCAACCGAAAGCCACCTACTACTGCTAGGCTACTAGCCTGACAGAGATGGATTAATTTATCAACTGGTTTATTTTATTTTCTGAACCTGAAGTAAACTACCCAAACTGGGGACACAGATCAGTTCATGCATTTCTCGGTTCTGAGCAAAATCCAAGAAATCAACAATACGAAATTGTAAGAAAGCTTATACTTTTGGACAACATTGATGCAAATACCCAAAACAATGTTTGTTTATACGTGTCAGAGCTTTTGGTTTGCTTGAATACATTTTGCAGAATATATCAATACAAAGAAATTGTTAGACCATGTATATATGGGAGCTATCTCCGCTTAGAAACTAGGCTCACTTTGCAAACTTCCACATCAAACCCAAAATCCATCAGGACAAAAATCCAAGCACGTTGTTGATCAGAGAGCTGATCCTTTGGTCCTTTGACCTCCACAAGTTTAGCTTCAGCACCACCCCGTTCATCAAGGAAACGCCATAGTAGCAAATCAGGCATTCCACTAGACCAACTCCTGTAGTCAAGGGCTAAATGCCGGAGAAGTAATGCTAAGCGATGCCCACCAATGCATGCAACGACAGCTCGTAGGTCGGCCATTGAGTGCCGGTCCCAGTTCACACCCCTGCAGGATGTCCCTTGATGTAGCTCCCAGGAGCTGATAAGCATCTCTTCAGCCATCCCGTCTTGTATCCTTTTCAACTGTGTTTCTATGAGGTCCTTTCTTGACTTGTAGAAGTCATCTGTTTCAAAATCAAGAGGAGCTGTCTACAAGAGAACAGAAATATCATAAGAAAGGCCAAGTAAAAAACATGATGAGAAAACAGCATTCACCGTTAACTCGATGCTGCAAGCAATACAACTATCAAAAGCATAGTAGTTTCAAGATGCACCAACATAATGCACATGGCGTGCAACCCTAACAGAAAATATGGTACATAAGTCAATGTACCTGAAATTTAGACTGGAAAACATCGCATACTTCCGAAAATATTACATCCCACATTAGAAGGCCAAAGATTGTCATCCATATGCCACCTTCTGAATGGGTACCTTGCCAACCACCTCCTTCATCAGCATAATACTGCAAAGCTAATTGCTCTACCCCACAGCGTTCACCATCATAGCCATAAAAAACACTCTTTGCTCCTATTTCACAATTCAATGGCCTTCCTTCGATGTTTACCTGATAATAGAATATGCGTGATGCATCCCAAGTATAGATTATTTAGCAGTTTCCATGTTACCACCTTGATCTAGTAGAAACACATAAAATATTTCTCCTGACTGAGGACCATCAGAGTGATAATACATGTATACCTCTTTTATGTTTCTCCTAAGAGAATCAGCATAACTGGGAACTTTCCAGCGGCGTGGAGGTTTGCCTAAACGCAGAACTCTCCTTTGCAGCGCAGTCTTCGACCCAGCACGTACCCATGGATCAATTACACCTTCTTCAGCTATTGAAAGGCTCTCATTTGGGCGAGCCATATGCTCCAAATCAACAGATAGCCTCAGTGTCCAATATCCTCGCCGTCTACCAGAAGAAACTTTACTAAGTAGTACCTTTAGAGTCCTTATTGCATCCGCATACCTGGGAAATATAGTCAGCGTGATGTCTAGTTTCCCAAAATAATGAACAAGATTAAGTACTGAGTGAATATGGACTCAGAATTTGTTCGACATTATAAATTTCAATAAAAAAAGGAAATGATCCTTACTGTGGACACATTCATATCTTCCATCGATTTACAGCCAAAAGGGATGACATAATATCTCTATTTCCTTTATGTTTCTTCATAAAAATACTCAGTTTGAATGCAAAAGTTGACATTAATCTACAATTTGCATACAATATGAAACTTTACAGCCTACCAAGTATGTGTAAGTGCAACTAAATATCTAAGAGCTGTAAGCATAAACTAAAGCACACTATTATGCGTCTAGTGGACCAGAAAGACGTGTCAGCACAAACCAAAAATAGTATAGCCAAGGGTTCCAGTTCAACCAAAATTGAATGAAACATCTAAATTCATGCAGTTACCAGTTGGGTTGATCCATAATTTTATCAGAACTTACCTGCGTTCACGTTCGTAAACAGAGACACCTAATGTAAGTACTTTTGAATAAACCCAGGCAGATGAAAAGCATGAATAGAATGATGGAGGAGATTCAGCTAAACTGCTATCTTCTTCTTTTAACATAGCGCATAGTCGATTCTCAGACAAATCGGCGCATCTTGACACCAATTCCATGTTTTCGCTATCAAGAGATTCATCCATGAACTGTGCCACTCGAATAGCCTATTTGCAACATAAAACATTAAACACAACTGAAGATTGGCAGGTTCTGCTTCTGTTTTCTATAAGGAAATGAAAAGTTCACCTCTTCATACTCCAGTAAATCAATTCTTTCTTGAAAAATACGATGAGAAATGCTGCAGGTGTAGTCTGGGAATTTTACCAGACCAAGATCCACTAGTAGAAAGGATGAAAGATCTTGATCGCCATTTAGAAAAAAGAGCCTCTGCATGGTTTCATTTGATCATCATACATGCCAATAGTAGTTGGATGGAACAATACGTAAAATGGAATAAACAGTCTAAGCAAGATTTTCATTCACCTGAACACGCCACAGAAGTTCATCAGCCATATTAGAGGTTTTTATACAGGTTCCCGTCCATTTTACAATTCGCTTTGGTAAAGTTGTGCTGCATCCAAAAGGGAATTTGCTTATGAGACCATAATGCACAAGTATGAAACACGGAAAGAGCCGTTACCAGGTTCCATTATTGTATATAGAGAGAAGAGAGCTAAGAAGCTCATGTCGACGAGTGCAGTTTGTGTTATCCTGGAAAGGAAACTAAAGTAAAGCAATATTCATTGAGAAAACAAGGACGAGTTTAGTAAGCAACTGCAAGTTAGCACAAAGGGAAAAGCAACTTGCAATAGTTTCTGAGCCGCCGATCTGTTATCAATTATAGAGATGTCATGCTTGTATTCTTGAATATTAGAGACACACTCTGTTAGTCTGTTAACCATGCCTCGAGAATTGAGGTAACTGTTATAACTTCCAAAGGATGCATATAATATAATCAAATAGAACACGTGGAATAAGGTTTGGTTGTCATTAGAGTTAAAATTCATCTATAATCTCAGAATTTTCCTCTACCAATTTTATCAAGATTACATGTTTCTAAATATCTATCGTTCATTGGTGACTTGGTGTACATTATGTGCTACCACTTAACACACTTATAAGTTGTTGGGCATTTTTAAGGTTAAAATATAGTTGTATACCCCCATCATTCGCTTTGAGTGGGTAAATATATGAATAAATGGGTGATATTCAATTAATGCCACATCATATGCCTTACCATTTTGCAGGATATGCATTATCATGGATGTGCCATATCATTATGTGATATACGTGCATCACGATGTGTTAAATGCAACATCGATCAACAGGCCAACAGCACAGCTAACAAGTTGGCACTGATAAGTCATATGTTGCCATACTATTAATAAATAAATGCACTACTGCAAATTCTAAAGTAGAGTGTAACTGTTCTCTCTAGGAACATATGAGCAAATGGTGATTCTAAACAACAATACGCTGGGGTAGTAAAGGCAAAATGCATACTTGTGCATGATAACAAAAGAGGTGAAGGTAAGATTGAAACCTTAGGGAGCTCCTTTAGTATTTCCTTCATTTCAGAAACACTTAGCACATCAAGAATCTCTTTAATATCGTATTCAGGTGGAACATCCGTGCAAGAAAGCATCTCTATATAACCTGCCACTATAATAGAAGCAGCTTCCAATTGAAATAATTAAAGAATGCTAACATGATCATTACAAAAATGGGTAGGTAAAGGTTATTACACTTTAACTCCATAGCTGCATGCTCCACATCTGATATTTCACGATACGAGATGCTGCTCACTCGAAACCATGGCCCTGCGAGAAATTCAGTTAATCAAGTATGAATTTACATTTGCGCAATATGTGGCTAAATTTTGTTCAATCTACCAAAGTAATGCATGCACTACGTTGCTAGCACTAAAATTCTAAAAGACACATATGAAACATGAATGAAGCCAAGGAACATTTTAGCTATCAACAGATCAGGAGCTAACCTTTTCGAGTGTAAATCCTCACAAAAAGCCTTTGGCCGTCATTTGATAAAGACTTAAAAGAACCTATTGAATGTTAAAACATATGTTAGTGATGAAGACTTCTTGATCAAGAATAATTAGATGTTATGGGGAGGAAATAAACCTAAAAATGATGTTTCCTTATCACTGAAAAGGTGTGTATGGTTGGTCATAACATCCGTTATCATGGTATTAAAATTTGCCTGGTATCTTGCACTGCTAGGTCCCTGTAAATTTCCATTTCTAACGACACTAAGAAAAATTTCCCATAAGGATTGTCGGTGTCTCGAATCTTCGTAACTCTTATTGTCATCTTGACATTTCTGACAAGTTAGTTGGATGGGCACATTGTCAAGCTGTTGTTCAGGCAAACTAACCACAAAGCCCTAACAAAATAGGAAAGTAAGCATCAGAGTTTGATGGTTATTGACTTGGTACAAATAAAAATCTATAAAAGAGCGATACTCGAAGATCTAACCGAAGTTGGAGTAGAAACCTTGTGGCTTCTATAGCAAACAGGGTGAAAAAATTACTGGCACCAAGATTGTGGTCATCAACAAAAATGACATGTGCCGCCAATTTTTAACTAGCATTGCTGGTTTAAGGGAATTAATCTCAATAAAACTATCAAAGCAAATGTTCAGGCTCAAGGAGAGTGCTAGTTGTGACTAAAGATCTGTTTGCACCAGAGTAATGTTCAGGCTCAAAGAGAGTGCTAGTTCTGACTAAAGATCTGTTTGCACCAGAGTATAAATATTTATCTACTAACTACTTTCACAGGAAGAGTGGGCTTTCAGCCTTCCAGTGAACGGAAGCTGCTTGCCCTAATTATAAATGGATATGAAGCCAGGTTGGTCCTTTCCAGGTGTTCAGTTAGGCAATGTACCTCCCAATCCTAACTGCACCTTTATTTACGGATAGAGTAGGTTCCATTTGGATTGGAAAGTAATTTTGGCTTAGAGCTTCGATATGAACTTCGTTGGAATCCTGATTAAAATAGCGGCAGTGTGCCCATGGTTTGAGAGAAACACACTAAACGGGTCTGAGGAAACTCACTAAGACTGGCTGCTGAAAAAAAAAAATTACAGAGAGAGACCATTACCACCACCTTAAATCATTAACACACTGACATGGCTCTGCCGAAATTTATGCAGAAAGATGTCCTAGATCTCTTCTTACAACTGTTGGGTATGAAAACTACTAAAATTTATAGCCAATACACAGAAAACTAACTACAATGGCAGAGCATATATGATTTCACAGCTGACTAAGTGCAGCATCCAATTGACAAACCTTGGCCTGACTATACAAAGACATTAACTGTATCCATAAGCATCACGGAGCATTCACTAAGATGGCATGTAGCAAGATTTCTAATAGAATCTACCACGGTAGTCAATACTAGTATATTCATCACTAATCAAGGTCACCAAACAAACATGGTGTATGTGTATCTGTATTTTCCACTGTAGTGTGTTCTGTGTAAAACTGACTGCATATATTTATTCAACAAGTGGGCAGCGATGTACGGAACTCTCGAGGACCTAGCAACTACAGGCTACATTACACTTATTCTGCAATATGATAAGGGATCACCTCGCACTCAACAGAATGTGTGTCCAGTAGAGGAGCCAAGACTTTAGCCAGCTCTCGAGGCAAGTACCCAAGCATCTGCCCGCATTCAGACCCTGCATAAAGCACCTATCGATGGTATAAAGAACAAAGTTGTACATGAAAAGGAATATCAACAGAAAATATAATTTTTTACAGAGGATGTAAACCTTGATAGCATCAGGGTCCTTAGCATTCTGAGGATCTCTCAAAAGATTAATGCCCGCACCTTCTTGCAGTTCAACGTTTTCGCGGAACCTCCGGCCCACTATGACAGTGTCAACTGTTACCGTGGTGCTAGAGTCCATGTCGGGACATGCATCAATGCTGGCAGAAGTTGGTCCTGTTGACAGCACACAGGAGGAACCCTTTTCGACTGCATCGTCATTTTCAGAGGTCTTCGTGCATGGCAAGACAGCATTTGAAGGTATACAGGTATTGTGCATCTTGGAAATGTCAGTTGAACCATGCAGGCTGCGAGTTAATAAAGGGGTAGTGCTATTCTCGGGGCTTCCAAGATTGGAATTCCTGGAGCAAAATGCTGTGTCATTAGATACGTCTCCATCTGCCAGTCCCTTATTTTCTGCCTCATCACCATTGTTCGGACTGACTAGAGTAGGCTCAGCTGTTGGTTTTTTACTGAATCTGAAATCAAGAAGGCTGCTCTGCGTTAACTTCCGCTTCGCTCCTCTCGTGAGACACATATCTGCACAGTCGAAGTCGAAACAGAACTCTTCAGAACATTGTAGTTGTACTGAAACTACCGATATGCATGCCATGCTTCCAATGCATCCCACTACACGAGGAGTAAGATTTCACACGAACCAGTTAGAAAGAAAAAATCAAACGAGACATGGTGGAGCCAACGAGACCTGACAGTAAATGCCAATGCAGACATGGTAAGAGTGATCAAGTGCAGCAACTGCGCAAGCAGACACGTGAACACTGAACTAGTTGTAAGCTTGTATTCAGGAAGTAGCTAGCCGTATTTGTGATTTGCCTAGCAACGATTTAGCCAAAGCTCAAGAGCAGCATTCCCCCAAATAGGCAATAACACGAACTAGCGAACCTATATGTGCACTGAATGAGCATTCCACTGATTCGGGGAGGAGTGTCGGGTTGGAGATCGAAGCGAGTACGGACCAAGGTGGGTGTTGACGCTGTAGTCGGAGCCGCGGACGGACTCGCCGCAGACGGGGCAGGCCACCCGCTCCGGGCCGGCGCCTGCGCCCCCTCCCGACGACGGACCGGCATCAGCCGCCTCGCTCGCGCCCGCGCCCGCGTCGTCGGCCTGCGGGGAAACGGGGGAAACGTTAAGCGTCGTACATACAGGACAAATGACATGGGTAGAGGCAGTCTGGGGTTGAGTGTTTTGACCTGGTCGGAGGGGGCGGGGGAGGAGAGGAGGGCGGCGGCGAGGGGGGCGGGGAGAGGGGATCGGCGGCGCCGGCCGACGAGGTGGACCAGGCTCTCCCGCCCCTTCAGCATAGCTCCCGCCGGCCGCCGGCGGCTGGGAGGCGAAGGCGAGGCGGCGCGCGACGGGGCGGGAAGGAATGGAACGGCCCGGCCGGCGGCGTTCGGGTGTTTTTTTTTCCTATTCTTTTCGCACTTTCTTTTCCGTTGCTGATGGATGAACTTCGCGGATAGTGGGCCGGGCCGGGCCTTGAATTGATGGGCCGAGTCGGGTAGTTGGGTTGGCGGGCGGGTGCGGCGCACCGTGGAGCGTGCAGCAGCTCGCACGATGTTTCTGACTTTTTTGTTTGGGGAATGGAGAAGGTTTACACGTGCTAGCTCTATGATCCTGTCCTATCCTCAAAACCGCGTGTCCAATGTCGGCTTTCCGTGAGACGTTCTAGGGTTTTCCTTCCGACTGATCTGCCCATGTTAACTTTTTTTTTTTTGAACAAGGAAGAGGCCCGAAGGCCCCCGAAGCTGCATTACGTGGCGGTAAATGTTACAAAGAGGCCCCTATTACATGAAGCTTTCTTGTAGGGGTCCTCCACATTTGCAGAAAGGACACTAGAAATATAAGCTATAAAAAAAGAAGGTCCTTCTTCGCCGTCTGTGCTCTTGGGTGAGATCAAGCCATGGCCACCACCGACGACACCAGGGACTATGCCACTTGGGTCGCCAACGGCGCGGGATGCCGCCTTGAGCTCGAAGATCCTCCGCCACTGGAGGAATTGGAAACCGTGGTGCCAGCTGCACATCACGGCGCGGGGCGGTCTCTGACGACCAAAGATCACCGCAGCAAGCTTGGCCTTGGTGGAAAGCTCCCGCGATAGAGCAAGATCTGCCTGGGAAGTGACAGGCACTTCCTCTTCCCACGTCCAAACAGGAAGTAGCTGCCTTCCAGCCAAGAGATTCAGCACCAGAACGGGTGCCAGCCGTCGAGCTGGTGCCGAGGAGGAACTCCCTTGGAGCTGCTGCCATACTGCAGCGGATGTCAATGGCGCTCTTGCCATCGAGTTGCTGCTCCAAGCTGCTTCACCATGGAGCTTGACCTGTCGAACAACGTCAACACTCACCTGACGCCTACCAATCGGAGCTGCAGAAACACCAACCGCGTCATCCTCGCCCCCGCCACCATGGTCGGCCGAGAGGAGAAACGAGGGAGCTGTGCAGGCACACACAGGCAGGCAGCGCTTATTTGAAGAGGGCTTCACATCCGACAGTAACTCCGGCCGCCTCCCCCACGGAAGCAAGACAGAGCACAGCGGAGCAAACCGGGAGGCGTCGCGCCCAAACACCTCGACCAAAGACCCCCGAACACCGGCAGCGTCGCCTCTCCCTACCCCTGCCCCTCGCCGCCGAGGCCGGCCAGCAGAGGAGGGAGAAGAAGAAACACGGCCGCACAGAACAGAGGCAGCAGCGCAGCAAAGCAGGTCCACCCCCGGCCACCATGGCCGGCACATGAAGTAGATCAGTCAGGCTCTGCAAGCCTCCGCCGCAGATCAAGCCTCCAGAGGACCGGAGCGGCCGGATCCCTTCCCATCCCGCCACCGCGATGGCATCGAGAAGGATCCCTGCGCCCCCGACCTCGGAGCCCCGATCCACCACTACCGAGCTTATTGACGAAGCTTCGGTTAGATCCCGCCCTGGACGCCGCCCTCCATGGACGCCGACGAGGGAGAGGACGCCACCGCTGGCCGGCACCGCCCGAAGACGCCAGCGAAGAGCTTCTCGGCAGAACGCCGAACACACCAAGGAAAACACCTAATCTATGGGCTGTACAGGGGGGACGGCCGCCCCTCCCCCGGGCACTCCGGCCGGCAAGGCTGCCGAAGGCGAGGGAGAGGGGCGCCGCCGGATCAACAGGGCCTCTCAAGGGGGAAGACGCGTGGGGCGAGAGGGGAAAGGGGAAAAAACAGGAGTCTAGTTGCCCATGTTAACGTTAGTGCAAGTAACCAACTTCAATCATCATCTTTGTCATGGATGGTACCGAGGTTAGCACGTGTAGGACTCCACGGGTTATAGTCATAGTCAATTACACAAAGAAAACAACCCTTCAACCCACAAACATAATGAAGTTGATTGATACAAAATCTAGCACTCAACCTTAACAGCAATACTAAGAAAAATCGTAAACAAGAGAAAAGCCAATTACTTTACCCCTAGTAGTTGCTAATTAAAAAGTGAATCCTTCTTTGCATGATATGCATGTGCGCGTGAAAAAACCAAACCGGTGTTTGCTATCATGACAATAGATCATCTTGTCTCTTTTTTTTCGGAGCTTAAAAGCCTTGGGTTCCATTATCAATATAATGGAACAAGTTGCTTTTTGTTACATCTCTAGTCTCTAGGTGTAAAAACAATCGAGAGAATAGCAACTTAAAATAGAGCAAATAGTTTAAAAAGTCGGTTGCAGACGGATCACCCTAAGCGCAACTATAGCTGCGTCACCACAAGTACGGTTTTTTGCACACAAGCAAAATTTGTGGCCTCCTTTTACTCATTACATCACCAGCGGGGAACCCAAAGTTTGAGGCATTAAGACCATCCACTATGTGATGCAAAAGCGGTTCAATGGGGTGTATGAGGGCCTGTTTGTTTGGGCTGTCTGTGGCTGGCTGTGCAGGGAAAGCTGCTGTAGAAGAAAAGCTGCTGTGAAGAAAAAGCTGCTGTTCTGAGTTTTGCTGTTTGGCTACTTGGCTGGCTGACTAGCTGTATGTTGACGAATTGTCTAAAATATCCTCGTAGTTCCGAGAATATGTATAATTGCTAATTAAAGTGTATAAACGTATTTTTCACTATAAAGTATCATGAATACCCAACAATAATAACACCAAATAGTTGATTAAATATAATTTTGTTTCCGAGAATGTGTATAATTGCTAATTGAAGTGTATAAACGTATTTGTCACTATAAAGTATGGGGGCGGAGTTTTGGCTCCCGGGTGCATTTGCACCTGATATCTAGACCATCCTGTCCCCCGCGGAGATTGATGATATAGCATATACGATGGCTCGCGCGCAGCGCAGAAAGTGCAGGATACAGAGGGCTGCACATGGGGCTGCAGACATACATACGTATCCCTGGCCCATGTTTTCGGAAGCTGGACTGGAAGGCCAGAAACGGGGTTTCCGGCGGGAGCGACCGCTAACATTTGTACCAGCGGGACAAGATAATGGTGTGCTACCAGGACCATGGAACAGGAAACCGACAAAGTGAGCACCTCCGACGCGTCAGGTGGGATCTGGAAGGTATCGAATTCATTTGCCTTCCGCAGCCACCAGAGAAAAGGACGGCGCCCCCCTTGGTCCGGCGATCTCTCCGGAATCCGGCGAATAGTTCTAGCAGCCCAGACCTCGCCGCCACAACAAAGAAAGCGCACCCCCGCCGCGCGTGGACCGGTCGCAGTGCACATGGAGCAGGCGTTGGGCGATGGGCCTGCACTGCCGACGGCGGCGATGGACTTCCCGCTTGGACCAATTAGCAGCTGAGGGTGTGAGGCAATACCCTTTCCTATGCCCAAGCGCCACACCATCCTTCCGAGAGATGTCTGGTTAACTTTATGTGCAATTAGCAGTGTGCCTGTCTACGGTGGCTTGGACGAAGGATGCGCAGACGAAAAACAGAGTTGGTCTCGAACTATGCTGTAGAAAAAAAGGAAGGTGTGCAAGCATACGCCGGCGAGGGTTGGCTATCCATGCCATACATCCTACCGGAGCTATGGACGAGAGTAGGGGTGAGAATTTGCTTATGAGGGGGCACAGCTAGGTGAGGAGGTGAGCAGAAAGAAGGAAAGGTGGGCTGGGTGGAGGACGGAGAGACAAGATGCAGATCGACGGAAGTGGTGACCGAGAAATGAACGCTACCTGGGGTGGGACTGAGTTCTTCTTCCGCGTGGCACGCATGCTAAACTTTAGAACCAGCGTGCACCCTAGATGGCGACCGACTCTCTTCTACTCTACGCGTGTCTGCCACGTGAGACAGGGGATGCGGCTAGCAGTTGGATCGAAGCAATTCAGTCGGTCCAAGAAGATGACGTTCGTCCAAGATGTTGGCCCACCATCTGTTCCGACTGTGCGCGTATGACTCCTGCGGGCCACACCACACTGTACCATATTCCACATACTACCGCTAATACAGCCATTTATACTCATCGGTACCTCCATGTGGTTGTTGGCGATTGGTCCAGGACCCGAGTGCATATGCACTCGGGAGCCAAAGCGGATTTCCCATGAATACCCAACAATAATAACACCAAATAGTTGATTAAATATAATTTTGTTCAAAATACGTATACGTACCACTACACAAATCCAACAGTATGGTTTCTACGGAAGCCATTTGCAGCAGCATCAAACATGTACATCCATCCAAAAAATAAACACGGTAGAAGTAATACTACTCGGCAACAGTACGAGCATCAATCAATAGTAGTCTGGAGCAACAATCAGCTACACAGCGCAGGACGGCAGGAGACCTGACGGCAGGACACAGTATTTTCTTTTGTCGCTCGCTTTGGCAGGAGAGAGCAAGAGATACCGGTTCAGCTCAGCGGTGGCAATTCTTTGTAAATAACGGAAACGAGATGGGCAGATGGGTGTACCCGTTCGATTGCTTGCGGGGAAGCTGCGGGAAGCACCCCGATGGGTGCTTCGCGCAGTATGCCTATACTTGGCTTTGGCTTTGGCAAAGCCCACTTTAAAAGCACCCTGTTTGTTTCAAATCTTTGGCTTATTTTAGTGGAAAGCTCTCAAAAGCCTAAACAAACATCCCCTGAGTCGATTCAATACATTGCAGGGCATCGATTCATAGCTTCTGACATTAAAAGGGGTTCGGTTCCTTCCTAGTAAACAATGGTATTTCTACCCATCAGCGCATGCATGCATAGAAAGTGACAGGTCCGTCCACAGCAGTGGATAGAATTGGGAGTTAAAAATTCTTGTTTTATTTCATCTGGACCCCATTGCTATAGCTCGGTGCGGTTCCATACATAGCAGACAACTCAGGAGCGATTCAACTCTGACAACAATTTTTATGGAACCGGCGTCACATAGTGTATGGCCTAAGCTTATACAACATAGAGGTAGACTAGGAACAATAGCGCGGCGGCACGCCGCGCCCGTGCTGCGTGCTGCGTGCTGTAAGCCTGTAACACACCCTATATGACGACTGTGAGGAGATTAAGAAATATAGTAGTAATATTTTCCCAAAAAACAGATGGAAAATAATGTGAGAAGTCGCGAGGAGATCAAGAAGTGATGGTAGTAATATTTTCCAAAATAATAATGGAGTATTTTTTGCAAAGTCACTGCAGAAAAGACTATGGTATGGTCTTGAAATTTTTGTTTACCGAATAAAATAGGCGACGAATAGAGTAGTATTTTGTTAGTCGAAGTTAGTGTAGGAAATCTCAAAAATACTTCGAAAGAAGGTAGTTACTGTAATGAAATTATTACTGAAAGTTACTATTAATACACCTTTAAAAAACTACCTTTAGAAAATTACACACCGTTGAAGAATGGCCATTGGATAAGAATAACCAGTAAATAATCGCATCAATAAATTACCATGAGAAGTTAAATTCTTAGACAAAAAGAGGCGACAAACAGGAATTACTATTGAAAGTTACTACTAATACACCTTTGAAAAACTACCTTTGAAAATTTCACTTAAAAAATTACACACGGTTGAAGAATTACCGATAACCATATAAGAAATTAGCACTAATCAATAAATTTTTCAAGTAAAAGAGGCGACAAACGATTCAACACATTTTATCTCCGAAGTACTGTAAAAGGCAATGTTGGTGAACGGTCCAACAAATTTTTGTGGACTACCATAAAGGATTTGTAGCAGTTAAAAGTGTCATAGGAAACCTTGGCACGCCGACATACCACACCCTTACGATGCACCTCATGAGGAGATCAAGAAAAGAAGTTACACAAATAAAAAGAACCAAAAAATTGTGGAATGTTAATTAAGCAAGTAGGTAGTAGCGTTTTTTAGGATAAAAGAGACTATAACGAATCAAACCAACAATTTACGTTGACGAATAAAATATACAATGAATAGTTAAATATTTTATTTGCCTAAGTACTGTAGCAGAGCCCAAAACTACTACATAGGAAGGCAGTTGCCGTCGGCTAATTACTGTTGAAGATTACTATTCCTCCTTCGTTGAAATTTTTTCTCCGAAGTACTTCAGTGTAAAAGCTATAGTGTGATGACACGCCACACCTATGTGATCGTGAGGAGATCAAGGAAAAAAGATAGTAATATTTTTCAAATAAAAGAGGCGACAAATAAAAATATCAATATTGGCGAACGGTTAATATTTTTTTCCGAACTAACATGGAAGACTAATCCCATATTAAAGTGACATAGAAGCTGTAGCGCGGTGACACGTCACACCTCCGGCAATTGTGAGGAGATCAAGAAAAAATGGTAGTAATATTAACCCGAATAAAAGAGGCGACGAATATTTTGCGAAGTTGCTAGGAGATTAACAAAACATGGTAATAATATTTTCTCAAATAAAAATAGGTGGCAAATAATAGAGCATATTTTGTAAAAGAAATTTGAATGTATGAAATAGATATATAGAAAAGAAATAGAATAGTAGTATATATCTATTTTGTAAGGGGAGCAGCTTGGGCTTGAGGTGGAGAGGCAGACACGTAATTTCTAAGTTAAAAAAAAAAGACAGACAATTTTAAGTGGGTACTATTTATGCATGTGAAGCACTGTTCAAAGAGTTGCATCTACAGTGTCAAGAAGACGTGGCATAGCTATCAGCTGGCTAAAACCGAGGTTAATATTTTTTTCGAACTAACATGGAAGACTAATCCCATATTAAAGTGACGTAGAAGCTGTAGCGCGGTGACACATCACACCTCCGGCAATTGTGAGGAAATCAAGAAAAAATGGTAGTAATATTAACCCAAATAAAAGAGGCGACGAATATTTTGCGAAGTTGCTAGGAGATTAACAAAACATGGTAATAATATTTTCTCAAATAAAAATAGGTGGCAAATAATAGAGCATATTTTGTAAAAGAAATTAGAATGTATGAAATAGATATATAGAAAAGAAATAGAATAGTAATATATATCTATTTTGTAAGGGGAGCAGCTTGGGCTTGAGGTGGAGAGGCAGACACGTAACTTCTAAGTTAAAAAAAAAGACAGACAACTTTAAGTGGGTACTATTCATGCATGTGAAGCACTGTTCAAAGAGTTGCATCTACAGTGCCAAGAAGACGTGGCATAGCTATCAGCTGGCTAAAACCTTTGACCTTTATATATGTATAGATGTTTAAGACCTTGACGGGAATTCCAGAGAAGTCAGCCTCATCGCCTAGAGTTTTCCCTTAGTTCCATCAGCATCTATGTACTCCTATTCATTGATCGTATGTGAGCCTCGAGCGTCGTCGCCTGCAAAGCAGTAGCCCCCCTTCAGTATTATGGCTTTATCATTCTCTTTTTGTAAACGAGCCCAATATCGCAAAAAAATAACAAGTATAACAAATGATATTGTGTCTTTTTTTAAGATGGTGATGCTTGCCATCGGCTCGACCCTCTGGAGCACTATAAAAAGGATCAACATCTCTCCTAGCCGCCGAGCGCCGCCCATGAGCCTTGGCCCTCTCCACGAAATAGGATGGTCCTGTCAAGGGCGAGATAGTTTTGCTTATTTTTACACGCGAAAACCCACGAATGGGCTCGATTTCCATTATAACATAACGGAAAACAGAGTCGTCCAGCACAGAGGTTCAAAAGTAAAGATGTTCAAACTGAAAACTAAAGACGCCGCCTACTGCTAGCGTAACCTAGGAGTTCTGCAGAGAAAAATAAAAGCGAACGCGCTAACTAGTTTTTGAACAGCTGCAAAACTGGGGCATCCTCCCTCCCAGAACCAACAACAAAAGGTTAAACTAAACAGCTTTTCTTGAACGGGCTTCAAGCGTCTTCAGCACGGTCAGCTCCACTTCCAGCATCGACGATCTCACCAGATTCATCATTTCCACGAGCTCCCAGCAAAGCACGCCCCTGAGTCGAGGAACCTGGCACCATGTTCATAGCCTCCCTGGATAAAGCTTCAGCACCACCAACTAGCATGTCTCTATCTGCAGGATTATTTAAACCTGCCCAGTATTTCATAAAAACAACAGCGTAACAAATTAGCTTGATGGGAGAATGAATCAATTTGCCCTTGAAACAGGCTTTGTTGCGAAGCTTCTAGACAGCCCAGCAGATGGCCGCTACTCCTGCTATTTGAACATTACGACTAGCAGGGAAAAATTTGGGAAACCACCAAAAAAGTTGAGTGAAGGATGCAGGACGATTTGGAGCACCAATTGACTTAGCAACACAGCTCCACACGAACTTGGCAGCAGCGCAGATGAAGAACATGTGTAAAATGGTCTCTTCTTGATCACAAAGCTGGCATTTAGTATTTCCCCCCAACCTCTCTTTATCATGTTGTCCTTGCAAGCTATGGCATTATGCCAAATGAGCCAGAGCCAGACCTTTATCTTCAGAGGAATTTTTGCTTTCCACAGATGTTTGAACGATCGATCAAGACCATTACTGCAAAGATGCTTATACATTGACTTCACAGAGAACTTACCATTTCTAGTCCATTTCCAAATTGGTTTATCTTTGTCAGAAGATAGAGCTACAGTACAGAGGATATTATTCAACTCTCTCATTTGATTTTGCAAATCAACTGATAACCATCTTCTAAAAGACAGCCGCCAATTATTGCTAGCTGCTTTTGCCACTGTGATATTTTGGTCATTGCAAATTGCAAACAAATCAGGAAACTTATCTTTCAGAGGGGAATGTCCACACCAACTATCACCCCAGAAATGAGTTCTGGACCCATCACCAACTTGCATTTTCCTCCCACAGAGATAAAGGTCCTTGACATGTAACATGTCAGACCAGAGTGCAGAATCTTTCTGTTTATGAACAGCAGTGTAAATACCTGAATTTCGAAGGTACTTTTTCCACATGAAGTCTTGCCAAGGGCCCTCTCCATCCTCTAGCTTCCACCACCATTTACACATCAAGCTAATGTTAAATTTAGTGAGGTTTTTAATACCCAAACCACCTTTGAACTTAGGCTTACAGATTCTCTTCCAGGAAACCCAATAGACCTTCTTCTTATTTCTACTACTTGCCCAAAAAAAGGCTCTGATTGGTTTTTCCAACTCTTCTATGTTGGTTTTGTGCAAAAGTCTCAAAGACATCTGGTAAACCGCAGAATTAGAAAGGTAGGCATCCATTTTAGTCACCTTGCCACCAATGGAAAGAGCCCCACCAATCCATCCTTCAGTCCCTTTTCTGATTCTTTCCCCTACAAACTGCATCTCAGCCACTGTGGTTCTTCTATGACAGACAAGGGTTCCCAAATATTTAATAGGCCATGTGCCAGTTTGGCAGTTGAAAAGATCAGCATAGAAAAGCAGCTTCTCATCATCAGGTTGGACAAGCAAAACCTCACTCTTCTCAAAGTTTATTTTCAGGCCAGACATAGCTTCAAACAGGTACAGAACCAATTTCAAATTAATTGCACTAGTAATGTCATCCTGAATGAATAGAATGGTATCATCAGCATACTGGAGAACTGCATAACCTGACTCAACCAAGTGACTAGCCAAGCCCAGAATCTTTCCACTTTGCTGAGCCAAATGAATCATCTTAGATAAACTGTTAACTACCAGATTGAACAGGGTTGGAGCAAAAGGATCACCTTGCCTGACACCTTTACAACTGGTAAAGTATGGCCCTGTCCTATCAGTTACCTTGACACTCAAAGTCCCCTGAGTGACAGCATTCTTTATCCAGATTAACCATCTCTCACTAAAACCTTTTTGTCTGCAGCAGTCAAACAAAAAGTCCCAATTCACCTTATCATAGGCCTTCTCAAAGTCTATCTTCAGAACCACTCCTTGTTGCTTTTTAACTTTAGTCTCTCTGAGAATTTCTTGTAACAAACTCACCCCATCAGTGATGAATCTGCCTTTGATGAAAGCATTCTGGCAGCTATCAATTAGTTTGGGAATGAAATCTTCAGATCTGACAGTCAAAGTTTTTGTGACAATCTTAAAAAGCACCTGAAGAAGGCAAATGGGTCTGAATTTCTGAATCAGTGTTGCATCCTCACCTTTTGGGACTAGAGTAATAACACCATAATTGATACTACTCAAGGTAATTTTATGTTGATGGAAATCATGGAAAACTGCCATAAAATCATCTTTAATTATCTCCCAACAAACCTGATAGAACTCAATGGTAAAACCATCAGGGCCTGCAGCTTTATTCTTCTCCATCTGATCAATAACAGACTTGATTTCTTCCTCAGCATTTCTATCATCATCAGAGAGTCTCTCCTCTATGTCCCACACATCATCTCTTAATTTGATATTATTAGAGATCTGAGGACCAAACAGATTCTTATAAAAGAGAGTAGCATGTGTTAAATCTAGGCTAGAACAATATCAGTAGATCGGTTCTATACTTGACATATCTGAGAGAGAGAGAGAGGAAGATCAGAGAGAGAGAGAGAGGGACAACCTGCACCTTGGCTCGAGGAACTCGAGCCACTGGCCATGGCGACGAAGGGTGGCGCGAGCGTGGGTGTGCGGTGGCGGCGGAGCTTCCCGTGGGCTAGCGCTAATCCTAGATCGGATTGGAATATCGGTGGAGCGGTAGGCTGCACGGTTAACCTCGTACTGTGCGCCCTGGCCCTCCACCTCTTTATATAGCGCTGCCAGAGGGGCCCACCAACCATATTTCGGTTGGACGCCCCCGATCAGGGCGCGAATCAAGGTTTGGATCGAGTCGTTGGACTCGGTCCTGTGGAGATCAACCTAACATTCTCCCCCTTGATCTCAACTTTACTTTTAACTTTATACTTTATACTTTACTCGTTTCATCACGGATCGGTACATAGAGCATGTTTCATCGTCTCAGCTCGATTGCCGATAGAATCAGACAGCCACTATACACTTTTCTGTTTCGAAACAAATTCTGTTACTTTTGGGCCTCTAATGATCCAGAAATCATAGGCTTGCCATTAAACCCATGCCGGCTAAGTGTTCCTTGAACACATTGGGTGGTAAGCCTTTCGTTAGCGGATCCGCAAGCATATCCTTTGTCCTTATATGCTCGAGTCTTATAGTTTGATCCTGGATTTTATCTTTCACAACATAATACTTTACTTCTATTGGTCTGGTAGCTTTACTCGACTTGTTGTTGTGAGCATAAAATACTGCAGGCTGGTTGTCACAGTACATCTTTATTGGTTTGTCAATACAATCCACTACTTTCAAGTCGGGTATAAATTTCTTTAGCCATAACACCTGATTCGTGGCCTCAAAACATGCTATAAATTCGGCATACATCGTGGATGATGCAACTATTGTCTGTTTGCAGCTTCTCCACGAAATAGCCCCTCCTGCGAGAGTGAACACATATCCTGTTGTGGATTTTCTTTCATCTTTGTCTCCCGCATAGTCTGCATCTGAATACCATTTTATCTCTAGGGAATCAGATCTTCTATAGGTTAGCATGAGTTCTTTAGTGCCTTGCACATAACGCAGTACTTTCTTTACCATCTTCCAGTGCTCTATGCCTGGATTTGACTGATATCTACCGAGTACCCCGGTGATAAAAGCTAAGTCAGGGCGAGTGCACACTTGTGCATACTATAAGCTTCCAACAGCCGAAGCGTATGGTACTGCTTTCATTTGATCGATCTCATATTGATTCTTGGGGCATTGATATTCCCCAAAACTGTCGCCCTTGACTATCGAAGCAGGTGTGGCATTACTCTTATGCATATTATACTTTATTAGAACTTTTTCTAAATATGCCTTCTGTGATAGTCCTAACACTCCATTCTTTCTATCTCGGTGAATTTCTATGCCCAAAACATATGAAGCTTCACCAAGATCTTTCATATCAAAGTTTGAGGACAAAAACTTCTTTGTTTCTCGCAGAAGACTAACATCACTGCTAGCAAGCAGGATATCATCCACATACAAGATTAGGAAAATATATTTCCCACTTTTAAACTTTGCATAAACGCAGTTGTCCTCGATGTTTTCTTTAAATCCAAATCTTTTGATGGTATCATTAAACTTTAGATACCACTGTCTAGAGGCTTGCTTTAATCCATAAATGGATTTCTTTAGACGGCATCCCATGTGTTCCTTCCCCTCCATGAAAAAACCCTTGGGTTGTTTCATGTATACTTTTTCTTCTAAATCTCCATTTAGAAATGCCGTCTTTACATCCATTTGATGCAACTCTAAATCAAAATGTGCAACTAGTGCCATTATGATTCTGAAAGAATCCTTACATGAGACCGGAGAAAATGTCTCATTGTAATCTACCCCTTCTCTTTGTGTAAATCCTTTTGCCACTAGACGCGCTTTATACTTTTCTATATTCCCGTTAGAGTCATACTTTATTTTGTAGACCCATTTGCAGCCTACTGTTTTGGCTCCTTTGGGAATTTCCTCTAAGTCCCAAACATTGTTGGAACTCATCGACCTCATTTCATCTTCCATGGCCTCTAGCCACTTCGATGAGTTGGGGCCTTCCATAGCTTCTTCATATGAGGTGGGATCACCTTCCATATGAACTGTTTCTGTGTTATAAACTTTATAGTCAGTAGAAATAGCTGATTTCTTGACTCTTTTGGACCTTCTAAGGGCCTCATTCTCTGGCTCATTATGTTCCTCAACTTCTGGTACATCTATTAGAGGTGGCTGCTGCAGCTGCCTTTCATGCTCAACGAAGGGTTCAGTCGGCTCCTGACGGACAGGTTCCGAAACTTCACTCCTTGTTGTCACGGGTGGAGTTACAACAGGTGCTTGCACCGAACCTCAGGGATTGCTGGTGCAGGTACAACAGGTAGCGAGAAAAATGGCTCCTGAATCATTGGATTAGGTGCATGCACCCTCTTCTCCTCAAGATCAATTTTCCGAGCTACCATGCTCCCCCTCATCAATTCGTCCTCCAAGAAGACTGCATGTCTCGTTTCTACAAACTTTGTGTATTTGTCTGGACAGTAGAAACGATAACCTTTTGATCTGTCAGGATAGCCAATGAAGTGGCAAGTTACTGTTTTGGGGTCTAACTTTGCAATATTTGGATTAAACACTTTTTGCCTCAGCTGGGCTCCCCCAGATCCTCAAGTGGCGCAGGGAGGGAACTCTCCCTGTCCACAACTTATACGGTATTTTGGGCACCGACTTGCTTGGTACTCTGTTGAGAATATGAATGGCGGTTTTAAGCGCCTCCATCCATAATCCCAATGGCAGGGTGGAATAACTCATCATACTGCGCACCATATCCATAAGAGTACGGTTGCGCCTTTCAGCTACTCCATTTTGCTGAGGTTCGCCCGGCATAGAATACTGGGCGACTATTCCATTTTCCTGTAAGAACCTTGCAAAAGGTCCAGGTACTTGACCATATGGAGTGTGCCGCCCGTAGTACTCCCCACCACGATCGGACCGGACTATCTTAATTCTTTTATCATGTTGATTTTCAACTTCTGCTTTGAATATTTTAAATTTATCCAATGCTTCAGACCTTTCTTTAATTGGATAAATATAACCATATCGGGAGTAATCATCTGTGAATGTTATGAACGAGTCATAGCCATCCACACTCTTCACAGAAAATGGTCCACAAATATCAGTGTGGATTATTTCTAGTGTTGCTGTACTTCGGTTTGCACCCTTTTTAATTTGCTTTACATACTTTCCTTTTATGCAATCTATGCATTGTTCTATATCGGAGAACTCTAACGGAGGAAGAATATCACTTTTAACGAGGTTTTCGATTCTTCCCCTCGAAATATGGCCTAATCGACAGTGCCATAACTTCGATGAGTCATGAGTTCTCTTTCTTTTCTTTTGTTCTTTGTTCGACAAGGAAGTTTGTTCATTCACATTACACACATAATGCACTTTTTCACGTAAGGATAACAAATAAAGCTCGTTGTGAAGTAAAGCAACACCCACGCAAGCATCTTTAAACCATATGGCACACTCGCCGTGTGCAAAATAACACTCATAACTGTCTTTATCCAAACGTGATACACTTATTAAGTTTCTGTGAAGTGAAGGAACAAATAAAACATCTCTAAGCAGAATCGAAAAACCATCAGCTAACTCCAAGGAGATGTCGCCAACAGCTTCCACGTCTGCTTGAACTCCATTCGCAACTTCAATGCATCTTTCGTTTCTTTTCATAGTCCTTGTCGAATGGAATCCCTGTAAAGAATTAGCAACATGAACAGTTGCACCTGAGTCAATCCACCAAGTAGATTTCGAAAACTGTGAATACAGGGATTCATTAACAAAAGAAACTGTATCTATACCTTTCCTTGCCATTATGGACTTGAGCCATTCTGGACAGTCTTTCTTGAAGTGCCCAGTCTTCTTGCAGTGAAGACACTGGTCTTTATCCACTGGGAGAGTGGGCTGATGATACTGTTGGGGACCTTTGCCATATGGCTTGGAGGGAGAACCTTGATTGCTGTTCTGGAAGTTCTGGTAGTTCCTTTTCCTGTTGTCCTTGACATAGTTGATTGAACCACCATTTGAGGCTTTAAGCCTATCTTCCTCTTGTACACACATGGCAATCATCTTTTCTATGTCCCATTTATCAGGGGACATGTTGTAGTTGATAACAAAGTTATCAAACTCTTTAGGCAATGATGCCATGACAAGGTGAACAAGCAGAGCAGGCTTTAACTCCAGATCAGCATCCATGGGCTTCAGTTTAGAAGCCATGTTGCTCATCCTCAAGATGTGCTCCCTGATGCCATGTGCACCTCCTGTGTACTTTTCTGTGACCAGCTGCTTGAGCAGCTGGGTAGCATACACCTTTGAAGAGCCAATGAACTGGCTCTTTATCTTTTCCAGAAACTCCCCAACGGAAGTGCACTCTGCGATTGAGCCCGCAATGGCGTTCTCAATCGTATTCTTTATAAAGGCCATGCACTTTTTGTTTGCATTGACCCACTTTTGGTTCTCTAGCACATATGCCAGCTCCACTGGAGCAAAGTCCTTTTTTTTTGTCCCATGCAGCATCATCATCATTTGCATCTCTGACTGGCTCTGTCGGCTTGACCGGCTGTGGAGTATCCACAACCCAGTCGACCTCAGCGCAGACAAAAGCCAGATCAACTTTCTTCCTCCACTCAGTGTAGTTGTCACCCCTGAGCGTCGAAACGTCTTTGAGGCAACTCATCAGACTGTAGCCTCCTGAAATCCACAAAGATGTGAGATAACAAAACAATTGCATGCATTAATCCAACGTTGGTATAAATCAACACATACAACTGTTTGTGCAATTAAAACTATATCACCGTTGGGCAAAAATAGAGATAAATACACCATTTAACATATAATAAACAAATCATGATCATGCTATTAACAACGTTGGTCATATAATAACAGAATTACAATTAACTTTAAAGTCACTTTATCACATCTTTAAAAAAAATTAAATACCACTTTATTGCATTTAAGCAATTTCTTTTAACTATTTGCAGCGGAAACATGAATAAAATTCATAAACTTTAAACTTTATAGAAAAGTTTCTGTAACTTTTGAATTCTCTAAACAAATTTTCGTTGGAATCACTTGAATAGAGAAAACTATTTGAAATTTGCTCAAAAACTGAACAAAAAAACAATTAAAAACTGTAATCTGTAAAAGAAAAAACAGGAAAAACTATATCGGCCCGTGGCCAGATGCGGCCCACGGCCTGCTTGGCGCGCGGCGCCCTGTGCGGCGGATACTATCCGCCACTTGCTCTGCGTCCCGGTCCTTTACGGCCCAAGGCCCGCTTGTGCGCACGCTGGCGCTCGCCGCACGCTCCTGGCCGTCGGATGAAATCCGACGGTGGTGCGCTGATTTCGCTGGATCAAAACGATCCCTGGTCAGCGACCCGAACCCTAGCCCCACTCGACCCGTCCCGTTACTCTCTTTGGCTCGCTCTCTGGCGGCTGGAAAAGGGCCGAGCACCCCGCCGGTCGGTCCGGCGCCGGCCGCGCCTCGTCGGCGACGGCGACCCGTGCCGCGGCGGCGGCTGTGAGGAGCCCGAGCCCCTGCTTCTTTTCCTCTCTCTGCCCCTTTCTCTGCCTCACCTGCGCGAGCGCGAGGCCACGAAGAGGTCGCCGGCAAACCAGCGGCTTGCAGTCGCGGGCCGACGAGCAGGAGGGGCGGTTGGCCGGTGGCCTCTGTTGATCCCGCGCCGGCGACGACACACGGCGGTGAACGGCGGCGCGCTCTTTGCCCCCGAAGGGGTTCCTTCCCTTTCGGCCGTGGCGGAGGCGCTGTGCCTCGGCCTCTGCCCGAGTCCTTCTTCTCAGATGCCCCTGAAAAGGTGCGCATCGAGATCGAGAGGGACGGCGCGGCCACAGTGACGGCGCACTTTGCCGGAGGTCCGGTGAGTTTCTTTGCCCTTTCTCTCTGTGATTTTCGGATTTGAGGATCGCGTACTGTGAGGTGGGGTTCCTTTCTTGATCTCTTTTCTACCGGAAGATCTAGCATCTAGACAACGTGCTCTGATACCATTGTTAAATCTAGGATAGAACAATATCAGTAGATCGGTTCTATACTTGACATATCTGAGAGAGAGAGAGAGGAAGATCAGAGAGAGAGAGAGAGAGGGACAACCTGCACCTTGGCTCGAGGAACTCGAGCCACTGGCCATGGCGACGAAGGGTGGCGCGAGCGTGGGTGTGCGGTGGCGGCGGAGCTTCCCGTGGGCTAGCGCTAATCCTAGATCGGATTGGAATATCGGTGGAGCGGTAGGCTGCACGGTTAACCTCGTACTATGCGCCCCGGCCCTCCACCTCTTTATATAGCGCTGCCACAGGGGCCCACCAACCATATTTCGGTTGGACGCCCCCGATCAGGACGCGAATCAAGGTTTGGATCGAGTCGTTGGACTCGGTCCTGTGGAGATCAACCTAACAGCATGATCTGAGTAAAAGATAGTTTTGCTTATATCTGTTGGCCACAGTTAACAGAGAAAAATGTCATCACATGGAAGAACATTTCCCATGTGTTCTATGGCAACAACTATGTTTCCACGGTATGTCGTGTATGCTTATTGCTTAAGCAAACATTTTCTCTCCGCGAGGAATATATGTACTCCGGTGTCCGATTTTAACCGGTGTCTGATTTTAAGTCTTCTCGAAAATGGTACGGAATAGCCTCAAAAGTACAGTTCACATCAACGAACAATTCACTACATCGACAGCCCATGTGACATGAAACAAAAATCCAGAGAAAGAAAAAAAAACCATGGGCGTCGCTCAATCATACGGCTTCTAGAGGCTCCCTCTGCCTAGCCTAATCCCCTTCCCAATCGCTGTCAAGCTCGTTTCCGGATCGAGCTTCGTTTTGCCGTCTCGAGCCTCGCTTCATCCAGCCGCGTTGCCCTCCTCCCCTCCACACGTCTCTGCCGCGCGCCCATCATCATCCTCGCCCCCGGCCGACCGCCCGCCGCCGGCGACGCGGACTTCCCGCTCCTCTCCAGCGGCGCGCGCTTCCTCAGGCCCGCCCTCGCCCTACGCAACCCGGTGCTCCGGCTCCGCTCTGGTCGGCGCGGCACAGGTGCGCTGTTTGTCTGGTTCTGAGGAGGAGCGTGCGTATGTCTCCGCGCGCGCGCGTGGCGTGATCTGAATGGTCTGGTTTCTGCGTGCAGGATTGATGGCCGCGAGCGTGCGGGACGGTGGGGCGGCGGCGGAGCGCGCGGGAATGGATGACCACGACGGAGCCGCGTCGGACGGCGAGATGGACATGGACGTGGACGTGGACGTGGAGGCGGACAGCGAGGTCCAGCACGGCGACGGCGACGACGAGTACGCCCTGGTCAGTAACCACGTTTCCTGGTGCGAGCTGGTTGATGTTTTCCCGAGTCGCAAATCTGAGCCGACATCTCACGGCTCCGCCTTCGGTTGAGGTTCTGTTTTCTTAGTTATGCTGCGAAATCGAGCATGAGATTAGCTAGGGCTTAGCTGGCAGCACGTCGTGATTGTTGTCGCCGGTGGGCTCTGCAAGATTGTTCATGGCCATGGATTGACCTTGTTCCCACAGTAGGGTTCATTCTCAATAACGCCACGATTCTAAGATTGATTTCCCGGTATGTCGTGTAGTGCTAACTCCGTGCCTCCGTGGGCACACCGGGTGGTATTTTATTTTTAATACTAGCACTAGTGTGTTTTGCTATGACAAAGTAGAGAAGATTTAATTGCCATCCAACAAACCGAATATTTTTATGGAAGGCGGGTAAACTAATTCAAAACAAACGCCGTTCGCAAGAGAGGAGCCTTAGTCGAGTTATACACGTAAACGGGCGCGTAAAGCTACTTTTAGACCGTGGCGAGGTTACAGTGCTGAATTTTCCACTGTTAGTCTTTTTTCTGCTGAATTATTTATGTTAAGAGGAGACTTGGTGTCAATGGTGCTTGTGGAGCAGATTGGTTTTGCCCAATCATGCAGCTCGACACCGCTAGTTGCGCTTATCTCCAGCCAATAATGATTTTGGCTTACCATTCTCTGTTAGGTCGTTTTCACAAGTGGCACCCGTGCATAATTTTCAATGCCCCTCTTTGCCAGGCATTACAGATGCATTTTTTCGGTGCCTTTTGAATTGGCTAAGACCAAGGAGCATAAAACAGGGGCTTTCTACTAGAAAACTAGACTGATGTCTTGGCCTTGTTGGATTAAAATTAGCGCATGGGGTCATGTATTGGATTATGCATAAGAACCTTCTACTCGTTTGGTGCTTACGTCACGTGGCTGTACATGAAGTATATTTAACCATTAGGATCACAAGGATATATTGTAACTGATGTAGCTTATCAAGGACAAATAGTTGCTTAATTTTTTTTTTTTTTGTGTTGTATCTTTGTCCTTTTGATATTTTAAAGTCCTGACAAGTTTGCTTCTTACTGTTTAGTGTTTAGACATATTAGTTTCCAGTGCTTTATACAAATAGTCTAGTTTATGCTAAAGTGTATTGCTATTTGACTATTTTCTACAGCTCACTAGAATAACTGACACGTCAGCAGCTGAAGCAAGAGCAGGAAAGGATATACAAGGTATACCATGGGAGAGGTTACAAATTACCAGGCAAGATTACAGAAAAGCTCGGTTGGAACAGTACAAGAATTATGAAAACTTCCCTCAATCTGGAGAGCTGATGGATAAGGTCTTAATTACTATGAATTGTATTAGTCTATGTTTGCTTTACGTTCCAGATGATCAGATTTCCTAAAACGATCCTGTTAATGTTTTCAGTTATGCAAGCAAGTGGAAGGGAACAGTAAGTACTATGAATTTCAGTTCAACACTCGAGTCGTGAGACCATCAATTCACCATTTTCAGGTAATTTGCGATCTTTCTTATTTTTAGTGTAGGATATGTAGTATGACATACTCACTTTACCTTTTAGCAAATGTTATATGGAATTTCATTTTATTTCTTTCTTATTAGCATTTATTGTGCTTTCTTGCAAAGTTTGTATTTTATTTGCATCCATACAAGTAACTTCTCCAAAAGGAAACATGATACATTTTTTTATGGAATCACTATTTTAAGGATGTCACTAAATGTTTTAGTTTTAATAATGGTACCGCAGTAATTTAAATATTGTAGTGCCTATGGTTATTTTCGCAGGAAACTGTTAAAAGCATGCAGTGAAGGTAAGTATAATCCTGAAAATGGACAGTAAATGTTATAGAGGGTTTCGAAAGCGCCATTTGGACTATAGCTAGATATGAGTAATCGATGATTTAAACCGTCCGCATTACATGATATCTGCTTCATTCTCCATTATAGAGCAGGCCAGTTAGACATATCTAATCATGACCCTTAAGGCTGCTTGTACTGACCAACTGTTTTTTCTGTAGCTACGGAATTTGTTGTGGGCAACTTCAAAGCATGATGTGTATTTCATGTCAAATTCCACAATAGGCCACTGGTCATCATTGTCTCACAAAACATCAGATGTTCTTGATTTCTCGGGGCATGTTGCTCCAACACAGGTTTTTCCTCTTTTTGATTTGCTGCTTGCTTTTATTTTGATAAAATATTCATGTTTTATTCTTTTTTTCCCATGTTCAATATTCTTCTTTTATGTAAGACCGGCTATGCAAGTAACAAATATTAATTTATTGGTTACACAGAAACATCCTGGCAGCTTACTAGAAGGGTTTACTGGCGTTCAAGTTAGCACACTTGCAGTGAATGAGGGTTTATTGGTTGCCGGTGGTTTTCAAGGAGAATTAATTTGCAAGGTAAGGTTCTAGGTATTGTTACTATTGTTGTAACCTCCACTCATATTACCTGTCTCTGCTGCACTTTGTGTTCTTCCAGTTTTCTCCTATTTATGCTCAGTATTTCGTATCAGAAGCTACAAAATGGTCAATGGCAGATAAAAGTGAAAGCATCCTTAGGGCTCATTTGGAATAAGGAATTTTGTAGGTATTCATAGGAATAAAAGCCTCTAGCAAATTTTCCTATGAAGCCCTTTGGATTGTTGGATTGTCTTTGTAAAAATCCTATAGGAAATCTTCCTTTCGTTCACCTTTTAGAGATTTCTAATCATCTAGTCAAACCTCATTTTTTATGCCTTTTGATCACCCCTCGTCTCTCTCTAATCAAGAAGTATCTCCCTGCAAAATCCATGTGGAGCATCCAAACAAATATGTTGTATATTTCCCATAGGAATCCAGGAGGCGTGATACCGATATCCTGTTTTTTTCGAGAAAATGTAAAAGCTTTGCGTTTCGATTCATTGATAGAAAGAGTTTGTTACAAGCCTAGAGAGGAACACCTGAATACAACGAGATACTCTACACTAGGCTGGGGGGAAGCAGCGCCGCTAATCCCGAAGCCTCAGCTGCCATTCACGATTTCGCCCCAGCCCTTTCCGTATCATGCACGCCGTTGAAGATGACTGCGTTACGCTGCTTCCATAACCACCAGGCTGTGAGCATGATCACCAAGGAGGTGCCCTTTCGGGACGCTGTAGGGGAAGTCTGGATGGTCTTGTCCCACCAATCTGTGAATTTGACCCCAACGGTAGGCTGACTAATTGGGCTAACACGGATATCCAGTGGTTATCCTATTTTATGTCCTCCTATCCTGCATACTAATCGAGCCCTATCTCCTTCTATTGGTAGCCTTTAGGTTTCTCTTTTGTGAAATCTCTGATTTGTTTATAATAAAGGAACCTATTTTATGTCCTCCTATCCTGCATACTAATCGAGCCCTATCTCCTTCTATTGGTAGCCTTTAGGTTTCTCTTTTGTGAAATCTTTGATTTATTTATAATAAAGGAAAAATCCTGAAAAGTAGGCTGACATGCTCTGCATTTCTCTGTCTTCATGTAGAGTTTAAGAGACCGTGGTATTAAGTTCTGCGCAAGGACTACTTTGAGTGACAACGCTATCACAAATGCCATGGATATACACAGATCTACAAGGTAAAACATTCAGCTGCAGACATCCCATCTGAAGATGCAGATATTGTTGAAATCTAATGGTTTGCAATATACTCATGCAGTGGAAGCTTGCACATTACGGTATCGAATAATGATTCTAGTGTTCGTGAATTTGACATGGAAAGATTTCAGCTCTTGAATCACTTGCGTTTTAACTGGCCAGTGAATGTAAGTTTTATCTCTTCAATACCCACATAAAGATTCAGGTTCGACAGTTCTCCTTACTTCTCTCCCTCCATCAATGACAGCACACATCCGTGAGCCCGGACAAGAAACTTTTGGCAGTAGTTGGAGATGATCGGGATGCTCTTCTTGTTGATTCACAAAATGGGAAGGTATTTGGCTACTATATGCTTGTTCTCAACTAGTGTTATGTTGGTGTCTCAGCTGTTATTTGCCCATTATCTGAAAAACAATTCTGAGCTATCATTATATTACTGCTTCTATTGTTGGCACCTTGCTTTGCTAGTTAAGTGAGATCTAAGTACCTTAATTATATTTACACTGCACTGAAAGGTCATCTTGGTGTATATTTTCTCACATTTCAATTCCAACTGTGGAGAATGATAGATTACCCACGTCTTTCTTGGTCCCATGCATGGGCCATATACATTTAGGTTCTCCATTTTACCCCCTGTAAGATTTTGCCAGCTTATTATTGCGTAGTGTAGCATGCCAGGGTTTCAATCATAAATCAAACTATGCTCATGATCGTCTTCAGAAAGATCAAACACGAGGCAGAGACTTGGACGATTGTGGGAGCACATTTAGCGCAAATGATGACCTTTTTCCTTTTTTTGTCTGCTCTTTGGCCGCTTATGTTTTTGTGTAGGCCTCTGGCGTTTTTGTGTACTTCAATAGCAACTTTGAAGGCATTTGTTTGACCATGTTATGTTATCTTGACAGATTCAGTAGCATTCAATCCTTCTTTCCTGTGTGCAGATAGCTTCTACCCTAGTTGGCCATCTGGACTACTCATTTGCCACGGCATGGCACCCAGACGGTGTTACCTTTGCAACAGGGAACCAGGACAAGAGTTGCCGAGTCTGGGACATCCGGAACCCGTCAACCTGCCTCGCTGTCCTGAGGGGCAACATTGGCGCGATCCGGTGCATCCGCTACTCTTCTGATGGCCGGTTCCTCCTTTTCTCGGAGCCCGCCGACTTCGTGCATGTCTACAGTGCCTCTGAGTGCTACCGGAAGAGGCAGGAGATTGACTTCTTTGGCGAGATCTCTGGGATCTCGCTCAGCCCAGATGATGAATCCCTGTTTGTAGGTGTGTGCGACCGCGTGTACGCCAGCATGCTGCATTATAGGATGGTCCACTCCTTCGGGTACCTAGACTCCTACATGTAGTGATGTAGAGGAGAAACTTGGTGCCTAGTTGGGTGTTTCATGTGAAGAAAGAGCCCGGGGGGACGGCTGATGATCTCGCTGGGTGACGTGCCCTGGCTGTGGGGCCGAGCCGCCACATCTAAGCCAGCCTGCTGCATTGCAGTATCGCCCCCGGCCTTTGGGTCCATGTAGAGAAAGAAAGCTTGGTTCCAAGTTTATAGTGTTGTAAAGGAAGAGAAAATTGCTAAATCTGTCGAACTGTAACTTGATGAGAGTTTGGAATTCATACCATCTTTCCCCAAACCAGCAGAGTATGATCGAGCTGAGCAGCTGAGCTGAGCTCACTATGGCTCGTACAAAGTTTAATTTGAAGCGTCCTCAATTAGATCGAGCTTGAGTTGGATTTTTTTGACGATTTGAGTTGGATACCGGGTAGATGAGAAAGGATGCAAGCGTGAAGCCTGCAGCTAATGCCCTGCTTGCCTGATACCGGGCCGATCTGTTGCCTTTATCAGCTAAACACAAATTGTTGACAGAAAATGTAACTGAACCGTTGTTTGGCAGTAACTTGTCCTAAACATTTCATTGCGTGGTGAGTGGTGACAAATTTTGAAGCTCCACGAATCTGGTACTACTAAACTGATTTACTGTACACAAGATATCTGGAGGCGATTTAGACAAAATTAACCCAAACTTGAAACGATTTCAAATAATAAACCATTGGCGAAACAATTTTACACGACTAACCCTTTTTGGCCGCGCCATTCACGGTGGCGTGGCAGAAGGTGGTGCAACGCCACTGCCAGTGGCGCGGCAGTGGCTGCCACGTAAGATAAGCGGGTCCCGCCTTGTAAGTGCGTCGCCACTGGTAGTGGCGCGGCACAAGTGCCTGCCGCGCCACTGAGGGTGGCGACGCACTTTAGGTTTAGGGTTCCCGCCCAGCCCCGAGCTGGCCTCCTCCCTCACTTCCTCCCTCATCTCCAGCAAAGGCGGCTGCTCTCTCTCCCCCTCTCAATCCTCCCACCCAAAACCACTCAAATCGAAGCTTTTCTCCGTGGATTCTCCTTCCCCAAGTCTCCTAAGGTACTCTCCATCATTTGCCATTCATTTGACCCATTGGAATTTGCATATTTGGTTTTGAATCCCCAAATCTTGGAAACCTAGAAATATTGATTCACCCAAATTGCAATGTTGATTCTTGTTAATTTGGTCAATGTTGGCTTGTATGATGTGTATGAAGTATTTTAGTGTAGATTGGTAGGTCAGGGTAAGGGTTTGTGAGGTTAGGGTTTGTTGTTATGGTAGGGTTAGGGTTAGGGTTAGGGTTTTCTTGTTATGTTAGGGTTAGGGTTTTCTTGTTATGAAGTATGATGTGTTAGTAAATATTGGCATAGGTACTTACTAATTTTTTTACCTTATTGTTGTTATACCAAAAATAGGTATGGCGAGAATTGTTCATGTTCATCATGTTGACAAGGAAGCATATTTGAAAGGCAATTTAGAGCCCGACCCAGATGAGCTTGACTTGGTGTTCGAGCGTACTCCTACGTACGCCGAGGTCTTGGAACAAGTTAGGATAGAGTTGAAATGGATGGACCCTAGTGATGTTGTTGAGTTGGAGGGTAGGCACAACGCCGGATTTGACATGCATTTCCGTTGGAAGATAATGCGTATCAACTCCGAGCAACGTTGGGGTGCATACAAGGAGGTGGTGGCCGAATCTCTCGACAAGGCACTTGAGTTATTTGCCACCAAAAAGGTTGGTGGTACTTTGCATGTGGACTTGAACCGGAGTGCCTCCCGGGTTGATGCTAGGAATTCTCCACCGAACCACCAAGAAGAAATGACGGATGGAAGGCCAATTTCAAAGGATATCATTGGAAGAGGAGGATGATGAGTGCGGGGATGATGACAATGATATTGAGCTTCATGACCACAATGTTGGAGATTTGGATATGTATTATACGCAAGAAAACATGGACCATGACATCCCGTACTCGCGATGCTATGCATCGGACTCGGATGACGATGGTCCCGAAGAAGAAGTTGATGAGGAAGGGTTCACGGCCAATGAGGCCGAAGTCCACGAGAAGGTATTGGGGCGAGATCATCGGATACCATTGTTTCGTGATCTTAGTCTCGCGGATGAAGCCACGGTTGACGGCGGCGAGGGTATAGTGCTTGGACCAAGGCCTACTTCTTACCGGGATGGCAATCACGAGAGTAATGGTATATCAAAAGGCTTGATGTTCAAAACCTTGCTGGAATTTAAATAATGGATCAAGGACTTCTCGGTTAAGTATCATCGTCCCTATACGGTGCTTCACTCAGACGTGAAGAAGCGTTACACTGTTAAGTGCGAGGAGGATCGATGTCCTTGGATTGTGCGTGCAAGACCATGGAAGGGAGGACCCGATTGGCGCATAACAAGTTGTGTGCCAACTCACATGTGTCGCGGAAAGAGGGTGGATGGCAAAGCAGTAAAGCACGATCACCGACAACTCACCTCTGAGTTCATCGCATATAGACTTTCCAACCAAATCTCGTCACTTCCAACAATGAGCATCAAAACAGTCATGGAGCTTGTGAAAGCTCTCTTTCACTATGATGTGAAATACGGCAAGGCATGGAAAGCGAAGCAAGCTGCATTCAGGATGTTGTATGGTGATTGGGAAGAAGTATACAACCGAATTCCTCGGTTGTTGTTAGCAATGGCCGATGCAAACCCGGGCATGGTTCATGTGGTAGAGCCTTATGGACAGGAAACAAGGATTTACAATGGAAGAACTGTCCGAGTATTTGGCCGTGCATTTTGGGCTTTCCAGCAATGCGTGAAAGCTTTCGAGCATTGTAGACCAGTAATCTCCGTTGATGGCACATTTCTGACCGGGCAATATAGGGGGACTCTCTTGGTTGCAATAGCAAATGATGCCAACAACCGTTTGGTTCCTTTGGCATTTGCTTTCGTTGAGGCGGAGAACAACAATAACTGGCAGTGGTTTTTTCACCTTTTGAGGACCAAGGTATTACCGCCACAAAGGGAAATTTGTGTCATCTCAGATCGACATCAAGGAATTCTCGCAGCGGTAAATATTGAAATTCCAGGGCATGCTCCTTTGCACCATAGATGGTGCATGAGGCATTTCTGTTCAAACTTCTATAGGGCATGTGGTAGCAAGGAGTTGACTGATGATCTTCAAGATTGTTGTCTCGCTTTCACTGACCGGCGTTTCGCAAACTTGTACATCAAATTGACCTCAAACAGAAAGCTCGATGCTAAGGGTCAAGCATTTCTCACTAGGCACATCCAAGATAGAACAAAGTGGGCAAGAGCCTACGATGAAAATGGTCGGAGGTACGGTCAAATGACAAGCAATATGGCAGAGTGCTTCAACAAGGTGCTCAAGGGTGTCCGTGCATTGCCCGTGACGGCAATTGTGCGATACACATTCGACAAGTTGAATGAGTATTTTTTGAAGTACTCAGATGAAACGGAAAGGCAGATTACGGGAGACAATACGCAAAACCACAAATACGAGTACCCACCCAAAGTTGACGAGTGGAGGACATTTCAGTCTCGTAAGGCGGATTCTGAAGTTGCCACCGTTTATGATAACGAAGAGCTCATTTATCAAGTGAACGAGCCCGGAGGAACCACGGCCGACGGTGTCCAACACGGAGGCCGAGCTTTCAAGGTCTCGCTAAGGACTTGCGAGTGCACATGTGCGATGCCATCTTTTGTCCATCTCGCTTGCTCGCATTTGCTAACGGCGGCTCGGGTGCGTCATTTGGACTACAATCACCCTCTCACCATGAGAGAGTCAGAGTTCTCCATCACGACGACCAAGAAAACATGGGCTCCTAGATTTAACCCATACCTAGACCAATCATAGTGGCCCGAGTATCATGGAATCCAACTCTGGCCCCATCCGTCATGGAAGGTTGTTAAACGTGGAAGACGTCAGACAAAGCGTTTTAGGGGTGACATAGATGGATGGGGTCGTGGTGGTGCGAGAGAATCAGGAAATGACCAATTTCAAGAGCCATGTGATAGAGCTCGTTGTGGAAAGTGTAATGGTCATGGACACAATGCTAGGACATGTACCCAAAGGAAAAGAACAAAGAGAAATGACCCGAACGCAAGCCAACCCATGAGTAGTCAACAAGGTGGTTCAAGCCACCAAGATGTTCCAAGCCAACAAAGGAGTACCCAACAAAGTGGTCCAAGCCACCGAGATGTTACAAGCCAAAATAGGAGTACCCAACAAAGTGGTCCAAGCCAACAACGGAGTACCCAACAAAGTGGTCCAAGCCACCAAGATGGTCCAAGCCCAAGCCAACAAAGGAGTAGCCAACATAGTGTTGCAAGCCAACAAAGTGGTCCTAGTCACCGAGGTGGTCGAAGCCACAGAGGTGGTCCAAGCTATCGTAATCCTAGGCAACAAAGAGGAAGACAACTAGGTCTTAGAGGAGTCTGTGGTGTAAATCAAACTAGTATGATAGGATATCTACAAGGACCATTTCCGTATGTACTTTTATTTTGTGCTCTACAATTTCTAAATTTGAGATAACATTTTACATATTGTGTTTACTAACTTTTATCTCCACTCTTATTGTAGATATGGCGGGGAGTCAAGCCAACAAGGAGGGGGATCAGACCTTCAATGAGTCATGGAGGAAGGTGATGGAGATGGATGCGGCCGAGAGGAAGAAGAAAGAGGCAACACAAATGAGGATGGAAGAAGATCAACAATTGAGGGTTCGTGAGGAAAGAATGAGGAGAGAAAGAGAAGAGCAACGTCAGAAGGAGCTTGCGGAGGGGGTAATAAAGAGCATTCGTGAGTACGACGAGATAATGAAGAGAGCCTACGATAATATAAGCAACATGGAAGTAGAGATGGAGAGGGAGAGAAAGGTGAGTGGGACGGGACATAGCTCAACTCAAGGTCACAAGGAGGACGAAGATGTTCAAAATGAGGCTTTGAGGAGAGTGAAGGAACAAGATGCGGCCAAGAAAGTGGAAGAAAGAAAGAGGAAGCTGAAAGAGGAAGCTGAGAAAGAGGAAGCGAGGCGGGCGGATGATATGAGAATGCGGTGGGAACATATGATGTGGCAGGACAAGCAGCGCGCCAAAGCACTTAAAGAGAAGAGAGAATGAGAAGCGCGTGCGTTGAAGCAGCGCCAGGCTATTTGGGCGGCGCACCTAGCAAGGGAGGACGCAAGGATAAAGAGGGAGAAGAAGGAACTATTTGAGAGGGTGGCTGCCGAGGCGCGTGCCATAAGGGAGGAGAAGGAAGAAGAAGAAGAGAAGAAGAGGAAGGCCATGGCGAAGGCGAAGGCAAAGGGACCATGTTTGAGCGAGTAGAGCATTCGTGTATTTGGGCATGTATTGCATGAGAACCTTGTGTGAACCTTGTCATTTAGAACTATTTGCTTCCATTTCGAAATATTTGTGAACCTTGTTATTTCGAACTATGTGTGAACCTTGTGTGATCCCTGTCATTTCGAACTATGTGTGATGCTTGTGAACTAGTTGTTGCTGCTGAATTTCTATAAAATTTTGACACAAGTTGCTGCTTTTTTTTCATAGTTTTGAGCATTTTTTCGAGCTCCATGCTTGCCGCGCCACTGATGGTGGCGACCCAGCAGTGCCGCACCACTGATGGTGGCGACGCAGATGTGCCGCGCCACTGACCGTGGCGACGCAGCTATGCCTGCCGCGCTGCAGCGGGTGCAGCTGCCGCCCCTGCCGCGCCACTCCCCCTGGCGACGCACCCCTGCCGCGCCACTCCCCCTAGCGATGCACCCCTGCCGCGCCACTCTCTCTGGCGACGCAGGCCTGTAGGTTGAAATAAGCTCGAAATCAATATGCAAGCTCGAAATCAAGCTCAAAATCAATATACAAGCTCGAAATCATATTGGACAAGCTCAAAATCAATATACAAGCTCGAAATCAAGCTCATATCCTAGCAATATATCAAAACACAATATCATATTGGACAAGATCATATATCCAAGCATCAAGCTCACAATATCATATATCAAAATATCAGAACACAATATCATATATGAAAACATCAGAACACAATATCATATATCAAAACATCAGAAATTCTAACAGAAGATCATATATCAAATTCGAGCACATGATCATATCCAAACATCAAGCTCATAGTTCAAATAATACATAGCCAAACATAGTGTCCGTCATACACAAGCACAAGTTCAAAGCGAGATTACTAAACATGGCTAGTTCATATAGCTAGATAGCATAAAACCTAACTAAACATCTACTTTCTTCCACGCTTCCCTCCTCCCCTACGCGGAACAATCTTCTTCCGTGGCTCCAACACGAAATTCTCATCGTCGGAATCAGAGACTTCTTCGGTGACCACCTTCTTCTTTGTCTTCTCCTTAAAATCATGTGGTGTGTACTTGTCCCTATGCACACCTTTGTTTTTTCTCTTTGATGGTAGGGGATCTTCTTGTTCCTTCAAAATGAGACAAATGCAATGTTAACATTTCTAGAATACATGGAAATTCGATGTTCTAAGGGGTTGCTTATGACAAATGCGATCTCGTACCGGCGTGGATTCCTCGTCCGCGGACTCCGATATGGCCTGAGGCTCGGACGGCGATGGCGTCGATGCAATCTCAGGATCACGGCAACCAAGAAGGTTTCCTAATCTCCGTAACTTCTGGCCTTGACGCTATAAGAAGATAATAATTGTGAGTGCACAATTATTAAGTACCAAACGGAAGGTCAAAGAATGTTCATACCTTCACAAATTCTCGCAATCTTGAATAGCCCTCTTTGTTCTCCGGCAATTCCAAAGCCACCTCGAATTCAGCAGCTTGCTTCTGGATCTCCGAGCGCTAGCATGTATATGAATATGTAAAGACACAAGTGACAAGTGGAGATAGTAGTGAGATTCCAAAAAGAAGAACAAGCTTACCACAAAGTTAATCGATGAAGCAAAAGGGACTTGGCGCCCCTCTCTGACAAGCTTATTGTAAGCAAGATTGCCAAGCTGGTCGAACGGCAAAGGTTCTTCCAAAATGACATCTGTGTAGGCATCCGGAAGAAGCTGCAAACGAGTCTGAGGTTGAAACCAACGGAGATAGTTGTTGAAACCCTCATCAGAATGGTCCGCTACATTAATTCCTTTTGCCCGCTTAGCCTCCGCCACACGTTGTAGAAACGTCTTGATATGCATCTTGTGAATATTGGGCCAATCTGTCTTCTGATGTTTTCTCCTGTCATAGCTGTATAATAAAATAGCACACTGTCAACAAACAAGAATTACATTACAAAATGGCGGAACGGCAGAAATACGATTCATACCGGTGAAGCATACGATCCGTGTCCTGATACATCGGCGGGTACTCTTGATATAGATCAAACTGCCGCATAACCCGCTGCGTCAAGTGATACTCAACAGCCCACATGCATATCAACGGGCAAGGCATATACCACAGATTTCTTTCAGCCATGCAAGCAGGGTTAAGCTCCTAGGCAGCGTCACCGAAAGCATATCCTTTGCCATATGGCTGCCATATCACCTAAAACATGCCCAATAATGAAGATCCTAAATACCGGAAACGAGAGAGTGAGGGAATAGAGTTTTTTACCTGCTCAGTGGTTAGGTTGTCAAACTCGTTGGTGTATTGTTGATATGCTTGTTCTGGGTCAGAAGTAAACTCAGAATGCACGTCCCAATAGTAAGCAAATGTGGGATACCGGTGGCGGTCGTTACCATCGTGCCAGTCTTTACGAGGACCAATTTTCGGCCGTCCAACAGGGAAGCGTTCCCAACTCCACACCGAAAGAAGAAGCAGGGAACCACCAATACAAGCTTGTGGATCTGTCCTACAACAAGCATCGTCAAGCTGCACATGGTATGAAAGCAAACATCAATAACAAGAATGTAGCCAAAATGGAGAGCAAATGTACGGAGTGGACAAAACAACTCATTACCTGACGATACAACCAAGCCAAAGCAGCAGTGCCCCAGCTCCACTTCTTATCCATGACGGTGAGCGCCTTAAGCCAATGCCAGTGCGCGGTCTTCCCACTAGTGTCATTGAACAGAGTCCGTGTGATAACATACCACACGTACACGCGGGCGTAGATCTTGACGACATCCTCATTGGCATCCTCAGGGCACGTACTGAAGTTATCTGAGATCCATTTGAAAGTAGCCCCGGCGGAGACCCTCAACTTTACTCCATCCTTGTTGAGAGTATCCCCGGGGCACTTCCCAATAAGATCTAACATCTTCCCGCGCCAATCATCACAGGCTGTATCGATACAAAGAGGAGCCCCCTCGATGGGGAGCGCAAGTATCATCGCCATGTCCTCTAGCGTGACCGTCATCTCGCCGGTCCGGAGGTGAAAGGTGTGGGTCTCTGGCCTCCACCGGTCCACAAGCGCGGTGGTCGCGGCAGGATTGACGTTGAGTGTCGTCCGGGAGACCATATGGATGAACGGTAGAAGTCCTAGATTGCGGATGTAGGGGGTGTACTGCTCATCGTAGTTCATCGGCGTTGCCATCATCTGGTTGTACCTAAGTCGCAATGATCCAAAAATCTGCACGGTGACGAACATACACGCATGGTGTCACATACCAATTCAAGCATACCAATATTACATTTGAGTACTTGGTTTTTTAATTACCTTCTTCTTCTCGGTCATCATATAGGCACGGTGACGAACATCAACTTCACCCTCGAGAATGCTTTCATTATTTAACTCCTCCATCCTAAACAATCCGACTATAATGTGAGCATATATGCACATAATTCATACAATTCTTCTATAACAATTTATCTCCAATATTTTATCTACAACTATACAATTCATCTAAAATTAACTTCAACTACAAAATTCATCTATTAACATATATGTGAGCATATATGCACATAATCAAACATTTAATCTACAACAAATCCATATAATATGCAAATAATAATTCTACTAATTTTATACATATGATGAAGCACACAAATTGCACATCACAAGTAATCTAAAATTGCTAGTTCAATAACAAGAAACATAAATCAATCACACATATCCACCACACAAATCCATCCATATGAATCAAACACACATATCCATCCATTTGAATCTACCATACAAGTCCACCACACAAATCCATCCATATGAATCAAACACACAAATCACTAACTAGGATTTCCAAATCCATCCATCTAAAACATCCATTTGAATCAACCATATCATCAATCCATGCATCACTAAGTAGGATTCAAACTAGGGGATTAGAGAAGGGGAAGAGGGAGAAGAGCAAGGGGATTGGAGGGAGAGTACCTTGGTGAAGATCTTGAGCAAGGGGATTCTTCTTCTTGTTGGAGATTTAGAGAAGGAAAGGAGGGAGAAGAGGAGCCGCCGGCGCCGCCATTGGTGAGGGAGAGAAAGGTGGGGAGGGAGAAGTGAGGGAGAGAGGTGGGCCGGGGTCGGGCTAGGCGGTTTTCCTAACCCTATTGTGCTGCGCCACCGTGCGTGGCGACGCACGCACGCCTGCCGCGCCACTGCGGGTGGCGACGCACTCGCGTTGCGGGGCCCGCCGTGTCGACGTGGCAGCCACTGCCGCGCCACTGGCAGTGGCGTCACACCATAATCTGCTGCGCCACTGGGAATGGTGCGGCCAAAAAGGGTTATTCCGGTAAAATAGTTTCGCCTATGGTTTATTTTTTAAATTTGTATCAAGTTTAGGTTATTTTTGTTTAAATCGCCATATCTGGATGCCAGGCGTTCGTTCTCAATCCAAAGGTCAGCGGTAGCCCCTTCTCTTCACTCTTCGTTGCTCTCAGTCTCATACTCTCATCCAGTCCCTCCCAAAAATCTCCGTCGCTCCGCACCGCAGCTGGCCAATTCGCCTCGCCGCAAAATGGCCGCCGCGCCGGTGGCCTCCCCCTTCCCCGCTCTCCCCTCGCCCTCTACCCTCAGCTCGTCCACGCGCCGTCGCCACAGCCGCGCGCTCCCACCACCTGCAGCCACCACGCCGCGCGAGCTGCCGCAGCGCGCGGCGACCGACTCGGGGGAGAGGCGGCGGCGGCGCGAGGAGGAGCAGGCGGAGGCCGAAGCGGCGGAGTTCGAGAAGCAGCGGAAGGAGGAGGTGAACCGCAAGATCGCCTCCCGGAAGGCGCTCTCCATCATCCTCCGCCGCGAGGCCACCAAGGCCGTCCTCGACAGGCGCGAGCCCGGCAAGGGCACCCGCCGCCTCCTCCCCCGCACCGTCCTCGAGTCCCTCCACGAACGTGTCGCCGCGCTCCGCTGGGAGTCCGCCCTCAAGGTGTTCGACCTGATGCGGGACCAGGTGTGGTACAGGCCGTACGTGGGCATATACGTCAAGCTCATCACGATGCTCGGCAAGTGCAAGCAGCCGGGGAAGGCGCACGAGCTCTTCCAGGCCATGCTCGACGAGGGCTGCGCCCCCAACCTCGAGTCCTACACGGCGCTCGTCTCCGCCTACAGCAGGAGCGGCAGCTTCGACAGGGCCTTCGCCTTGCTCGACCAGATGAAGGCCACCCCTGGCTGCCGGCCCGACGTCCAGACCTACTCCATCCTCATCAAGTCATGCTTGCACGCCTACGACTTCGACAGGGTGAAGGGGTTGCTGGAGGATATGGCGAGTGCGGGTGTCAGGCCGAACACCGTCACTTATAACACTCTCATTGATGCTCATGGGAAAGCAGGAAGGTAATCGGCAAGAAGGGCATTTGCTTATGGTTATCTGAATATTTAAGATGCCGCTTTCAGTTTATAGTTGCTAAACGTCTCCTGGGAACTGCTATGGTTTCTCACTTCTCTATGATGTACTAGCTCGTGTGCTACGGAGTTGTGCCACTTCTTCCGGTAGTCCACCTTTTAGGAAAACAAAATTGGATAATGTTTTCATCTGAATGCATTTCCTAGTACTCCAAATCTTGTTCTTCCTGGCATGATTTCTGTGATAAGTAATGAATAGGGTGTACTCACAACCCTGATCTCTGGCAGACGTTCACTTTTCAACCTTACTCTAAACCATTTGAATCGCAACCTTGAGTATTATGGCATTTTTCCACCCCTAGGTGGTTGCACATGTAGTTTTGGTTGCCATGAACTAAGAAACAATACAACAACAAACAGTCTAGAAAAAGTTTGAACATTCAGATAAGATTTCTCTCACAAAAAATGCTAAAAAGAAGAAACAAATTAATAAATGGAATATGCGGACATCGCAGTCATGCGGTGGACATGTTCTATCTAAAGCATATTTTTCTCAAGTAATTAAGCTAATAGGCTTTTATCTTATGTTTAAGGTATGCTGAGATGGAGTCAACTCTTCTCGAGATGTTGTCTGAAAACTGCAAGCCTGATGTCTGGACAATGAATTCTACTCTGAGAGCTTTTGGTAGCAGTGGTCAGATTGAGACAATGGAAAGCTGCTACGAGAAGTTCCAGGCTTCTGGTATCTCTCCAAACATTAAGACCTACAATATTCTACTTGATTCGTATGGTAAAGCTAAAATGTATGAGAAGATGGGAGCTGTGATGGAGTACATGCAGAAGTATTACTATTCCTGGACAATAGTCACATACAATGTCGTTATTGATGCATTTGGAAGAGCTGGGGATCTTGAACAAATGGAATATATCTTTAGACTGATGAAATCTGACCGTATAAAGCCGAACTGTATTACCCTGTGTTCATTGGTTAGAGCATATGGAAGGGCTGATCAAGTTAAGAAAATATATACAGTGTTAAATATCATCGAGAATTCAGACACAGCATTGGATATTGTGTTCTTCAACTGTTTGGTGGATGCATATGGGAGGGTGGGGTGCTTGGCAGAGATGTGGGACGTTCTTAATATGATGAAGTTAGAACGAATAAGACCAGACAAGGTAACCTGCACTACCATGATTAAATGGTTTCTCATCAAAGGGATTGATGATCATCGTGTTCAATACCTACGTGAGCTAAAAGATGGACGATCTACAGATGATAAACAGGCCTGAACACTACTGAGCTGATGGATTTTGCTCTCTGCAATTTTCTCCAAGAAGATGGAACAACCTGTGTCAAGTCCTCAGCCAGTCTGCACTTCACAGATATGCATCAATCTTATTCTCTTCAACGCCCTTAAGAAGTAACTTGAATATTACTGAAACAAGAATTTCTCAGAGGCACTCACTTTGTTTTAGAATTTCAAGAACGGAAGTACAGAACTATCTGGTAGCATGGTTCACATAGCAAAGTTGATGTGGTTATGACATCCCAAAGATGAGTTGATGTTCACAAAGGAATGCAAACTGTTTTTTGTGAATGAAGGAAAGTGGACAGCAGAGAGGAACTTGAAGCCCTCTAATAGCAGCTGTGAATTTTGTGACAATCAAATAGAACTAGTCTGCTGGTGACATTGGTCAGATTGCGCCATGTCATTCTGCATTGATGTATTGATCATACAGCTGTACATGATATCCTATGCCGTCCTACTGACTTGTGCAAAGATTGAGAGCAACTTAATATGTTAACAAAATTAAATATTCAGTGTTCTACTTTATAAAATATAGGAAAGTCACCTAGGTGATTGTTTGGTATTTTACCTAACACTGTTTCTGAGTGGATTTCGCCTAACACTGTTTCTACAATTGTCCTGCAAAATACTGGCACCTAAATGGAGCAAGGAATTGTTGTAAAAGATGATTCTGTTTTGACCATCATCATTAAACAAAGGCTTTAAAGTTTCTGTAGCAGAATATGATTCCTGAAGCTATGTTCGTTTCTGTTTAACTGTCTACTTAACCATTTATCATGGTATTCATTTTATAAAAAATATAGTAATGCATAAATGACTATGGCTTATGACCAACTATGAGTTAACGGTAGAAGTTATCTGCTTTGAAGAATCAACTAACAAAAGGGAAAAAAAACTTCATGAATTCAGGTTTGCCGTATGTACTGTCTAGTATTTACTAATTGGTACTGTAGTACTTTTCATACTTCCCCAATCCAATAGCTCAAGATCATGTGCCCTGTTTATTTACTTCAGAATATTTTCACATCCAGTCATGGTTATGCTTAAACCAAATGCACTTGCGCAATGTTTTTCTTAATATCTAGATCTTGTTGTGCTGTATAGAGCCATTAATTTATCTGTGCTGTTGTGATCTGGGATCTGTGCATGTGAGCCACCCAGTGGCCCAAAGCAAAGCCACTCACAGGGAACAACCTGGATCAGATTCTCTATCTCTGCTACTATGGTATGTATAATTATTTCCAAACTAATATATTATCTGTAGCCCTGTACAATGCCATGAACCTTGAAAGGCCTACTGTTTTTCTGTTTTTTCTTCCTAATGCTCTCTGAACTTCTCTTCAGGGGATTTTGCCTTGTTCAAAACCTGGGTGAGTTTTGTCAGTTTGGCACTGAACTGGAGTAGATAATTTCTGACGATATTGTTTGCTACTGTCTGTGTCTGCCCCCTAATGCTGTGAGTACCAAAATCTCCTAGCTCGTCAATGTTGTCCGGAGCTCTCGCTTGTCGGTGGCTAAACAGCTTGGGCAACTGCAGCCGTGCATGGCCAAACACAGCTAAGTGCTAGCTAACCTGCGCAGAAACTGATCTGATCATTTATAGTAAACCGTGTGGCACTTGGTAGTTGGTACAGTGGGGAAATATCTAATGCCACCACTCTGTGTACATATCACATGAACAGTAGAAAATTTAAGTTTTAGCTGTAGAAGATACCATAATGATCTGCTGTTTAGGTTAAATTAAGCTACTGACCTGGATCCTGAACAAAAAGGGCAGTCCGGTGCATGAAGCTCCCGCTTTGCGCGGGGTCCTGGGCAGGGTTGGATCCTGAACAGAAGTAATAAAATAATCCACATATCTTATAACTCAAATAGAAAAAAGGAGATGACTTTCTCGTTAACTAGGATGTGTTTTTTCCTTTCTTTTGGTACTTTCCTTTGTTAGCTTAAAATATTTCCCAGGAAAACTATGTTGTTAAGCACGCAATATTTATTCTGTTGCCCACACATCCAGATCAGTAGATCACCACACACCAGTCACACCACACACGTACCAGGTTCCTGAACCAAAGAAACTGGGCTAGTTAGGTTCGAGTTATTAGTGCCAGACAATTCGTCCGGTCCCTCACACCGTGTAGAGCAGCTGGGAATCAAGCTCGTACATGCTCCACCAAGATGCACACGCATGTGGTTTCGTGGTAGGCTGCTGTCCGGCTACAAACGTACAAAGTTGAGTGTACTTTGTAAATGATTGGTTGGCCCAGTATTCTGTTGGGAATTGATCAACCTAAGAGACTTAGAACCTGGACCTTGCCAGTAATGCAACTGTCTGGCATGGGGCGCCAAACTAAAATTCTCAAAGTTGAAGGAGAGAACACCATTTGGAAGCATGGAACCTCTCCTTTTCCTCTCATCCTAGACTTTACCTACCAATCTGGTAACTCGATCCACTGCCGCTGTCGCTCTCTTTACTGTGACTTCATGGAGAAGGTGGACGATGGACCAGCCAGCTGTTACTTTTTTCACGGAGTTTAAAAGAGCTATATATGTATTACTTTTTGCACATGATCAAAGTTTATCAAAAATTTATTCCCTAATCATATGCATCGCCTCCATTGTGCATTTGGCGGTCATTTGGTGTTGCTCCTTACCAGTCTATTTATGGTACCTTTTCGTCTTGTTGAGTCAGTCGTGTAGAGCCATGGTTCGGTTGGAGTTAGCACTGATCAACCATGTCAACAATAATTTTAAGATAGAAGTGTGCTTGTTGTAACATTTGGCTGGGACGAGACGGGGGGTGGAAAAAGGATTCCGATAGTAACAAGCGGATATGCATCCCTTTTACAGTTACAGTAGACAAATATTTACTTTTTGGCAAAAAAAACATAACATACAATTAGCCCTAATACAATCCACATGGTGAGTGTTTTTCTCAATCAGCAAATCACGACCTGCACCTGCAGCTAAGCAGCTCTTAACCGTACACTGTCGTTGTTGCAGGCGACACTTATTGAACGAGGGAGCATTCATGGAACATCTGTTTTTTTGGACATTCATCACTGGGGATCGTCGAAAGAATCATCCGTGGGCATCCAGTACCTGTTGGTGAACCAGCGGGATTCAGCAGCCACGGAGGTGCCGTCCTGGTTGCGGTGCCACGCGTAGTATGCGTGCGTCCGGTTCTTGATGTCCAGGATGGCGTGCCCGAAGCTCGCCTCCCTGAACGCCGAGTAGCTTGGCTGCGGTTCCGACATGCTGCAAAGACACAGGTCGATACTGCTGTTAATCAAAACTCGACCTACGCATATCAGTTGAGTTAGTGAAAAACCGCCGATCTTACTTGGTGGCCAGCCCTCCCTGGTTTCCTCCGTCGCCAATGGTTATGTAGACGGGCGCGGACTGGTCTGGGATTGGGGAGCAGAGGCCATTTACAACGTTGTAGGCCACATTTGATATCCTATGCTGCAGCCAGAGAACAAAGTTGTGCATCAGGAGCTCAGGATTAAACTGACGGTTTGAAGAGGTTAAATAAGCCCACTTACTGTCCGTTCATAGGCATGGACATGCCCTGCAAACACAAGGTCAACTTTGTACTTGACAAACCACCGCTCGTACAGCACCCTCATGCTTTCGCCTTCCATGTAGTGGTAGTTGTAGCTGTTGTACCATGGAGCGTGCATCATAACAATCAACCATGGCGTTTCGCTCCTGTTGACCTTGGAGAACTCAGCTCGAAGCCACGTGTACTGTGGAGTAAATTTTCCTGGAAACAAAGCAGACCTGTCAAGTTACCTTTATTCTTTCTTAGTACTGGGCCAAAGCAAACAACTGAACTATTCTTTCCTTCAGAAGTGATTTTACGCCGTGTAACAAGTAATGGAGGACTTTTTTTTCTCTTATATTTACGGCAGAGCTATCCAAGCAAAGAGTCAGGAAACATGACATACCGAATGCTGAATATGATGCCAGGACAATGATATAAGCGGAAGCTCTTTTGACGGAGTACCAGTAAGGTGATGTGCTACCGGAGGCCTTATAAGGGGTGGGATACCTCTTGCTGTATGGCTTGAATGGCTTAGTTTCACCCTGCAAATACATGCAAATATTCTTTTTAGCCAGCAGTATGCATAACAAAATGAACTTTTAGCTGTACATTTGAACTCGAAAAGCATCCACTGAAACATAAGGAAGTTGTCCTTACAAGTTCAGGAGCAAAATCTATATCATGGTTTCCTGCTGTCCAGATCCAAGGCTGGTACGCAAGATTCCGCTCTACAAATCTTCCCCATGTATCCCACCTTGCATTATCATGATATGGGTAATTATCTGCGTATGTCAGGTCCCCAACAAAAAGCACCGCCTGCGCTTTTAAATTTGACTCGTAATGAGCAAGCGTGACATTTGAGTCGAAACTCTGGCCAAGATCACCTGAACACAAGCAGTAAGTTTCTCAGTATTATCGTGAAGAGATTTGGTGAATGTGTATTCTGATAATGAACTACTAGCATATACCCGCAACCGGGCTCATTCGACAATACCTATCAGACCAAATGTATATGGAACATCTGGGCCACTTTTCGGAGGAGTCCTGAACCAAAATTTCCTCATTGTCTCTTCAGTTCCAACGGCATAGTAATACTTTGTGTCAAACTGCAACAAAGTCACAATTAAGTACTACTGAATCAAGACTCTACTCCCTCCGTCCCGGTGTATAAGTCCTACGCGTACTTCTAGGTCGCCATTTTGACAAATATAATACAAATTTCACAACATAAAAATTATACCGTCAAAAAAGAAAGTACATAATCTGTAGTTTACAGTGATATATATTTTGTAGTATATATTTTATATTATTTTGGTCAAAATGAGAATCTAGGGATACGCGCAATACCTATACACCCGGACGGAGGGAGTAGCCTTTACAAAACATTAAGCAATAAATTTGATAAGCTGGTAACCTTCAACTTCTTTAATGTGCAATGATGAATGTATCCTGAGGTATAGTTGTAGAACGTATACTGAGTAAACTTGCCCTTTGCAGAAGAGCTGAGGTTATGTTCTGAAGTCCGGTAAAGCACTGTGCTCGATCCAGGCTCTGTTGTTGTCACCCATGAGATTATCATGGCTTTACCATCATGGTCTCCTTGTGTGATATGAACCTATTAGAGCATGACACCAATCAATATGGAAGGGGAAAATAAGCCATGGTTGCGACCAGATCTTTCACCCTCCGATCCAAATTAATTTATGCAAATTCGTTGAATCTAGACAGGTTTTAGGTAACATTTTGCCTAAATTTGTGTCAATTAATTTGGATCCCGGGTGAGTACCATTTTCTGCTGTAATAGATTATTGTAATCATATATCCTGAAAACAAAACACATATATCCTGAAAAGGACATCATCATTTATTGAAAGATTAGGGAAACTGCCCCCACAAAGCCATCACATATGACACTTTCTTATGGAAAAACACAGATATGCATTGCTGATGTCACCAAGCCCCAAAATAACTCATCTCACAAACAGTTGATCCGATCAACAGTATGTTCTCACCGTTAATTTTCTCGCTCGACGAGGGTTAGAAAACTAGCTCTCATCTTGTTACGTTTTGACTAACTTTTTTTGACGCATCAATCACCTAATCTATATCTCTTACAAAGCAAACCTCACTATTTCATCAGGACTCACTGGCGACACCGAGTACGGCAAGAAATAAACTTAGGGTTCGAGTGTGCATGGTGGGGGTGTGCGGGTTGCTAGGGTCTGACTTAGCGAGGGGGCGCGGTCGCTGGTGCTGGAGAAGAAAAGTGCAGTTGGTTGTTAGAGGGATGGTGACGAACCTATAGAGGAGGTGATTTTGGCAAGGCAAGTTGGCAAGGTGGCGAGGAAATGAGGCCCGCCTCATGAGGCGGTAGTCGGCGGTTTAGTCATTGGACGCTGATGGAGCGAGGGGCACGGTGGAAGCATGTAGAGATGGAGCCAATGGAATTTAGTAGCGGTGCTTCTCTCCTCTGCCTCTCCGATAGCTAAACGACAAGCCTAGGGCAGCCCGGCGGATGAAGCTCTCGCTTTGCGCGGGGTCCAGGGAAGGATCAGACCACTTGGGATCTAAATGACAAGCCTAGCTGGTCAGAAAATCTATCCCATGCAGTTGGCCGCCAGCTAGATTCCTGCATATAATTAGGAAAATGATTGCGGTCGGGTGACCAAATGGAGCGTTCCATCGGCCGCTCCCCATGCACGCCACCTATCCCCTCGTAAACCAAAACATTATTTTGTCCCCTGCACTCGTATCTCTCTTCATTGACATCTCTCTCAATTCCTTTCCCAGCGCATAGGTTTCGCTGCTTGTGCTGCCAGGCGCTGCCTCGACGACCACTGCCCGCTGATCATAGGCGATGTTTTTGCTGCAAAGGCATTGTGCTTCGAACAGATCACCTTGGGAGAGGCGCGGTGCACAAGCTGGCCACGAGCGCCACCACGGAAGTCGTGATGCTGCAAGCGGCATCTAGATTTGCTGGAAGCTGCGTTTGGTTCTGCTAGAAGCAGCGCCTGGCTGTGCTGCAAGCTGTCAAAAGCACAGGTGATCCTCGAAGCATTGTTGGGGATATACCAAATAGGTACCAGCGACGCAGTCCTGAACCAGCAAGCCAGGGTGACCCATAGATGGTGGTATGGCAGGTAGCCTTACTGGGCGGCCCAGTTGCTGGTAAGCCCATGGCGGTTTGGAGGACGCATGAGCTTATGGTGAATTCCCTAGATAGGCCCATGGTGGTTTGCCATGCAATATACGACATTGTATAGGACTTTGTTTAGGACTCCATATTGTATCCGCCCCGGAACCACCGTGATGCCCACATCAGACGCCTTTATAAGCCGGCGTGGTGGAGCCCTTGAGGCAAAGACTTAGACATACGTCCAATCGCATAGCGAAACAACCAATCTCATCATTGTAACCGAGCACATGTTGCCATATAGTGAATTATAGAAGCACATAGGGTCTCGCCACTGTTGCGGGATCTGAAGCTGGGTAAACTCGTGCTACCACCGTCCCGGATCGCTCTGCCGTGTTCACCCCCTTTCACAAACCGCCATACACCTACCCCTATGGCAGATCTGTTGACGAAACCACGATAGTTGGCGCCCACCGTGGGGCAAAACGCGTCAGAAGCACGGATCCAGGCGGGATCCGCCTTCACAGGCATCGGCGACACCATCGACATCGGGCGTGTCCTCTACGATTCCAGCTTCCTTATTGTCCTCTGGGTGCCGGCTAGAGAAAACCCTCCTCGATTCTCCATCGTTCTGATCGGAGACATCCACATCTTCATCGGAGAGACAAACCCTACCCCCGCTACGGAAACCAATTTCCGACGGATCGGTATGGCTAAAACCCCCATACAGACCGCTTTCGAGCTGGATACGGACGAGGATTCATCTAACCTGGGACTTTCCAAGTTACCCGGATTAGATCTAAAAACAAATCACACCAAACCCGCCCTAGAGGTGGAGGAAGTGGTGGAAGACCGCTATGAATCCGCCATGGGTAACCAGGCGTTAGACACCACGTTACTGTCTTGTTGCTTTCGCAGGAACTACTTTGGGATCTGCCTCCAATGGAGATGGCATCCCAAGTAAATCTATCCTAGAAGGCACTTAACGAAAGTGGTGACTCGGAGGACTGGGATGGCAAAGGCTATGATTCTGACGAGTATGATGCCGCCATGAGGCGAATCAAGGCGGAATTAGCTCAGAAAGAACTCGAAGAGAAGCAAGCTACCACCAAACAGGTGTTTGTAACCAACAAGGGAGATGACGCTGGGAAAGAAGCCGCCGATCCGCCATTGCAGGCGGCCCAGGACGTAGAAGCCGTCAAAGAGCAGGGTAACCCGCCTTTAGCCGCTAATACCACCACAGAAGGGCTGCCCAAGATCCAGGGCAGGCCTAGGCCACTCCAACCTTCCATCCCCGTGGTACATTGCCCAGAAGACTTCGTGACCCCGGTGGACAAAATCGTCTATGGAACTCTAGGAGATCCAATCACCTCTGAGTATGTCAAGGATGTGAACAATCCGGAGAAGAAGAGACGTGAAGTCCTGAAAGAGGCAAAGCGAGTCGAGAAGATGGGTAAAAAACTAGATGGCGACATCGCTCAAGTGCAAGATGCACTCAAGCGCGCAAGAAGCATGGAGGAGAAGTATGTCACTCTCATCCAACATCAAGTTGAAGAGGGCGGCGACCCGCAGTTGATACGGAACCTAGATTTTACCGTACCGACTGCCGAGACGCGGGCCAAGATGTACATCAAGAATCCACCGTATGTGGATAAAAATCGTGACGAGGTCAGGGCCACTCCAGTGGAGAACATCGTGGCCGCAAAGGAGCTATTGGAAAATAACCGAACCCCGGCAGCTATGGAAACGGCGGTAAAACTAATGACCAAAGCATTAGTACAACAGGAAAGGGCCACCTCATCACGAAGACTTGAATCTGATGCTGCGATGTGCCAATCCAGTACCGCCACTAAAACCCGGGGCTATGGCTATCATGGTGCTCGACCTGACAACGAATCTCGTACCGGATCTACATAGGTCCGAATGAGAGAAGCTCGTAACAGGGTCGATGCTATCCCAATATCCTCCGATGATAGGCCACACGGCAAAGGCCCGTAGAGAAAACCCTTACCACCTCGCAAGAATTACCCTGCATATGGCAGACACCATCCAGACGAAGCTGCTCCCCACCATAAGACCGATATGCCACCACCAAAGTATAAGATGTTTGAGACCCCTCAGGGAAGAATTGTCATACATGGAAACGAAGGAAAGAGGGGAGGAAGCCATGACGCTGGCCGCAGAGACGAGCCGCCACGACGGGAAGCTCTCCGTGATGGCGGATCCAGGCAAAGGGAACAAGCTCGACATGACGATGGCATGCAACGCAGCGGCAACAAAGACAAAGATCGTTCATCACGCCGCCGCGATGAAAAAGGGCAAGGCTCCCGCCGCCATGACAAGAACCAGTAAGATCCAGCTCCACGTCGAGCAGAGGGAAGCCGTCGCAGTTGCCGAGATCCATCACAGGACGCCGAGAGCAAGAAGAGGCGTGACCCCTCCCCATCCCCACCAAGCAGCCCCCATGGCAGCAGCGGTGGCAGTGGCGGCCCAGCCAGGTCCCACTGCTCTCGAAAAGATATCCGCAACATCAAAAGGCCTACGATGCGTGCACCCACCTCAACGAGATTGCCCAGTCTCAAACGGCCTTCTTCCTCAGCCCTAAGTGCTTTGGACAACGGATCCGCGATGAGCCCATACCACATGGGTTCAACATCGAGAAGAACATCCGCCAGTATAATGGAGTCGACATGCCTCTGACTTGGCTACAAGATTGCTTCAACGCAGTGCAGTTCGCCGGAGGTTCACCCAATGTTGTTGTCCGCTATCTGCCCCTGATGCTATCCGGCATGGCGCAGCAGTGGATCAACGACTTGGCGGAAAATTACATCCAAACCTAGTTCGACATGCAGATTGCGTTTACTAAAAAACTTTGAAGGTACCTACAAACGGCCTCACAACATCGGAGACCTCCAACGGTGCCGGCGGGCAGACGACGAGATCTTCTGAACTTTCCTCGCGCGATGGCTGGATATAAAGAACTCATGTGAAGGGGTTACTGACGAATCCGCTATCCTTGCGTTCATTGACAGTTTGGAAAGAGGCCAGCTGCTCCGCCATCGCCTGTTACGAGAAAGGAACAAGGAAAAATTGACCCTAAACTCCATGATCTCCATCGCAAGTAACTACGCGGTCGCCGATGACGATGCCCGTGAATTATTAAAGGCATCCGCTATCCAAAATACTTAGACATACGGTCAATCACATAGCGAAATAGCCAATCTCATCATTGTAACCGAGCACTTGTTGCTATATAGTGAATTATAGCAGCACGTATGGTCTCGCCACCGTTGCAGGATCTGAAGCTAGGTAAACTTGTGCTACCACCGTCCCGGATCGCTCCGCCGTGTTCACCCCCTTCCACCAACCGCCATACACCTACCCCTATGGCAGATCTGTTGACGAAACCACAACAAGCGTCGCTGGGATTTGCTGCAAGTGGAGCGAGCGAATGCTGCAAGCGTAGTCGGGATCTGCTGCAAGCGGCATCAAGAAGTGGCGTCGAGTGGTGCTACAAGGGGAACACGTGGTTCTTGAAGCTGCTGTCCTCAAAGAAGTCGTTGCTGCAAGACAGCACCGATGGCGGTGCTGTGGCCTGTGAGCAGCGTGGGGATTTGCTACAAGCAGTGTTGGGCGATGGTGAAAGGGCAGAACCTAGTTGCTGCAAGCTGCGCCACGCTTTGCAAGCCGAAACAAGCAGCGGCTAGCAGTACTGCAAGGCGGCCGCGAGCCATGAGGCGGTGCTGCTACATGGTGCTACGTGGAAGACGAAGGCCACGTGCGGAGAGACGATGCACGCCTAGCGTGGCCCATAAAATTAAGGAATTCAAAAACTGAACTTGGTCGTATGAAACTGTGGCACAGGTGCACAGCCAAACATAGAGGAGCAAAAGAAAACTGAAGTTGCTCATACTAATTTGCAAATCACCGGCAGCCTGGGTTTACCTGCTGCGGCGCATTGTGGCCGGCCGGAGCGCGGAAGACGTCGGCGTCGAGCGGCATGTCGATGGCCTGTTCGAGCTGCCGCCGGTACTCGCTGGTCTGGCCGGCATGGCACGTGACGCCCAGCAGCAGGACGGCGCACGCGACCGCTGCCGCCGCGCCGACCCGATTCACCACCTCCATTACCGCCGGGACTTCTTCTCTTGCTTGTTGGCTTCTTGGAGGCTGTACTCAGTCCGAGGTCGGGAATGGGATCGCTTGTCCGATGGCTTGATATATAAACTGGTTGATGGAATTGGATATGCTTATCCACAGAGGATTTGATTAGTTCTTGTTTTAAACTTTGAACTCGCACCCAGAGGTAGGAGAGCAAAGTAATTTTGTTATTTTTACTAATTTAGAGTAGATGACTTTCCAATTGATTTGTAGTAGTTTCTTCTTCTTTCTTTAAGGAACAAGCGAGGCGTTCCACTGATTTCATGAGAAGAACGAGAAGTTTCATATTCATAGAAAAAGAAAATAGAAAGAGTCACGGGTAATTAGATTGTCTCTTCCTTCACGCGGGAAGCCACATGAAGCATATCAAAGCTCTCGTCTTGACAAACAGGACGATTTCGCTCCCACTAGGCCATTACCCATGTCTCGTAGAACATTTACAGGCCGGAGTGTTGAAGGGTAGAGGGAGAGAGGTATGGCAGAATATGATGGATGTATTATTGAGCCTCTCGGGCGAGTATATATAGACGTACAACGGACCGACTTGGAGTACAAGACAAGGCATAGACTTGGAGTACAAGACACGTATCCTATCTCTATCCTAATCTAGCCGTGTACAACATGTATACTCTAACATCCCCCCGCAGTCGTAGCGGTAGCGTCGTGAACAACTGGAGCATCGTGAACGGTCAGACTGGAGAGAAAACCGAAGTAGACCAGTGCGCTGACATCCCCCCGCAGTGGTAGCGGGAACGTCGTGGACGGTGTCACGTCGCAGAAGCTTGGACTGTAGAGAATGCTGATGAGGAGCTCAGGCGAGGTGGTAGCCCTTGTGCCGATGTCGAGGGAGTCAAGAGCGGTGGGTGCTGCAACCTTGGTCGAGGTAGCCGTGCGAGGGGTCGCCGTGGTCGATGTCGTGGTCGGGTGCCGATGTCGAGGTAGCTGCAGATAAAGCCGCAGGCGCGTAGGGCGCCGGAGAAGGACAGCGACGCGTCGAGGCAGTCGTCGAGGAGAGCGATGCCGAAGTCGATGCAGTCCAAGCCATCGAGGATGAGGTGCGGCCATGGCTTTGCCAGAACCAGGCGCACGTCGGGGACGAAGGCATACTCCGGTTGTGCCAAAACCGAGTACGCGAAGACGAACACGGGGACGAGGCGCTGCGACCGAGCTTGCCAGACTCGGGAACGCGTCGAGGACGAAGGCAAGCGCCGGTGTTGCCAGTACCAGGCGTGCGAAGAACGGGACCAGTAGAAACAACTTCATGCCATGTCGGAGAGGAGACTAGCAGAGAAGGCCTCCACGATAGTTGCGAGGCGCACAACGGCAAAGGGTGTCGATGCAGTCCGCGGTTGTCGGAGTAGACGAGCAGGTGTAGTCGAGAACGAGGCGATGACGCTGGCGATGAAGTCGTGCTGGACGTAGACGTAGAAGGCGGCGAACCAGCGACGACCAAAAGTAGCCATGCTGGATGCCTAGACAGGCGAAGAGGTAGTCAGCGGGACCTGCGATGGCTAGGAGTGGCCATGCAGGTTGCCTGTGGAGATGCGGCGGTGGTGCTCTAAGTAGGCGAGGAAGAACCCGGCGGCGTGACAAAGACCATGCGCGGACGGCGGCATCCCGTGCCGAAGAAGGTGGCGCGGGGGAAGCCAGCGACGTCCTCGCGAGGTGACGGCGATGACCGCGTGCAGCGACGCAACGGCCCGATGGGATGGCGCGGCTGCAGGGCGCGAGTCGGTGCAGCGGCGTGAGAACCACCAGCAACGTACATGCCGGAGAAGGCACGTTGGTAGCCGGCGGCGGGGACCAAAGGCAGCGACGCTACGGCCCGAAGGGGCGACGCAGCGGCAGCCCGATGCTCGAACGGTGGTAGGCGCATGCTCGGGGACGTACTTGGCAGAGACGAGCGTCAGATCGGTTGATCAGACCGACAGCGGCGCTGTACGTGCCAAGTTCTAGACGACGGCACACAGATCAGAACCCGTGGCGTCGTTGTCGGTGAAGTCCCTAGCGATGACGGTGAAGACGGACCGACGATGAAGACCGCACAGGCGTGGAGCCGGCAGTGACGCACCGAGGCGTCCCTCGGACGACGCGTCCGACGTTGCCGCGCGGTTGGTGAAGGCGAGCCAGCCAGCGCGGAGTCGGCGCCGGCGATACGACCGTGGCAGCCTACCGAGGTAGGCGCAGCAGCCGGCCGAGGGACCGCGACAACCGGCAAGAGCCGGCCGAAGCGGTGACGGCGCCAGCGTGTCGGCCGTGATAGCCGGCGTATGGGTGGCCGCCGGTGCTAGGTCGACGCCGAGGTTGGAGTAGAGGCGCTTGGTGACGGCGGCGGTGGGCGACTCAATCCGATCTAAGATCGGTAAACCAAAAAGAAAACGCCGGTCAAGCGACCCGGCAGAGATCATGGAGATCGACCTCCCCGGGGGCGGCGCGATGCGGAAGCGGGGCGGCGGCTAGGTCAAGGATCTTGCCGCTCTGATACCATGTTGAAGGGTAGAGGGAGAGAGGTATGGCAGAATATGATGGATGTATTATTGAGCCTCTCGTGCGAGTATATATAGACATACAACGGACCGACTTGGAGTATAAGACAAGGCATAGACTTAAAGTACAAGACATGTATCCTATCTCTATCCTAATCTAGCCGTGTACAACATGTATACTCTAACACGGAGGAAGAGTCTTGCGCTCAAATCTGTTGTATTATACTAGATCGGAGACAGTGATGTTGCTTTGTCAAACAAATTAGTATGAGCAATTGTTGTTCCCGAGCGTTGTCACCTGCCACCTCAGAAGTGGTAGCAGTATGTTCAGCACCTTGTAGACTAACATGCTATGTACTACTTCATCTCATTTAGGCTCCTGTAAAAGTCACACGATCCCAACATAATTAATCATTCAGAGATTGTTACAGTGTTTCTCAAAAGCACAGGTTTTTCCTATTTCGAGCAAGTGGGGCGCTTTTTTTGAGTAATTACTCCACTATGGTGGTAAATTTCTTAATGTGTTCCTTCATCTCCTCGGGATCATTATTGCCTTATAGGTTGTAAAGCCTAACAACGAGAGTTCAAGATTCTGATACCAATTGAAGAATCAAACATGGCGCCCTCGGGGGTGGGGGTGGGGTGAATAGGCGGCTACAAATTTAATCAATTTTATTATTTTATGGATATTAACGGATAAATAAAGTGATCCTAAAAATAAGAAAGAAACAGCCCCATATGATGCAATACAAGATAACAACAACTAAAGGAAAATGATAGAAATAATCGAAAGTAGAGTGAGATGATGATAGGTTGATTTACGCTGAAGCTCAAGTCCTTGCAGGGACTCTAATCTCCGTTAGAGAGACCTTGACAAATGAAACCCACACGACTCCTCAACATATTTAGTCTTATTCTTCCGTAAGCTCTCTAGACCAAGCGAGAACCCTTGAGCTCACCACACTTAGCAAGAGCCCTCCTGACACCTTTTACAATCTCCTTGATGGCAATACACATATCGTATACTCAAAAGGAATCTCCAACCTTCTATGGTTTCCCAAAAGAAGCTTAATCAAGTATGGATTAACTTTTGTTGGGATAGAAGTATAGATCTAGGGGTCCTCTCTCTTTTCCAAAAGAAATATCTGAAAATAAGACGCCGCCTTTTCAAATTTTCTTTTTGTGTAGGGGTAAGCATTCACCTCACTTCACATGATCAGGGCTATTATCTAAGTATAAGACTTGTAAACATATCAGTTCACTCATTCAGTCATCGTTAGCACCACAAAGGGTATGATTTGTGCCTTCAGTACCGCCCTGGGTACGACGCCACGGAATGTGGTTCATGGAACTACTTTTGTTTTCTGCAGATTAATCTGACATCGAATCGTGGTTATGCTTAAACCAAACACACATGCTCTTTTATATCTTGGTGTCGTGGTTGTGCTGTATAGGAACATTAATTATTCAGTAGTGTTGCAATCTGGGATATGTTCATGTGAGCCACCAGAATGACCCAAATCAAAGCCACTCACAGCGAACAACCTGATGATCAGGTTCCCTATCTCTGCTACTATGGTAAGATTTTGATCGAAGCTAGTAGTATTATCTGTAGTTCTGTAAGAAACCCTGAAAGGCCTCCTGTTTCTTCTTTCCTAATGCTCTCTGAACTTTGCGATCTTCAGGGGTTTATGCCTTGTTCCAAAATTTGGGTGAGTCTTGTCAGTTTAGCACTGAGCTGGAGTCAATATTTTTCAACGATATTGTTCGGTACTGCCTAGGCCCTACTGCTGTCTGGGTACCAAAATCTCCCAAATTAGAAAAGAATCAGCGATACTTTATTTTTAGTTTTATGCACCATTGTAGTTGCCGGTGGCTAAGCATCTTGGGCAACTGCAGCCGTGCCGGGCCGAACACAGCTAAGTGCTAGCTAACCTCCGCAGAAACTGATCTGATCGTTTACAGTTAACCGTGCGGCACTTGGTACAGTGGGGAAATATATCAATTGAATGCCACCTTGTCACCATGCCACCACTCCGTGCACATATCACATGAACAGTACTAGAAAATATTAAGAAATTGATGTAGAAGATACTAAAATGATCTGCTGTTGATGTTAATTAAGCTACTGACTCAGATCCTGAGCAGAAGTGATAAAATGATCCACATGAGAAAGATTTGGGGACTTACTGGGTAGCACATGAGATGACGTGGTAGGCAGCCCGAGTTTATATACCACGCTGGTTATTGCCTTCTGTTTGGGCTAGATAATCCACATATAAAATCGGTGCAACAGAAATGAGGAAAAATGACTTTTTTCACTACGACGTGACTTTTTCTTTGTTGCTCTTCTAATGACAACGAAGAAATAATTCTCCATATTTGTATCATTTATAATTAAGGATGGATCAGCGATTAGATTCTGGGAGGATAATTAGTTGGAAAATGAAACATTCCGGGAATAATATCCAGCTCTATATAACAGTGTCCTTCACAAAATCGACACTACCGCTACGGTTCTGGAGTCTTCTCCACCAAATGTGATGTTTATATGAGATTCAATCGGTCTCAATCTTGCGGCAAGGAATGCTCTTCTAATGCGATTGGCTTTGATCTAGTTTTCGCAAGGGCTGAATGAATTTTGATGGAATCTTCATGAGAGAGGAAAGTCCAACTAGAATTGCCAGTTAATATTAATGGGAAAATTTGGAAAATGAATATACCACCAAAAAACAAAACAAAATTGTATCTTCACAACGGATAATCGATAACCTTGTAAAACGCAATTAGCATGGAAGTATAAAGTGCGTATCATGTCATCATGATAAGACAATCGAGCACTTATTTTTCGGGAGCATATTTGTGTCATCCAAGAAGCTTCTAACATATATTCGTCACGTAGTGTTGCAAAATCTTCAACAACTGCTTACATGGTACCGATCAAAAGTTTGAAATTCTTATTAGGGTGGGAGCATTTGTCTTTAGTTGGTCGCTATAACTATGTAGAAATAATAAGGTTCTTTTTTCCCCTTATGCAGGTCGTCTACCGGTGTACCAATTTGCTATGTCCATGGTCAAACTCTACAACAACGGAAAAATCTGACCTAGCTATATATAGCCCTTTGCACGGGAATCAACGGGGCACACGTGGGTAGCTGACGCTGTGGTTAAGCAATTGGACGTGCCATTGATCACCCGACGGCCATAACGGCGAGGGAAAAATAAAATGTGTTGGACTACTTCCTGGGTGGTTTACCCTCGGATCCAAACAGACAAGTGAGAAGACACAACCGATTTTTTCATAATTTGACCCAAAAAACCAAAATATTATGTGTTCGAGATAAGTCGGGCCGATAGAGATACAAGATCGAGCGTGACAACAACGCATGTTCTTAAAAAACCAGCCAGCTGGGCTAGCTAGGTTCGTGCCAGACGATTCGTCCTTCCCCTCGAACCGAACACCGCGTAGAGGAGCTGGGCATCCAGCTCCACATGTGGCTGCGTGGTAGGCTGCTGGCCGGCTACAAACGTACAAAGCTCTACATGATTGGTTTGCCCAAGTGTTCCGCTTAGGACTTATTAGGAGACTTGGAACCTAGACCTCGATCGCCAACTGTCTGGCCTGCGGCGCCAAACTAAAGCCTCGGAGAGAACACCATTTGGAAGCATCGAACCTCTCCTTTTTCATCTTCTTCCTAGTCTTTACCGGCCAATCTGGTACTAGTTCGGTCCACTCTCCACTGCCTCTGTCGCTCTCGTTCCTGTGACTTCACGGGGAAGCTGGACCATGGACCGGCCAGCTGTTGCTCAAGCCTGAATGCTAAAGCAAAGGCGGCCCTCCTTCATATATTCCCTCTAGACCCGAGAGGCATCTGGCTTTTTCCCTGTTCCACCCGTCTCTAGATTGCGACGAGTAAGGGCATCTCCAATGGTCCGACGCAAGCGGGCCGCGGCCATCTGATTCGGTCTGATTTTGACCGGACTACCTGTCTGTGGGGACGCGTGGCCTAAATTTGGGCGCAGTTTGCATCGCCGTGGACTGACCGCGCAGTCCGCGTATGTCCTCCCCTTTACGCCCGGGAGCCGCTTGCCAGTGACCGCGGCCGCTTCGTCTCCTGCACGATTCAGAGGCCTGCGTCAAGAAAAGGCTGCGCCATCGCTTCCCAGTCTGCGCCGCCATCAATGGCGCTGCATCACTGGCCAACGCCGCTTTCAATTCTGCGCCGCCATCAATGGCCTACGGAGACCTTCCCCTTTAAAAGGCGATGTCATATCCGCGTCCAGTAGCACCACATCTCCTCCCCACGACCATCATGACTGGGCGCTGGCCATTCCGCAAGACCAATGCCGGTGCCTCGTCGTCAAAGGCCAAGGCCAAGGCCAAGGCGTAGTCGCTAAAGAAAGAGAGGAACCGGCCGTATATGTCGGTTGAGATCGCGCAGGCCCTGTACGACTAGAACTCCTCGGTCGGCCTGCGCGACGTCCACCTTCCCGGGAGCTGGCACCTCAACACCAGGAGAGTGCCGGTCCCTCCGGTGCCTTGCCACGGACAGGCGTGGCGTGATGAGATCCGGCGTCGGCGGGCCATTCTTTCGTCGGATCTGCGGGGTGACCCCGCCTTTGATATGGACTCGGAGGGGTGGGATCGCCCCGCCCACGAGCCATGCCTGAGGCGCCGGTTGGGTCTACTCGGCGATGCCGAGTACGACTACGACGCGGATCTGTACCCGCAGTAGCAGGTGCCACGCTGGGTGCCGCCGCCACCGGAGGAAGACGAGGAGGAGGAGGAGCAGGTCGTGGAGGCGCCGGTGCTGCCGGTAGAGCAGTACCAGCTGCCAGACCTGTCAGAGGAGGAGGCCCTCCGGCGGGCCATCGAGGAGGGCGAGCTCGCCGAGCTCGAGAACTGGGAGGGCCTCGGGGCGCAACTGGCCGCCTTGGCGTCCACAAGCCGCGGCGGCGCGTCCAGCAGCGGAGCCAGGGCATCCAGCAGCCGCGCCATCCCACCACCACCACCGCCACCGCCACTGCCAACTGCCGAGCCCCACCCCTGGGGCTACGCCGTTGGGAGTCGCCGCCTCGCGCGCCTCCCATTTAGGTGAACTAGGGGCCTGGGGCTATGCCGAGCCCCAGACTCCTCCACAGAAACCTCCCTAGCAGCCTCCAAAGGCTCCGGCGGCGATGCCTCCAGCTCCAGGGATGCCGATGGTGCCCTGGTCGTTCCCCTAGGACCCGCCACCGATGGTCGACCTCACCGAGAATGACGACGAGTAGGCGCAGCGGCGCACCAAGCCCTAGTTTTCTAGGGCTTTTTAAATTTATGTTTTTAATTTGAGTTCTATGTAATGTTTCCTAGCAATAAAATAAAATTAAAAAAATGCGTCGGCCCGCTGGGCATAATGCCGACGTAAACGGCAAAGGGGGAGGACAACTTCCATTTCGTATCCACGGCCCGACACAAACGGACCAAATCGGCCACGATTTAGGACCATAATGCGTCGGATCGTTGGAGATGCCCTAACACCAGGGTTGCACTTTCGCAGGCCAAATAGTGTGTTATATGTGCTCGTGACCTGTGCGTCGTTCAATAGGGCCTGCATCCATCCAAACCGAGATTTCCTCGCGTTTAATCCATTCATAAAAGTAGTGAATTGCGCCTTTCATTAGTATTCTGAGTAAAATGCGAGCAATGCATCCATACTACATCTAATAAACGAATAAAAAGGGAGAAAGAAAAAGGTAGCCACGATCAACCATCTTGGTCTCTTACCTGGTACGCGCGCAGGCAACTCCGGTCACCAGAAACCACAAGAATGTTTCAAATCGCTCCACCTCACTCTCTCACGCTCATACATTTACCTCGCGTACGTCAACGTCCCGTTTACGTCTGAACAGTTAATTTAAGGACTAATACGAACCAGTCATGCAATGCAAGTATCCTTTCCAGTCGCAGGCCTGCCTTTTCATGCTTGTTTGGAACGACTCGTTCCTGTGGAGTGGACGCACGCAGGCAGATCTGTCAAACAATCGATCTCCGGGAAGACTGGACTGGACTGGACGTCTCCGTCGTATTGCATAGGGAGAGCTCAAGTCCGGCCGGGGAATACGTGGGAGTATGCGCATCTTTGCCTCCGAAGTACGGGGTCAATGTTTTTCGTTCTTGGAACTTAGTGGAGCGGGGTCAGTCTACATGTCGTTTTCACTTATTAGAGCTAGATCCTTAACATATATAGGGTAAACCATAAATAATCGTATCTTCACATGGGGCTGAAAAACAAGCCTCCTATACCTCACCTTTGTAGTTTCGTGGGTGATTTTCCCGTGTAGCTTTAACATGCAGACGGTTGGCGGAAGGAAAATTTCAGGCCCAACCGTCGCCGGAGTAGCTTTGATTATTCCGGCAAAATACATAGTGTCGGCTTGATTCCGACAAAATTTTCATCCGGCAAATCCGGTAGCTGAACATCCATTGCAGACCAAGTGGTCATGCGTAGTGGAGCGACGCGCGACGGGCAGGCGGGAGTAGGGTGAAGCCGCCGTTGCTGGCATGACATGGAGCACCAGAGAGGCGCAGTTCAAGCTGGAAGATCAGGAGGTCAGTCGGCCGGGATATGCAGGGCGTCAATGATATTTGTTAACGTGGTTCGGTAAACTCGCCTACTTTGTGGGGGCATGACTAAGTGCACTCCTCTCCTCGGATATCGCAACACCGGCCGTTTTAGGCACTTGCACAAGCTGTCAGGTCCCCTTTATTATATATAGGAGCTCCGGGCTACTAGAGTTCAACTCAAATATTACTTGTAACCTGTTCATGTATATTACAACTCATCATAGTTTAAATCGTAACCCAACTTATATAAAATATCAAACATAACACACCGATATTTACACTATCGATTCGAGATGCTCTATATTTGGGACGTCTCCCGCCGGTGGACGATCGTGCAGCGACACAGAAGCTGAGCGTGTCGGCGGTGTCTCCGGCGACAGGGCCGTCGGCGACATTGCCGTTGGTGCCACTGGGCGGTGCTCGCTTCCCATTTAAAAACGGATCCTCGCCTGGCCTGCGTCATGTCCGGTCGGTGTTGTTTTATTGGAGCTCACGCGTCTTTCGCTGGCAACCAACGCGCTTCCGCCCGATCCCGATCCCCCTTTTAAATACGTCCTGCTTCAGGATCACGCCATTCCCTGCTAGGTCCTTGGAGTCCCTCAAATCCTCTCGAGGTCCATGGCGTTTCTCTTTCACAGGACAATGCTTCTCGTGTAAAATGGCCTGTATACATGCATGCCAGTCTTGCAACACAATAGAATTTACATACAACTTCAAGTCATGGAATGCAAGGTCGGCCGGAGTTAACAAGGGCATCTCCACCGGCGCCCCCAACACGCCATCCAGGGACGACGCCTAACAAGCCATATAGGGGGGTGCCGGTAAATGTTGCCGCGGTGTTCAGGGCGGCTGCTTCCAGCTGTGCCCTCGCTACGGAATTTCTAATAGATTTTAAGCTTTTTAAACAAACTGAAGAAAATGACATCGAATCAACTTCAAGTTGGGCCACCAAAACGTCATCAAAGTCTGCATGCCCATCACATTACACATGTCATCATGCATAGGGATCGAATTTAGACCGGAGAAGCGCGGCACCGCAACGGGGCTCTCGTGGTAGAAGCGCGGCACCACTATGTTGAACATGTCAAGGCAAGATGGAAGAACTTTGACATCCGTGTGCAGTGCTAGGTGATAGTCGGCCGCACGCTGGAGGACGTGTTAGCCCTCATGTCGTTGCTTAGCTTTGGCCACCGCCAACAACGTCATACTCATCCTCGTCCCCAAGCTGGAGTTGCGCATGCCACCACGAAAAAAAGAGTGTCGGCTGTGGTCTCGCAGCGGCCGTGAGGTGGTCATCAACGAGCCGAGGTAGGAGCACGTTGTGCCCCCTGGCTAGCGCGCCCCATCGCCGCCGCGTGACCTCGAAAACCCACCGGAGTGCCCGAGATTCAGTGCCGCTATCCGCATTGCGATGGAGGCTGGCATCGTCATCAACATATCCGTCAAAAACGAGTAGGTTTTAGATTTATGGTTTTGTTTTTTATTTGTTAAATATATCATAAAATTTGAATGAAATCTTTGGTTTCATTTTATTTCGTATCTTATTTAAAAGTTGAGCACTCTCAAATAATAATGATGCAACAAATGTTGCCGGAGATGGAGATGGTCTAAACCACCCACGATCGACCAGCACCAGGTCGCACGATCGCCAACTGATCAACCAACCCACGACTTCTTCTTTACTCGCTCCGTCGTCGTCGTCGCCGTCGCCTCGTATATTACCCACTCTCTGTCTTCTCTCCAGATCTCTTCCATTCACACACACTCGCAGCGCGGACAAACCGCCACGCGCGCTCCCACGGCAGCGGCGCAAAGCGAGCGAGAGAGACACCGGCCGTCCATGGCGCCTCTCCTCCTGCTCTTCCTCATCGGCGGCCTCTGCGCCCTCTACACCTTTGCTTCCTCCTCCTCGCGGAAAGCAAAGAAGTGCTGCGGCGGCGACCACGGCGAGCACGTGGTGGAGCAAGAAAAGCCGGCCAAGACGGAGGATACCATGGAGAGGAAGGCGCGTCCGGACAGCGAGGCGGACCTTGGGATCGTCTTCTCCACGTTCGACCACGACGGCGACGGCTTCATCACAGCCCGGGAGCTGGAGGAGTCGCTGAAGCGGCTCGGCATCGCCGTCTCCGCCGCCGAGGCCGCCGCCATGGTGGCCCGCGTCGACGCCAACAGCGACGGCCTCATCGACATCCACGAGTTCCGCGAGCTCTACGACTCCATCCCCAAGAAGCGCAAGCAGCTGCTCCCGCTCTCGGCCGGCGGCGACGGCGCGGAGGAGGAAGGCGGCGAGGAGGAGGAGGAGGAGATGGACCTGAAGGAGGCCTTCGACGTGTTCGACGGCAACAAGGACGGGCTCATCTCCGCCGAGGAGCTCGGCACCGTGCTGGGCTCGCTCGGCCTGCGCGGCCGCACCGCCGCCGCCGAGTGCCGCGACATGATACGCCTCGTCGACAGCGACGGCGACGGCATGGTCAACTTCGAGGAGTTCAAGCGCATGATGACTGTCGTCAAGGCGTAGCTCCTCCAACCCTCCTCTTCTTCCTCCCCCCCACAGATCACACACACACACGACCGCAGCAAGGACCGAAATTTTTGTTCTTGGATTCCCAAATCCGAGTAATTAAGTTTGATGATTTGTTCTCGGACTGGATCCGAGGAGACGACGGGAAGGTACAAGAATCCACTAATCAGTTAACACCGAGACCGCGTACGCTTGTTCATGGGAGGGTATTCGAAGCTAAATCAGCTTCTTGCTCTCTGTTTCTTTCTCCTCTGTTTTCCTCTGTTTCAATCTAGTTAATTCCTACTTTGTACTGACAAATACTCTACCAAGTATGCCTGTAAATATTATTTCTTGGTCGGCTGGTGAATGGAAATCTCAATTGATAAGAATTGTTCTTTTGCCGTGTCTGAGAATTGCTATTTTGATTTGCAATTCTGGTGTGACATTTTGGAATCAAACTTTCAGAGCTTTAGCCGTGGACACTTGTCCATGAAACAACTCAGAAAGTAAGTTCCTATCTTTGTGGACAAGGTAAGTACCTTGTTATCTTACTCTGAATAAGTCTTTGTAAGATCTCAAGACTGATTTGCAGTATGGACTTCTGTACCATGTATGTATGCTTCTTCTTGTTTGGACGTTCCTTCGTTTGAAACATTCAATGTGCACATATTTGATTTAAGGGGGTCATGGGTGTGTTACTTTTACCTGGTCAGATTCTCTACGACGAACAAATTTACCGGCACTAACGTTACAAGAAAATTCTAAGGAACAGACCGCTTCTTTGTCTTTCTCTGCGGAAAGTTTTGACCGAAAATCCCATCAAAATGCCAACCACTGTCTGAAAGCATATCTGATCAGACTTTTCCCCGCATCATACTCTAAAAACAAACTTGACTGTCTTCTCTGCAAAACTACTCTTGAAGTGGAAGCAACTGTTTGCATCAGTCTGAGAAACCAGATTGGTACTCTTCCAGTTTGCGACAGAGAAAACCTGAATCTTGTTCACGAAAATTGTTAGGAAACAGGATTCTTCAGGAAAAAAGCTTCATTCGCATTGTCTCTTTCCGTCCTTAAAACTTGCCTTGCCAAAGTCAATGGAACTAGTGCCCCGGTAGATTGTAAAGCATTTCAGATCCCTTTCAGCAGCCGATCTGCTTTGTTTTTGTTTTACATTTCAGAGCAACGGGTGGTGCTGTAACGGTAACGTGCTAATGAAGTCTTGCTCCATGAAAATAACATTTTAACTGAACACTGAGTAAAGATAGATTATGCTTTGCATTTTAGGCCTTTCACAATGCAAGTTTCTTAGCGCGGTATCATAGGTAAAGTGGTGATGTGGCACCCTATTAATGGATGAAAGAGAGTGTTGTTGTATTTTAGCTAAGCTACAACCTTTGCACAAAGTCATAGGCAAAATGTATTGTTAGCCCAATCACATTCATGCATGGAACCAAAATCATTAAATTTAGATACTATCTTAAGATACAATGCATTGTGGTTGTTGTTTCTTTGAAGAAACCTCTATCTAGGATAACGCGCTAAGAGCCAATGCATTGTGAAAGGCCTTAGATCTATGTCATAGTGTCATCAATGTTTATAAATCTGGCCAGGGCCTGCAGCAATTAATCCATGGTTGACAAATGAACCGGTGACGCAGGAGGAGGAGTATTTTGAGACGAACACCTGTCGATCTCTTAATTTGAATGTTTCGGTGCTGAAGCCACTGCAGCTGCATACGTAGAAACAACAAATGGCAGGAGATTCGTGAGCACAGAAAGAAAGGCGGAAGCAAGTGGTCGGCATCAGTCGCGAAGCAAAAATCATGACACGGGCGCATCAAAACTGAAGAAAGATGCGGATTCCGAGACAGGTCGAATGTGGTTCGATGATCCCATCACAGTTTATCTAGAACGTCGAGAAAAATAATTGAGACGAGCGTGGTCTCATGGACGATGGGATAAGTCAGGGTCTCAAGAAAGGATGAGGATTAGAAGGAAAAAAATGCAGATCTCTCCATTCTAGAAACAGAGAAGGTAGTTATTTATTATCTAGTTTTTTGTTAGTAAATCTCAATCAAAACTACAGTTTTACAACCGTTCAGTTTAGCAGAAGAACATACTTACATATGATTAAAACATGCAGATTAACAAACCTCTTTTTATTGAAAAATCGCCAACAGGACTGCTCCTTGGCCCGGTCGCCATGGACACCACCGCATCTCCCAGGCGCCGGCTGGCTCCCCTCCCGCAGCTATAGGTCGACGTGCGCCGGTTCGCCGACCAGGCCATGGCTCTGGCTGCGGAGTTCGTCATCTCCTGGTACCTAACTAAATGGACTGTAAATGCCTCCCATCCTTCATCATCTGTCAGACAACTTTGAATAAACATAGTTTGATCTCAGCGAGATGAAACATTGGAAGGATACATATGTCAATACAAATAAGGATTTGTCATTGTTATTCAAATGTCAATATCCCAACTAAAGAGTTAACAGACTGCACATTCAGTACCAGTGCTGGAATGTTGCATCACTGACCAGACGATGAAGTGCCTTGGTACAGAATTCGAGCAAATCCAGGGAACCCTGGCTAGTAGACTTTTCCAGAAGAAAGAGTTTCAGATTCAGTCACCAGAGTTGCCTCCGGAAGATAACCGTAGACATACATTTGTGCACATATGTAATCAGAATAAAGAGACCATTCATTTCCTTTCACCATCAAAGTTTGAAGGAATAGTAGCAACGGGAAAATAAATCAACTTGGTTACAAGTTGGAGATGTTCAGCAAGCTGGACAAATAAGCATTCCAGACTAAATAGCAATGTTTGGACAGCAAGTATATCATCCAAATCAACAGTCGGTCACAAAAATTATTCTTCCTCCACTACTCCTTCGCGCCCAGGAATGAAGTTCCCAGGCAGTTCGAACAAGGGGGTCTGGTCTCCGCTGAATTCACCCTGCTAGTAAGCCTGTCCAAGTGAATACCCCAGGGCACGGGCAACGGGTACAGCGACAGCGTTGCCAAGTTGGATGTATCTGTTAAACTAGGCTAGATCACCTCGGTTTGATTCTGACTATGCGCCATGGTACTGAGACCTTAGAGAGAGAACCAGAGAGGGAGAGGGAGGATTAACCTGCTGCTGGGCTCGAGGAACTCGAGCCGGTGGCCATCGAGAGCGACGACGGTGTTAGCGTCGGTGAGGGAGTGGCGGCTCGGTGGAACTTCCCGTCGGCCAAAACGCCTAACCTAGATCGGTAGGTGGTATCGGTGGGGGGCTGCGGCGCACGGTGAACCTCGTACCGTGTGCGTCCGCCCTCCCCCCCCACCTTTTTATATGGCGCTGGCGAGAGGGGCCCACCAACCAGATAAGGTTGGGCGCCCCCGATCAGGGCGCGTGAGAGGGGAACAGATCGAGTCGTTGGACTCGGTCTGCTGGAACGTTGGAGATCATCCTAACATTCTCCCCCTTGATCTCAACTTTACTTTTAACTTTATATTTTATACTTTACTTGTTTCATCACTGATCAGTATATAGAGCATGTTTCATCGTCACAGCTCAATTGCCGATAGAATCAGACAGCCACCATACACTTTTCTATTTTGAAACAAATTCTGTTACTTTTGGGCCTCTTATGATCCAGGAATCATAGGCTTGCCATTAAACCCATGTCGGCTAAGTGTTCCTTAAACACATTGGGTGGTAAGCCTTTCGTTAGCGGATCCGCAAGCATATCCTTTGTTCTTATATGCTCGAGTCTTATTGTTTGATCCTGGATTTTATCTTTCACAACATAATACTTTACTTCTATTGGTCTGGTAGCTTTACTCGACTTGTTGTTGTGAGCATAAAATACTGCAGGCTGGTTGTCACAGTACATCTTTGTTGGTTTGTCAATACAATCCACCACTTTCAAGTCGGGTATAAATTTCTTTAGCCATAACACCTGATTCGTGGCCTCAAAACATGCTATAAATTCGGCATACATCGTGGATGATGCAACTATTGTCTGTTTGCAGCTTCTCCACGAAATAGCCCCTCCTGCGAGAGTGAACACATATCCTCTTGTGGACTTTCTTTCATCTTTGTCTCCCGCATAATCTGCATCTGAATACCCTTTTATCTCCAGGAAATCAGATCTTCTATAAGTTAGCATGAGGTCTTTTGTGCCTTGCACATAACGCAATACTTTCTTTACCATCTTCCAGTGCTCTATGCCTGGATTTGACTGATATCTACCGAGTACCCCGGTGATAAAAGCTAAGTCAGGGCAAGTGTACACTTGTGCATACTGTAAGCTTCCAACAGCCGAAGCATATGGTACTGCTTTCATTTGATCGATCTCATATTGATTCTTGGGGCATTGATATTCCCCAAAACTGTCGCCCTTGACTATAGGAGCAGGTGTGGCATTACTCTTATGCATATTATACTTTATTAGAACCTTTTCTAAATATGCCTTCTGTGATAGTCCTAACACTCCATTCTTTCTATCTCAGTGAATTTCTATGCCCAAAACATATGAAGCTTCACCAAGATCTTTCATATCAAAGTTTGAGGACAAAAACTTCTTTGTTTCTCGCAGAAGACTAACATCACTGTTAGCAAGCAGGATATCATCCACATACAAGATTAGGAAAATATATTTCTCACTTTTAAACTTTGCATGAACGCAGTTGTCCTCGATATTTTCTTTAAATCCAAATCTTTTAATAGTATCATTAAACTTTAGATGCCACTGTCTAGAGGCTTGTTTTAATCCATAAATGAATTTCTTTAGATGGCATCCCATGTGTTCCTTCCCCTCCATGAAAAAACCCTTGGGTTGTTTCATGTACACTTTTTCTTCTAAATCTCCATTTAGAAATACCGTCTTTACATCCATTTGATGCAACTCTAAATCAAAATGTGCAACTAGTGCCATTATGATTCTGAAGGAATCCTTAATGAGACTAGAGAAAATGTCGCATTGTAATCTACCCCTTCTTTTTGTGTAAATCCTTTTGCCACTAGACACGCTTTATATTTTTCTATGTTCTCGTTAGAGTCATACTTTGTTTTGTAGACCCATTTACAGCCTACTGTTTTGGCTCCTTTGGGAAACCTCTAAGTCCCAAACATTGTTGGAACTCATCGACCTCATTTCATCTTCCATGGCCTCTAGCCACTTCGATGAGTTGGGGCCTCCCATAGCTTCTTCATATGAAGTGGGATCACCTTCCATATGAACTGTTTCTGTATTATAAACTTTGTAATCAGTAGAAATAGCTGATTTCTTAACTCTTTTAGACCTTCTAAGGGCCTCATTCTCTGGCTCATTATGTACCTCAACTTCTGGTATATCTATTAAAGGTGGCTGCTGCAGCTCCCTTTCATGCTCAACAAAGGGTTCAGTCGGCTCCTGGCGGACAACTTCCAAATCTTCACACCTTGTTGTCATGGGTGGAGTTACAACAGGTGCTTGCACCGCAACCTCAGGGATTGTTGGTGCAGGCACAACCGGTAGCGAGAAAAATGGCTCCTGAATCATCGGATTAGGTGCATACACCCTCTTCTCCTCAAGATCAATTTTCCGAGCTACCATGCTCCCCCTCATCAGTTCGTCCTCCAAGAAGACTGCATGTCTCGTTTCTACAAACTTTGTGTATTTGTCTGGACAGTAGAAACGATAACCTTTTGATTTGTCAGGATAGCCAATGAAGTGGCAAGTTACTGTTTTGGGGTCTAACTTTGCAATATTTGGATTAAATACTTTTGCCTCAGCTGGGCTCCCCCAGACCCTTAAGTGGCGCATGGACGGAACTCTCCCTGTCCACAACTCGTACGGTGTTTTGGGCACCGACTTGCTTGGTACTCTGTTGAGAATGTGAATGGCGATTTTAAGTGCCTCCATCCGTAATCCCAATGGCAGGGTAGAATAACTCATCATACTGCGCACCATATCCATAAGAGTACGGTTACGCCTTTCAGCTACTCCATTTTGCTGAGGTTCGTCCGGTATAGAATACTGGGCGACTATTCCATTTTCCTGTAAGAACCTTGCAAAAGGTCCAGGTACTTGACCATATGGAGTGTGCCGACCATAGTACTCCCCTCCACGGTCGGACCGGACTATTTTAATTCTTTTATCATGTCAATTTTCAACTTCTGCTTTGAATATTTTAAATTTATCCAATGCTTCAGACCTTTCTTTAATTGGATAAATATAACCATATCGGGAGTAATCATTTATGAATGTTATGAACGAGTCATAGCCATCCACACTTTTCACAGAAAATGGTCCACAAATATCAGTGTGAATAATTTCTAGTGTCGATGTGCTTCGGTTTGCACCATTTTTAATTTGCTTTACATACTTTCCTTTTATGCAATCTATGCATTGTTCTATATCGGAGAACTCTAACGGAGGAAGAATATCATTTTTAACAAGGTTTTCGATTCTTCCCCTCGAAATATGGCCTAATCGACAGTGCCATAACTTCGACGAGTCATGAGTTCTTTTCCTTTTATTTTGTTCTTTGTTCGACAAGGAAGTTTGTTCATTCACATTACACACAGAATGCACTTTTTCACGTAAGGATAACAAATAAAGCTCATTGTGAAGTAAAGCAACACCCACACAAGCATCTTTAAACCATATGGCACACTTGCTGTGTGCAAAATAACACTCATAACTGTCTTTATCCTAACGCAATACACTTATTAAGTTTCTGTGAAGTGAAGGAATAAATAAAACATCTCTAAGCAGAATCGAAAAACCATCAGTTAACTCCAAGGAGATGTCGCCAACAGCTTCAACGTCTGCTTGAACTCCATTTGCGACTTCAATGCATCTTTCGCTTCTTTTCATAGTCCTTGTCGAATGGAATCCCTGTAAAAAAATTGCAACATGAACAGTTGCACCTGAGTCAATCCACCAAGTAGATTTCGAAAACTGTGAATATAGGGATTCATTTACAAAAGAAACTGTATCTATACCTTTTCTTGCCATTATGGACTTGAGCCATTCTAGACAGTCTTTCTTGAAGTGCCTAGTCTTCTTGCAGTGGAGACACTAGTCTTTATCCACTGGGAGAGTGGGCTGATGATACTGTTGGGGACCTTTGCCATATGGCTTGGAGGGAGAACCTTGATTGCTGTTCTGGTAGTGCTGGTAGTTCCTTTTCCTGTTGTCCTTGACATAGTTGATGGAACCATCATTTGAGGCTTTAAGCCTATCTTCCTCTTGCACACATATGGCAATCATTTTGTCTAAGTCCCATTTATCAGGGGACATGTTGTAGTTGATAACAAAGTTATCAAACTCTTTAGGCAATGAAGCCATGACAAGGTGAACAAGTAGAGCAGACTTTAGTTCCAGATCAGCATCCATGGGCTTCAGTTTAGAAGCCATGTTGCTCATCCTCAAGATGTGCTCCCTGATGCCATGTGCACCTCCTGTGTACTTTTCTGTGACCAGCTGTTTGAGCAGCTGGGTAGCATACACCTTTGAAGAGCCAGTGAACTGGCTCTTTATCTTTTCTAGAAACTCCCCAACGGAAGTGCACTCTGCGATTGAGCCCGCAATGGCGTTCTCAATCGTATTCCTTATAAAGGCCATGCACCTTTTGTTTGCATTGACCCACTTTTGGTTCTCTAGCACATATGCCAGCTTCACTGGAGCATAGTCCTTTTTCTTGTTCTCCCATGTAGCATCATCATCCTTTGTATCTCTGACTGGCTCTATCGGCTTGACTGGTTGTGGAGTGTCCACAACCCAGTCGACTTCAGCGCAGACAAAAGCCAGATCAACTTTCTTCCTCCACTCAGTGTAGTTGTCACCCCTGAGCGTCGGAACGTCTTTGAGACAACTCATCAGATTGTAGCCTCCTGAAATTCACAAAGATGTGAGATAACAAAACAATTGTATGCATTAATCCAACGTTGGTATAAATCAACACATATAACTGTTTGTGCAATTAAAACTATATCACCGTTGGGTAAAAATAGAGATAAGTGCACCTTTTAACATGTAATAAATAAATTATGTTCATGCTATTAACAACGTTGGTTATATAATAACAGAAACATAATCACTTTCAAAATCACTTTATCACACCTTTCAAACAAAAATTAATTCTCACTTTATTGCATTTAAGCAATTTTCTTTTAACTATTTGCAGCGGAAAAAATGAATTAAAAATTCATTAACTTTATACTTTACAGAAAAGTTTCTGTCACTTTTGAATTCTCTAAGCAAATTTTCGTTGGAATAATTTGAATAGAAAAAACTCTAAGAAATTTGCTCAAAATCTGAACAAAAAACAATAAAAACTGTGATCTGTAAAAAAAGTTACAGTGAAAAAACTTGGCCCGTGGCCATCTGCGGACCACGGCCCTGCCATGCGCGCGCGCCGACCTGTGCGGTAAAATCTATCGGGCGCGCGCGTCTGCGGCCCAGCTCTTTTGCGGCCCGTGGCCCGTCAGTCGCCCGCCGCTCGTCCCAACCGTCGGATTGGATCCGATGGCTGAGCGGACTATGCGCTGGGTCAAACCAGCCCCCACGCCCCGGCGGAGAAACCCTAGAACATTTTGTCCTCTCCCCGTCCCCCACTCTCTTTGTCTCGGGCGGCTGCTGGGAGACCGACCCCGCCGGCTGGTGCCCCGCCGGCGACGGCGACGGTCACGGCAGTGGCTTGGCATACTTCCCCAGCGCCTCCTCTTCCTTTTCCCTTCTCCTCTTTCTGCCAGCAGCTCACACGCCGGAGCACTCGACGGCGGCTCGGAACAGAGGAAGACCGGCGCCCCTCTGGCCCCCTTGCCGGCGCGTGCGTGCACCCGTAGGTGCGCGCACCGCCGTCAAGCGGCTCAGTGGCGGCGCCCTTTGCCCTGGTGAGGGTAAGTTCTTCTTCCCGATGCCTCGGCTTGCCGATGCGCATCGGGATCGAGAGGAACAAGCGCGGCCATGGTGGCGGCGCACTTTGCCGGCGACGCCGATGAGTATTCTTCCTCTTTGCCCTTTCCCTCTTTTCTTTGATTTTAGGGTTCGGGTACTGTGGGGTGGGGATTGCTTTTTACCGAAAAGATCTAGACCCTAGCACATGCTCTGATACCAATGTTAAACTAGGCTAGATCACCTCGGTTTGATTCTGACTATGCGCCATGGTACTGAGATCTTAGAGAGAGAACCAGAGAGGGAGAGGGAGGATTAACCTGCTGCTGGGCTCGAGGAACTCGAGCCGGTGGCCATCGAGAGAGACGATGGTGTTAGCATCGGTGAGGGAGTGGTGGCTCGGTGGAACTTCCCGTCGGCCAAAACGCCGAACCTAGATCAGTAGGTGGTATCGGTGGTGGGCTGCAGCGCACGGTGAACCTCATACCATGTGCGTCCCCCCCCTCTTTATATCATTATATGGCGCTGGCGACAGGGGCCCACCAACCAGATAAGGTTGGGCGCCCCCGATCAGGGCGCGTGAGAGGGGAGCAGATCGAGTCGTTGGACTCGGTATGCTGGAACGTTGGAGATCATCCTAACATCTACATAAAAAAAACATGGGTAACACAAATGATCAGATTCATAATGAAGAAGGTCCCAAAGGTTCAGAGCTACTCCCTCCGTTTAAAAATATAAGATGTTTTAGCTTTGTGAAGTGAGTGTATCTAGACATCTTTTAGTATATATATTCAAACGAACCTATACACTAAAACATGTCTAAATACACTCACTTCACAAAGCTAAAACATCTTATATTTCTAAACGGAGGGAGTAGTTTCCAAACAGAAATCGAATAGGTTATGCACTACATTTGATGTCAAGTTAGATGAACTTACTTCTCTTTTATAGGGCCAATCAGCCTGTAGTAATCCGGGAAACCCTGAAGCCTTGCGTTTTCTCGGACGGTCAGAACTGTGTCCTGGTTGGGATGCAGAATAATCTGCATGCAAAAATCCATGTCAAAACAGAATTATTGGCAGGTTATAAATCCTGCAAACACCTACAAGTTTATTAAGAGCTAGCTTACTTGGTTGTGAGGCTCAGCTCTGGTCACAACGGTTGACACAGTTTCATCCCACCACAGGCGTCCTAATGGTCTGCAGAGCAAGACAACAAGGGTTATCAGTGGATTTTTTACGAATAATACAAAGGATAATCGGTCAGTATGCTTACTTCTGTGACCTCCCCTTGATGAAGCTCATCGCATAATTAGGCACCTGCAAGAGAAGAGATGGCTAAAACACGGGAAATCTTTACGTTATTACAGCTGATTGAAGCACAAACAGATTTTAAGTACCAAAGGCTTCCCGGAAGACAGAGGTACACGACGAATATTCGGATCAAACTCAACTTTATTGTTTTCCCCAACCCGAACACCTTCCAAATCACGAAAGTTGGCCCCCTGGAATACAATAATTGCTTAGAAATTACAGGATAGGGCAAGAAGAGAAAGAACATGACAAACGTTCAGCCTTAGCTTGCCTTTTTTATGGGAATATGCTGCACTCGTTCATGATCATTGATGTTCAACTCAAGCGGCTGATGATCAAATAGCCAAACTTTCTCAGAAGTAGCATCTCCATGTGAGCAATCCTTCATGTGTTAAATTCAATAACAGAGCAAGATAAATCAGCAAGTCACGAAGTAATTCTTCATGTCTTAAATTCAATGACCGAGCAAGGTAACTCAGCATGTCTCAAATAGCAATATAATCATCAAATCATACACAAACAATAAATTGGTGGTAATTATGGCAAGGTGACAGCACTGAACCATTGTTTTGGCTGAAAATGCAAGAAAACATGACTGCATATGCAAGGAAAGGGATAAGGAATGAACAGTAAATTCATTGGAAAAAGAGAGAACTACTTATTGATATTAAGTTGACACACTCAACGTGTCACAGTATGTGGGTTTACCTTCACGGTTGAGCCGGATATACTTCTGGAATTCTGTTTTGGGTATCACATCATACTTCATCACATCCTCTGGTTGATGGTTATCAACCTGTAGACAACAATATAATATATAAGGACAGAGAGTTTCACAAAGAGTGTGGATTTGCTGCCAAGGGGGATAGCTGCCCCCCTCATGGCACCCGTATGATGCATGTTGAGATCTGTGTGGATTTCCGACATCCAGTTAATGATTACAAGCAAATTCTCTCCCCAAATCGGTAATTAAGAGGTACATCGACTGCAGTATGTCAGCAGGCTGCGTGACTCCTAATTTCGCGCTGGTGCATGCTTTGTATAGACCCCGCATGTTTTTGGATGGTAGCTTTCTTTTGTCTGTATGGTAGCGAGAAGTCCTGTCATACGTGTCATACGTCTAGACTTTTGTCTCGATTTCTGGTCATGGTTCGCTGCTGCATGCGATGCAACCCAATGAGTGAAGCTTTGTACCCAATGCATGCGATGCAACCCATGTATTTGTGTGTATCTCGATCCCCGCATAATGCAACGTCGGAATGAAGACTACTACGTTTGATGCAACGTCGGAATGAATGGTCAATACAAGCAAGAACCATACCATAGCCATCCGTTGGACCGATCGCTACTTGTCACATAAGCTATACGTTGTGTATTCTGCCTCATGCTTCCCTTGTATAAGTACTAGTTTTCCCTTTGTCTTTACATCAGTTAGATTTCGGCTCACTGTTGTTCAATTGTCGTATGCTAAGAAAACGGTATCCCGTGTCCCCTTATCCCGTGTTTGTTTCTTGCCCATCGATTGCTGCATTTTGTGCTACATTGGCTATACACGAGTAGCTCGCAATACCCCTACGCTGCATATTAAAATGTTGTCATTGCCGGCATGTGTGTACTGCCAAATTTTTGGCTAACCTTGGTATCGATCTGTGGCGCTAATTGCTGCTCATGCTTAACCTTGGTGTCTACAAATGACATCTTACACTTTTAACGACGCATATAGCTATGGAGCTTGCTAATAATGTACCACATATGCTTTTATTTATAGAACTGGAGTGGGTGAGTGTGTGCTGGCAGGACACGCTTTTCGAGTCCAGCAAAAGATCAAAACACGAATATAGAGGAAAGCTTAGGGTGGCAGCCATGCGTCAGCTTATTTATCGGTAAGATTAGGGGGATAGAGACCGAATGGTTCTCTTAAGCAAGATTGGCACATATCTCAATATAGCATAATGGATGGTATCCCGAGGGGGGGCAGCTATCCTCCTTGGTAGGGGACTATTTTTGTTTCACAAATGTTCAAACAACATTTCAAAAATAATTGAGTATGTAAGGAAAACAATCAGTGCTAACCTTAGGTAAATCAGATATCGCATCTCGAAGGACTAGAGCTTTCTCCAAGTGCTTAGCTTCATTTTTATCATAAGCAACTAGACATTGCTGAAAATATATATGTAAGATATGATAATAACAAAAACATGGTGTTAGCAATGTGTTTTCTCGTACCGAGAATGCATTTGGCACTACTCCTCGATTGATTACATCATGGGTGGGAAGCGGAAACTTTGGAAGTACCTACATTGCCAAATGAACCTTCTTAGCAATACCGTTAAGAGGTTTAAAAAAAGTGCATAGAAAGAGACATACCACTGAAGGAAGAGCTCCCCAGAGAAATGCTCGCATCCTGAACTGAGGTAGCCCATAACATCCTGCTACCATCATCCCAAGTCTGGCTTGGTAATTCATGGCGACAAGACAACTCAATGCATAACGCCCAAGTAAACCATTTGCAAATTTTAGAATATCAACGACATTCTCCATAAGAACATATTTGGGTCGCAGAAACTTGACAATATTCATAAACACAATTAGCTGTTGGTTTTTTTCATCCGCCAGCGGATATTCATAATTTCTGTGTCTATTCAATCCACTTACGCCTTGGCAAGGAGGACCCCCACAGATAATATCCACACAACCCTTTGGAATTAGAAATACATTAATAGGTAACAGAAGAACACTAACCCAAAAGTAATAATGAGGGATATGCTTACAGGCAAGGGTAAAATGGATTCCCTGTATCCACTCTCAACAAATTCCTTGATACATTCAGGAGAATCTCTAAAATGTTAACTAGCGTAAGACACTATCTACTATATACTAAAAGCACAATACGGGAGTCTAAAATAGAGCCACCACATTAATCCACATCATCCTAATTAATATTAATAGTTAGATGTAAAATATGTGGTTGAGATTTAATAGGATTATAGATATTACGTAACACGAAGTTAAATTTACGTAACATAACATAGCTGACCCGGCACGTACATTGTTTTCTTTTGACCGGGTCATATAGGTACAACATGGTAATTATATATTAGTTAACGTGCACTGTTAGGACTCCCTCCCTTCGTGCTAAGAAAGAAAAAAAAAAGCCTTAGCCAGTCCGAGTAGTTTAATCTAGCATAGGTAGGAGGGTTCCATGGGTACAATACATGAAAAATTTCTCTACTTTTCACGCATAGAGCATTTGGATCTATGGTTGAGTATAAATATATGTTTATAAAAAAGGAAAATATACGCTACTATGAAAGCTCATATGAAGAACCAAAAATATGTGACTACAAATCCTGTGAATTAGCAAGATGTAATTCTTCGAACTTCGTAACTTAGATTAGATGATTCTGTTGACCGGTATTATTTTTAAAAATTATTTTGTTTTAAAATCTGAAGTCAGCAAATAAGAAGTCAAAGTTTAAGCTTAAATGCAGCGACATCACGTTAAATCATCAGGTCACCACATCGATTGAGAAAATAACAAGGTTAGAATGAGTGTAGCACACCTGGCCACGAGGAGTAAAAATTCCATTTTTATTTTTCCATACGAATTGGATTTGTTTTATGCATTTATCTATGAAAAATCTGAGAGCCAAAATTCCTTCCAATTTGAAAGTCCCAAATGATCCGAGGGAGCGAAAGAGAGGAATTCAAACCCGCGGTACAAAAAAAGGGTTTAGGGTAATATCGATTGATGTATTATACCATGGTCAAGAGAGGTTATAAAAAGTTGGTTTTAAGAAAGTATAGAGAGGTTAGTCTACATGAAATAATTTGGATCACCACGCCATTCGAAAATTAACAAGGAACGGAGAACCGCCACTGTTAGCAAGGTCATCCAAAGCTACCTCTGAGTAGAGCACACCTATTATAGATAGACATGTCAACCACGTGTGGCACTATGTCACATATTACAATCAAGGGAGGTTTTGCATTTGTCAGTGCCAAGATGATATAGCTGGATTGATCTAAAACAAAAGCGTCACAATTTTTTTCCCACATACCTAGAAGTAAGAGATAAAGAGGACAGACTAGGTACCGACAGTGATATAGTTGGTCGCATTGACAAGTCAATTTTAGTAGTTGCTCCTGAAATGCATTTTTATTTTTTAATATCATTTTTCTATGCTATTTGTCAACATGGGTTTGAATTTTTGTGACATGATAAAATACAAGTTGTACTAATGTCGTAATTTTCTTTAAAGAGGAAAAAAAATTACATTACAAGCCCCCAACTATTAGGTGAGGCCATGAGGGTAGATTCTCTTAACCTCATGTACTTTTGATATCATTGTTTTCTTTTTTTAACCAATGTCAACCCTGCATCTATGCGACATCACCTATTTTCTTTCATTACTTCCATATTTTTATTTGAATAGCAAAAGAATCAAGGAGAATAGGACCTGAATTTCAGGACAAAAGATCCACAGTAGAAAAAAGGAGAAATATCTGAAAGACGATTTATTTTATTTACTTCCAATCCTAATTTTTTAGAATAACCAAAGCAATAGAATAAATAAATGATAACCTAAAATATGATGTAGAATTATTCCATAAATTTGTGTGTACCTAAAACTTGAGTACTAAGAAAGCATTTACGTGTACACCTCACCATATATGCACATCTGTAAATAACACGCCTAAAACAGACGCATGCCAATCTATAAATCTGCTCAAAGTTTCCTAGCTTATGAATTACCGTAAGCTATGAGTTTTTTAGACAATTTGATACTATAAAGTGTTGGCCTCGCATTTTCGAGGGCCCCTGAGCTAGTTGTCAAAACAACATAAGTAGGAATGTAATGAAACAGATACCAACCTAAGGCCATCAAGTGGTACCCAAGTATCATGAATTTCATCATATTCTTTCCAGCGCACCTATATAAATAATATATATTTTTAAGCATACATACAAATACTCTAAATTTAACAAGTGTATAAATATTAAATATATAAGAAAAATAATAAAAGTAACCTGAAAAAAGAATTATACAAACATGAACTAAGAACAATCGATTATGCAGTACCTTAAAGCACAAGCCATCTTCTCCGGTGTTGTTTGGATCACCATAGAATATATCAACAAGCTTGTCTACCTCAAATGTACCTTCAGGAAGATGCTCATTTCCATCATTTATATCATCTTCATCACCATTCAAAGTCCGTGGTCGAGAATTGATATTATGAACGTCATGTCTTACAAAGTCTATCCCAGTGATGAAGGAGGGAAAGATAATTCTCAGCCTTCTCATTTCGTACCTACAAATTAGAGGTTAAATCATACAAGTTAGTATGTGTGGTTGATAAAACGGGAATACAATGATGTGTGGTTGATCACAAGCATGTTTGTTCGTGTCTACAGCCCATTTCTGCACAAGGCAATAATATTAATATTTGTCATTTCGGCCAGTGAAAGTCCTAACACATTAAGCAGAAAACTTACAGTACACAGTTTTATGCCAGACAATGCAGCACCCATGCAAAGCCCAGTTGACATTGCACCACATCCAGAGTATAGATCCAGCAGTGTCGCTGTTTCCATTTGATCATTAGGTGGTGCTGGAAGGTCAGCAAATGATTTTTCTTTACAGGAGTCAACATCATCACTTGAAATATCTGATTTTGCTTCACTACATGTTGCACCACCATTTTCTACAAGAGATTAACTCATCAAAAAATGAAAATAAATATCATGGTAAACAAAATTTATGAATATTTATTTCGCCAGTAGTGCAGCCAGGATGTATCCAAACAATTACTGTACTATACCATTTTTAACGAAAAATCATGATTAGACCATCCAAGTCTATTGCATTTTTTTTTCAATATAAGCTTCCGCTAGGCAACAAAAAGACAAACTAGACAGTGCATGGATGATGATTACAACAGAAAGAAAATAATATATATAGATTATTACCTGGTGGCATATTCATAAATGTGGAAAATGCTACTGAATACGTCATGTCGTAATACAAATCCGAGTTTGATATAAGGAGATTCTTTTCTTTTGATGTCACCTATAGTTGTTTCACCATAAAGCAACATGTAGAGACCAGCCGATACATGAGAAGCCGTAGGTATATTACATGTTCATCAACTTGAAAGAATGAGCGGAGCACTTACGTTTGGGCCAACATAAGTGATATTTACTTTCGAGATAATCGACTCAATCAAGTTATCATCATTTTGATCCGAAAGGAAAACACGTTTATCATCATGCTTGTGATCATCAACCTCCAGTAACTTCTTTGTGATTACCTACAAATTTGTCTTAGATACATGCTGAATTTCCTTTTGAAAAAAAGAACAGAATATGCTTGACATATACTGTATCTGCCACACGGAAAAACCACCGGCAAGAGAAATAAGATCCATTATCACTTCCTTGAAAAAATTCAGTAATTCTACCAACATAATTATCCTCGCCGAGATCAGCCTGCAATCAGTCAAATAACACTAACATTATTACCATATACAGTTGCTTAATATAGAGCTAATCAATTAACAAGATAAACGCATGCATGAAAGCAAACTGGAAAATTTGGACCGTCTGTGCAAAGGAAAAGAAAACAGCCTGCCAAGCATCCAAGACATTTCTAAAATGCTAAATAACTAAGATCATGTGATCAGTTAACACATATTAAAATTCAACATCTGAGCCAAAGATAGAAATGAGTCTTATATGGTCTAGAAGAGGCTACTTAAGTAAAAGTCTAAGAAGGAGGACATTGTCATAAATGAAGAATGTTAGCACTAATCTTGATATCTTGTATTTGAGTTGTTAATCTGCTAGCTGCATGTAAGTAATAAGTTAGCTGCATGTGCATGCTAGGCCTAGTCGTAATATTCCTAAAGTGATTTTAGGAGGAATTAGTCAGGATTAGTTAATAGGTTAGTGCGTGCGTTAGTGGCCGGGTGGTGTGCGTGAGTGCAGGGCGTGGGGTTAGCATGTGTGTGCTGCCTATTTAAGACATTGTACATTGTTTGTTTGGGTATAATGAGAATAGAGGAAAATGTAGTGCATGTGTTCTCACCGGGAGCAAATGCATAGCCAGTATTCTCCTTGGTGAAGTGTGTGTGCATTTGCTGTTCTTGTGAGAGAGATGGTGAGAGGAAGAAGAAGATCAGGGGCTGCAAGGTTGTAGCTCCAACAAAGAACACTGAGCAAGCAGGCACAGAGCAAGCATGTAATCCGTGACTCATTGGAGTAAACTATAAAGCCTGTGGCGTAAAGCTAGGATGCCAGCTCCAAATTAACAAACATGTGTCCTAGTTAGTGTACTAGATGAAACCTAGGCCCTTATGATTCAGTTATTAGATTCAGAACTTGACTTAACCCATACATTCTCATGATCGAACACACTGAATTTAGTATATAACTCATAGTACAGTACTTTTTGAATTGGTACAAGGACTATGCTGGTTTACATGCATGCACCAGAGCAGCGCACACTTCTAATTGAATGCCTGGAATTCCAGCAACAACATGGCAGAAACAAAAAGGAGCACACCACTTGAACAATTAGCATAACAAAAAACGGCAGCCTAAATTAACTGCAATCATCTAAGTACACAACAATGATCTACTGTAGGAAGTAGGAACATGCTGTAGAAGGAAAATAATGGCAGCTAACTACTAAGTAGTGCATTGCCTTGACATAGACATCATCACCAAGATCCAGCACTAGTGGGGACAGGGCCTCTAGTCCCGGCCCGTAACGGCCATTAGTCCCGGTTTGCAAACCGGAACTCCAGAGGCGGGACTAAAGACTAAACCTTTAATCCCGGCCCGGTTACCAGCCGGGACTAGAGGGCCTCCACGTGGGCGCCTCGGAGCGCCTTCAAGGACAGGCCCTTTAGTCCCGGTTTGTAACACGGACCGGGTAAAGGGCCTCTACAGATTTTGTTTTTGTTTTAGGGTTTTAGGGTTTAGGTATTCGGGGGAATTATATTTGTTGTATTTTATTTTATTTCTTTCTTCATTTTAAAAACACTTTTTATATAATTCTACGCATACATGTTAGTGCATATATATGTAAGATAACTTATCTTACGATCGAGTATATATATACAATTATATGGAGATCACAATTACCGGGACTAGAGCCCGTCTATTCGATTATATGGACCAACATTAGTAATGGCCCCTAGCTACACTAAATCTTCCTTTATCATCTACAACTTCTGTCCTCAAGAAGGCCGCTAGCTCCTCTGCAACAGCGATCGCGCGTTGCTCTGGTAGGTACTTCTCCCGCATGGCCGTGAACTATGTAAGAAAAGGAGATCAATATGAATGTTAATCATGATAACAAAGAATGACGGGTAAAAATAGAGGTGTGAATGTGTATTGCTTACGCCGTATCTGTAATCCTTGTGCTCAGAGGTAAACGTGCGAATGAACTCACAAACGTAGTATCCACATAGATGCGTCCCCTATGGCTGCTGGTCGCACTTTACGAGAATAGAATATAATCAAAATAATAATCTAGCATCATAAATGTATTGAAAATAGAAGTATCTCGTACCACTTACCTGAACCGCTCTAAAGGTCAGCTTCTCATAAGAGATACCGTCAGTCACGCACTTGAACCGCTTCCAAACCCTGCCCGACAAGGAAAATGATTTGCTAAGTTTTTCATTACTTGATATCTCAGAAAATCATCGAAAGAGACCGATATAGCGCAAGAATGATTGAAATTACCCTTGGAGCATGTCCTGCAGGCTTTGGAACTGTTCCATGTTTCTCGATAATGGGTCAAAGACATCAACTCTTCCCTTATCAATTTGAATGTCCAACAGAATCCAATGGTAGCTGCACATATATATATATATATATATATATATATATATATATATATATATATATATATATATATAGGGTGGGACTATTTTGCAACTGATGATAGAATACTATTTTGTACATCTCCATCTATATAGGGCCGATCCAATGAAAAAACAGAAAAGGGGAAAACCCACCGAGCCCATCCTACTCCCCACACGACCTTATCCACACTCTCCCGCTACCAGTCGGCACCGACGACGCCTATCGCCGCTCGCCGGCGACCTAGACCCCCTCCACCGCCGGAGCCCCTTCTCCTCCACTGTCAGCGCTCCTCTTCTCTTCCACTGCCGGCGTCGTCCCCCTCCCCGTCCTCCCGCTCCCAGACATCTGGCGCACTCTCCAAGGAATCAGCGGCTCATGCTGCCACCGGATCCTTGCGCAGCCGGAGCTCCCCACGCACCCGACCCACGCACTTGCGGTTCCGTGCGTCATACTGATCCTCGTCTCGGGGAGGGTTGGTTTACCTAGCCTCGCACCTAAATCTCAAACGCTTGAACCCCTCCCCTCTCCGGCACCTGTTCCGGTCAAAGCAGCCTTCTTGCGATGTGGAATCAGTAGGCTGCAGCTGCACACCAACTGCTCTCAAATTCTCAATCTCAAATCTGCTTCACCAGCGGCCTGCCGCACGCGCGCGCTCTGCCATGTGTCTAGCTTGTCTCAGTCTATAAATTATTTCGGTTTGATGAAAACGCTGACCGATCGGTGCTTAGAAATAATGCTAACCGAGGATTCGGTGCTAGGAGGTTTCGGTTCGGTCCTCGGTTTCTAACCGGATTAAACCATCTGAATGAAATCCAACACGTATTGGAGGAAAATAGGTGCTGGCGTTAATGGAAATCAGCTAAAAATTGGATCAGACCAAATGGAATAGATGCAGCTGAGAGAGATGTTGAGCTATCAGGCCGCCGGCCGCCGCTAGCAAGAAGGGTGTTGCAGGCCGTCGGGCGCGGTGCCGGCCAGGCGGGAGAGAGCGCCAGGTCGGGATAGGCGAAAGTAGTAGTAAAAAGCAGTCACCGGAGCTGGTCGCCGAAATCGAGCATGAGAGGAGCTGGCGGCTGCCATTTCTTGGCAACTGGATAAGGTGCACGATCTTAGATAAGGTGCAGGGGTAAAAAAGACTAGATAACGAGCTGTGTGCGTGCGCGCAGCGTGAAGACTTGATGCTTACCATCGTGAAGGCCTTCCCTACATGGATAAAACGACTAGTGGGTTGTGGGCCTGATGCATGGAATTGGCCTGTTAGTGCTTATTTTCGGTTTCTTCGGTCGCATCGGTTAGCTGTGAGTTCAAACCGAAATATCCGATCTAATTTCGGTTGTTCAGAATTATGGACCGAATTTAGCATTCGTATTTTCGGGTTCGGTCTGTTCGGCTTCGGTCCACGTTATTTCGGTTCAGTAAATCGGTTCTCGGTTAAAATGCCCACCCCTACTTATAGGAACCGGAAGAGAGCAAATTTTGTCAGTTAATTATGCGTTGACCCAGGCTAATTAACCTATGCGAAATTAACCTGCATGATATATATGCGGCCACCATCCACCTATAGTACATCATTTTTTTACTTACCTTCGGAAGTGCGGCATGCATCATGGTGCGTGCATTGCGAGTTCTTTATTCGTTTTCAGAGAAGTGCAAAACTCTGTTCTAGGAAGTACAAGCGGTGATTATTAGTAGTACACACGATAATAACGGGAAGCACACACAATGACAACGGAAAGCAAATATAGTTACCATGAAAAAAGCTATTGAGTAGTGCATAATTTTGGAATCAAAAGAGTTCGCACCCAAAGAGCGAAAAATAAAAAAATTAGAGTCGGTAAAGCTCATGTTCAAGAGGTGCTCATGCCATGTACATGAATTTAAAATCATATGTGGGAAGTACATACAATAAAGCCTTCGAAGTACACTTATCCATTTTGGAAAAGTACATGGACCTCCATAATTATAGGCAAAATCATCAGCCGTGAAGTACACATTTTTATGTCGGTAAGTTTATATTCCTTTTTGAAGAAGTGTAGAACTTTGGTTCAAGGAAGTACGCATCAAAAATAGGAAGTATCGATATTTAATTTAGGGAAATACATGGTCGATCATAAATTTGCAATTAAAATGATTGTCCTCACGAGAAGTGCAACATTGTGATAGAGAAAAGTACACACCATAAAGAACAAGAAGTTCATATATTCAGTTTAGAAAAGTATACGGTCCCTCATAATTTTGCTCGGACCAGGTCCCTTTCACTGTCGTGGTACCCGAGCATCGTCGGACTAAGTCCCACCGCGGCCGAGGTCCCTAGAGCGCTGCCGGATCGGTCCCTTGACTGCATGTCGTGCTGATTTTGTTTGCAATTCCTTTTTCAGCTCACATCCGTGACGATGGGAAGTACACATAGTGTCGATGGGAAGTACGTATGTTCAATTTTTGCAAGTGTTGAGTCCTCGTAGAAGGGTTGCAAAAATGATAAAATCATTCGCAAAATTATTGAAGGGCGACCAATGACTCTAGGAAGTACAAACAGTGTTGATGAGAAGTACAAATATTCAGTTTCCAGAAGTGCAACTTTCACGTGAAGTGCTAGAAAAATGATAAAATTATCTAAAAGGAAGTACCAAACTATGCAATCGGGAAGTATATGCAATAATATCGGGAAGTATATGCAATAATATAGGGAAGTATAAAACTATGCGAGTGGGAAGTATATGCAATAATATTGGGAAGTACAAAAATGTTTCGTTTTGGAAGTGCAACTTTCACACGAAGTGCTAGGAAAATGATAAAAACATTTAGAGGGAAGTGTTAGAAAAATGATAAATACTCAGTTTAGGGAAATATACGACCCCTCGTAATTTTGCATAAAAAATGAGTCATGATGGAAAGTACAACATGATAACAGTGGGAAGTACAATATTGTGCCAGAGGGAAGTGCAACATGAGAATGGGGGTAAGTACAATATGATAACGGAGAGAAGTACAATATTGTGATGGTGGAACCGAAAGTACACCGTATAATAAAGTTATTGTTGTTTTACTGAAAAATTCTTGAAACACCGACAGGAAGTACAAACACGTATAACAAAGAAGTACGAGATACATATCCTAGGAAGTACGAAAACTCTGTTTTCTCGGGACGGACATATATCATGCAAATCATATCATTTTAAGCTCCAATCGCCTCTATAATAGGCACAAATGATTTGCATGGTATAACAAAACTTTAATTTCAGTACTTTTTGCTTTCCATGATGAATCAAATAGTAAAATTTCTCAATTTCAAATCGTTAACTTGCGAACAATACAAATTATATGACGTTAAAACCATATAAATTATTCTTTAACTGTAAGAAACTTGCGAAAGTATTGGGAATGAAAAAGTTGTGCATTTTCCATAGCTTTCCAACGGTATATCATTTGCACCATTCCGACAAACGGTTTAAAAATTCAAGTCAAATTACCTTGCATCTTTTTTGAATATCTTCGAATTCATTATTTTTAAAATTATTCAAAAACTATGCGGAATTTGAAAAAACTTAAAACATGAAAAAGTTGCATCTGCGCCATATCTATCCAACGCCATATTATTTGCATCATTCCGACAAATCGTTGAGAAAATCTGCTCAAATTACAGTTCGCCCGTTTTTGAATAGATCCGAATTCTAGTATTTTCAAAATTGTTCAAAATTCGTGACGAATTTGAAAAAACTTGCAGAGATAACAAAGTTGCGCAATTTCAATAGCTTTCCAATGACGTATCATATGTATTATTCTGATTCATGGTTTGGAAAATAAGTTAATAATACGTTTTAGACGTGTTTTTTAATGCTTCCGATTTTCAAAATTAAACTTAAACCATTGAAAATTAGAAAAAAGTTTTAACATGAAAAAGTTGCGGATTTTCCGTAGCTTTCCAACGGTATATCATTTGCATAATTCCGAGAAACGATTTACAAATTCAAATAAATAGCTACGTAGATACAAATTAGCAGTTCAAATTTGTAAACGAGCAGTACGATTATGTCATACAAAGCAGTACAAACATGTGTCGTAAGAAGTACAAATATATGTCGTAAGAAGTACAGAATATGTACAGAATATTATTCTGTCATCGATGACAGAATAGTCTCCATCTATATATATATATATATATATATATATGTCAGTAACTTATCAATTACACTTATAAGTGAATGGACACAACAGAGTAAGACTCTCACTTGAAGTTGTATAGAAACAGTATGTAGTCACAGAAATTTTGATCTATTAGAAACCTTAGAAGGTTTTCCTCCGTCTCCTTGGGGTTATCAGTTAGCGTCTTTATATGCATTTTATCTGGGTCAATAAACCCAATATTTATGATGTTCCTACTTTTACAGACCAGGATCTTCATTCTGCATAATAGAGTATAAGTCATAACTGAACAAGTTATATGTAGACAATGAATTGAAATAACTGAACAAGTTATATATAGACAACGAATTGAAAAACTTACAGACAATAGCAACTCATGAGAGATTTATTGAGGGCGTCGCAATTGTACATCTGGAAGAGTTCGTCAAAGTCGACATGGATATCTTCGGGACGGCCGTAGTACTCCCGTGGGACACGTGCCACGATCATTATTCTCTCATTCTTTGCTTCATTCATGTACCATGTATGCAAGTAACGCATATTTGTTGGGAGATCTTCCAACTTTTCTTTGCTGACCAAAGGCCCTCCCATGACAAATTTAGGCTTAGGGGCTACAACAGCCTTGGGAAACCTCTTGTGTTGGGAAGCCAGAACGTCTTCAACACTCATACCCCATTCAGCCGCCCACTTCTCTGCTATTTCCAAATTTTGCCCCTGCACCAGAGAGGGAACATTCTCGGATAACACCCTGAGGGGTGGGATCGATTGTTTGGCCTGTTGTCCAAGCTGAGGAACGTTTGATGTTTTTTTGCTTGTACTTGTACTTGATTTGCTCCCACTTGCACTTGCACGTGATCTGCTCTTTTTCCCTTCCTTCTGCAATGTGCGTAGATAGTCATCAGGCTTATGGTGCAAGTCATACTGTGATGGAAGAGTCAGTAAGTATTTTTCATATTCTTTTTGCTTCTCGGTGTATTCCGGGCGGGGCTCGGGTTCCTTCTTTTTCATCTGTGCATCATAATGTTCCTTTGTGATCCTGGCGTTTTCCTCGGGGGTACGATCATAAGGTCTGATGGGAAGATTGGCATGAGGTACCTTTGGGAGGGGCGACAGTTTGCACTTTGGGGGACTCCGTCGCTTAGAACTCATCGACGGAGCATTCTTGCTGGCACGCTTCTGCTTAGTATCCTTAGCGGCCGGCAGCGGAGACGGCCGACCCAAGTCCGGCGGCGGTGATCGAGATGGACTCGTGTTGTGGTGGCCATAGTCATGTGGAGGGCTTGGAGGTGTAGGTGACCTGCGATGACTCGGAGGCGGTGTTGTCCTTGGGGCCGAGCCTGGAAGCTTGATGTAGTTCTTGTCCCATAGAATGACTCTACCCAGTACTTCTCCGAGTGTCCTCTCATATTTGGGTCCAGCGATGTCAAGCTCCATATCATGAAACCCCGGCACGATTTCATCCACCTCGACTTTAGCATAGCCAGCTGGAATCTCACGGCCATGCCAGCGTACATCAGGGCTAGAAGGTAAAGCTTGTCCGACGGCCACCTTCATGAATATGTTCTTCATTCTCTGATGGAGTTCATATGATGTTGACTCCTTGATTCCATCCACGGGGTAGCCGGGACCCCCTCTATCATTCGTCGTGCATCGTCAGTCGGGGCCTCAGATTCAGCCACGCTGCTTTTCCGCTTAGATGGGCCGGCGGTAATATCGAGTGCAGGATCTTGCTGGCGCACTACTCCTCTTAGTTTGTCAATCTACTGCTGTTGCTCGTTAAGTCTGGCAAGCAACTGGTTGAACTTGTCATTTTCCTCATCCTGCTGTCACTTCTTTGCTCTCGCTCGGCTTCTGTAAGTCTCTTGGTCTTTGGCAAACCCAAGCCACCATGGGTAAGAAGGACCAAAGCCTCGCGTTCGTCCTTCGTGTTCGTCATTCCCGAGGACCAGTGTGAGCAAGTCTTTCTCTCTATCTGGAGTGAACTGTCTTTTTCCCTCTTTAATTTTTTTCACTATTTTTTTCCAATTTTCCCTGGGTATCCTAAGACCGTCACTGCAGATAAGGTCCCCTATTAGTTCGGTGTATGAACCACCATGCGCAAGGAACCAATTTCTTGCTCTCATTTCCCCACTCATCATGGATGGGTTCAGGTGTGATCCCTTTAGCAATCATCTCTTGCTCTTTCTTATCCCACTTTGGGATGGCAGTCTCGTAGCCCCCTGGCCCCAGCTTGTACTGATATTTCTTCTTGTCGCCATTTTTCTTGTTCTTTTCTGATAATGCCTTGGCATCTTCTGACTCCTTGTACTCCTGAAATGCCTTCCAGTGATTCGCATGCTTCGCTAGATACCCTTCGAATACTGGAACTTTCTTTGTCTTCAGATAGTTTTTCCATAATTTCTTCTTCCACCCCCGAACAGTTCGGCCATCTTCTTTAGAGTCCACTGCTTGACTTTGGCCCTTAGTTGTCTTGCGGCGTCTTCATTCTCATATTCTGGCAGGTTGAAATGTGCCATGAGATCATTCCAAAGACTCTCTTTGTACCTTTCGGCGACATACTCACTATCGTCTGCCCCTTTGCACTTGTTCCACTCCCGAACGCTGATCGGGACGTGATCCCTAACCAGAACTCCGCATTGCTTCTTGAATGTGTCGGCAACCTTCTTAGGAAGCTTGGGTTCGCCCGTAGGCAATATGACCTCAAAGGTGTAATGCGTTCGTGCATCCAACTTTTTGGTCGGGCCTCGTTTCGTAGCTTTGCTCGATGTGGAGGCCTAAGAGGAGAAACATTCGTCAATGTATATGTATACAATATACAGCTATCTCCAATATTTTTCACATATTACAAGTGATTGCCGAACTTCATATATATACCTCGCCGGACTTCGTTATTTGTCCACCAGCTTCTCCATCAGTGGAGCTATTGCCTTCTCCATTATCGGAGCTATCGCCTTCCCCGTCGGCTTCATCTTCATGTCGGTCGACCTCCATTCCATCTCCGGAGGGGTTCAGATACAACGACGGAGATTCAGCTGGTTCAACATCGGGGGCATCTTTGATTATATCTTCGAGAAGTTCTTCCTCTTCTAGGTTCCTGCTATGTGGATCCATAGTTTCTGCAAAATATCGACATTTATATTTCAATTATGGACGCTATATGGAACAATACCGACATTTGATTAACCTAACTAACAAACAATTAACCTAACAAAATAACCTAACTAACTAACAATTAACCTAAAAAAATAACCTAACAATTAAAGTGCTAACAATTAAGGTTTAATACATTATTACATTATTGCACCAACATTCCTATCTATTATTTCTGATTTCTTTTGGGTCGTAGCCATGGAGAATCTTCATCATTCAGTAGGATGCTTGGGTCAGTTTTCACTTTGAAGGGCGGAATTTCATGAAACTTATTATAATCTACTGACATGTCTGTCTTGTCATCTACTTCCACGATGTTTCTTTTCCCTGAAAGAACTATGTGGCGCTTTGGCTCATCGGACGATGTCTCCTTTTGCTGATTTCTTTTTCTCGTTTTTGTAGACATGTCCTTCACATAGAAAACTTGAGCGACATCGTTGGCTAGGACGAATGGTTCGTCCATGTACGCAAGATTGTTGAGATCCACTATTGTCATGCCGTACTTTTGGTCTACAACTACCCCGCCTCCTGTCAGCTTCACCCATTTGCACCAGAACAAAGGGATCTTAAAAGTAGGTCCATAGTCAAGTTCCCATATCTCCTCTATGTACCCGTAATATGTGTCCTTCTGCCCATTATCGTCTGTTGAATCAAAGCGGACACCACTGTTTTGGTTGGTGCTCTTTTTATCTTGGGCGACCGTGTAAAATGTATTCCCATTTATCTCGTACCCTTGGAAAGTACATATAGTCGAAGATGGTGGCCTGGCCAAATAGTATAGCTGATCTCCAACGGTGTTGTTATTCATGATATGTGTCTGCAACCAACTGCCGAAAGTCTTCTCGTGCTCCCCTTTAATCCAAGAGTCAGCCTTCCCCGGGTTTTCGGAGCGTAGAATATTCTTGTGTCTCTCGATATATGGAGCCACCACGGTGGAATTGTGTAGAACTGTGTAGTGTGCTTGAGTGAATGAATGCCCGTCCATACATACTTTTGCTTTCCTTCCTAGAGTGCCTTTTCCTGTCAGCCTACCCTCATACCGAGATTCAGGAACACCAATCGGCTTAAGGTCAGGAAGAAAGTCCACACAAAACTCAATGACCTCCTCTGTTCCATAGCCCTTGGAGATGCTTCCTTCTGGCCTAGCACGGTTACGAACATATTTCTTTAAGACTCCCATGAACCTCTCGAAGGGGAACATATTGTGTAGAAACACAGGACCAAGAATTCTAATCTCTCCGACTAGGTGAACTAGGAGGTGTGTCATTATATTGAAGAAGGATGGCGGGAACAACAACTCAAAGCTGACCAGACATTGGACCACATCAATCTGTAACCCTGATAGACTTTCTCGATCGATTACTTTCTGAGAAATTGCATTGAGGAATGCACATACCTTCACAATTGCCAGGTGACAAGGGTATAGATAATAGAGCCCGTTAGTTGAGTACCCCTGAGGCCCGTTAAGCTAGGCCCAATTGTAATACTAGTCGAAATACGAGTTCATGTTGTATATCGATATTGTAATCTGTATCGGATCCCACCCGATCCTTGAGACCTGGCCACCTATATAAAGGGGCCAGGAGGGGATGGTGTGGGATAGATTGAAAGGAAGCCAGGTTCTACACCCACGTCTACTTTCATAGCCACCTTGTTTGACTGAGTTTACCTTCGAGTTCATCCAATGCCCTGTCTCCCCGATCCTAAGTCCTTCATCTAGGATATTTGTCGAGTCCAACCCTCGTCAATTGGCGCCAACCATGGGGACTTTGGGCGTTGGAATCATGAATTCGATGGCTTTTTCGCTTTTAGCCAATAGCAATCCAGAAGTCGACGAAAATCAAGAGATGGAATTGACGTTCGGAAGTTTAAGCTTCTACATTGGACCTTCGGGTTCAACTCGCCTTTCAGATCCGACGAAATCAGTTCCGTCGGTGGGTAAAGCAGAGAGGATGATAGCATCTGGATCATCTGTAGGCTCTTCTAGCGAGGCAAACTCGCCAGTCAGCTTAGCAGCAACAGAAAATTTGCAGGGAAAATTAAAGGAACCCGATGAAATCGGGCAAGAGACCATTGTGGAAGAAGAAGTGGACAAATCAAGGGATATCGCCAGCAGAAGCAGCGGCGTCTCCAGGAGCATACACCAATTATGTGTTATCATCACTGAAGCAGCAGCAGAAGAAAACAATCACATTGGCAACAAGGAGGTCGACATGCAAGTCGACAAAATAAGGAGCAATGGCAAGAGAGAGAAGGAGAAAGTGCATGTCTCGGCTAGAGAGTGGAGAATGATCATGACAGTTGTCAACCACGGGACTGATGTACCCACAGATTCAAGAAGAGAAGTTTTAATGGGGTACCAATACGCGCTACACCAGCGCAGGAAAAAGCTAAGGCGGGAAAGAGATATGATTATGAGAAGCCCAGGTCACAACAGCACGCCAAGTGAAGGATATTGGAGCGAATATACCAACTCATCGGAATCCAGCATGGAGAGGCACAAAGACCCGAAGCACAATAGAAGTACAACAACACATGTAGTAGAAGAAAGCTATACGAGAAGCCCAAGCGCGAACCAACCAGAAGAGGAGGAAGAATTCATGCAATAAACACCAGAAGCAGCATTGATAGCAGCACAAGCATACCTACTAACCACGCAACCAAAACCTGGTGACCCACGGGAACAAATGCATCAAGCCGAGATACGGAGCCTCGGGTTAGTAGAAGAAAAGCTAAAGGGAAATATCTCAGAGAAAAAGTCGACTCACCGCAGTGAAAGGAAAAAAGAGGAGGTCAAGCACAAATCTTTGCGGGACGAAACCAGCGAGTCCTCAGAAGATGAGAAACGCCAAAAGAGGAAGGAGGATGCAAGGAACATAATAGCACAAGCAAGGGTAAATAACTCACGTTACGCGTGGAGGAAAGAAAACTACGAAGATGACAAAAAAGAGATGGGCGTGCTATGCTTTACCCGCAGGGTTCGCAAAACGCGAGTACCCAAAGGATTTAAGTTACCACACGATCAGGAAAAGTATGATGGGTCACAGGAACCAACGCTATGGTTGTCAGACTATCTACAAGCAGTACAAATACTAGGGGGAACAAGAGCAACAGCAATGCAAAGTTTGCAGTTACACCTCACCGGCGCAGCGCGGTCCTGGTTAAATACACTACCCAACGATTCCATCGGAAGTTGGGGAGAACTAGAAATCCAATTCGCAAGGAATTTTCGCTCAACATACAAGCGACCAGCGTCATTGGAAGAAGTCAAATCATGCACACAGGGAAGAGACGAAACTCTGCGCTCTTACATACAATGCTGGAGTGTCATTAAAAACTCCGCAGAGGACGTCTCCGATGAAAGAGCAATAGATGCCTTTTCAGCCGGACTTCGTCGCTCAGACCTCGTGGAAGAGATAGGAAGAATCAAGCCGAGAACAATTTCAGAACTAATGGAGATAGCTAACAGATTTGCCGATGGAGAAGACGCGTATAACAACAAAAGGGCACGTTCACCGGAAGTCAACAAATCCAGCAGGCAAAGGCGACGGTACCGCAACAGCGACAACCATGGAAGGAGAAATCAGATAGCCGCGGGATACGATGAAAGGAACGAGGAAGGCTACGAAAACAGAGAGTTTCAGGCAAGAGACAGCAGGGGAAAGGAGAAACCAAGGGACTCGGGTCCCTTAGCAGAAGATATGCTATATGGTCCTTGTCGCATCCATTACGCGTACTTGGATGGGAAAAGAGTCTCCAACCACCAGATGAAGGATTGCAGAACCTTCCTAAGGTTACAAAATGCCATGGATTCAAATCAAGGAACACGACAGGGAGGAAAAATAACAAGCCAAGGAAGAGCATATCAAGACAAGTCAACCTGGCAATATCATCGCCACCAGCTACTACAGAGTATCTAAAGTGGTCCGATCAACCAGTTAAATTCAGCAGAGCAGACCACCCAAGGAAAGTACCCAGGCCAGGGCATGCACCAATGGTACTAAAAGCACAAAAGGGGGATACGACATTGGGAGAGTATTCATGGATGCAGGAAGCGGCATAAATCTGATATACGCAAGAACTCTGAGGGCAATGTGCATTTCACTGGAAAGTTTAAAGCCGACGGATTGCTCTTTCCACATAATAGTACCAGGAAGTGCAAATTACCCTCTTGGGAAAATAGAACTTAACGTCTGCTTTGGAAATAGCAACAATTATCGCAGAGAAAAGCTGGAATTCGAAGTTATGGATTGGCCTTCACAGTATCATGCAATCCTGGGGCGCCCAGCATTTGCAAAATTTATGGTAGTACCTCATTACACGTATCTTACACTCAAGATCCTAGGACCCAAAGGAACAATCACGGTGTAGGGCAGCTTTGAAGTATCCAACACCTGTGACAAAGAATTCAACAGACTAGCACAAACCTTTGGCATGACAGCAGAATATGCGAGACTAAAAGGCGAAACCGACCACAACATACTACCCGACGTCGGGCGATCCCTGCCAGATCAGGCTTTCGATGCAACTCAAGACTCGAAGAAAATCTAGGTCCACCCTACGGACCCAAGAAAAACTACCTCTATAGCAGTAAACTTGGATCCCGCATAGGAAAGCGCGCTCGTTGAGTTCCTCTGTGAGCGCTGGGAAATCTTCGCCTGGTGTCCTTCAAACATGTTAGGGGTTCCCAGGGAACTCGTCGAGCACGCACTAAACATCGATCCCAAAGCAAAACCAGTCAAGAAACCATTGAGAAGATTCGATGAACCCAAAAGGAAGGCAATAGCATCAGAATTGCATAGGCTAGAAAACGCAGGGTTCATCCGGGAAATCAAATCGTCGACTTGGGTATCTAATCCAGTTATAGTCCCCAAGAAAAACACAGATGTGCAAAGAGTGTGTGTCGACTATACGTCTCTCAACAAGCACTGCCCAAAGGATCCCTTCCCTCAACCTCGCATTGATCAGATAATTGACTCAACAGCAGGGTGCAAAAGGCTTTCCTTCCTGGACGCATATTCTGGCTACAACCAGATCAAGTTGAAGAAAGAAGACGAGGAAAAAATAGCTTTCATAACACCTTACGGCGTGTTCTACTACCAAGTCATGCCTTTCGGCCTAAAAAAGCAGGAGCAACCTATCAGAGGATGATGCAAAACTGCCTCGGAAGTCAAATAGGACGAAACATTCAAGTCTACATTGACGATGTGGTTATTACCACAAAAAAAGAAGAGTCACTAATCAATGATTTAGTAGAAACCTTCGACAACCTAAACAGGTACAAGCTGAAGCTCAACCCGACAAAATGCTCTTTTGGGGTATCTGCAGGGCAACTCCTCGGGTTCCTGGTATCCGCAAGAGGGATAGAGGCAAATCCAGAGAAGATCTAGGCAATACTAACGATGGGGAAACCAACAAAACTGCATGACGTACAGAAGCTCATAGGACGCATCGCGGCTCTAAGTCGATTTGTGGCACGGCTAGGGGAAAAAGCACTTCCCTTCTATGCACTGATGAAAAAATCAGACGATAAATTCGAGTGGACCGAAGAAGCAGACATAGCTTTTGCACAATTGAAAAAAGTGCTTTCCACACCGCCGGTGTTGGTCGCACCAAAGGAGAAGGAGCCATTGTTACTCTATATTGCAGCAACACATCAAGTGGTAAGTACAGTATTAGTAGTCGAAAGAAGTGAAGAAGGAAAAACTCATGGAGTTCAGCGGCCAGTATATTTCGTTAGCGAGGTGTTATCTCCAACAAAGCAAAGGTACCCGCACTATCAGAAACTTGCATACATCATATTTACATCAGCACGAAAACTACGGCAATATTTCGCGGTACATCCGATCATAGTGGTCAACGAAGCGCCACTATCCAATATATTGAATAACCCTTCAGCAACAGGACGTGTCTCCTTATGGGGAATTGAGTTATCACCCCTGGATATCACGTATGAAAAGCGGAAGGCGATCAAATCACAAGTGTTACCAGACTTTACAGCAGAGTGGCTGGAATTGCAAAACACAGGACCACCAGACCTATCGAGTGTATGGACAATGTACTTCGACGGATCAAAAAGGGTCCAAGGCGCAGGAGCAGGAGTAGTCCTGATATCACCACAAGGCGATAAGTTGAAATATGTGCTAAGGATGAGTTTTCCCCAAGCCTCCAATAACGAAGCCGAATATGAAGCGCTACTACATGGGATGAAAATGGCCAAGGCATGTGGAGCAACTCGACTGAAAATATTTGGAGACTCGAACCTCGTCGTCCAGCAAGTGATGAACAAATGCGATGCCATCAACGACAATATGACAACGTATAGGAACTTGTATTATTATCTCGAGGGAACATTTGACGGATGCGAAGTTTTGCATATCAGCAGAGCAAGCAACGAGGAAGCCGAAAATTTAGCAAATATCAAGTCCCAGTGTTTACCCGTACCACAAGGAGTTTTTTGGGAGGAAATCGTAGAAAGGTCAATAAAAGGAACCAAAGTTTCGACTATAGGAGAGCAAGCCCAGCATCAAGCAACAGGCTTGGGGGCTGGTAGCAGCGGGACAGCGAAACCTGAAGAAGTCATGATGATTGAGAAAACCTAGATGCAACCATACTTGGCATACATGGTAAACAAAACATTACCCAAAGATACAGTGCAAGCTAAAAGGATAGTACGACGATCCAAGGATTTCGTCGTGCTGCAAGGAAAACTATACAAGAGAAGCATAACAGGCGTCTTACAATGATGCATCACCCCTCAAGAAGGGCAAAAAAAATTAAGAGATATCCACGCAGGAGTATGCGGACATCACACTAGCAGCAGATCTATCGCAGCTAAAGCTTTTCGTGCAGGATTTTATTGGCTAACAACCATTGAAGACGCAAAAGACATAGTAAGGAAATGCGAAGCTTGTCAACGATTTGCATCTCGACCGCACGCGCCAGCAGCAGAGTTGCAACCAATACCGCTATCTTGGCCCTTCGCACAATGGGGTCTCGACATGGTCAGAAAACTACACAAATCCTGGCCAGGAGGGCATGTTTACATGCTGGTAGCAGTCGACAAATTCACCAAGTGGGTAGAAGCAGCCCCGGTGACAACTCAAGATTCCACAGCTGCGATTAACTTAATCAAGTCCATAGTTTTTCGCTTCGGAGTACCACACAGCATAATTACAGATAATAGGACAAACTTCACATCGAAAGAGTTCAAGAGTTACTGTGAAGGCCTGGGAATTAAATTGAAATTTGCATCTGTGGCGCATCCAAAGTCAAACGGGCAAGTCGAGAAAGCCAATGACTTAATATGCAATGGGATAAAGAAAAGGCTGTTAGCGCCACTCGAAAAAGCCAAGCACGCTTGGGTGGACGAGCTACCCTCCGTACTCTGGAGTCTAAGAACTACACCTAACGCAGCTACTCAAGAAACCCCCTTTTTCCTGTTCCATGGCGCAGAAGCCGTGCTTCCAGTTGAAATAACTCATGAAGCTTCAAGAATCGCAGCATATGATGAGGCAACTTCTACAGAAGCACTTCAGGATGATGTCGATGCACTTAATGAAGCAAGAGATGTAGCACTCGCTAGAGCTACTCAATATCAGCAAAATCTACGAAACTACCACAGTAGTCGAGTTCGTCTACGATCTTTCATGGTGGAAGATCTAGTACTACGACTAAAGCAAGATAGCCATGGAAAACTAGAGTCCCCATGGGTGGGACCTTATATTGTGACAGAAGTAATACCAGGAGGAGCTTATCGACTACAAGACAAGAAAACGGGGAAGGACGAGAGTAACCCATGGAATGCAGAGCAACTACGACGGTTCTACGCATAGGCGAAATAAGGCAACCAAGGAGTTTTTCGAGTTATGACCCCCTGAACCCTGAACATGAGGCCATAGGTCGGGTTCATTGGGTCAAATCGATAATATGTGTAAATATTTTCCTTTACACTCGGGGGCTAAGACCCTCGAGTTGTATGAAATAATATTAACAAGTTTTGTGACTATTTATGACATACTACAAGGTTGATTGCAACCCGATATTTCAACGGCACCATAAATGGTTCAAAGGAACCCGATAAAATATTAAAGTGCATACCTCAGAATCATGATTCGTTCCCATGGTAAAACACATAAATCCGATACGATTATTCATTACAGATAAGCATGACAAAGAAACAACTGGATTACATAAAGGAGAAAACTAGTAAAACTACACTTCGACTTCATACTCCTTCTGGCACTAGGTGCCATCGTAGATTCTCATGTCGAACTTTGACGTGCCAACATGAAAATCAAAGGTCATGAAGAACCCCTGATGGAGGTCATGATCCTCCGCAAATCGCGACCAGCCGCCCTTGAAGAACTGTTCACCGGCGCCGTCGTACCAAACCTCCACTTCATATGGAGTTCCTCCACCAGATTGTTCTCGGAGAACTGCTTCACGCAGTTCCCACCCATCCATGAATTTCGTGAATTTCAGGGCCAGGCGTTGAATTTCGCGGCACTACGCGTTGCAGATGCAGAAGAAAGAGTAGATCCTGGGCGACGAAGAAGAAGTATCAGGGGAAGGAGCACTTGGACCTGGTGCGGTAGAAGGCATCTTGGGCTTATTCTTGCTCCCAGCCGGACGGCCGGGGTGTCGCTTCACCAGAACAGAAGAAGATGCCCCCATGGTTGCAGCAGTAGTCTTATTTTTTACTACCGCGCGGGCGGCCGCGACCCCGCTTCTCCACCGGGGTGTCGATGTTCAACCGAGATTAACTCGCATCAGCCATGGGGGACAAGCGTCAGAGTTGAAAAACCCTAGATTGGATGAGAAGACGATGCGGCGAAGGAAGATGGAGGAATTAGGGTTTTTACCCTGGTTAAAGTGTGCTTTATTTATAAGCACGTGATAATGGGCCCCTAAAGTGACAAGGCCCAAAGTAAATTTCTGGATTTTTTACAGTGCAGATAAGCACAGAGGAGTTAAAGTGTCAAGAAAACAGGTGCATATAAAAAGAGAGAGAAGAAGCGAAAATGGATCAGAGGGTAGGCAAGATCTTGTCAAGATGAACAGGCGTCCCTTGTCTTCGACTCGGGGGCTTGCAACAGACACAGAAGGAAATTCCATTCAAAAGTGAGCAAAATCAGCAAATAATACAAGAAGAAGTGCATGGAGCAAATTTATCTATTCTCTTGAGCCTATACCCGAAAATTTCGGCTATAGCCTCGGGGGCTACTCCCATCGGGAGCGCTTTCGCGCACCCGATAGAAATAAGTCGACAAAAGAAAAAATAGCAAGGAACTTTGGCTACATTGCCAACAAAACATTGATTACTCCCATCGGGAGGTATTCACAAAAAGTTAGAAAGGATAACTCGAAAATTGCGTATATTGATTAAGTCAAACAAGGCTGCAAAATATAATTCTTGAGTTGCGTCATCGCGACAAAACTTGAATGCCGTGGTTGAAATATATCACGAAGGTAAGACCCCAGGATCCGTCCTGTGTGGCCCGGTATACGCATATGGATGCGCTCTAACGGTATATATCTGTGTCTACGACGTGAAGAAAAATCCTGGTGGACGCACTGGGTACCCTGAGAACCACTGGGATTCATTCTTTGTAAGTCCTAAATGCGGCAAAAGAATGGGTTTGACGGGTTTCCCGAATTCAAGTCCAAGGGGATTGAATTTTAAGTAGGTGACGAGTATTTGTTCTGGCAGTTAACTGACCTCTAGATCCATCAGAGTTGTCAGGCTTGTTCATCAAAACCCCTTGCAAAGTATTGTAATGAGAATAAGTCGATAAGACCAAGTCGAAGATTTAAAGATATGAAGAAGTCAAAGAATTGATCAAGTTGAAGATTTAAAGATCAGAGATTCAACCCGAATCTACAACTCTGGTAGAATCTCGGGGGCTACTGATAAGGGTATATATAATAGAGCCCGTTAGTTGAGTACCCCTGAGGCCCGTTAAGCTAGACCCAATTGTAATACTAGTCGAAATACGAGTTCATGTCGTATATCGATATTGTAATTTGTATCGGATCCCACCCGATCCTTGATACCTGGCCACCTATATAAAGGGGCCAGGAGGGGATGGTGTGGGACAGATTGAAAGCAAGCCAGGTTCTAAACCCATGTTTACTTTCATAGCCACCTTGTTTGACTGAGTTTACCTTTGAGTTCATCCGACGCCCTGTCTCCCCGATCCTAAGTCCTTCATCTAGGACATTTGTCGAGTCTAACCCTCGTCACCAGGCAAACATTTTCCGGTAGAATTCCCCTCAATGCAACTGGAAGCAATTGCGTCATAAGCACGTGGCAGTCATGAGACTTTAGGTTTTGGAATTTTTTGTCTTTCATATTTACGATTCCCTTTATATTCGACGAGAAGCCAGTCGGGACCTTGATACTAAAAAGGACTTCAAAGAAGATTTCCTTCTCTTCCTTGGTAAGAGCGTAGCTGGCACGCCCTTGAAACTGCCCTGGATGCATGCCATCTCGTCCTTTATGACATTCCTGGTCCTCCCGTGCTTCCGGTGTATCTTTTGACTTCCCATACAAGCCCAGGAAGCCTAGAATATTCACGCAGAGATTCTTCGTCAGGTGCATCACGTCGATTGCGGAGCGGACCTCATGGACTTCCCAATAGGGTAGCTCCCAAAATATAGATTTCTTCTTCCACATGGGTGCGCGCTTATCAGGGCCGTTAGGAACAGGTTGGCTGCTAGGACCCTTTCCAAAGATTACTTTTAAATCTTTGACCATATCAAATACTTCAGCACCAGTACGGGTGACAGGCTTCCCCCAGGGTTCTGCCTTGCCATTGAAATGCTTGCCTTTTTTCTTTAAGGGATGCTTGGGTGGAAGAAAACGATGATTGTACGGGTACACATTCTTCCTACATTTGTCCAGATATATACTTTCTATCTAATCCAAACAGTGCGTGCATGCATTCTATCCCTTGTTTGATGATACGTCTCCAACGTATCTATAATTTTTGATGCTCCATGCTTGTTTTTACACCATTTGCCTACTGTTTCGTTACACTTCATGGCACTTTTATGCATTTTCCGGAACTAACCTATTAACAAGTTGCCACAGTGCCAGTTCCCTGTTTTCTGCTGTTTTTGTGTTTCAGAAGTGCTATACCGGAAATATTCTCGGAATTGGATGAAACAAGTTCCTGAAGTCTTATTTTCCCCGGAAGCTTCCAGAGATCCGAAGAGGAGTTAGAGGGGGGCCACGAGGGCCCCACACACCAGGGCGGCGTGGCCCAGCCCCTGGCCACACCCCCTATGTGTGAGGATGCCTGGGTCCACTTCTGACGATGCCCCTTCGCCTATAAAGACCCCCCGACGGAAAAAACCTAAGTACCCGATCAATTTTCCAGAAACACATCGCGATCCGCCGCTGTCGTCGACCCGAGATCGGGAGGGTCTATAAGCTCTTCCCGGCACCCTGCCGGAGAGGGGAATCGCCACTAGAGGTCTTCTTCATCGCCATGCTTGCCTCCAGAGCGATGAGTGAGTAGTCTACCTTGGACTATGGGTCCATAGCAGTAGCTAGATGGTTGTCTCCTCCACCATGTGCTTCATGTTTAGATCTCATGAGCTGCCCTACATGATTGAGATCACCGTTATGTAATTCTACATGTTTGGTTTGTTGGGATCCGATGAATATTGGTGTTATGATTGAGTTGCTATACTGAAATATATCTTATGTTATCTCTATGTTGTTTATGATCTTGCATGCTCTCCGTTGTTAGTAGCTATCTTGGCCGAGTAGTTGCTAGTGACTCCAAGAGGGGGTATTTATGCTCGATAGTGGGTTCATGCCTCTATTTAACCTGGGGAGTGACAGAAACCTCTAAGGTTGTAGATGTGCTGTTGCTACTAGGGAGAAAACAACATTCATATGCTCAAGGGCATATACTTTGTTTACATTACACACTTTGCTTAATACAATTACCTGTTGTTCGCAACTTAATACTCATGGGGTGTTCAGATGATATCCCCGTGAGTGGATTATTAGTCATAGATGCAGTTGGATGGCGGTCTATGTATTTTGTTGTAATGCCCAGAGTAAATCGCATAGTGATCTTCTTGACATATCACGTTATCTTTATTCTATCAATTGCCCAACTTTAATTTGTTTACCCAGCATGTGTTATTTTATGGAGAGACACCACTAGTGAACTGTGGACCCCGGTCCTATTTCCATCATATTGCTATCACATATTTACTTTACTCGCATTGTTTACTTTACTCGCACACTCTCACTGCTTTCCACTCGATACGCTCATACCCTTTGTTTCAAGCAAACCGGTGAGATTGACAACCTCATCGCAAGTTGGGAATAAAGTATTTGGTTGTGTTGTGTGCAGGTTCCACGTTGCTGCTAGCAAAGCAAAGCTTGGATGAGGCGCCATATATAAATTGTCCGAAGCTGTCGCGAAACTTGCAAGCATCACCTTCAGTCGTTTGTCTCTCCTCTCCTGATCGACAAACCTTGGTTTCTTAACTGAGGGAAAATCTTACTGCTATATTTGTCACACCTTCCTCTTGGGGTTCCCAACGGGCTGGTCATTTACCACACATCAAGCATATTTTCTGGCGCCGTTGCCGAGGAGGAAGTAGAAGACTTCTGCGAGGGGAGTTTTTTGCACGCACATCCTTTTCTTTGTTATTGTTTTGCTTTACTTTATTTATTTTACCTGCATCATTTTATCAAAAACCCAAAAAAAAATAGAATCCTTGGTAGTTGTTTTTACTTGTTTGCTTTTAGTTTTGCTGAAATGGATAATCCTGAAAACACCAAGCTGTGTGACTTTACTAGTACGAACAATAGTGATTTTATCTGCGATCCTATTGCGCCACCTGCTCCTGCTGCAAACTTTTATGAGATTAAGCCTGCTTTATTGAACCATGTTATGAAAGAGCAATTTTCTGGTACCAGTACTAAAGATGCTGCAGCTCATCTCAACAATTTTGTTGAGCTATGTGAGATGCAGAAATATAAGGATGTAGAAAGTGATATTATTAAGCTCAAGCTGTTTCCTTTTTCTTTGAGAGGAAAAGCTAAAGATTGGTTGCTGTCTTTGACTAAGAATAGTATTGATTCATGGACTAAGTGTAAGGATGCTTTTATTGGTAGATACTATCCTTCTGCTAAAATTATATCTTTGCATAGCAATATTATGAAGTTTAGTCAGTTTGATAATGAACATGTTGCTCAAGCGTGGGAAAGAATGAAATCTATGATAAAGAATTGCCCCACTCATGGACTGACTACTTGGATGATTATCTAAACTTTTTATGTAGGACTAAATTTTTCTTCAAGGAACCTATTGGATTCAGCTACTGGAGGCACTTTTATGTCCCTTACCTTGGGCGCCGCAACAAAGCTACTTGACAACATGATGGTAAATTATTCCGAATGGCACACCGAGAGAGCTCCACAAGGTAAGAAGGTAAATTCTGTTGAGGAAACCTCTTCCTTGAGTGATAAGATTGATACCATTATGGCTATGCTTGCTAATGATAGGACTCATATTGATCCTAATAATGTTCCTTTAGCCTCTTTGGTTGCTCAAGAAGAGCATGTTGATGTGAATTTCATTAGAAACAATAATTTTAACAACAATGCTTATAGGAACAATTTTGCTAGTAACAATTATAGGACGTATCCTTCTACCAATGGTAATGGTTATGGTAATTCTTATGGTAATTCCTCCAACAACACTAGGGCCGCGCCCTCCGAGCTTGAGGTAATGCTCAAGGACTTCATCGGTAAGCAAACTGCTTTTAACAAGTCTGTTGAGGAAAAGTTAGGCAAAATTGATATTCTTGCTTCTAAAGTTGATAGCCTTGCTCATGATGTTGAACTTCTGAAATTAAAAGTGTTGCCTAATGATGTGAAAGAGAACAATGTTTTTGCTACTGCTAATGCTATTCAAGTTGGAATTGATGAAAATATTAGATTGTTAGCAGAATTGCATGCTAGATGGGAAAGAGAGGATGAGATTGCTAGGAATATGAAAGTTTGTACTATTACTACCTCTGATGATGTTGTTCCTAATGCTAGCAATCCTCTTACTTTGATTGGTGTAGAGAAAACTCCCACTCCTTGTGTTAAAAAGCCTAAAACTGCCCAAACTTTTTCTCAAAAGAGTGCTGAAATTTTCGGAGTGTAGGAGATGATAGCTCTACTTCTTTTAATGATTTTGATGTTGATGGCTGCAATATATTTGAAGTAATTTTGTTCTTGCAAAAGCTTGCTTTGACTCCCAATGCTAGTTCTTTAAATATTGCTTTTACTAAGCATATTACCAATGCTCTCATAAAAATTAGGGATGAAAAGTTGCAGCAAAAAGCTTCTGTTCCCAAGAAGTTAGAAGATGGTTGGGAACTCATCATTAATATGCATGTTAATGGTTTTGATTGCCATGCTTTATGTGATTTAGGTGCTAGTATTTCTATCATGCCTAGAAAGATTTATGACATGCTTGATTTACCACCTCTTGAAAAGTGTTATTATGATGTTCCTATTGCTGATGTTGCTAAGAAGAAACCTTTGGGAAGAATTAATGATGTTCTTATTGTGGTTAACAATAACCTTGTTCCCGTTAATTTTCTCGCTATGGACGTTGAATGCCATGCTTCATGTCCTATTATTTTGGGAAGACCCTTTCTTCGAACTGTAGGTGCCATCATTGATATGAGAGAAGGCACCATCAAATATCAATTCCCACTCAAGAAAGGTATGGAACACTTCCCTAGGAAAAGGAAGAAATAAATTTTTGACACTATTCTTAGAGCAAATTATGAGCTTGATGCTTCATCTCTTGATGTTACTTGATTCGCAATTTTCTGCGCCTAGCTCAAAGGCGTTAAAGAAAAGCACTCTTGGGAGATAACCCAATGTTTTATTTTCAATACTTTTTCTTTTATTTGAGTCTTTGAAGTCATTACTACTGTAATGACCGCTCCTTATCCTTTTTATTTCATTGTTGTGCCAAGAGAAGCCTCTAATTTGAGTGATGTAAAGATTTGGGGATGTTGCTGTCCTGAAACTGTTTTCGGTGCTGCACCGTAAAAATTTGTATAAATTCTCTGTATATCTTTTGGACCTGCGATTTCTTGTACATATGCCGCAGGTTATATCCAAACTTTCATTAGTTGAACACTTTTTGATTTGAGCAACAGAAAACCCCTCAAAAATTCGGCCTTTGTCAGCTGTTCTGTTTTGACAGATTTCTGTCAATATTTGTGTTTGCCGCTTTATCGCTTTCTTTTGAGTTCTTTTGATCACGGAACTTTTGGGGAAATTGCTACAGTAGTATATACTTTATATGTGGTCGTTTTGGGTTGAAACCTAAAGCAAAAGAGGTTGATTATATGTTATGCTACACTAATGTTGCTAATAGATTTGTGTTTAGTTTTGTATGAAGGAAGTTTTCAAGTGTAGGGATTGGAGAATGATGAGATGAGTTGAAGAATGGACAAAAGCTCAAGCTTGGGGATGACCATACATCACCCCAAGAAATATCCAAGAAGTACAAGCGTCAAAGCTTGGGGATGCCCCCGAGGCACCCCTTCTTCATCGACAAAAATCAGGTCACCATTCAAGACACTATATTTTTATTGCTTCATGCACTATGTGTTTTTCTTGGAGCGTTAGTTGTTTTAGTTTTATTTATTAGTTTAGTTTGTTTACTGCAATAAATGGTTGGACCCCAACAAATTTCTTTTGGAGAAGTTGCCTTGCTTTTTATTTGCCAAGAACGCTCCAGTTTTCACTCTTATCAAAAAACGAGTGTTCTTCTTTTTCTGCTACTGCTTTTGGTTTTTGTTTTCGCCTTGATTTGTGTTTAGACCTTGTCATATCTCTTCATCAAGGTGTATTTTTGCCTCTGATCTTTATTGGTTTTCATCAAAAGAGGTGTCTTAAAAAATTTCAAATGGTGTTGGAAAAGAGAAAAAGCTTTATGCAAAAAAGTGGTACAAGAAGGAGCTTGTGTAGACTGCGGCTTAGGCTTTTTCATGTCATGCTTGATGTATTTTTGATAGTATGCTTAGTGGTTTTGCTGTAGCATGACTTGTCTCAAATAACTGACATTGCTTAATGAGCCTTTGAAAAAAAATCATGCGTTGTTTTAATTATTTGGAAGCATTATTTTGGTTTTCTCCTTGATGCTTTATTTGGGTTGACTGGCGCATGCTCACACATGTTAGACTCATACAAAGTCGCCAATAGCCTCTATGATCATTTAGTTTTTGACTTTTGATGCCATCTTATGCTTCTTTTAATGTCACTTTGTCACTTTGCATGATTATGGCCATTATTGCTCTCTTAGTTGGTCGCTCCCAGTCTTTTGCTAGCCCTCGCCTTGTACTGAGTATGAGCTCTACTCGTGCATCCAACTCCTAAAAACTAGGTTTGCCAAAGTGTCCACCATACATACCTACTAGCAATTTTCTATTCTAAGTAAATTTGACTTGCTTTTATTTTCTCTTCAAATTAAACTCTTACCAGTGTTATGCGAAAATTGGTCAGTAAAGCTCTCACGAACCGGAAGGCACACTTTACTTTTTCCTGTTCTTAAAAATTTGACATTGTGGTCTCTTATGTTGAGTTGTTATGCTTGCAAGTTGTAGGTTGGAGACTAGCCCAGCCATGCAGTCATGGGGCAAGCTTTCAACATTGCACTTCTTATTTGAGTTGATATCATGATCTTTTGTTTATGGATGCCCGCGGTGTGAAATGAATTGGGAATCTTGTGGGGATCGTGGAGTTTGTATATGTGTTAGGGAAACGCCTGGGCCACCAATCTAAGCCATGCATAATTCATGGTGGAAATTTGCAACATACCCATAGTGGACATTTGATGACGCATCTCAAAATAAAAAGCTATACAAATGGTAAATAAAAGAGATGTCGAGGTGTTCATTGTCTGCTTGTCCTATCATTTTGATGTGGGCTTGTTCCATGTCATCAGGCATGGAGGTACCCCGTTGGCGGTTCTCGATGATACATATATACTTACAATGACAAGAGCCTTGCTTGGGACTCTAAGTTGAGTAGCATGAGGTTTGGGTACTCGTATTCACGGGACACGAGGTTTTCAACTTATGATTTGTCAAGCATATGCATCATAATTGTTCTCTCATTAACTCTAACCATTCAAGATGCTTATGATGGGGGCAATGAGAGCTCAAAGCCGATAAGTAACATAATTTTTGAAGGTTATAAAACTTGCAATCACTGCTTCCCTCCGCGAAGGGCCTTTCTTCTACTTTTATGTTGAGTCACCACCTTCTATCTTTATGCACCATTAAGAGAGCATAGTTGTCATTCTTAGTATAATGTGCATTGTCCCAAAGTTTTCATTGACTGATTCATATTGTTGGTTTCACTTGTTCTTAAATTATTTGTATCTAGTCGCCCTCTTAAACTTGAAGGTGTCCTATGCATTTATGTTTTGCTCTCTATTAAGGACAAGCTGAAAACCATTTGTATGTTTTTCCTTATAATTTGAACACATGTTTGACTTTCATTGTTTCATTTTCATGATCTTTTGTTTGTGTTCATTTTCATGTTATAACATGGTTGCTAAGTTTCTTATTGTCAAGATTATATCTTTCATGCCCATGTTTTAAGTTCTTTTGATCCCAGCTCACAAATGCTTACATATATGATCAAGATTGTGTAGGTGCATCTCACCTCAAAAATTGTTCTTTTGTTATCACTTACCTACTCGAGGACGAGCAGGAGTTAAGCTTGGGGATGCTTGATACGTCTCCAGCGTATCTATAATTTTTGATGCTCCATGCTTGTTTTTACACCATTTGCCTACTGTTTCATTACACTTCGTGGCACTTTTATGCATTTTCCGGAACTAACCTATTAACAAGTCGCCACAGTGCCAGTTCCCTATTTTCTGCTGTTTTTGTGTTTCAGAAGTTCTACACAGGAAATATTCTCGGAATTGGATGAAACAAGTTCCTGAAGTCTTATTTTTCCCGGAAGCTTCCAGAGATCTGAAGAGGAGTTGGAGGGGTTCCACGAGGGCCCCACACACTAGGGCGGCGTGGCCCAGCCCCTGGCCGTGCCCCCTATGTGTGAGGATACCTGGGTCCACTTCTGACGATGCCCCTTCACCTATAAAGACCCCCCGATGGAAAAAACCTAAGTACCCGATCAATTTTCCAGAAACACATCGCGATCCGCCGCCGTCATCGACCCGAGATCGGGAGGATACAGAAGCTCTTCCTGGCACCCTGCCGGAGAGGGGAATCGCCACCGGATGTCTTCTTCATCGCCATGCTTGCCTCCGGAGCGATGAGTGAGTAGTCTACCTTGGACTATGGGTCCATAGCAGTAGCTAGATGGTTGTCTCCTCCACCATGTGCTTCATGTTTAGATCTCATGAGCTGCCCTACATGATTGAGATCACCGTTATGTAATTCTACATGTTTGGTTTGTTGGGATCCGATGAATATTGGTGTTATGATTGAGTTGCTATACTGAAATATATCTTATGTTATCTCTATGTTGTTTATGATCTTGCATGCTCTCCGTTGTTAGTAGCTATCTTGGCCGAGTAGTTGCTAGTGACTCCAAGAGGGGGTATTTATGCTCGATAGTGGGTTCATGCCTCTATTTAACCTGGGGCAGTGACAGAAACCTCTAAGGTTATAGATGTGCTGTTGCTACTAGGGAGAAAACAACATTCATATGCTCAAGGGCATATGCTTTGTTTACATTACACACTTTGCTTAATGCAATTATCTGTTGTTCGCAACTTAATACTCATGGGGTGTTCGGATGATATCCCCGTGAGTGGATTATTAGTCATAGATGCAGTTGGATGGCGGTCTATGTATTTTGTTGTAATGCCTAGACTAAATCGCATAGTGATCTTCTTGACATATCACGTTATCTTTATTCTATCAATTGCCCAACTGTAATTTGTTTACCCAGCATGTGTTATTTTATGGAGAGACACCACTAGTGAACTGTGGACCCCGGTCCTATTTCCATCATATTGCCATCACCTGTTTACTTTACTCATACTGTTTACTTTACTCGCATACTTTACCGGTGAGATTGACAACCGGTGAGATTGACAACCTCATCGCAAGTTGGGAACAAAGTATTTGGTTGTGTTGTATGCAGGTTCCACGTTGCTGCTAGCAAAGCAAAGCTTGGACGAGGCGCCATATATAAATTGTCCGAAGCTGTCGCGAAGCTTGCAAGCATCACCTTCAGTCGTTTGTCTCTCCTCTCCTAATCGACAAACCTTGGTTTCTTAACTGAGGGAAAATCTTGCTGCTATATTCATCACACCTTCTTCTTGGGGTTCCCAACGGGCTGGTCATCAACCACGCATCATTTGACTGTCCTGAAATGTTACTAAGAGCAGGCCAATCATTGATGGTTATGAAAAGCAACGCTCGAAGGTCAAATTCCTCTTGTTTGTCCTCGTCCCACACATGTACACCTGGTTCGGCCCACAGCTGTAAAAGTTCATCAAATAATGGCCTTAGGTACACATCAATGTCGTTGCCGGGTTGCTTTGGACCTTGGATAAGCACTGGCATCATAATGAACTTCCGCTTCATACACAACCAAGGAGGAAGGTTGTAGATACATAGACTAACGGGCCAGGTGCTGTGACTGCAACTCTGCTCCCCAAAAGGATTCATGCCATCTGTACTTAGACCAAACCATAAGTTCCTTGTGTCACCTGCAAATCTCGGGAACTCTCTCTCGATTTTTCTCCACTGCCGACCATCGGCGGGGTGCCTCAACTTGTCGTCTTTCATACGGTCTTCCATGTGCCATCGCAACAACTTCACATGATCTTTATTTCTGAACAGACGTTTCAACCGTGATATTATAGGAGCATACCACATCACCTTGGCAGGAACCCTCTTCCTGGCTGGCTCGCCCTCAATATCATCAGGGTCATCTTTTCTAATCTTATACCGCAATGCAGTGCATACCGGGCATTTATCCATATTCTCGTACTTCTCACCGTGGTAGAGGATACAATCATTAGGGCATGCATGTATCTTCTGCACGTCTAATCCTAGAGGGTAGACAAGCTTCTTTGCTTCGTACGTGCTGGCGGGCAATTCATTCTTTCTTGGAAGCATCTTCTTCATCAGTACCATCAACTTTTCAAATGACGAGTCAGTCACACTGGTCTCTGCCTTCCACTTCAGCAATTCCAGTGTGCTACCCAGCTTCTTCTGGCCATCTTCATAAGTTGGGTACAACAATTTGTTGTGGTCCTATAACATCTGCTCGAACTGCAACCTCTCCTTTTATGTGTCGCAGCCTCGCCATGCATTAGAAATGACCTAGCCAAGATCATCAGCGGGCTCATCTGGTTCCCGTTCTTCACCCTGATCTTCTTCTTCATTGTCTTCCATTGCGGTATCAGCATACTCAGGGAACATAGATCGGTAGTTGTCATCATCGTTCTCTTCTTCATCGTCGTCTTCCATCATAACCCCTCTTTCTCTGTGCTTGGTCCAAACATTATAGCCAGACATAAAACCGGACCGAAGCAGGTGGCTCTGAATGACTCTTGAGGAAGTGTGATCCTTCTCATTCTGAGATTCAACACATGGACAAAACATAAAGCCGCCACCATGCTTGTTCGCCTCGGCCGCATCTTGAAAAAAATGCACGCCTTCTCTGTAAGCGGCTATGCGTCGATCACCGTACATCTATGGATGGCTCATCTACGTCATACAATAGTATATCAAACACAATCACGATCCTAAAATTAGTACCGCATGGTCTAAACAAGAAAATATAGTTGCTAACCTTTTAGAACAAGTGGAAATAAAGAGGAAGAGGCTTAAGCGTGGCTCGGGCACCTCATATCGTAGTTGTGTTCGGTGAACTTAAGTGGCATCGCTCTAACACACATTTCAACAAACACCTCTAGTGCATAGGAATGAAATAGAAAACTAGCACAAACCCACACTCCTCCATCCAAGAAAAAAACAAGGGAGAGGGGAGAGGAGTTGCGGCCATATATATAGGCAGAAGCCTTTAGTCCCGATTTGAGACACAAACCGGGACTAAAGGGGGTGCACATGCGGGCCTCTCACCGCATAGCCCTTTAGTCCTGGTTTGTGTTTCAAACCGGGACTAAAGGCTTGTAACGGACTGGGACCAATGGATGCCGTATGCGTGGGCGAGTTTGGGGAGACGTGGCTAGGCCTTTAGTCCCGGCCCAGATTACGGCCGGGACTAAAGATCCCTGACCAAAGGTCCGTTTTCCACTAGTGCACATTCACATCCTCCACACGAGCTGATCTATAGGCATCGGGCACGCATCGTCTCCTCCGGATCAGACTTGCGGATCGGGACGGAAATTCTGGTTTACGTTCGTGTTAAGATCACCTCAAATTAAGGAGGTCCTAGCCCAAATTACAGTACAACGAGATACGGAGAGCGCGACAAAGCCATACCGTTTCCACTTTGTAGTTTTTTGTTTAGGGACCTGCAAATTACAAACACAAGGTAGACAGATTTCTTCTTTCAGCCATCACAGTTCTCAAACATGGTACAATATCTATATAAGAGGTTGAGATTATGGAGCAGGCTGCACGCACCTTGGCCTTGTACCTCTCCGGCCATCGTTGCCGCGCCTCGTCATCTGGTCCGAGGGGCCCCGCCGAAGTACCTCCGAGTCCGAGGGGCCGCCCGCCTTCCTGTGCACGGGCGTGGCCCTCCTCGACCGCAGCACCGCCCTCCGCTTCCTGGTGATCGGCTACAACGCCTTGGCCTCCTCCTCGAGCGCGGCCTCCTCTTCCTCCGCCAGATGCATCGCCTCGGCGTCCGGCTCCTCCGCGCACATGTCGTCGTCGTCATCGATCACGCCACCCTCCACCACCACAGGATCTTTTGGCTTGCGCTTGCCCTTGGCCGCGCCGCTCTTGCGGGTACCGGCTGATTTAAGCCGACGCTTGCAGCGGTCGAGCCTGGCGTCGGCGTCAGGGTCGGCAATGGCGTAGGCTGGATTGGGCCGCCATCGACGCGTGGAGCACCACAGCTCAATCGCCGGGGAGGACATTGGCGCTGACGAGATGGGTGTCAGGCGAGGGAGAACATGGGGGCTAGGGTTTACGGGAGGGTCCACGGGTGTGGAGAGATGAGACGTGGGGTTGGGTATTTGAAGGAGAGCAGTTGTGGCCATGGAAAAAGAAGGTGCAACGGAATGGGTGGGATTTCAGGATGCATGGCGCAGTGGGGATGGTGGGGCCCACCTCGCTATGCGTTTTCTCCGCTCGTCTCTTGTGCGACTAGTCAAAGCCATGTCCGTTGGGAGGCTGGCAGGTGGGGCCAGACAGAGGCAGAGCGGCCTCCTCAGGGGGAAGGCTAGTGATGACAATGATCACCTGCTTGTTTTGAGCAAACACCAAAATTTGCTCCTTCAATATCAAGATCAGGACGCGCGATTCGCTGCGGTGGTTTGAATTTCGAAAGGAAGGGACTGAGCGTCCTCCGAAGGATTCTGCCTAGCGATCCTCCGACTTCTCCTGTTGACACGTGTCTCTCCAGATTCACTCAATCCTGCTTTTGCTTCTATAATGTACCAATGTAGCAGAAAACGGTCCGTTGTAGCAAAATAATTGTATGAATGGAGCAAAAATGTTTCACACTAAAATCCCAAAATTACTTCCGTGAAGCAAAAAAGCCCTATTTTTGCTTCATTGTAGCAAAAAACGGTTCGAAGCAAAACAGATCTGATCTCGCCGGAGACGTTGGAGCATTTTTTTTGTACTATTGAAGCATCGTAGCAATTTTTTTCCGGTGAAGTGATTTTGCTGAAGACCTTGGCGAAGACGTTGGAGCAATTTTTTTGTACTAATGTAGCATCGGAGCAAAAATAATTCCGGCGAAGTCCTCCGACGACAATGACGCTGCAAATTCGCAGAGCGATTGTAGCAAAAAAATCATTCTAATGATGCAAAAACATATGACCGAAATTAGCAAAAAAAATCTTCTATTATAGCATCATGGAGAAAAACTCCAGCGAGGTTCTCCATGCCACAAGAGCAGCGTGCCATGGCAGCAATACCGCAGGTGGAGGAGGTTGGGGGAGGCGGCGGCCGAGCGGAGTGGATCGGAGGTAGAGCTCGACGACAGATCTCGGCGTGGCAACGGAAGAGGACGCGGTGGTTGCAAGGGAGGCGGAGCTCGGTGCGGCTATGGTCGAGGGCACGGCGCGGTAGAGGCGACGTGTGGCTAGGGCGCGGCGGCGGCGCGTGGCCGGGGCACGGCGGTGGCAGCGCGTGGCCGGGGCGCGGCGGAGGCAGCGCTTGGCCGGGGCACGATGGCAGTTCACCCACCATGAAATCCATCGGGAAGGAAATAGAGAAGAAGATAAGGAAGAGAGAGAGTTGGGTGGGGCCCATAGGAAAGCGTGGCCTGTCCAGCCCCTGTCGACCCGGAGGATCGATCCCCCGAATGACGGAGAGGATTTTCCATTTTGAAAGCGCGGTGGAATTAGTCTCACATGCCATTTGGGTTCGATGGCATTTGTGGCTCCGACGATATGTTGCCATCTGTGTTTGATTGAGTTCTAAAAAAATAGTTACCATTTGGGGCGAGGACTCTGGATGATTGGGCGTAGAGCGACCAAGAAACCACAAATGGTGTTCGTGGGTCGAAATCGACAAATTTGATCTTTGACTAGCACAAAATAAATCTAGTTTTTAAAATTATTTTAAAACTAAACTTTTTCGTGGAGCCTGACATGATGGTGCTACTCTTAACAGCGTGGAGCCTTTCCCAATGACGCTACACTACCATCAGTGTGGCACGGACAGATCCACATGTCATTGGAATAGCAGGGTAGCGCCACTGCTGGCGACATCACAAACCTTAAGAAATCGTCATTGAGACCGACATTGCCCTTCTTAATGGGCTGACCCAATAGGGATGCGTGCCTGGTTTGGTTGGGACTTTTTAGTCCCACCTCGGAAGTTTCGGTCAAAGGTCAAATTTATTGATTTCGTCTGCCCGTGGCTACATGTAGCATGGTATTTTTTAATTCAAAAACAACAATTCAAAATTTCAAATAATCTTGTAACAATTTTTGATATACTCAATAACATATTTTTTGTGGGGGAATAACGTATGTTGATGATGTGTTGCGTGGTGCGCGACTACGACGGACACTAGTAGGAAAACCCTTATAGGTGGGATGCAATTCTGTGGCGCACTAGCCAGCAGTGCGCCACAGAAATAATTCTATGGCGCACCTGGCGTGGTGCGCCACAAAACTACAACATTTCTGTGGCGCACCAGAAGGTCATGCGCCATAGAATTTTGGTGGGCCCCACTCCCTGCCAGCCCCAATCATTGGTTCCACTAATTCTGTGGCGCACCAGACCTCCTGCGCCACAGAATTAGTACATTCTGTGGCGCATCTGGTCTGGTGCGCCACAGAATTAGCACATTCTGTGGCGCATCTACTCTGGTGCGCCACAGAATTAGTACATTCTGTGGCGCATCTGGTCTGGTGCGCCACAGAATTAGTGGAATAGGCGAGTTCCACTCGAATTAGTAGATACAAGAAAGACGCGAAGGAGGACATGATTCGGAACAATAGGCGCCAGATAAGATGTCCGTGTCGATCATGCAAACTCGATCGCTGGATCAACCCTGATTCCGGACAACTGGAGGAGCACCTGCCGAGGCGCGGTTTCATGCAGGACAACCAGGCGCGGCCGGCCCCAACAAATGGTGCGCATGAAGACCATGGTGGCGAGCGAGATGACGAAGCACCACATGTCGGTGGAGAATATCATCATGAAGAAGAAGTTGACGGAGAAGATCATCATGAAGTAGAAGTTGCCGGCGGAGAAGATCATGATGAAGAAGAAGATTCTGGCACGACTCCGCTAAATTCGGCCTTGCGGGACTCTCATGTTCAAGATCTGCTCCTCCATGAGATGAGCAACGATAGAGCTGCAGCCAGAGAGAGAGCCAAGCTGGCGCAAATGGAGAAAGACGGGATGACTCCGATATTTCCTGGGTGCCGTCCGCAGGATACGCGCTTGCATGTAACGCTTGATTGTCTGCAGATGAAGACGCAGAACAAATGGACCGATTCCAGCTTCAGCAAGAACATGAAATTCTGGCACGATCATCTCCCAGAGGGGAACACATTGCCAAGTAGTATCGAGGAGGCCAAGAAAGTTGTGTGCCCTCTTGACCTACCTTCCCGTTGCGATCCGAGGGATAATGGACGAGCACGTCCGTGATACGCTATTTGGCCTTTGCAACTTCTTTGACGTTATCACCAGGAAGTCGATCGGCGTGAGGCAGCTCAAGATGCTACAGGATGAGATCGTGGTGATACTATGTGAGCTCGAGATTTACTTCCCGCCCGCATTCTGTGATATATGCGTCCATCTCCTTCTCCATGTCGTTGATGACATCAGGCAGCTCGGCCCGACGTTCCTCCACAACATGATGCCTTTCGAAAGGCAGAACTGTGTCATGAAAGGATACGTTCGCAACAGGGCCCGTCCAGACGCAAGCATGGCCAAGGGGTTCCTAACCTACGAGTGCATCTCCTTCTGCCAGAATTATCTAAGCACCGAGGACGACCAGGAAGCTTCCGGGTAAAATATAAGCCTTATTCATTGAAATAGAGGGAGTAATAACTAATGGTGGCCATCGGGCCGGGCTTTTTTGGGCCATCCCGAGGCACGAGAAAAAAGCCCGACACGAAACCCGGCCCGGCACGTACTGTTTCAGGCCCGACCCGGCACGAGGCCTGTAACGGCCTGGGTTTTTTTTAGAAACTTGACCTGTGGGCTAGCACGAGCCCGGCCCGATAAATTTTGGGCCAAGCCCAGCACGGGCCCAGCCCGGCACGACACGAAAAAGCCCAAAAAAATGGTTGAGAGGGAGTTGAAAACTAGAAATTTTGAATGGGGAGAGGGAGCATGTGTGGCTGCATATTGATTTATTTACGCTTTTCTTAATTTTTTATAATTTTTTGAAGCCAAAACAGCTAAAATAAGCGAAAAAAAGTCCGATGGGCCAAATAAGGCCACGTCGTGCTTAACAGGCCCGCAGTGCTTTCGGGCCATCGGGCTGCCCCGGAACAGAAGCCGTGCCTCGGAACACTTAGCCAAATATCTTGGCGATTCCTAGTCTCCGCCCGCTGTGACGGTTTTCGCGTTGACGCGCACCCTCTTCCTTCTCTATTCTCTAAGCGGGCTGGCCCATTAGACGCTTCGTTTTTTCCTGGTTTTTCTCATTTCTGCTTTTGGTTTTCTCATCAGGTTTGTTGGTTTCTTTACTTCTATGTTTTTTGTTGGTTTTCCTCAGATTTTTATGCTTTTTTATTCATTTTTTCTTTTTTATTTTAAAAAATACTGAACAGTTTTTTTTAACAAATTTTGAATAGTTTAATTTTTGAACAAATTCAAATTTGAACAAATTTGAATCTGAACAAAATTGAGTTTAAACAAATTTGAATCTTAACAAATTTGAGTTTGAACAAATTCGAATCTGAACAAATTCGAATTTGAACAAATTCGAGTTTGAACAAATTTGAATTTGAACAAATTCGAGTTTGAACATTTTTTTCGAATTTGAACATGAAATTCAAAACTGAACAGATTTTGATTTGAACAAGTTTTAATCTGAACAGTTTTTTAAAATAAAATTTTCGAATCTGAGCATTTTTTATTTAACCTAATATTTCAAAATTTACAGAAAAAAGAAATAGAGAAAAAAGAAAAACTGCCCACCCTTATTGGGCCGGCCCACCCAGAGTGCTTCGGGCGTAGACTCGCGAAACGTCACACGGAGCGCCACAGCTTCTTCTTCCCCATTCTTTCTCTAACCCGTGCCTGTCTCTACCCTAACTGGCACCCGCCTCGATCTGCATCGCTCCGGCCGCCGCCGCCTGCCGCCGCTCGAACCCTAGCCACCTGATCAGGAGGAGAAGCAGACCCGCCCACCTGCCCTGACCCTAGCCACTGGACCAGGAGCAGGAGGAGGAAACCAGGGCTGCCCGCCGTCGAGGTGAGATCCCATCCCCCCTCTGCCATCTGCCCTCCGCCTCTCCCACCTCCCTCTGCCCTCCCCCTTCCCCATCCCCCTCTGACGACCTTGCTGACCAGCAGGACGGAACCAAGCCCACTATCGCAGGAGGAGGTGGCCCGCTGCACTGACCACCTGCAGGAGGAGCCAAGCCTGCGCTGACTGCTTCGTCCACCTCCTGTGCGAGTACAGGTGAACCCACCCTCTCCCCAAGCCTGCGCTGACTGCTGCTTGTTGTTGGCAGTCATTTTGGTCTTGCATTATTGACATAATTGCATCTGATTTGATGTGAAAAACAAATATAAAGAAGCATAGTTCTGCAAAGGTTTGTGTAACTGCAAAAAGGGGAAAGAGAATCGTCAGTTTGTTGTACTTTCCTCCTACGATTTACTCTGTGATCTGTGAGTTCAGTATCTAATAGGCACCTATGTGCAGTTCTGGGGGAATCCAATTGCTTGTCATAGACGTAAACAAGCATGTAGTTATCCTTTTAGAAATGGCAACTTCCTTGTCTACTCTAGTTCAACTTCATTGGGTTTAGATTACATCAATCTTGGCATTAGCAGTTCAGTAGCAGCCTATTATGGCTTATGGTTTATTTCAACTGTAAATGCCAACAATATTCGTTTAGAAACACTCTACATCTTTAGTTCCTTAGTTGCTGGACACCAGCATCTTCTGGTATTGCCTGATAATTGCTTGTTTGCTACATCATTTCGCTTTCAGTATTTGTTTTCAATATACATACATTTTATATTTGCTCAGCTTCAAGCATCTTCACTGCTATTATCGTTCTCAGTTATGATGCTAATCATGTTGGACTATGTGATGAGTTGATGTCCTATATCCCCATGACCCATATCCTTGATGGTGTTTCATTATTGTGTTTTGTCATGGTTTATTTCAGACTAGCTGCTGTAGTTTCCTCATTTACTTCATGGATTGCACAATTTTCGTTTGAATAGAGGGCAACTTAATTTCACTGCTTATGACGGCCAATAAGGAGTGATGCTATTGCCCTGTTTATTGTTTTCTTTTTTTGCATTTTATTCAGTGTATGACCGACTAAAGTACAGTGGTGACCAGTTGGTTTTACCAGGTACTGCATCTTTTGGCTGTCATTGATATCCAGGAAGTTCTTTGCCTGCCGAATCATGTATTCATGTACCTGTCATTACTAGTCCATTTGAATTACTGGATGACTGCTGCTTGTTGTTGGCAGCAAATTTTGGTCTTGCATTATTGACATAATTGCTAAGAGAAATTAGTTCAAAATGCAAATGTTGCAGTATAATTCGAGCAGATCTCTGGTACACACTGCTTCATGCCTATTCAACTTTGTTATTAACATCTTTCTGTGCTGAACTGCTAATAGCCTATGCCACCTCTTATGAATATGCCACTGATCATTTAGTAATGCCTGTGAAAGATGGAAATATCCTCAAATTGGAATTATCAGTATGCACAATGTTTCTTAAAAGTGTTAGAACAGAAAATGTCATGAAATGGACCAGGGTATGTTTAATGTTTAGCACTGTTACAGTTATTCTGTTAATTCGACATTTCATAGGATGCATTGTGTTTGTTCTTGATCAGTATCGTATAATATGTTATAGTATGCTCTGGTTAGTATGCTCTGTTAGTATGCTCTGTTATAGAAGTTGATGTTTGCTCATATTTAGCAATTATTCTAATTATGCCCTGACCTACTTTTTCTCTCTGCTTTTAGGTACGCCATGGTGCGCCGCAAGATCACCACCTACGCGATGATGAGCCGATGCCCACCACCACCCCCTCCCCCTCCGACGCCGCCTCCAACGCCGCCACCTCCAGCGTCCGACGGCGAGGAGGAAGAAGTCCCCGAGGTGGACTACCCGGAGGACGAAGAGGAGAACGACCGCCTGGAGGCGGAAGTCCAGGCGGAGATCGACGACATGGAGTGGGCCATCTCGGACCCCGAGAATGAAGAACAGGCGGCCATCCACGCCTCGTGGCGTTCTCTACGGATGGAGAACAAGGAGGCGGCGCGCGACGACGAGTTGGATGGCCTGCTTCTTGAGTCGGGGCTCAAGGAGTCCCGCGACCGCCACACGACGGAGGAGGGAGCGCGCAGCTTCATGGAGTTGGAGCGGCGGCGCCTCTTGGCGCTGCTCGCGGAGGACTCCGGTCGCCTCCACAAGATTGTGGAGGATGACTTCCTCCCCGCCCCCGCCGCCGCACGAGATGCTCGATCGGGCCTAGCGGCGACGAAGAAGCGCGTGAGGGCCAACGATGACGAGGCGGGCCCCTCTAGGCGCTAGAACTTTTTTTTGTATTATGAACTGCTTATATATGATCATATGAACTGCTATGTTTTATTCTAGGCTTATGAATCCTTGCCATAGTATTTGTGATCATGCAAGCATGCTTTTGAACTTTGTCATTCCTTTCGTTGCATAACA